>OU611822.1:10000-1260000 GCA_914767695.1 Ptilodon capucinus | reverse complement strand
CCTCTTTAGGTGTTTGTCGAGGCTCTTGGCTAATAAGCCATGGGCGGAAACGACTATCGGTACAATGATTGCTGCATCAATGTCCCACATGTCGACAACCTTGTGAGCCATTTTTTTTTTTTTTAATTCTTCTATTACTAAACTATTCCATTACAATCTATTACAAATACAAATTATCTATTACAAATCATCACAAATGGTATTTTTAGAATATAAATGTTCTACAATGCCCCTATAAATGGATTGTAAATTTCTAGATAGTTAAAGTGGTTAGCGTGTCTTCTTGCCATTTTGGATAATACAGGCATGATCATATTCAGTCAGTCAGTCAACCTATCTGCTGTATCATATTATTCTATATCTGATGATGGCTTAGCTTGGAGCCTAGGTCCATTGGCTAACTGCACTGGGTGGTGGTGGGTTCAATTCCCATTAGCAGCAAATTTAGCAAAAAGGCTTTTTCGAATTTGCCCTGGTCTGCGTGTAATGGGGTTCATCACATCACCAGTAATTGTAGCATGTGCATGTGTAAGACCAGACATATGTCACTGAATATCTTGATGTTGTCTCTTTCTTTCGTATGAAATAAGGCAGAGAGTGAGTGAGCAAATCTGTGACTTGGCTTCTTCAAGTCTTGTCTTGCCATGCATGCTAACCCCACAGTTCACTGTATACTACCAATAGTGCAAGCTAAATTATATGATTCCAAACTAAGCGATAGTTTGGAATCATATAATTTATGTTGTCTGGTGTTATTAATTATTAATTATTTCCTTAATTATTTCTTCCAGGATGCATATTGGGTTGAAAAGAGGCAGCTGATAGTGTATGAACGACCTCCATCTGACAGCATGCTGGTGATGGGTGCTGTGGACTCGTGGAGGAGCAGGATGGAGGTCTATTTGGAGGATGTCAAGTGGTTGCTTGCCTTGGAACACTATAGGTAGAAGACTTTAAATGACTATTCCTTTATTTGGTCAAGGAATGATAGTCTTATAACTAGCTGTTACCTGTGCCTTCATTGGTGGTAAATTTAGAAAAATAATGTAGTCTAAGTTACTCCAATAGCATCAGCTATCTGCCAGTGAAATTCCTTTCAAATTTAGTCAAGCCACTTAAGAGATTACCTGGAACAAATGGTCAGATAGACACATATTTCAATGAAAGGTCATTGACGGTGCCATCGATTTTTGCAATGTTGTGGCTCAGCTTTTTCCACGGAAATTCTATCTTTATGTATATTGACACAGAACCCAGTTTGGCATTGACAAACAGTCAATTTGTAGCACATGTATTGATGCTTGTTTGGACTTGTGACCTAAACTTGCCGTACATACTTTTAGAGATATGTGGAAACGAAACGTCAAATTGGTCGTATTTTTTTCTTTTGTTTCGACATATCTCCAATAGAGATTGATGTCTATCAAACGAAAATTGGGCTCCTGGGCAAAAGCCTCATCCAAGTCATCTATTATCTATTACAGGCCTTTTTAACGTCCCACTGCTGGACATGGGCCTCCCCTTAATGCGAGGGGGATTCAGGCCATAGTCCACCACGCTGGCCCGGTGCGGGTTGGCACACTTCACACATCTATCAAGAACTACTCAAGTTCCCTCAGACGTGCAGGTTTCCTCACGATGTTTTCCTTCACCATTTCATAGCAAGTGATAATCTCGGATGAAAATGAGATTCGCACATAAATCCCAGAGGTGCGAGCCGGGGTTTTACACTTTGATTGCAAGGCGTGCGTTCGACCACTCGGCTACCACTGCTTCCTACCTAACAGCAATATTTTTATTTTAGCATTAATATAATAAAACAAAATCAAAATAAATAAATAAACGCCCTCTAGTGGCTGTAAAATTCCTTTTTAGTCTATGTGTGCCTGTGTGTATTATGTTGTTAATATTTTTTAGATTTTGGAGTACAATACTATACCATCCACAATGTATGGACTCCCTAGTGTCCTTTTTACAAGAAGCCAACCCACCTTACTGGCCTGTCCACAAGAGTAGAGATGTCCAGAGATTGTATGAGGAAATACGGAAGACTGTCCTTATTGTGTTTAGCAGACTAGTCACTAATAAGGAGAGCAAGGTGAATATGACATTACACTAATATTTTATACAACATCACACCTCTATTCCCTGAAGGGGTTGGCGGAACTGCAATACAGTGCTCCCACACTTCGCTGATGTATTTTGGTCCCAATGTAATAGGGGGCGAGGCTATTGCCCTTATAGCGGGTACATTCTTCCTCAATATGTAGGAGATTTGGGCTGTAGTCCATCACGCTGGTCCAGTGCGGGTTGGTGAACTGCACAAACTTGCTCAATTGGGAGGCCAGAAAGTTAAAGAGATTTCAGAGTTCAGGGAATGTGTTCCCCTACTCTCACTACATTGTATACAGAATATATTTGTGTACATTCAGAAAGACTCTACTCTTATGAAAAAGTGGGGTCCCTCACTAATAAGAAATTCTTAGAATTTGAGAATTATAGAGATGGAGCACTGTACTAAGTAGAATCTTCTTTATACTTCTGGACCGTAAAATATAATTATCGCGGAACATATACTATTCATGTCGAAGGACCGTCGGCAGGCCGGATTAAATGCTTTCGGGCCGTACTTTGCCCATCACTGGTCTACGGACTAAGCTAGGACTACTTCCTATATTACACCTTATAATAGCTTCCTAAGCGTAATGCCAAAATCTGTATCTTATATTAGACTGTGTGAGTATAATTCTTCCCTGGTATTGAGACAAAGGTGCTTCCTGCTCTCATGGCGTTGCTGCTCCTGAGAATGTATTACTCATTTTGAAAAGAGAGTTTCTTCATTGAGTTTCATACGGGCTCTTCTCAGTGGAAGCAGCATTCCGAACCGGTGGTAGAATCTGAGTATTTGTAAGTGCTTTTTGGCCTACACGAATAAAAGAATATGATTTTGATTATATTTTCAGACACAATGGATTACCAAAGAGCACATGGCGGATTTGTTGTACAACAAGTTTATATTCACGATACCGATAATATGGGACATATGTTTGACGTACGGCGTAGACAATACGAGACACGTCGCCCGGTTGCTGGAGGCGGTGTTCACGGTGCAGCCGCGGTACGACATTGACGCCACAGCGGCCGTCGCGTTCGTCAAAGAAGTTAGTATTGACTGGACTGTCAAATTACTGTTAACAAAAAACAAAAACCGACTTCAAAAACCTAGTGCACTAAATAGCTACAAATAACCTTACAATTCATTACATTTGGAGTCGGTGCCAATTCATGTGTGTATTTGCCTAGTCTGACTTAGATTGGCACCTACTACTTGAAGTCGGTTTTTGTAATTTTGTATGTAAATACATATACAAAGTTTCAAGTTGATCAAAAAATATTTTTGAAATTATGTGACTTTCAACCCCCCATTTCACCCCCAAGGGGTGTGTTTGGTATCCGATAATATTTTGAAAATGGGACCAACCTTGAAGAATTCCCTAGCAAACCTCAATATTTTTCTCGAAATCGGTCGACAGACGTCGGAGATATGCGATAACATACATAAAAAAAAAACATATAGGTCGAATTGAGAACCTCCTCCTTTTTGAAGTCGGTTAAAAATAAAGAAGTTTGCCCATACAAAAACTAACTCTGTGGTTATATGTATAAAGATTGAATTTCGGTGGTAAAGCCGCGTCATAATTCGCATGCGTAGTTAGCGTCATTTCGTTGAAGAAATAACTTTTTTTATGGGTTAATACCCGTTTAAACCCCGGGCACACTTAGGCGTCAAGACGCTGCAAATTATTTGCCATACCAAAACGAACTCTGTTTCGATGTACATAAAGATTGAATTTCTGTAGTAAAAGCCTCACGACCATGCTGCAAAATTCGCTTACACCGTCAAAGATGTATCGTTGAATATTGAGCTTTTTAGACGAATCAATAGAGCTCCTTTCTGGTATTGGCAAGTTTTTTTTTTCTGGATCAACTTGCACATCAATTATCATAAAATTTTCTTACTCCCTATCTCCAGGCTTTCAAATACATAATCTTACAAGTCAACAAAGACTACGACAGTGATGAGCCTCCCAACTTGCCCGAAACCTTCAAAGGATTCAGCGAGATACGTAGACCGTCTACGAGTAAGCACCAGGACAAGCTGACCTTCGACATACTGCGCGACCTGATCATCCATCTCCTGGACACCGCAATGACTGTGAGGATCTTCATCGAAGTGTACCCTAAGGCTGTTCCAATTATACGAAAAACGAATTTTATTGTAAGGTAATTGCGGGCTTAATTCCCTAGAATTGTTTTGAAAATGGACTCTGTGTCGATATAAATAAAGATTGAATGTGTGTGGCAAACGTCACGAGAGCGCGCGATTAAATTTGCTCGGGACAACGCGGACATTGCAAAAGAAACTCTTAAAAAAACTCACCAAATTAAAGCATTAATTTTTATCTATGCTCTGACAATCCTAGGTATGGTCAGTTCGGTTTAAAGATCTTTATTTCTCATTAAGACAATAGTCACTTACATGAGAATATTGATATTAAAGTAAAACTAACAATTTTGACCCGATGTGGGTAGTTTGACGTAAATAAATTATCAAGCTCAGTAAGGAGCGACTTCTTGGCCATTACTTGGTTGTGGTCCAAGTTAAAAGAGTGATTCGTTGCTAAGTATATGGGTAGATAATTTATTTTTAAAAATATCCAGGGAAGTAACTCCTTTAACATGTTCTGGAAGTTAATAGGTTGTACAGTCTGCTGTGTTTCAGTAGTTCTTAAGGAAAACTTAACACATCAAAAACCTTATTAAAACACATAATAAAATACTGTGCAGCAATGGTAGCCTCGTGGGCAAGAACGCCCGCCTTGAACCTAAGGGGTGCAAGTTCAAATCCCGGGCCAGCACCTCTGAGATAATTTTCATGTGCGAATATCATTTTCAACAATGATAACCGCTTGCTGAATGGAGAAGGAAAACATCGTGAGGAAACCGGTTCGGTGAACTTCACACGCCTTTCTATAGAAGTGCAGGTTTCCACCATATTTTCCTTCACCGTTCAGCAAGTGGTAATCATTGTTGAAAATGATATTCGCACATGAAAATTATCTCAGAGGTGGGGGCCTGGGATTTGAACTTGCTCCCCTTACGGTCAAGGCGGGCGTTCTTGCCCACAAAGTTACCACTGCTTCATGAATTTATAGTATACAAACTTATTTGCAGTTGGTAAACTGATCGCGACATATCTCGATGTTATAGAATTACATCACTTTACCAAAAGTAAAGTTAAGTTCGTCCAAATCCAGCATATTATGTTTTCGTTAGAGCAATGGGATTTATGTGCGAATCTCATTTTCATCCGAGATTACCATTTGCTATGAAACGGTGAAGGAAAACATTGTGACGAAACCTGCACGTCTGAGGGAACTTGATTAGTTCTCGATAGATGTGTGAAGTCTGCCAGCCAGCGCCGGGCCAGCGTGGTGGACTATGGCCCGAATCCCCCTCGCATTGAGGGGAGGCCCGTGCCCAGCAGTGGGACGCTAAAAGGGATGTAGTAGTAGTAGAGCAACGTTCAGTGTTTTCATAGTTTTCGTACGAAAGCCTAGGTGCGCGAATCCAACTCACACTTGGCCGGTTTTGTTATTTTATGTTTTAAATCGTATGCCCCGAATCCCCTAGTCACGTTCTGTTTCAGTATAGTCCAACTCTACGAGTACGGCATACCGCTCCTGTACGAGAGGCTGGAGGAGGTCGGGGAGCCCACTAGCGCCGCCACCGCCGAGCTGGAGGCGCACATCGACTCCGCTAGAGCCGAGCTCATCGATATATTCAGAGAGGTGCTGGCTACTTATAAGAATGCGATATTAAGCGGCGAGTGAGTAAATCATTATCATTTAATTTTATTATCTACCCCGAAATTAATTTAAAGTAGAAAATTTTAAATGCACAAAATCTCGAAGTATTTATGAGTATTATAGTTTGGCAAATACTGTGTTCTACCATAAACGGATATTCAGAAATATTATATTTACAAAATAGTATATTAATTAATAGGTATATCAAATGGTAGTCGAGATACTTTAAGGTTTTTAAATTGGCGTCAAAAAAGGTTGCAAAAGTATCGCCTGTAGAGTAAACGTCGTCGTCGTCACAAGACCAAATTCGTGATCACTAGACCAAATTCGTCGTAACTAGACCAAATTCGTCGTAACTAGACCAAATTCGTCCTCTCTAGACCAAATTCGTCGTCATAAGACCAAGTCGTCGTCGTCGTCACTAGACCAAATTCGTCGTCGCTAAACCAAATTCGTCGTCATTAGACCAAATTCGTCGTCACTAGACCAAGCCAGTTATAACTGTATGATGTTGTACGTAGGGGCAACGTGGTGTGCCATGCAGAGGAGTACCTGGCGGTGATGATGGACGGGCTGGCGGAGCGCCTGCTGATGCGGGACTACCACGCCTGCCACCCCGTGCACGACGACCTCGACCTGCTGCGGCAGGCCTGCCCCGACATGTATCCTTTGTACACCATTCCCCAGTCGCCGGACAACCATAGAATGTAAGAATTACATCAGAATGGCTATAAAGATAGTTTTGTATGAAAACCAAAGTTGCCACTAGATCATTTTTACGACTTCACGTGCTTACCACTTCAAATACAAAATATTTTTTTATTCGTGTAGGCCAAAAAGCACTTACAAATATTCAGATTCTACCACCGGTTTGAAATGCTGCTTCCACTGAGAAAAGCCGGTAAGAAACTCAATGGTTAATCTTTTTTAAATGATAAATAGTAAGGATTGTGAGTAATACATTCTCAGGAGCAGCAACGCCATGAGGAAGGCAGCACCTTTGCCTCAATACTAGAGAAGAATTACACTCACGCAGTCTAATATTAGATACAAATTTTGGCATTACGCTTAGGAAGCTAGTATAAGGTGCGCCTACTCCCATTTACAGTATAAGGATTCTTCTTCTTATTCTTAAGAGCTAGGCTCTTGTCGGTGGAGTTTTTTCCATTCATCCCTGTCTTCTGCTTTCCTGTTTACTTCCTGGTATGTTTTGGCATCTATTTTTTCTTTTACTTGGTCAAAGTAATTTCTCCTTGGTCTTCCTCTTCCTCTGCTGCCTTCCAACTTATTAAAACACGTTGCTTTTCCGTAATAGACTACTTTTTATTTCCAATGAGCGGTACACATGTCACCTACATTACTTGACACATTTTTAAATTTTGTTATCTATGTTCTAATACCCCTACTTAACAAAATAAATCTGAATTTCTAAACAAAATACATGTTATTTATTTAACTTTAATTCCCAACATATGCATGAACTTATAATGCTTAGTTGACAAAAGACCTTTGGTTAACAAGTCAGCAGGCATTTCCTGAGTTGAAATGTATTCAATATTAATTAATTTATTTTTAACTGCATCTCTAACATAATGAAAGCGAACATCAATATGTTTTGACCTAGCATGTGCCTGATGACTTGTGGCTAATTTTAATGCACTTTGATTATCACATTTTAAATTAATCATACATTTTTTACCAGTAAGTTCATACATCAGATTTTTCAAGTAAACAGCCTCTCTAGATGCCTCTGAAAGAGCAACATATTCTGCCTCAGTGCTGGATAAGGAGACAGTCTTTTGTTTTTTACTTTGCCAGGAAATCACAGACCCACCCATTACAAAACAAAACCCAGTATAAGATTTACGATCTAAACTATCGCTAGCCCAGTCTGCATCAACAAAACCAGTCGGCTCTACATTATCCTTATGATATGTTAAACAATAATTTTTGGTTTTTTGTAAGTATCTTAATATTCGTTTGGCATAGTTAAAATGAGCTTCATTATAACAGTTATTGAATTGGCTGAGGTAACTAAGAGAATATGACAAATCTGGTCTAGTTAAAACTGCCAAATACATAAGGCTTCCAATAAGCTTTTGATATGGAATGTTTAATGCACAGTTTTCAGCTTTTTCTATGTTTAACCTACATTCAATAGGAGTATCTATAGTTTTACAATTACACATATCAAACTTTAACAATAATTGCTCTATATATTCCTGCTGATCTACAGTTATAGTCTTACATTCTTTGTTTACATTAATTCGCATGCCTAAGTAACGTCTAACAGGACCTAAGTCTTTCAACTTGAATTCAGAACTTAATACATTTTTTAGTTTTTCAGTCTCAGAAGTACTATTCGAAAAAATTAAAAAATCATCAACATACACAGCTACTATAATCTTAACATTATTACAAAAAAATGTAAACAAGCATGGTTCAAATTTACTTAATTTAAAACCAAAGTTAAGCAAACAATCTTTCACTTTTTCATACCAGACCAAAGAGGATTGTTTTAGTCCATAAATAGCTCTTTTTAGTTTCAAAACTTTTCCAATTTGCTTATTTATAAAACCTTCTGGAATTGACATATAAATATTTTCCTTTAAATGTCCATTTAGAAATGCTGTGGTCACATCTAGATGTGTAATGTCCATGTCCCACTGTACACTCAGAGCAAACAACATTCTCAGTGTAGAATGTTTTACTACAGGAGAAAAAGTGTTATCATAGTCAATACCACGTCGCTGTGTAAAACCCTTAGCCACGAGTCGGGCACGATACCGCACTTTATCACTCACATCTAGTTTTTTATTGAACACCCACTTGTTTTGCACAATTGATCCGTCACTTGGTATATCAACAATTTCCCACGCATCGTTGTCCTCGAACGACTGAAGCTCCTCACGCATGGCCTGTCTCCACTGATCAGATTCTGGTCCATTCAGTGCTTCATAGAAATCTATTTGTTCTACTTCTGGACAATAATTGGTAGTACACATGTTACCAAAACCATAACGATCCGGTGGTCTACGTGTTCTCTTATCTCTTTCTGGTAATTCTGGAATTTGTTGAACCTCACTGGACGGAACCACTATCTCTGTGTTTGTGGTGCTAGTATCACTGTCACCAGCTGGATCAGTATATACAGATGTATTTGGATCTGAGTCATGGAGAGATTCATTCATTGATGGCTCCCCCACTGAATCTCTGCCATCTTCATTTGTAATCGGAGACTCATGCTCTTCTATTCCAACATCATTATGTATCCATTCTGCTGTGTTTTCTTCATTCATTCCCGATGATACTGTCTTTTCTTCTAAAACTATTATGTCTCTCTTAACAGTTATAATATTTTTTATAGGTTCATAAACACGATATCCCTTCACTGTTTCTGAAAATCCCACAAGAATGTTCATTTGGGCTTTCTTGTCCCATTTTAATCTTCCCATTTTAATTAAGCGTGCTGGGCCCATAACCTATTAAAACACGTTGCTTTTCCGTAATAGACTACTTTTTATTTCCAATGAGCGGTACACATGTCACCTACATTACTTGACACATTTTTAAATTTTGTTATCTATGTTCTAATACAACTTTCCCTCTATTATTTTCATCATTAGTGCGTTATGTCTTATTAAATGTCCAATCATTCTCGCCCTTCTCTTTTCTATACAGTTTAATATGTTTTATTAAGTATTTAGTGTATGTTTAATTAAGTATAAGGATTATTCCCTAGCAAACACCATCCGAATCAAATAAGCAACCCATTATTTAACGATATCGAAGACGATAGATACATCGGCGAAGTGTGGGCGCACTACAGTGCACCTCTGCCTACCCCTTCGGGGAATACAGGCGTGATGATGTATTATGATGATGATGATGATGTATCGAAGACGATGACGCCAACCGTTACCGCTAACGATATCACGATCCCCGACATTTATAAATTTATATACATTGGGGATATTCAAAAATGGTCAGCCCACTGAGTTTCTTGCCCGATCTTGTCAGTTGAGGTCGCGTTTCGATCCGGTAGTAGTATATAAGAAAAAACCGGCCAAGTGCGAGTCGGACTCGCGCACGAAGGGTTCCGTACCATTATCTATTAAAACGATAAAAAAAAACACGTTTGTTGTATGGGAGCCCCCTTGAGTATTCATTTTATTCTGTTTTTTTAGTATTTGTTGTTATAGCGGCAACATAAATACATCATCTGTGTAAATTTCAACTCTCTAACTATCACAGTTCATGAGATACAGCCTGGTCACAGACGGACGGACGGACGGACGGACAGCGAAGACCTTTGGGTACGGAACCCTAAAAAATAATGTAAACTTGTCAATTTAGCCTATACAGAATAAATGATTTGTCTTACTAAGTCATATTATGTCTCAATCCACAATTTTGAAGTATCCTGAACTAAATCATAGAGACACAGTAAAGACTGACTTCATACTACAAGCAATATACTCCAATCTCGACGAACCAGTACCGGAAGTGCAGCAGACCAGCCAGCCAATCACAAACGGCCATACCGAGGTGCAAGACAACACAGACCAACCCATAGACAGCGAGATACCTCATAATATCAGAGAGGACTCTCTCATAAGCGAAGTGAAGGATATACTACCACACTTGGGAGACGGATTCATATTAACATGCTTGAAACACTATGGTTTTAATTCGGAGAGAGTGATCAATAGTATATTGGAGGACAATTTGGCTGAGTCTTTGAAAGGTAATACATGTCGATGCTTAAAAGGCGAATTGATTCAAATAATAACCCAGCATTCGAAATAATAAGCCCGCTCAAAAGACGGAGAAAAACTTGCTGATTCCATCGATATATATAACTCAACTAGCTGTGCCCGCGTGGACATTAAGGAGATTACCCGGAAATAATGGTTTTATGTTCATCTTGTTCATTTCAGAAAAAAGCACTAGGGTTCCCCTAATGTTTTTTTTCCAAAATAATAGCCTAAGTTACGCCTAGGAACATCAGCTATCTGCCAGTGAAAGTTCCATCGAAATCTGTTCAGCTGTTTGGAAGTTTACATGGAACAAACAGACACACAGACAGACGGAATTTAAAAAAAAAAATGGCATTTTCGTTATACGTATCGTGCATACTTTCATATGCATTTGTTAAAATAATGTTATTTCGATATTTAAAACAGACACTCCAATTTTATTTATTTTGTATAGATATCGCCTAACATGGTGCTTGAGTCACTCCGCCTTTTTCCCGTTTGACTTAAGCGCCACCTTTGGGCCATATTGACTTATATTCATATTTGGAATAAGCTAATTATTCTGAGTCGAATGAGTATCCTGTAAAGTTAAAAAAAAATCCTTAAGTCAAATAGCCTTTCCCCCCACGATATAAGCTGTGGTAGCCTCGTTGGTTGAATGCTCACCATGACGTAAAGGAGACAGGTTCCAACTCCGGGCTTGCACTTTTGCAAACAAACTTGCGTTATCAGATTTCTTGTGCAGTTCATTACTTGCTGAACGGTGAATGTAAACTTCGCCAGGCAAGTTGCGCGTCTATAGAAATACGTGTGAAGTTCACCAACCTGCACGGGGCCAGCGTAGGAGACTACCTCAAATCTGCCTCACATTGAGGGGGAGTTATAATAGTAAAAATAATAAGGTCGCCCCCTATTATATCGGGACCAATCATAAATTGCCGAAGCATGGGCGCAATATAGTGCACCACTGCGTACCCTATCGCAGAGTACAGGCGTCACGATAGACCACTAAACCAAACCGTAGTCAATTGTCTTAGTCGTGTTATATTTTCAGCTTTGGACCACTCCCTACCGATCATTCCCGAGGATATCCTCGACAAGAAGTATCTTGAGACTGGTATCCAGCGGCTGAACGTCTTCGATGGTGACGCCTTCGACATCATGACGCGAGATGATGTCGACATCAGCAAGATGCATGTCGGCAAGCGGCGTGACAAGTACCGGGACTTGAAAGACATGCTGAACGATAAGACTGACATCAAGAAGATGACGGATATCTACACTAAGTATAAGTGAGTATGAAGCGTGTGCACTGTGGTGTCAGCACGCAAGTCACGGATAGGCTCGCTCGCTCTCTGTCTAATTTCATACGAGAGAAAGAGACAACATGTCTAATCTTGGCGCACATGCTACAACTACTGGAGCGTGTAAAGTCGCGCGTCGAAATGTTAGCCAATACCAAAATGAACCCTGTGTCAATATGCATAAAGATTGAATTTCTGCGGTAAAAGTCACGCCACGTCAAATGTTTTTCCATTGAAGTATGAACGTTTTCTTTGAGTCAATACAGTTCAAAATCGAATCAAATTTAAAATTTCAGTTCGATATCGGCAAAAAAATCTTAACCCTGCGCCAAAGTCAAAGTCAAATTATTTATTTCGTATATGAAATTGTGCCATTGTTATTGCACATTGACAGGTGTTTTTTTGATGTGAAACATCTAATGGCGCGCTTGGCGAGTGAGAGCAACTGTTGATGCCGCGATGCGAAAACTTCGAGCAGCTCCGTGGCTCCTCGGTTCTTTCCGCCGCTTAGACTCCGCCCACCGGCTGACTCCGCTCACTCGCCGCTACGACGCAACTCTCTCTACTCTAAATAACATAATGTTTCACATCTGCCAGGCGTCCCGCAACGGCTACTTTTTTTTTCTTAGAAGCCATGTCAGTACCCTATCCATTCGCGTTCTTGGCTGAGAAGATCCGGCAAGAAACTAAGTGGGCGTGTTTTTTTTTATAATCGCCTTACCTGTTCGTCGTGGTCGCAGCCTGGTGTGCGACGAGACGGCGATGTACTCCGACGAGTACGACGACACGTACGACTCGGACGGCGTGACGCCCGCGGCGGACGCGCCGGACGACGCGCGCCGCCCGCTCGTCACGCCGCGCGTGCTTCAGACACACGATAGAAAGGAACTAGAGGTTTGATTATCCTACTAATATTATAGAAATGTGAAAGATTGTGAGGGTGGATGGATGGATGTTTGTTACTATTGCACGCAAAAACTACTGAACGGATTTTGATGAAACTTTACAGTATTATTGTTTATACGTCAGAATAACATATAGGCTATATAATTATATTGAATCATCGAAGACTGAGCGGACGAAGTCGCGGGTAGAAGCTAGTACCTAGTGTATAAAAATTGAAAACATGAAATTGGAATGTCTGTTTGTAAAGTCAAAATAACAGTTTTTTACTAAATGCATATGAAAGTATGTAGGGTATGTATAACGAAGATACAAGATAGAAAAAAACCGGCCAAGTGCGAGTCGGACTCGCGCACTAAGGGTTCCGTACCATTATCTAAAAAAACGAGCAAAAAAATCACGTTTGTTCTATGGGAGCCCCCTTAAAATTCAACTTCATTCTGTTTTTTAGTAGTATGTTGTTTTAACGGCATCAGAAATACATAATCTGTGAAAATTCACAGACGCACAGCGAAGTCTTAGTATATTACCAAGACTTCGCTGTTCGCGTTCCTGTTTTACACTGTGGGCACGGAACCCTAAAAAACTGTCTGTTTGTGTTGTAAGGATTAACTTAAACTACTTTTATTTTAATTCTACACGGACGAAGTCGCATTTAACAATTAGTCAATAACATGTTATGATATATTTATTATATTCAATCAATAATTATGATATAAAGTTAAGTAAGAATGTTGGTTTGATGTTATCGATGCCTTGACAAAGACAACCGTATTGTAACTCAGGAGGAGTCGGAAGAGGAATCGGAAGCAAAGGAAGAGGAGAAGGCGGGCAGCAGTTACAACAGGAGCAGAATGGACTTCTGCGTGAACCCTGAAGAGATGCGCGCGCGCAGGGAGGCCGGGCACGCCGCGCGCAGGGCCCGCGGGGCCCGCCCGCCGCCGCCACAACGGTACTTTATCTACTACTACGGCCCTTTTAACGTCCCACTGCTGGCCACGGGCCTCCCCTCTATGCGAGGGGGATTCGGGCCATAGTCCACCACGCTGGCCCAGTGCGGGTTGGCAGACTTCACACATCTATCGAAAACTAGTCAAGTTCCTTCAGACGTGCAGGTTTCCTCACGATGTTTTCCTTCACCGTTTCATACCAAGTGATAATCTCGTATGAAAATGAGATCCGCACATAGATCCCAGAGGTGCGAGCCGGGGTTTGAACCTGCACACTTTGATTGCAAGGCGTGCATTCGACCACTTGGCTACCACTTTATCTATAAAAACAAATTAAAATGGAGCGTCTGTAATATCAAAATAACACCTTTTTTCTAACAGCCTTTCTTTGGCACGTCTAGCTTAAGTGTGACATTAACTATTAGCCACGAGCCGACTGCCCAGCAACGGTCAGGACAGGTTCAATCCGTAGGATAATGGAGACACGTTCGTGTTATACTAAATACCTACAGGCAAATAATAGGGAATATGATTTTTTTTTCATATTTTGTGTAAGGTATTTTGAATTCTAATCATTAGAATTTAAATAAAGTTAACAGATGGCGCCTAAAGTGCAGTTTTGTTTATGGCCAAACTATACAATTGTTAGAATAGTTGAACTTTCAAATTATTATTTTTTTGCAAAATTAATTAATTAGGACAATCCCTGTTATTTGCCTGTAGCCTTCAAATAAACTTTACCTATTGCCTCTTTATTCGTTAACAATTTTATGGTAAAAATAGTGAAGTAGGGCCGCTATTGGCGGGTGTTGTGAGATCGTTTAAAGTCTAAAGTATCTGACATAGTCTTACCCTTGTACAGGAATACGGACGTGGTCGGAAAGCCCAAGGGTCAGGGTCAAGAGAAGGAGGTGGTCCAGAATCGGGAGCGCAAGGAAAAACACAAGTCTTCTCGAGGAAACCACAGCCGCCGCCAGGGCGCGCAATGGAAGCGCAGCCAGGGCATGATGCCCTCCTAGGACTCTACCAAACAAACAAGTGACAGTCTTCAATAACACTAGGAAACGCCTCAATGAGATGCCCAATTATGAATACTACTGTAATAGTAGTGCTAGCATGCATGACAAGACAAGACCTATGCCGCGGAATGTGCCACACTAAATCGCTTATTCCTAATGTCCAACTTTGACCGATTATAAATCAATGTTCCCATTTATTTTTTAAGTGTTTCTTATTGTGTATTGTATTAAAAACATGTCTAAAAATAAAGAAAAACTTTGTACTTATTGGGTTAAGGTTGATTGTTGGCCAAATCGGCTCCTGCCACGACCTTTGGCCAAAGCTGAAACATTCGTTTTATGGCCGGCAGGAATTCAGTTCAAGGTTACTAGATGTTAATAAAATAATGGTTGTATTTATATTTATGTCGACTGTTGTCTTGTTGAATTTGTTATAAATATTTATGTGATGTAGGGTAACTGTTGGCATCCCCCCACTTATTGGCACCCATGACTTTAAATTAAAATAACAAGAAAACCATGACTTTAACCCCTGATATTATGTCAAAAATGGAAAGATTGTACATTTTTTATTCTAAAACCCTTAACTTTAACCTCAAACTCGGACTTAATTAGTACAAACTTTAAGCTTGTTTGGGACATACACTAAACAAGTCCTTTTTTACACTTTTGCCAGTAACCGGGTAATCGGAAAATTTTGGAACAAATGTAAAAAACTTATGTTTCTAGTATTCTTTTTACAATATCGAAAAATTCAAAACCGAGTGGATATTCTATAATCTGATACATTTTTTAACGAAATAACGAGTCATAGAGCGTTTTGGTGATTGATTTTCTCCGAGTAGGCGCTTAAGGTGCCAATAGCTGGGGGTTTTACCCTATTTACTACTCGGGATGTCTGGCGTAACGCAGTTTGACAAACGACCCCCTTGCGGCCCCTCTTTTTTTTTATCCGGGCCTCCATTCGGCCCGGCCCGCGTGCTCACCTCTGATGTGGGGTTCAGAGTTCCTAAAAAATTGCCTTAAGTTTAATGTGGAAAATATTTTTTCCAGCCTGGGTGCGACCCCTCTTACATCACACTCTCAATCATTCGTAACAATTCGGCCAATTTCAGCGCTCAGTAGACTCCTTCGGCATCGACTAAAACTTCGGCCCATTTAGTTACTTTGCTTATTTCATAGTTATCTCCTATAGTGGCAAAATATACACATTTCGTAATATGTCTAGTCTTGGCGCATGTGCTGAGCGTGCAGACAACTGCTTCATATGCATAACCTTAAGGCGTCTCTTATTGAAGACTGAAATGAATGTACTAACGCGTATATAGTCGCCACAATACAATTTGAATTCTATGCACGTGGACGCAAGTTCCATAATACCCCGGTGATACACAAAATGTGATTTATTTCCAACTTGATAAGTATACTGTTTATACATAAATCGTTAAATGGTTTTAGTAAAGGTTATTCATCTATACATCAGTAATAAAGTTGTATTTATTAAATAATGCTTTTTAATTCAATTTTTTCTTCAATATTACGAAAAGGGCTATTTTGGAAAAAAATATACGTACTTTTACTTTACTTAAATAAAGGGTTTTTCTGTACGCATAAAACCCTTTTCTTTTTTAAATTCAGGGGTAACCCAGAGGTGATAAATTGTTCTAGGTACTGTAGCTCCGAAACTGATAAACTGATTTTAATACAAAACGATGTTATGGTACCATATCGGCGAGTCAACCAAAGACTGACGAAGGCATCGAGATGGTATGTCTAAGTTTGTTGAAAATCGTCTGTCGACAATTTGTCAAGATGTTTGTGAGATATCACAAAAAAAAAAATATTGTGACAGCTATGACGGAAACCAATCAAAATTTAGTTCCCTAGAATGTATCCATACGATCTTGCTTCCATGCAACGAAGACCACCATGTTAATCCATTACTAGATTTGTACGAACAAAGCGGCAACATTCTGTTAAGTCTATCTATTCGCTTCGCATCTGAAAAGCTGTTAAATGTACGTTATGTACGCGAAACTGCGACATTGTAGGTAGGTAGGTACTAGGAATACATCAATGAGCGCGCCGCCGACCACGATCGGGGTTCCTTGGTAGTATTTCTATTTAAACTAATAAAAAAGACCGTGACCATAACATCAGAAGCAGACAGATTTCCTTCTTTCTTTACGAAATTAATTTACATTAATATTTATGTTAAAATAATAGTATCTATACAAATAAATAAAATTGGAGTGTCTCTTTGTAATATCAAAATAACACTTTTTTACCAAATGCGTATGAAAGTATATATGATACCTATAACGAAAACGCAATTTTAAATTTTTTTGTCTGTCTGTCTGTTTGTTTGAGGTAAACTTCTAAACGGCTGAACCGATTTCAATGGGACTTTCACTGACAGATAGCTGACGTTACAAGGCGTAACTTAGGCTACTTTAATTTTAGAAAAAGCATTAGGGTTCCGCGGGAAAAACATAATACCCGTATTTCCGGGTAATCTCCCTAAAGTCCACGCGGGCGAAGTCGCGGGCACAGCTAGTAATAAAATACGAACAGACAATTTTATCGTATGATCCCAAACTAAGCAACTGTGGGTACCATACAGGGCCGTCTTTACCCGGGGGTTAAGGGGTGCTGCGCACCCGGGCGATTAGTTTACATTTCGATAGCGCCGAGAAATATGAAAAAAGATAGGTGTATACTGCATATTATAATAATAATAATATAATACATCATCATCACGCCTGTATTCCCCGAAGGGGTAGGCAGAGGTGCACTGTAGTGCGCCCACACTTCGCCGATTTATTTTGGTCCCAATGTAATAGGGGGCGAGCCTATTGCCACTATACCGGGCACATTCCCCCTCAATACGAGGGAGATTTGGGCCATAGTTCACCACGCTGGCCCAGTGCGAGTTGGTGAACTTCACACGCCTTTCTATAGACGTGCAGGTTTCCTCACGATGTTTTCCTTCACCGTATATTAATATAAAAAAATACCTAGTATTTTTATTAGGGCTTAAGAATTGGCGGGGGGTTGACTTTCCGTACCCCATCGCCGAATATGCTTATGCCGGCCCTGGTACAATAGAATAGACTGGGGCCGATACTAGTTACATGCAGACTAGAGCACATTCTGAAATGTCCATTTCCGAACATTACCGCTAGCGGGATTTGAATCTACAGCCTCAAACAGACACCGATCTCGCCGGCGAGGTCGTGGAACCCCCTCTTCCGCACGTAGGTGCATCTTTGCACCTAGGAGCACAGTCACTACCTCTCCCCTCACGGTAACTGCCCAAGCCAAGGTCGTGCCCTCTGTGGCGCCCTTGAGCTAGTTACCACCTTTTTCCGGCCTTAAGGCCTTGGTTGGAGTGCACTCTGCGCTCGCCACTACTCCGGTAAAGCTGTAAAGGCCACCTCACGGCCATAAGTCCAAATAAAAAAAAATGAATCTACAACCATCTAGTGTAGTGCGCCGACTGGACTACTAAAACCACTACACCAAACTGTTTTCAATCATCAACATACCTATAACATTGTAAGTGTAAGATGTATGCACTTACATACCTACAGAACCATTTAAAGATTGAACAATAAGTGTAAGATTCAAGGAAGGGGAAGCGATTATAGGCCGTCGGACGTGAATATAGTGGTGCTCGGCTAAATCGCGCGCGCGTGCCTCGAATACCGATATATCATCTGTGCGCACTCTCGCGGCGGTATGGATGCGTGCGCGCATGGACACGAGCGTAGCGATTTTCATCGAATACAATGCATATAGCGGCTTTCAGACCACGCTATAATATATAGCGTATGGTATATAGCTCATAGCACAACAATATCGCGCACCATACAAAGCCAATAATATATAGTACAGTACAGTGTGAACGTGTACATAACAATGTATGGTGCGCGAGATTGTTGTGCTATGATTGTTCACACTGGCAGCGTATCTACTTATTACGGATGCAGCCACTCATCTTATCTATATCTATACTAAAAGAGCAAAGATTTGTATTTTTGTATGTAACGAATAAACTTAAAAACTACTGTACCGATTAAAAAAAATATTTTGCCTAAAGAAAGCTACATTATCCCTGTGTAACACAGGCTATATTTATCTATCCCAAAATGTTTACAAAAATGTTCTAGTTCCATTTATAACAGTGATATATTATTACCATTTCATAAAAGAAGAACAAGAAAATATATTTAATAAATTTGCGAATACGGAAGTGCCAACAACTAAGCCCTACAACCAAAGAACAGAGTTAAATAAATATTTATATACAGGGATAGTTTTAATTCGTCTATAACCCTCTAATAAGGCCTCATCCTTACCACAAAGGCAGACCGCAAGTCATAAAATGGTCGTAAGACTAAACGCCATAACTCGCCGCGATGTCTTCATGCAAGCACATAAACCTGACGCATAAGCAACGAGACCGATCGTAACTGGAAATTGAGATAAATATGGATATAAAAAGGCATAGAAGATCTTGCTCATTGTAATAATAAAAACCTTAGCTAACATAACCTACCTCAATTAAATAGTAATCATAGATAATCTAACATGTGGTGGTATGGCAATTTTCTTAGGGTTCCGTACCAAAAGGGTAAAACGGTAACCCTATTACTAAGACTTCGCTGTCCGTCTGTCACCAGCCGTGACAGACGGACGGACATAGTTAGAGAGTTCAAAATTTTCACAGATGATGTATTTCTGTTGCCGCTATAACAACAAATACTAAAAATCAAAATAAAATAAATATTTAAGGGGGCTCCCATACAACAAACGTGATTTTTTTGCCGTTTTTATTGATAATGGTACGGAACCCTTCGTGCGCGAGTCCGACTCGCACTTGGCCGGTTTTTGTTACAGCGATTAGCCAAAGTTAGCGAACCGGTAATAAGTTACAAGACAAGCTGTAAACGGCACCTCACAGCCAACAGCATAAGACCTTAAAAAAAAGCCCTCTTCCCACCACCTGTCTTCCCCTCTTCCGCTCGTAGGTGCATCTTTGCACCTAGGAGCACAGTCACTACCTCTCCCCTCACGGTAACTGCCCAAGCCGAGGTCGTGCCGTCTGCGGCGCCCTTGAGCTAGTTGCCACCCTTTTCCGCCCTTAAGGCCTTGGTTGGAGTGCACTCTGCGCTCGCCACTCCTCCGGTAAAGCTGTAAAGGCCACCTCACGGCCAACAGCGTAGTCCATTAAAATAAAAAGCAGAATTGTTTTTATTACCTACTTTCAGTTATTGACAGTTAAGTCAGTACAAAATCTTCCAAAAATTGTCAGTTTCTATCGAAACAATAATACTTTAAGAGCTGGTGGTAGGTCCCAAGTTTATATGGATAACCAACATGTCAGTTGTCATCTATATCTTCTATACAAATAAATAAAATTGGAGTGTCTGTTTGTAATATCAAAATAACACTTTTTTACCAAATGCGTATGAAAGTACATACGATACCTATAACGAAAACGCAATTTTGAATTTTTTTGTCTGTCTGTCTGTCTGTTTGTTTGAGGTAAACTTCTAAACGGCTGAACCGATTTCAATGGGACTTTCACTGACAGATAGCTGACGTTCCAGGGCGTAACTTAGGCTACTTTAATTTTAGAAAAAGCATTAGGGTTCCGCGGGAAAAACATAATACCCATACTTCCGGGTAATCTCCCTAAAGTCCACGCGAGCGAAGTCGCGGGCACAGCTAGTTCAAAATAAAAATCTTTTTTTTTTTATTCGTGCAGGCCAAAAAGCACTTACAAATAGTCAGATTCTGCCACCGGTTCGGAATGCTGCTTCCACTGAGAAGAGCCGGTAAGAAACTCAATGGTTACTCTTTTTAAAATGATAAATAGTAAGGATTATGAGTAATACATTCTCAGGAGCAGCAACGCCATGAGAGCAGGCAGCACCTTTGTCTCAATACTAGAGAAAAATAAAATAATATTAGGACGATTGCTGTGTCAGTCTTACTCTTATCCTTCGTAAAAGGTCAACTAACATGAATGTTGGCATGCAAAATCAGAGAAGATTGCCAATTCTATCTGGAGTGAGGCAAATACAGAGATTAGACAGGATATAGGTTTCCGCTCTAAAACAATATTGTCAAGTTTACGAAATAGCGAATCACCTTGGAAATACTAAGTCAAATGGAGACAAACCTGGGCTGTATTAAGGTTTTATATCCATTAGCATTCATTCATTAGGTCAGCGAAGTGAAACTTAAGGAACATCGCCCACACATTTCAGCTTTGGATAAAAACTGATGACTTACCGCTTCCAGGGGGCTGTGGGACAAACGACCCTTAGCTTTCAACCCAACACCCTTTACGTAAACGATCTATACAAGTATTGCTACAAATAATGAACAGGAATGAATAATTCAAAACATGAAACGCAATATAAAATAAACAGTTGAAGTTAACGTCGCTATAATGACACGGGGATGAGACTATGAGATATGCGTCGCGTCGATCCCGCGGCCATTTTATTATATTACCTGTAATGCCTGCCATTAGGGCGGGGCGGAAGGATTTAATAAGCGAGCGGCACACGGCCAAATTGCGAGGTTCGGTGCGTACGCGCAGCGCCCCAGGCTGCATAGTGATGGGATGGTAACTTATCGATGATCTTATTTTATTTTTAACTTAACACCTTTAGTTGAATCTTCAGGTAATCGCGATTCTTAGTTGAGTAAGGGCCTTATCCCATATTATAGCGCGGAGTTGTTAGGAGGTACCTACATGGTGTCCCACAGACCATGGTGTCCTAAGTTCTCGCTAGCCATATAGTCAATATAAGAGATATTGGATATGTTTAATACGTAGGTACCTATTCTATCTAACTATAACTCCCTATTCGTGATCGACTAATAAAACTGAATTTAATCAACATAAAATTAGCCTATATACCCGGCCATCACTAGTGGCGTCATGTGTAATTTATTTCCCATTCAGTGCAGTTGCTTCGATTATTATTATTGTTCCACGAACGGACGTTGCGCCCGCGCCGCGCCCGGCCCGCCCGCCTTACGAAATACACAATCGCGTAACAATGTCGCTCACAATAAAATATTTATTAGTTTACTAGCTGTGCCCGCGACTTCGCCCGCGTGGACTTTAGGTAGATTACCCAGAAAAAATGGTTTTATGTTCATCCCGCGGAAAGCTAATGCTTTTTCTAAAATTAAAGTAGCCTAAGTTACGCCTTGGAACATTAGCTATCTACCAGTGAAAGTCCCGTCGAAATCGGTTCAGCCGTTTAGAAGTTTACCCCAAACAAACAGACAGACAGACAAAAATTTTAAAAATTGCATTCTCTTTATAGGTATCGTATATACTCTCATATGCATTTGGTAAAAAGATGTTATTTTGATATTACAAACAGACACTCCAATTTTATTTATTTGTACGTAGTATGTATGTATGTATATGTATAGATTAAATTGTTTCGTTTTACGATAGGTAACTATCAATATGGGGTTATCAATCACATTACTAAATGTCCCAAAGCTATTTCAACAAAGCTTAAAAAGTTTTTTCCCGGAGGTGGGTTTACAGCAATAACTTATTGATCAAGATTGGGATGAAAACCCGGTACCTCTCAGTTACAAAGACAGTCCCTTTAACCAGTTCGCTATTGATTTAGATGTAGGTAGAAAAAAAATGTAGAAAAAAAAATTGTTAAGCTGAAGTGATGACCACGACCACTCTGTCAAGAATGATACCGACAAAGAAGAAGAAGAAAAAAATTTCGCCAAACAACGCGTACCTATCGTATGATACCAAACTAAGCTACTATTGCAATATAAATATGTCGTTCGGAGTATTTGTCTGGTGGTGTAGGCAAAGTCACGTGTCTTCTTTGTTACATCTCATTTATTAGTAACGTAGTACATTAACTAACATTGTAACTTCTTATGTCTAGCTATTTACTAATCTAACTCCACTTTGGTGTGCCTATCTTATATACTAATAATCCCGTATAATTACTTATCTTATTACGTGCCAATATGTACTTTCTATTACTGCTTTGGTATTCCCAATTTACCATGTTCGCAGTTATCGCAGTACGTGCTTACTATACTACACTATAAAATACAAGGTATATTTAAAACGGATACGCGAAACTTACTAACAAATTTAATTAAATATAAGTAGGCAATTAAGTAACTCTATAAAATAACATGGCTATCTTGCAGCCTTGCAGCGACAACGAGATAGACTTACGAAAATGGTTAGGTAACTATGTACCTACATAAACAAATTATATTCTATTAGGAAACTTTTATATGTTGAGTCTCGATCGGCGGTATCCGACTTATCGTATCTACGCCAACCTTTTCGAAATCAGATTAAGCGTAGCCAACCGATTTCGGCAGAATCTGCCGTAGTGCTTCGGGCTATTTTTTTTTAATAAAAATAAAAAAAAAAAAAAAAACTCTTAGTCATTGTCGATTTCTAAAGTGTAAAGTTTAGAATTTGTCCAATCATTGTAGCTAATCTTGTGTGGCCTTATATTTCACGGGCCGTTTAAAGATGAAATAGATATATCGAATATAATGTGTGGGAGCAGGATGTCGATATATTTATCTACAGAAGGCAGGAAGTGAGACATCAAAGTGTTCCCGTCTGACCGCGGCAATTAGATAGGCCTCGGTGGTCCTCAGGATATCGCCCAACTTCGTGGAAACCGCACGAGATGACGTAATTCTAGAGTCGTTAGATAGATATGCTATTTTGATGAGATCGTAACATACTGTCTATAGGTTGTTTCAAAAGTCTGAAATTAACTCTAACGTGCACGAATTGGTATCAACTAGTATACAAATTTAGATGGATAGTTGAGTCTGTTTTAGAAGCCTGATTTAAGTACTTTATTTATATGTTCGTGGGCAAGAACGCCCGCCTTGAACGTAAGGGGTGCAAGTTCAAATCCCGAGCCCGCGCCTCTGAGATAATTTTCATGTGCGCATGTCATTTTCAACAATTATTACTTACCACTTGCTGACCGGTGAAGGAAAACATCGTGAGGAAACCTGCACGTCTATAGAAAGGCGTATGAAGTTCACCAACCCGCACTGGGCTAGCGTGGTGGACTATGGCCCAAACCTCCGTCGTATTGAGGGAGAATGTGCCCGGTATAATACATCGGCGAAATGTGGGCGCACTACAGTGCACCTCTGCCTACCCCTTCGGGGAATACAGGCGTGATGATGTATTATTACTTTATTTATAAGAAATAGCAATATCACAGAGAAATAAAATATTTATTCTTATTTTCATCAAAATAATGTGAGGTTATCTCATAACTAAGAGTTGTTAGCATGTCCAACTAAGCTAAATGCTTGTGCTAGGAGTAGACATACTCATTAGTTTGGTGGCCAGGATGAGAAACGTTCTATGGTAATTAACCTATTTTAACCGTTCCATAACATGACCTTAGGGTCCAAATGTTAATGGACCGTCTGGGTCGCACGCCGGCACTGTAATTACGCGAACAGCCGCATTGCTGGCCCACCAATAGATGTTAACCAACGTAATTGCTATGAACACATTTTATTGGCCATATAAATCAATTTAAGCGAAGATTTGGTGAGAATTTTTGCAAAAGTAAAGGTACGGTACCCTGCTTAGTGCTGTTAAATTTCTAACAAACGAGAAAAGTTTGTGTTCAATTGTAAATATTGTAACAACTTAAAAGTATAATTCTTTTTGGCTAGCCTATGTTTGAATGAGAACAATTCTAAATTAAAAGTAGGTACTTTAATTAGCATCTTTAACACTATAAAAATATAGCCTACCTAATATACACTGCATTCTAATTTAGATCATAAATATACGTGGTAAGTGCCGCACAAAGTAAATAGACCGGCGGATGCGTCCGCGTCGCGGCTGGGTGCGCGCGCGCAGCTCCGACCGCGGCGATAAATTGCACCGCTTATCTCGCTGACATTTATCGCAATTTAATTATATGCATCGCTGTGCCGCCTTAATATGTGGAATACATGCGGATTTACTCAGCATATCTAGGGCTACTATCTTTACTTATTTGTAGAGGAATTGATATTGTTTGTGTTTAGTTAGCACTAAATCGTTTAGTGTCGTCACTAAACTATTGCTATCCTATGGTTTATTATGAACGGGACCTAAATATTCTAGAAATTTATAGAACATATTAGTTAAATTCAATTTGTTTCAGTCCATAGCCCTTTTGTTGAATATATTTTAATATGTAATGTTTTAATTACAATCATGATTTTGTAAATTTCACCATTGTTAGATTTTTTTAAAAGAAAAAAAGTCCATAACAAACAAAAAGAGGAATTTTCTAGAATACGGTTTATGAATGACGGATATAGACGGAAATATAATTGCATAGATTAAAAAAACATACAAACCAATTTGAGATTTCTTTTGTGGGTCTTAAATACGCATGATCTATAGTCACCAAAGGAAAGCAATATGAAAATATTACCTGAGTTGTTTACTTTGAGCTAATCTATCTGTCTTTCATCTTTGTCAGTATATATTAAAAGGTGGATAACATAGATACATTGATACGTACGATACCTATTAAGTACACAATTTAGTGGCGAGTTGTGACAGTGTGGACTTTAGATAGCCTATCGTGAAGTCGGCGATGCTTTGAGTGTAGGCTGATGACATACCTGCCGCCAGGTAATTCATAATGAGTCGTAAATATACGCGATTTACTTAGGGAATAAAAGCTACTGAACTAAGGTATAGTTTAGTTTGTACCGCGTACAACAAAGTGATAAAAATACTTAAGAATATTGGGGCGGCTTTTTAAATTAATTCTTAGTTACAAAAAAAATACCAATCGAATTGAGAACCTCCTCCTTTTGGAAGTCGGTTAAAAAGCATTGTAATGTTATAACTATCTGTATTTTCCACAATGCTGCTAGTGATGTGTCGTTTGGAAGCAAGTCAAAGTCAATGTTTCCAATATTCTCGGAAACAGCACATCACTAAGGTACAATTTAAATGGTTCCTTCTTAGGAATATATGTAGTATAAACTCCTTGATTTGTACAGATAAGGCCAGTGTACACTGTATCAATGGCCGGAAATGATCACTCGAGATCTATGTAAATTTCAAATCAATGAATTGTCACTGAGTCTGCCGAGCAAAATATCAACTGTTTTCAATTGCAAGTTCTAGACTTTGTAGAGACGACTTACGTACATGGTTATCATCGCTCTACATAATGTAGAGATTGATCTTTGTATATGAAGTTCGTGTGCAGCTGAGACGAACGCTTTTTATGTTCCATTCACCGGGCAGGGATGTCGGATCGTCGTCACGGAGGCCGCGCACAAATCGTCCAAGCGACGTTGTCGGTAGATGCTCTGAGTTAGGGATGACAGTTTATGCACTTTCAGACTAGTGTTTTTTTGCGCGTACACCAACTACTTAAAATATTTGTAAGGGGTGATGTACAATTTCAATTTGCCATTTGAGTATCTATAGATTTTTTTGTAAGTAGTTCGTAGCGGCTGCTGGGCGTAAAACAACTGGGCAATGCCTGGTAGTTTCAAGAATATTGTTCATGAAACATCTATGCAAAAAAATAAACTTAAAGTACGAGTATCTGTTTGTTATCTCAAAATAACAACTTTTTACTTAATTAATATGAAAATATTATACGATTCCAATAACGAAATCTCAATTTTGAATTTTGAATTTTCTCTCAAACAGCTAGACCGATTTTGACGGGATTTTCTCTGGCAGATCTTTATATAATGTTACAAGAAATGAGTGGCCCACTTTTAAGAATAATTAAATAAGAATTAGGGTTCCACGGGAGAATAATATTTTATTATATTTGTTCCAGATAATTAGGGTTCCTAAATTCCACGTGGACGAAGTCGCGGGCTCAGCCAGTATATAAATAAAATAGATGCAGAGTGCAGTTTAGGCACTAATAAAAAACATAAATTAACGACTTCCATTTTACCTAGACAACAACATAATGAAGCGGCAATCATTTATATTTTAACAAGCAATATACTTACATACATTTTATCGGAAAACATAAAAAGTGCATTTTAATAACGGTATTATGGTGTTTAAAAATAATGTTTATCTCATTAAAAGTTAACGGGACGTAATAAAATGTGCGTAAAATAATTCGTGTTGAGATAATTAAGTTGTAATTAAAGCATCTACAGTATTTTTATTGGTTGGCAGCCCTGTTCGCATGGCGGGAGATCAAAGCGCGCCGCATGCGCATGGCCAGCTCGCTCGGCCTCTTGCAATGTCTTCATGAGTTGTGCAAGTCGGCGAACTTTACTTTATTAATTATTTCTTGAAAGATAATTTTAATTTAAGACTGCTACGTGAAATTATTTTCGTTTTCGTAACGTGAATGCCGCATGGAAGTACTACCATGTTTCTTAAGGTGGCTAGTCGATAGCGGCTGCGTAAAATAATTTTTTGCCAATTCATTTTGTTGAGAATTAACTAGCATGTATATTTTACGGTCCTGATTGCGACCGTCGTAGATAGGCTTATGGTTGAGCTCAGTCGATGATATTTGGATATGTATATTTTGTTGTACCTAAACATGAGTGAATAAAAGAAGTAATGTTCACAAAAAGAATGCAATTACCAAAAAAACAATCATAATCACAGTTTGTAAAAGAACCATATTCATTTATATACAAGGGTTAGTTAAAATAGCCCAAATTCTGTGGTTACAGTCCAATTTCGGCATATTTATAATGTCAACTCGTCATTAAAGCTCCTCAAAAATGCCATCTATGTACAAAAAGCTGTGCATTATCTATTTAGCTGGAAATCCCGTCGGAATGACAATGTCGGGCGACAAAAAACGCGTTCACGGCCAAATTACATCTATAATCATGGGGGCACAGGGTTATCTACGGCATACGACACGGATACGACGATGTGAAGTCGGCAGTCTTTTGATGATTAGAAAGAATAGATACAAAGATGGCGCAAGAGACGTCAAAAAAAGACGGCCAAGTGCGAGTCGGACTCGCGCACGAAAGGTTCCGTACCATTATCTATAAAAAATGCAAAAAAACAAGTTTTTTGTATGGCAGCCCCCTTTAAAAAATTATTTTAGTCTGTATTTTTTAGTATTTGTTATTAAAGCGGCAATAGAAATACATCATCAGTGAAAATTTCAACTCTCTATCACAGTTCATGAGATACAGCCTGGTGACAGACGGACGGACGGACAGCGATGTCTTAGTAGTAGGGTTTCCGTTTTACCCTTTGGGTATGGAACCCTAAAAATGGACCAAAATCCAAGCCAATTTCATCTAGTCTTATATAAGTCTTAAATTGGGCGTGTGAAACTAGCTTAGAATAATTCCCCTCTTTGATATACTACCTCATTGATTAGTACTTACTACTATAACTTTTATTCGTCATTCGTTTGTGTACGAATATTTAACTGACTTCGTATATTTGTTGTCTAATATTACATCTCAATAACTAATAAAAAAATATTTTTAACAAAAAACAAAAACCGACTTCAAAAACCTAGGTGCACTAAAAAACTACAAATAACCTTACAATTCATTACATTTGGAGTCGGTGCCAATCAACGTCGGACAAGGCAAATACACACATGAATTGGCACCGACTTTTTGAAGTCGGTTAAAAATAAATATGCCTAACATAACGATATCATCGAAGGAAAATACACACTACACATTTGTAAAATATTGCAGAATGTTTTTTTTAAGTTTTGATTTTTTATAAATCTAAGTATTTTATGTTTTCTCCCTGAAGTAGTTTACGTATCGTAGTCGTCTCGTGAGGTAAAAATCAGTGTAGGCACCGGCGAAACGTGGGATACGGTTAATTGTTTTTTTTTTAAAGTTCAGTTTAAAGATTGATTTGTTCTGCTTCTGATGGCAAATAAAAACGTCCAGTGTTCACATGAAACAATCGTGCGGAATTATATTATATTCTAGTTCAGTTTATATACCTTCCTAATTTACTAAACTCCTTACAGAGCGTACTTAGCCGTAAAACTAGTGTCTGTCTTATTGAGTTATGTTACGATAAAAGGGTATTCTTATTGGTAAGTTCAAACTGTAGCTATTCCCTTGAACCGATAGCAGCTAGCGACAGACGAATAGCTAGGGAATTTCGATGCATGAGGGCGTGGCATTTACCAAATTCAATCTTTACGCCAATCAACACAGAGTTCGTTTTGGTATCGGCAAAAAGTGGCTGCACGACGTCCCATCACACATCACTTTAAGACGTCACCTAGTGTTCATGAAAACGACCACAAATACCACAGGTACCGTAAGCCGTCGAATGTGTTAAAATTATCGCAACCTTGGACTTCAAGAAAGTCACTCCGTCAAGGCAAGCAGGAGTTCCTTTCATAGGGAACAATGGGACACATTGTTCGCGTGCTAGGCGCAGTGAGGATGCCAATGTGGAGATATTAAAAGGTAATATCTTGGTCGGAAAGCCCAGCGCACACTGGGGATTCAAAACGTGCGCGTCGAATTATTTGCCATTAGCAAAATGAACATGTTCATTCTTTAACGAAATTACATTGACAGCGCGAGGCAATTCTAACGCGAGACAGCGTAGCTTCTACCACAGAAATTCAATCTTTATGTATATTTCATCCGCCATCTTTATCACTGTCATCATCCATTTTTATTTATAATGTGTATTTATTGAATTTGCCCTTGCTATTAATTACTTGACACTGCCTGAAATACCCGCTAAACGCACGAAGGGTTCCGTACCATAATCTATAAAAATGGCAAAAAAATCACGTTTGTTGTATGGGAGCCCCCTTAAATAATTATTTTATTCTGTTTTTTAGTATTCGTTGTTATAGCGGCAACAGAAATACATCATCTGCGAAAATTTCACCTCTCTAACTATCACGGTTCATGAGATACAGCCTGGTGACAGACGGACGGACGGACGGACGGACGGACAGCGAAGTCTCAGTAATAGGGTTCCCGTTTTACCCTTTGGGTACGGAACCCTAAAAAGAAGAACACAATTTGTTTTAGTGTTGGGAAACTTTTTGACGCTCGGGTTTTGACGCCCCAGTATGTCGCTTAATGGCCGGCGATCGCAGGAGCGAGCCCGCCTCTAATGATTCGTAATTACGACCGGCGTAATGGACTCGGTAATGGCGGCCCGCCACAAAGCGCGCTGCCTCCATTTTGTTTTTATAGCTTTTTTTTCGGAGCGAGCGATGATGTCTCGACCGCAGCGTTCCGATTGAGCGGGCAGTTTTTGATTTTATAAAATGTGTGAAGGATTTTTTTATTGTTTTTTTTTATTCGCTTCATACATTTTTGTTAATTCTGTTAGGAGTAGTAGGTAGTTTTAATAATCAATCTAATAGTTAGATGCAATTCAAATTCAAACGTTAATTTTGTTTTGGCTTACCAGTAACTTACAAATTTAAACCCCACGAGCAACTACATATATACACGTGGAAGCTAGGCTTTTACCACAGAAATTCCATCTTTATGTCAACCACTACAGAGTATGTTTTGATATTGGCAAAAACATTGACTCCTAAAATATGCGCAGGGCTTTATAATTTGTAAAGCGAATCATTAAAGTAGGAGAGTTTTTTTTTTGCTCTATGGTAAAAAAAACATAACTGTAGTAATGTGAAAATAAAATGTTGTAAACATCGATAGTTGTAGAATAATGGAATACAGTTTAAATATCTATTACGTTTTTCCAACAAATCGACTTATTTTTAAGAACGCGGTTGGATGGAACGAAGCGCATTTCTCCCCGCGTAGTGATGTGCCGCGCGGCGATTTCACATTTTTTGTGGTCCGATTTGATTACAGGGGTTCGAATGATTGCATCTGACCGACGCTGGAGTAAAGATATTAGTTGATATTCCGTTGTTCACGCTATCTAATTGGAGTCTGCATTATTTATTTGTTGGATATGTAGACATAGAGGGGTATTGTAAACTGTCGTTACATAACACACTAACGTCTATCTACAGAATTAGGATCCTGTGGCACTTTGCATTCTACTGTCGGCGTGTACTTATTAATTATTGACGATTCATAAGTATCTATATTGGTTTATATGAATATGAAATTCAGATTTTCTGTAATTATTAATTACTTATCTCATATCCACCTACGTTCCAAAATGTTCAGTAGGTAGATAATTATTAGGTATAAGAGACTAGGATTTTATTACCTAAGTATTCATGTTAGAACGCTGACTGAACCGAAGGAAAACAGAAAAAAACCAAGATATTTTGACATTCTGACGTTGGGAAGCATGAATTAATCTTGCATCATCATCATCACGCCTGTATTCCCCGAAGGGGTAGGCAGAGGTGCACTGTAGTGCACCCACACTTCGCCGATGTATTTTGGTCCCAATGTAATAGGGGGCGAGCCTATTGCCATTATACCGGGCACATTCCCCCTCAATACGAGGGAGATTTGGGCCATAGTCCACCACCCTGGCCCAAAGCGGGTTGGTGAACTTCACACGCCTTTCTACACACGTGCAGGTTTCCTCACGATGTTTTCCTTCACCGTTCAGCAAGTGGTAATCATTGTTGAAAATGACATTCGCACATGAAAATTATCTCAGAGGTGCGGGCCTGGGATTTGAACTTGCACCCCTTACGTTCAAGGCGGGCGTTCTTGCCAATCTTGTAAACCAAATATGTTTCTTGGATGTGTAAAATAACCAACCTTACCTTACATAACCAACATAAGAACCTTCTGTACATTTATAGATTACCTATTAAAGTAGGTTGGTAGGTACCAAAAACGTATCTCCTTTGTGTCGGCTACATCGATTAGGTCCTCATCCGCTGCACAAGCAAAAACTGCTTTCATAGCCTCAAATTATTAAGCCGATACCGATATTAAACTCATCGAGATGTTTTTTATCGATATGAAAAAATATGTCTACGTCACTGTCTTGACCACGTTGTTTTAAGGATTAACATGCGGACTGGATAAGTGTGCAAGATGATTGTTCTTATTTTAAATTTGGAAACATATATTTTTAGATAAGTGCATACCTAGACGATAACAATAATATTTTAAGCAGAAAGCTTTAATGATAAAATTGTTGTGTATAACGGTTATACCTACTTTGTTAAAAATATTTCGATAAGTAGTTTTAGTAGCTTTACAGGAGAGCATACTCATTCGACGCAGATATTCGCCGATTCCAAATATGTAGTGTCGCTTAAGTCAAATAGCCTTTCACCCCTCGAAATTTATTTTACAATTTCGAAACCATAATTTTACGCAAGTACCTACCAAGTTGTGTACACTTATGTTATGATCTTCCAATTAATTTAAAGATACATTTCACAATCACTTTTATCAGTTAAATCAATTTGATTTTGATATAATTAGGTTACATAGAAGCAATTTATAATTTGTATTTACATAATGGATTTATCATGTTCATAAGAATTCTTAACTGGATTAGTAATTATCTAAATGTTTTCTTTTTATAAATGATGATAAGTTAAGGAGCCGTCAGACGTGTCTGCATTACGGAGTTTAGAACACGACGTTACCTACCTATAATTATCTAGTAGGTATGAACGTCATTATCATCGTTTGGACTTATAGTAATGTTAGGTAATATCTTCTATATCGTAATTTTTACTAAGTACCTAAGTAAAAATATTAAACCTAAATATTAAAATCTTATTCTTTAACATGCCACTGAATTTTTGATCCGATCATTCCTTATCCAGTTTTGTTTATTCCAGATAAGTCCCGAACGAATAAAAAAAATCTGGGTATTCATTAGTCGTCATTGAAAGCTCACCCGGACGACTTTAATACATGCCATAGACTATAATGTAGTTGTTTTTTTCAAAGAGTATCTAATTATTCCCGCGCCTTTTGTACGCGTCTCTATACAATAAACCTTATTGTTTGATGATTTTAAATTAACTTTATTAATACTTTATGGAAATAACTTATAGAAATGGATAATAGGTGATGAGTATTCATATGATCTTATCTAATTAATGTTACTTATAATAAATGTACATATCGAGGGGTGAAAGGCTATTTCAATAAGCCACATTTTTTTAATTTTACAGGAGAGCATAGTCATTCGACGTAGTAAAATTAGTTGATTTCAAATACCTATGTCTGCTCGTTTGTCTCCCTATCTCATAAAAAAAAAACCTATGTAAGACAATATCGCCCTAGTGTCCCTTAAGTCAAATAGCCTTTCACCCCACGATATGATAAAGGTACAATGCGATCCAAATAAGAATAGGAATGTCAATAACCTCTATCTGACAAAATGTCACTTGAAAAGTATGGTTTGCAAAAAAAATATTTGCATATCAATAATAATAGACTTACATCAAATTTAAATAAAATGGGTTACATTAGTAATAAATTGTTAATTACCTCAAATGAAATAAATATTTTTCAATATTTTTTATAAAAAAAATCCAGTCTTGTAATTGTGCATCAATATTTTTAAACATCGAAGTTAAGAAATCTAATTAAGAGCAGAAAAATCGAAAAAAAAGCCAATTAAAGGCAAACTGAATTACTTTAGACCTGCGACTTGATGTTGTCGCTTATCGATGTGAATCGGCCTTTTTAATTAACGTTAAATACTGATCCAGAAAGGGTTTGATTGCTCATTTAAAAGCATTTACGAATCAAAAAAGTTTGCGTCTTGTAATATTTTAACATGTCTGTGGCTAATCGGCTGGGAATCGATTTGGGCTCGATAAAATGATGGCCGCATGGATAACAATAAATGGAAACACTTTGGTTACATTAACCTCCTTGACCTTTTGAATTTAGAAGCGACCAAGATTTTGCGTATAAGCTTTTTTGTTTTTGACGTCGGAACTTATTACTTTTTAAAACTATGTAATAAGTTTAATCTGGTGTTACCAGCAAGTAAAATTAAAAGTTCATTCATTATACCTAATATTAGTTTGAAAGTTTTTTTAAAGATCCTAGCAATAACAATATAGCACATAACACTGACTGCTGGCGGTTTCGTCTTGTATATTTTTTACGGCGGCCATACGTGAATCCGACACAATCAATGAATTATCTCCACACAGCTTTATTCTCGGAACTTCCATTTTATTTTTTTTCATTGATGGCCGAAGGCAATTTGCTTTCTGTGCGCAGTGAGGTGTGTCCAATCAATTCTGTGCAACTTCGCGGTGCGCGTTCGATTCCGCGGCGGAACACTATTATTTTGTAGCATCGGGGAGATGTAGTTTTGGTTTTTGAACGAGTGTAATAAAATCTGTGTTGTATGCCGCTTCGAAATTCGAAATGTTATTCGGAATATTTTTTGACCGCTGATTTAATAACCAAATATGCAGTTTTCAATAACATTAGTTAGGAGACGCCTTATCAAGATGCCTAAATATTAATACTACTGCATAATATTTACGCATCTCGTTAAGGCTTATAAAATAGGGCGCTTGACATAATTTTTTGACTTTATCTTATAAAATAAGCCTAGTGGTTAGACGGGTCACCCCCTCATGACTGAGAGTTTCCGCGTTCGATCCCCTCCCTGGCTATACTATCCACGTGTCACGTGGATAGTATATCCAGGGAAAGGATACTCCTATCACAATCATTTAGCTCAGCTAATATGACTATTATTGTAATACTTATCACATATTGAATTGTTTGACCTAAAACAACAAACTATTAGCTTGACATTTACTTTTTTACAACGTAAGCAATTTTTTGTGCAAAGTAACTGAATGTAGAATCATTATCGTAATGAAGAACATGAAAATACACTTAGTATCCACTTATTAACAGAAAACTAATGAAATTTCGATTGAAATAAATATAGTTATGAAAGTCCATCGCAATAATTGATTGAGATTAGATAATTTACAACACGTAAATGTTATAACTAAACGTTACACAAGTTACCTACTTACGAACTCTATTACCTTCTTAGTGAAAGTTATCTGTTCATTTTGAACATGCAATTTCGTTGCATAATACAAGAGGATATTTGTCTACATATCGACGGCAGTAAGCCGAAATGTCGTATCTCGAAAATTGGACTAAATAACTTATTGATACAGAATTGAGCAGAAAAAAGAGCCGCGTCGAATTTGTCGCAATTTTTATTGTTTTAGTAGATTTATGTTTACGAGGCAGGGATCGTATCAGAATATTTTTTATTCATATAAACCAATACAGGCACTTATGAATCGTCAATAAATAGTAAAAATAGTAGCTCTACCACCCATTCGGAATGCATTTCCTATGGAGAAGAATGGGCAAGAAACTCCATGGTTGCTTTTTTCAAATAATAGTTATTACAATGTAAAAAAGTTGCCATTTTAACGTCCTACTACTAGGCACGGGCCTCCCCTCAATGCAAGAGGATTCAGGCCAGAGTCCACCACGCTGGTCCCGTGCAAGAAAGACTCATTAATTCAATCACCACGATACTCGTGATCTCGCTTCCACAGTTACATTAGTAGAAAAACTATCTTCTTTCATTTTGATTACCACTTGATCCGTCCGACGCAATCATAATATCCGTATTAGAATAATAAAAATTAATTCGTGTAGCGTGATGCGCGGGCGCCGCCGCGGGGAGGGAGGGGGGGAGGGGTGGAAGGCGCTAATGCACCGCCGATTGTAACATGATCACAGGGTAGCGTGCGAGTACATCACTGGTATATCCTCTAGTGATGGCAACTGAGATTATATCGATATTTATAATTCCATCGAACGATACTGAGTGGTGAAAATCTAGCAACTCGATTTCTAATGCACTAACGAGACATTTACAGCCCAATTTTTTGCGCATACTAAAACGAACTCTGAAGCTATACACGTAAAGATGTGGTATATATATATATCTATACATGTGGTAGAAGCCACGCCACCACGCGTCAAAATTCGCTGTCAATGACATTTCATTGAAGAATGAGCATTTAACAGTACATTTTACTCCTTTTTTTACGAAATGAGTGTAATGATGATATTTTAATGGAATACGATGAGGAATGGCTCCATCTGCGGTTAGCGGGTATTACAGCCAGTGTCAAGTAATTAACAGAAAGGGCAAATTCAATAAATACGCATTATAAATAAAAATGGATGATGACAGTGATGATAAATAAATACGGATAGCGGATGAATCCCAGTTCGTTTTAGTATTAGCAAATAATCTGACGTGCGTCTTGACGCCTCAGTCTGCACGGGGCTGTATGCGGCCATAAGGTGTAACTGGGATTGCTCGCAATCTATTTTATGGTACAATATCCTATATTCCAATCCCATATACACCCCGACTCTATTCTGCAAATTCCGGAAAGAGCATTCTAGATTTTTGTACTAAGGGGAATCGAATCGCGACCACCCGGAGCAGCCTACGACGGTAGAACCACGAGACCGAGCGTCATATTGTTATTATCGATATCCAGGTTCATCACTATCGCCCGAAGGCCTGTCTGTCCGATATAACTGGCGGGCCCACGACGCGCGCTCGCTACCAGCCGTCTACTCCAAACTAAAAGCCTCTTTTAACTTAAGCTTAACTTAGTGCTCGATCTTGGAATGTTACGATATCATTCAGGGGTCGATTTAATCGTATTTATAACGATAACCGGAACTTGGCCACATACCGATTGTAGGTATATGATCTTGTAATAACGGTTTCTTTACTTATAGATTACATCACATAATACATCATCACGCCTGTATTCCCCCTCAATACGTGGGAGATTTGGGAAATAGTCCACCACGCTGACCCAGTGCGGGTTGGTGAACTTCACACGCCTTTCTATAGACGTGCAGGTTTCCTCACGATGTTTTCCTTCACTGTTCAGCAAGTGGTAATCACTGTTAAAAATGACATTAGCACATGAAAATTATCTCAGAGGTGTGGGCCGGGATTTGAACTTGCATCCCTTACGATGACATTTATTTTTAATTCTTATTGGGCAGACACATGCTATTCGTACTTATGAAAATTATAATGGCACTACAATAATTTCAGAGAGAAATTATTTATTTTTTTATTAGCTCTATCAATGTGTCGTCAACAATATATTGGTATAGCCCATTCAAACGAAAAATATCATCAAAATGTATGGAAACAAGTTTGTCGTATTTGTCGAATGAATGAGGTTCTACTGAATTAGCATTAGGTAATCAGACATTGTTGTTTATGCTATTTATTTATTAACACCTTCAGTGTGGAACAGGCACATGTCGGCCCGCCACGGTGCTTACGGTTGGTGCGCACAGTGAAAACTATAACTGTCGGAAAGGTCGTCGGGGGCGCATTTCGTCCCGCCGCACTTCCTTACAAAGTTATTTATCAGTACAAAAGTGTTCTAAGTACTACTTGTAAATGGATATCTCCAAAAAAGTTTGAGGGTTAAGCTTTAATCAGGTTTTCTTAAGTACAGATGTAAGATAAGATAATTTTAATTACATTAAAATTGATCCCTCGCATCTGATCGAACATGAAACCAGGTGCGCGGTTGTCAATCCCAATTACTGATTTCTTTGGGTAGCCACGACCAATTAGACGTCGACGTAATCTTGATGTCGTTAGAGATAATGAATAATAAAAATAATCCCTAATGCTTAGCAAGAAAATTTTTACTATATATACAGGATGTTTCAGAAGACCGAAATAATACTTTGACGTTTGCACCAGTATCGGATATACAAACGAATGGTATAAAAATTTCATGTTTTTTGTGGTCGTTAATTTCTATTACTTCTCATATCTAGAGGCCTATGTAAAATTTGCAGTATCGGTTTTGTGTATATTGGTAGCCGCGCCTCATAAGTGTAGTTTACACTGCTGAATATGATTATGGATGTACCCAAAGGCCAGAACACGATGCCTACGACAAATATTCAAAGGTCTTATGGACAACTATGATAGTTAGGTATAATCTGTCTTCACTAAGTATCCATATATGAGCTACTGTATACATATACCCAACATATTATTTCGGACTTCTGATCCAACCTGTACATTGACGACTACTTGATGACGGTATGATCTAATGGTTCGAGTAGGCCGCTCGGGTGAATGCGCGTTTGAATTCCGATATGGGCATATTTCGGATATGTCCTCGCAATGTGCTGCGGTCTGGGCTTAACTTGGACTCATAGTACAAGCTTTGCTTTGTTTGGGACCACCCTAGTGTTGTCTGGCGATGTATATTACCTTTTTTTTAACATGGAAAAATCCTTTATGGATACCCCTTCATCTTGGCGGAGATGAAGGGATTATGTGGAAGTCCCAGCGAAGCTGTATATCCACTAAAAACGCATGGTGATCCAATCACCCGACATATCGGAGGGGTCACGGGAACGCTTTCGCACACATCCGTTACCCCGCCAGCGGCTGTCCGCGCGAGCAGACACCTCCTCCACTCGGCGGCGTGGGTCACACCACGCCGCCGTCCTCCTCGGAGTCGCTTTAATGTCACGCCGGGCCGATGTATATTATCTATGTTTATTTATATATTTACAAGTAGTGGTAGCCGATTGGTCAAACGCACGCCTTGAAATCAAAGTCTGCAGATTCAAAACCCGGCTCGCACCTCTTGGTTTATGTGCGAATCTCATTTTCATCCGAGATTACCACTTGCTATAAAACTGTGAAGGAAACATCGTGAGCAAACCTGCACGTCTATAGAAAGGCGTGTGAAGTTCACCAACCCGCACTGGGCCAGCGTGGTGGACTATGGCCCAAAAATCTCCCTCGTATTGAGGAAGAATGTGCCCGGTATAATAGCAATAGGCGCGTCCTCTATTACATTCAACCAACTCCTCCGGTAAAGCTGTAAAGGCCTCACGGCCAACAGTGTAAGTCCTTCAAAACATTCAACCAAAATACATCGGCGAAGTGTGGGCGCACTGCAGTGCACCTCTGCCTACCCCTCCGGGGAGTACAGGCGTGATAATGTATTTTATATCTTTATTTATGTGTATTGATTGAATTTCTTATTGCTATACTTGACATCGGCAGAATGCCAACTAAGGCATTCCTCTTCTTATTCTATAAAATTTAATTACTTTATTTATTTCGTAAGAAGAAAAAGAATCTAAACGGTTTTATACCTGGTCATCAAAATCGTTACAAGCATGATGCGATCGATTCAATGATGTCCATAAAATAGAAAACACAAATGAACGTTGTGTGTATAACAACAGGGTTCATTTTACTAAAAATAAAGGACCTTGTCTCAGTATACTGCTGAAGAAGCAATAAAATCACAATAATAATTAAAATCTCGAGACAAACGTTATCAAATCGTATAAAATGATTTCGATACGAAAATCATCAATTTATTTGCAAAGCAAAACGCACTGTATTATCTCAACCCACATTTTTCGTTGAAATGTCATCGATGACACGTCGCGTGGCTTTTGCCCATGGAGATATTATGATACCTACATTTTATACCTAACCATTTTATACCTAAATTTCCGCCATTTTGGTTTTCCAATATAGTTGCGGTATACTACAGGTAGATAACTACAATGGCGGAAAAATCGCCGCAGAGGTATATGAAGAGTGGAGTCGTTATGGGTACTCTAGATACTCTATGCTTTGGCCTCAGCTATACCAATTTGTTTTGGTTTATACGTGACAAAACTGTCTTTGCAAATATTATTATATTATGTTCATAGTCTATGAATTCGCTCGCGCGAATATATCACGACCTTTAAAGAGGATGTTCAGAGCAATTTCGAATCGATTAAGTAGAACATAATTATAAGAAAAAGTAAAAAAAGATAGAGATATAGATAAGAAATACTAATTTCTGAATATAATGAAGATAGTTTTAATTAATGTTCGTTTATAATAATAACAGCGTCGTTTCAACATGATTTAAGTATCTACCTTAATAAACCTGAACAAATTAAAAAATGCAGCATTCTTGACCAAATGCTGCAAAAGGAAAAATTAATAATGATTAAATGGTACTTCTTTTTTTGACTTAAACAACGTCGCATGTGAGCCCGCAAAGCATTTTGTATTTGGCCGACTGAACATTATGGAAATTAATATTCGTACTTAATGTATCGTGGTGATAACTTGCAAATCAGTGTTATCAGAGACGTACGCGCATAAAGATACGAGAGAGGGCCACAAGAAGACAGGGTCCGCCATGGAATCGGCGAAATGTCAATAGGCATTACTTTGAAATTATCTCGATGCTCAGAATCAAAGTTTTATTGCTCTTTCGGCAGTAAAAATATCTCTCATGAGTGTTTATAGTTTAGGAGTTGGACTACGATTAGTATTTTTTTCTTATCACTTTTATCTTCTTTTCAATTTTCAATTTGTTATTGTTTATAAAATAAAGATTATTACAGAAAGTATGTTGGTAATGAAAATATAGGTAGATGTACATTTTTAACTCGAGTTTTTTGTCAGCGAGAAAAAAGCACGTTGGTGAAGATCATAACGTAAATAATATAGTTCGCATTTCTGTTGGCAACGCTATACGTGGACATTAAGCAAGTGATGATAATTGGGTAGTTAAGTTTAAGTACTTTTCATTAACTAGTAACTACATAGTAACCTACATAGTTCGTTTGAGGGCCTTTAAGAGTATCATTAAATTTACAGAAACTTGTTCTGTCCACGCATTCTTTGCATTAATAGAAATCTACAAGAGCATTGTTTTAGTAAAAAGAGTTTTACGATGCCTCTGTAAATCGATCATACCCAACATTAGGTTAAATGCAGGTTAGTGTCCGAATTTTAGACTTATAATTAATTTATACTTAATTTAAAATACTTCAACAAAGAATATCAGCACTTCATTAGGTTAAAATGCAAGAATTATATTTAAATGTCGGTCAGTCGGTCCTCATAGTGGCTACAATTACTAAAAGAAATATCACTCATATTTTTATGTGTTTCGTCTTAAGCCAGTCTAATTAGGTCCCTTCTGGTCCCTCTAATTAGTACAATTATCAAGCTCGTTGCGGGCCCTGCGGGGGTCGTAATTACCTTGATGATGTTCCGGCTACACAATTATAAACGAATTAAACGTTTTTGTGTACATATGTCCGGTTGTCGAACAATTGTCACGTATCATAACGGATGTTTGTACAAGTTTCTCTAATAATGAGCAATTGGAAATTGCTGTAAGGAATTTATTATTTATAGGAAAGACGTGACTTCGATGTTCCTGGGAACCTTAAAAGGAATATTATAAGTATTTTGTTTTATGGTTATGGTTAATAATTTATAGCATCAATAGCCTACAAATTAGAACGGATATCCTCGTACCAAGGAGGTTCCGCGTTCGATCTCCACCCTGACAATAAAACTTTGACTTTTAGTAATATAGCAAATTTACATTTGCTAATTTTATTATTTCAACAAAGTGTTTAATGCAGTTTGTTTCGCTAACGGTTCGTAAAATTTTCAACGACGCGTTAGTCAAAACGGTTTCTGTAAAAAAAAATTGTAGTAGGTACCTATTTCGACTCGTTGTTTATGTTACACATGACGATTTTTGTTTAAGGATGCCAGGTGTATCAACTTCATCCGATTTCACGTCGCGTCATTCTATCGTTTAGCGAACTATGCGTCTGGCTCTTAGACTATACGCGGTTCAGACCGGCGAGTCCATACATAATCAAATTGATTCGTTAATTACTCGCTTTATCTGTGGTCACCATTAGCGGCCAGCCCCAGTTGCGGCCAGCCATCCCACGCTGCATACTTAATTCAAGCCGACTCAACCTACGGGGTACGGTCCCACTCAACGAGAGTTACTAGTTAAGAAAGTGGTTTATCGGCACAGCGTGTATCAGTGGTTGTAGCATATATGACAAGACTACACTTATATCACGGAATATTTTTAAAGTGGCCGCACTCTTCTTTCAGAATAAAATGTAGATTCAGAACCATTGACACGAAAAGAAGAAGAAGACGGAATATGTTGAGTTTGTCTCTTGCGAACGTATTAAATAAGACAGAGAGCTAGCGAGAGAATACGAGGCAAAGGACATGTCTGGACATGAGTGCATGAGTAGAAGCTTAGCGAAGGTAAAATACCAGACAATCATAGTTCCTGAGTAACAGAACTTTGAATATTTTACACATTCATAACTTTGTTAAAAAGAGTGAAATACACAGGTATGCTTTTCACAAATTATGCATATTCACAATATAGAACATGGAAATATTGCATAAGACTCGAAATGTAATAACATAAATACGTTTAAAAAAAATAAAGATAATATAATCCACGCTTGAATTGGAACCTCACCCGACTCGATGGGTTGAGGTTGGAAAACAAAATTAAATTAAATTTAACGACACTATCTACAGGAATGGAACCATTTTAATCAATAGTTATCGCGTACGTTAACCGCATTTAAGATGTTACCGCATTAAAGCCTGCTGCCCATGTGCAGTGGCCGAAAATGTATTGAAGCGTTCACAAGATTTCTCGGATTTCATGACTCTTGTTAAACGACAGGTCTTTCATCCATGATGTTCTGCGTGCAGCCGACTCTACCGTGTGAATTCATATATATATATAAAAAATTGTTATTATAAGCTGCAGTATTTTATTGTTTCAGCGTTTTCGAGCTTTCTCTAATAAAATAGTAAATTAATAGCAATTCGCAATAGTGTAATTGTAGCACATTATTAAACTGAATTATTTGAATTACTTTCCAATCATTTGAAGTAACATAAGAACTATAAAAAGTATCTAATGAAATTCTCATACCAACAACCACATTAACTTCACCCTATAAAGCATTTGTATTCCATCTTATTTGAGCTAAAAGCCTCACGCACACTGGCGTGGACAGTCTCGCGTAACATTTTTTACCATGCCAAAACAAAATGTATTAACTAACAAAAAAGTTAATTTTCCAACATAATGACACTGAGAGCGCAAGGGAATTTTTGCACGTGGCGGCTTTTACCACGGAAATTCAATCTTTATGCATGTCACAGAGTACTGTGCGTTTCAAATGAGAATACGAATGTCAATAACCTCTATCTGTCAAATGTCACTTGAAAAGTATGGTTTGCAAAAAATCTTATTTGTAAACCAAATAAATATATATATATATATTTTGCTTGGGTAGTAAATTGTCTTAATATAAGATTTAATTATTTAAAGTCATAATTAGTTTTTTAAAACCATACCATAACTATTTTTATTTTAATTTTTGGTGCAAAGGCCCAGAAGCCATGCCAAAATTATTAAAGAAAAGAAAATAAGAACGCCAGTCGCCATTTTGTCGTTGTTAGTGTGCTTCGTCGTGCGACTGAGTGCATTTTTCACTCGACCTTTGCAAATAAATTTTATTTTAAAGATATCTTCTTTTGTGCAGCCTACCTAGCTGGTTAGAATTGACAGCTATGACGTCACAATATGGCGCAAAGTCAATCCTATTCTCATTTGAAACGCATACTACGTTTTGGTATTGGCACGTGACGTGCGAGCGTAGACGCGGCAGTGTGTAGTATGCCTTAAAAGTTGTAGTTACGAGACGAGGGGTAGACCAGCTTATATTCGTTATTAAACTCCCATAGGAATCACAATTAAGCTCAATTAAGCTATAGTTAATGTTTTTCTTAAACGGTGCAATTTGTCACGCACGTCGGTGCGCGCGCGCATCTCATAGCTATACCCCCCATCTTGAAGGGAGGGGGGGATTAATTGAGAGGAGCTTTATATATGGGCATTAAACCGTTTGAAACGCCGCTCCCTCCGCATAGGAATGCCCATAAAGTTGATTAGTAAATTGCGAATGGCTTAAATAACGTCCTGAACACACCGGAGCGAGCGAATTCACTTGGCTGTATTGTAAAATGTGCTCTGTGTCAATATAAATAAAGTTTGAATGTCTGTTACAAAAGCTAGGATGACATGGATCAATTACCTCGCGTCAACGATGCCATTTCGTTGAAATATGTGCTTAGTTTACGAGTTAATACTCTATTAACTCTTAAATTGTTCAAGCGTGTTTTGATGCAACTGCTTGTGCAGGGCTATAGATATTTAAGAAAAACGCATTAAACTCTTTTAATAGCGCCTAATTGATTTTTATCATTGTTCAAAAGGAAGTAAATCGATAGGCCGCTAATATGTTTAGTGAAAATTTCATCAGAGTATATTTAACACATTTTTTACCAGTAACTAACTGAAAATAGTTCAATGGCACTATATCGAGGTGTGCAATTTGACATAAACGACATTTTTTTAACTCTACAGGAGAGCATACACATTCGACGCAGAAAAATTTGCTGATTCCAAATATTTATATAAATAGGTGCACTAAAAAGCTAGAAATAATCTTATAATTCATTACATTTGGAGTAGGTGCCAATCTACGTCAGACTAGGCAAATACACACATGAATTGGCACCGACTTAAAATGTAATGAATTATAAGGTTATTTCTAGCTTTTTAGTGCACCTAGGTTTTTGAAGTCGGTTTTTGGTTTTTGTTAAAAAAAAATTGTATTTTTTTCACGCTTTTTAGTGTCAATAATCGTTGAAAATATGCAATAATTATCACCTCATAACAACCCAAAAAAAGTAAATATTTACAGCCAAACGTAAATTGAATCATAACTCGCTGCGTAATCGGTGTACATACATAAAAAAAAACCAGTCGAATTGAGAACCTCCTCCTTTTTGCCAGACAGCATATACTTTTTGTATGATCCCAAAGTCAGCAAAGCTATGGGTATCATACAATGGATTGGCGATCCTAGTAACAACCAAACCAGAGCAAATTCCGAATAGGCAGTTTTTGAAATTTGCCGCAGACGGGAATCGAACTCGCAACCCGAAACTAGGCTCAAACTACTAGAGCAAGCTGTCGTTACTGCTGTAAGGAAGTATTTATCTTTCTAAATAACCCACGTAACAGATTAACATCAGTAAACCACTTCAGAGCACCACAATAGGTTCATTGAGTTCTCAATTAGCAACAATTGTTTTTAAATAACTCAAATTATACTGAAACAATACAATCAGTATTATAAGAAGGGAGTTTACAACAAAGAGTCATAAGTTATTGCAGTTAACTGTACAATGCGAACTTTCAAAACAACTCTGAAAGGATTGTAACAATAAATTAATTGTTATCGGCTTTGCAAGCGTTTGTTACTGAATGGAGTAACAACAATTCTACTTTTAAGTAGTTACTTTAACTTCACATCGTTGTTAAAGTGCTTAAACGATTTTCAATAGGATTTTTAATGTAATTACCAACTCGTGTAAACTTCAACATTATGTGTAAAAAAAAAATGTTTTTAAAATGTAATTATATATATAAGTGAGTAGATAACAATTATACTTATTAAGCATTTAAATTGAAATATGATTGGCAGTATGTGGGCGCACTACGGTCCACCTATTGGAAACACCGTTGAAGAGTACAGGCGCGATGGATATTATAAATTTTACATAAAAAATATAGTTCATTCATATGTAGTTGCAAACATAGTATCTTTTCGAATCCGACCTTTCCATAATTTCGTCAGTTTAAACTCCAAAATCCTTACCTACATATCCTAACGTACCTACTATAAAGAAACAATTTAAAGAATAAATTAAACATTTAAAATTGATAGAGTAATTAGATTAATAACTAGGCAAGATTGTCTCAAGTTAAAATAGTGGGCAATTGTAATACAAATGAACGTATTAACCTGACAACTGATTCGAAACGAAACGTCTAATTACGTGATAATGGCAATTAAAATGCTATTTACTCCTTATCTACCGCGGATCTCGACAGCGGCAACGGTCCGTTAAACGCGGCATTAACTAAAACATTGATAACTTTGTAGAGTTTATATTATAGAGTACAGTATCTTTTAAATTTATAACTGGCCTTTTCATATTAATTTAATAGTTCCGGACGTTCAACTTTAAAGAAAAACCTAGTATGTATGACGTAGACGTTCAAGTACAATTTGTGTTTTTAAACTATATTTCTGGATTAATCTTGATTATTCTATTACCATTTTAAAAATATCAACTGTTCGATAATACTAGAGGCAGAAATGTAGCGTCGCGTCGTCGACACGGATGGATGACCGCGCGCAGCGCCTCCTGCGCCTGCAGGAAGCGGTAATGGTGCGATAATAGAGAGCATGAAGAGTGATCTACCGAATGTGAAGAACGCCTGTAGTATTGATGTTATAACGTGGATCAGAAAAGTATTAAATTAGGCGTGAATATTTATCGTAAGTTACGATACACGAACATAGATAAATGGACGAACTATAGATCAGTGAAATTTATCTGTGGTAAAGTAAGAAAATTATCTTACTATTCACTGATGGAAGCGAAGGGTACTAAAGTTAAATAAATAATAATTACGACAGACGAAATAAAAGGAGTTTTCATGTAAATAATGTGCTTTCGATTTCTGTTAGTAGGTGAAAAAACAACAGTTCTATTTATTTCAAATCCTTTCTATAAAGCCATTAAATAATTCTTAATAGTACGCTGCACCTTTCACGAAGTTCATTGTTATAAAAACAATGTTTTTATTACCTTCAAAGGGTGCACAATAAAGTGTTGTACAATTTGTACAAGTCACACCCCGGTGTGGGCCGGGCCCGGTGTAAAATTAACCGCGCCGCAGCGCCGACATCAAACGCGCCGCTCCCTTTGTTCGCGCCGCCTATTGTCTCACACATGTTGTTTTAATACTTCTTAATTTCGTGTTGTCATGTTAAAAGTTTATTGCTGGATGCAATAATATAGCTATCCCGCGATTATGCACCTTACGGACGTTGTTTTAAATTCGAAACTCGTTAATAAACATTTTAGTGGTCTCCGAATGCGTCAAAGCAATAACAACCCTCTGATCTTCACAATAAAGTTCAGATTATCTTGAACACATAATGTTACTGTTTTTTTTGTACTTTATTGCAGAGGTTTAATGACGGAAGTGTTTAAAGGGTTTTAGAAGATTGAAACAGGAGAGGGTTGTCATTTGATGAGTGGCGTATTAATAGACGACGTGTGGTGTGTAACGGAAGCTCACTATAAAAGAGTAACTAAACGCAAAGTAATGCGGAAGCAACTTTATAAAATGGTTCCACTAACATTTGTAAGTACGGCCGTGTCCTAAAGTTCAGTAAATTATAAAACAACCGTTGTACTCAGGGCCGTCTTAAGCACATTCGGCGCCGGGGTGTGAAAGTCAGCCTGCGCCCCCCCCCCCCCTGGCCCCGCTCAAGTAAAAAAAAAAACAATAACCTATGATCTATACTGAAGTAACTCTGCCTGTGGCTCCACTCACGTGGTCTAGGAGAAAAAAATAAACCCATTTGTGCCTGATAACTATGGTTTACCAAACTTCACGTAGACGAAGTCACAGGTTGGGCTAGTTTAATTATATTATTTTCACGTCTAATACGTATATAATACAGTGTTTTTTGTTCCCATACTTTTTTTTTTTTTGAAGGACTTACACTGTTGGCCGTGAGGTGACCTTTACAGCTTTACCGGAGGAGAGTCCCATACTACATTTTATAGTTATAACACCTTTATGTGCTCCGACAAATCTCACACTTGTAACATTGTCAGTTCAGAAATAGCTTTTTGTTGTTCATGTTAAACCCGTGGTATTTACCATGACAATATTGTACAACGTGATACGTATGAATATTTGAACTCTATTCCAAAGTGGTAGAGTACAGTTTTGCGTGAATTGATCAGTCAAGTCCGGTTCTACGATGGCGGAGGTCTGATCCCGACAAAGATTTCTTTAAATGGTTCTTGATGATTGTTGTCTCTCTAGGTTATTATCTGTGAACTAATCCAGTAGGCTTAGCATGACCGCGTAGACATAAGTTTTATCTATTTCAACTGTCACGTAACGAAAATGACGTCACACCGAGCCATGTCCACTACAAAAAGCTCGAAGTGACGTCATTTTCTCGACAAAACTGACAGTTAAAAGAGATAAAAGTGTGCTGGCTGTTACTGTTTTGTTTATCGTATCATCTCTAGGTAGAGCGGTGTATGAACATTTGGAGATCTTTTTAGGGTTCCATACCCAAAGGGTAAAACTGGAACCCTATTACTGAGACTTCGCCGTCCGTCCGTCCGTCTGTCACCAGGCTGTATCTTATGAACCGTGATAGTTAGACAGTTGAAATTTTCACAGATGATGTATTTTTGGTGCCGCTATAACAAAAAAATACTAAAAAAAACAATACAACAAACGTGACTTTTTTTGCCGTTTTTAAGTAGGTATTGTGGTCTACACTGTATAGTTATGAAGCTCATTCTTCATCGAAGATCATTTCCTTCATATCGAGGAGTGATAGGCCATTTGACTTAAGCGACACTTTTGAGCGATATTCACTTTTATACATACATATTTGGAATCAGCGAATTTTCTTGCGTCGAATGAGTATGCTCTCTTGTAAGTAAAGTTAATTAATGGTAAAAAAACTTTTTAATACCAAGCTGTTATTTTTTATTGCCCTTAGTTTTCATGTTCTATTGAGCAAGCCCTTTCATTTGATACCCATACTGTGGTAGTGCAGAAAAAATAACTATTCCGCCATCTTGGATGTTCCGCCATATTGGAATTAGAATGACCTCACATAGCTAAGCATGTATTGTCATCCAAAACAAGCGTGTATACCAAATTGTAGCTCAATCGGTTAAAGATAACTGATTTAAAATTCAGTTGCAAGATTCCACCCGGACATACATTGCAAGTTAATAAAAAGCTTGTAAAAGTTAATATAAAGCTTGTAAAGAAATGTCGCTTATGTCAAAAAGCCTTTTCTTCACCCCTTGATATTATTCTTATATCCGCATCCAGATCCGAAATTCCATATCCATAACATCTCTGGTGTGAACAACAAAAATCTGTTTTGTATTGTGTAACAATGGCGGGATTCTGTCAAACAGGCTCCCGTCGGCATGCATAATGCAGCGGTGTCGTCAGTTCCTCACATTGTGGAGTATGTGGAACGTCACCACCCTACTCACACATCTTAAGACCCTGCACATACTGGAGCGAACGAATTCACTCGACATTTTTACCAATTTTACTCTATGCCTATTATACATAAAGATGGAATTTCGTTCATTGAGAGTTTATTATCTTGGTTTAATTTATCTGTGTGTTAGTTGTAAGTTATTCAATAAAAATCACAACTTTAGAACTTTGCAAAATACACGACTTAAAGCTACTTTTTCATTATTTTATTACATTGCAGTATTGAAAGCGTTATCGCCTAGTCGATAAACAACATGCGCGGCGTGGCTCCACAGGTTGCGCTTGCGCACCACAGCGGGGGGCCGTATTAACTCCCACTAGCGCCGCGTGACGTCACTCCACGTCGCAGTGCGCCGAGTTGCCGTTCCCTAAATAATGAGCAGGTAGGAATTAATAGCTGTTTCATATCTGCAATATTGCCTGTCAGAAAACTAACAGTGTAGTATTCTGCGTACCTCACCTCTGTATTAGGCGTTATTCCCACCGGTAAAGTCTATTGCCAGAGTAAACTGATTTAACAGGACCGGATGATCAGTGAAGTACACTAGATGCCAGTTTACTGGAGCACTGTCAGCTTATACAAAAGCCAGCATTCTGTGAACTTCACACGACTTATATACGAGTAGATTTCCTTACGATGAGATTAGATTTCCTACATATCTATCTTAAGCTAAGTAGGTAAGCTTAGTTATTTTCTTTTCTCTTCCATAATGGTTGTATGGAAGAAATAAAACCGCCTAATTGTACATAGCTACTATAATTAGACCTAAGAATGTTGTATTATTTTTTTCATGGTTTGGTGGACCATAAAGAGTACTTTATCAATCTATCTATCAAAGACCACAATTTATTAAAACAATACTAAATATACGATATGTAATTCGTCTTACAATTTAAGTCATATCTTACAACGAGTCACCCAATAAGGGAAATACACAAAAAGAAAACGCTATTTGAAAGTGTAAAACGTTCACGTAGAGTCCGGTAATAATAGAAAATAGCTTCATTTTACGCAATTACTGCGCATACGCACCGCTCGAGCCCGGCAAATACAGTATTTCTGTTAAAAACCATGTTTAGCAGGTGTCTGGGAAATATAGCTGATGTTCGGTACGCCAAAAAGAAGTTACTATATTGTAGCATAGTATTTCAAATCATGTAATGGTTAAACTTGGTAGTTTAATATTGGTATATATAATGTCATTTCTAGGGAAAGGGAAGGCACATAGACTTCTGAGTGTTTTCCATATTTGTGTGATGTACCGTGTGGTAACTTGTGAATCTTAATTGGGCAATGGGATCACAGGTTTCTGTAAATTATTTATGATTGTAGGTATCAGTTCCTTCACTATTATATGTCAAAATGTTTTGAATGTATGTAATATGAGCCGTACAAATGGTGTGCTGTGCTCGACGAATAAAGTCAGTTTGTTTAACGGAACACTAAAACTTGATACGGATACAAATCGAAATCGATTCGATCAATTCACTTTTTGTGATATTTAAAAATAGCAGCAAAAAGTTCGCTACCTTAAAAGGAAGGACTGTAAATTGAAGAATGAATAGATTTTTTATCTATCTCATATAGCAGTTATCTTTTGATAGAACATAGTATTTTTCATAATTTTGTCCTACATTGAGCTCCGCTCGAGACTTACACTTCCCAGAAGAATAGAAAATAAATTGTTTCAGATCAACAAACTACTGTCAGGAAGTCAAAATAATACTGAAACAATACTGTCAAAGATATAGTAAGAAGGCCACCTGATAAACAACAAAACGGATTGATCCGTTAAGCATCCATCGGGAATAAGATATTGCATCCAATGTTTCAATTATGAGCGGCTGAATAAAATACACAACTTTCTTAATAAGTAAGTAGATACTGATATTTTTATATTTTTTTGGGACTTAAAGAGGTAAGTAACGTACCTACATTAGTAGACGTAACGAATACTCAACCTAGATATCAGAGAAAACAAGCTCTTTTCGACGACTCTGAATTGTAGTTAGCACAAGAGAGAACTGCCAAGAAGCTATAGATATACTTTAAAATTATGTGCCACGAAGTAGAGTCCAAATTTCACTTGGAGACGAGTTGATGGTTTTTTGCGTAAAGTCGCCTCTGCCAACCGGCGAGCTCGTCATAGTTTTTATGTCACAGCGACGCGGCGCTCCGGCATTCCGCTCAAATTACACCGACAGTGGGGGAATGGCCAAGAAATGGGGCGCGAGTAGACTGTCCTGGGACATGATTTAATCATTAAATCTATATAAACTAACATGATGAAACGGATAGTGGTTTGGCCGGATACCGGATATCCGGCACGCTACCAGGTCGGAGCGCCGGATATCCGGCCCTTTATCGCGTTTCATGACGCTTCTTAAAGACATCTCGAATCGATCGCAATCACGACCCATACATATGATGGTCAGTGAATTTGCATCAGTTCCCGTAGTTGTCAAGGTTTGCTAGAATTCTTCTAGAACCTTTCAGCGCCTGGCATTAGCGTTTACAGCGAAAGGCTATTTTCAGAAGCTGGTCTGGTATATGAAACCGAAAAGTCGCCTCTTCATGCGGAAAATTTGGTATTCATTCACCACAATTTTCCAATTGTTAATTTTTTGGTATGATTTGCTTTGTGTAAAATAATGAGATTTATTTTGAATTTTACTATCTGGTGTCCGGCCGAATACTGAATTACTATCCAGTATCAGGCCGGATACTGAATTACTATCCGGTATCCGGCCGGATACTGAATTATTATCCAGTATCCGGCTGGATTCTGAATTACCATCCTGTATCCAGCCGGATACTGAATTACTATCTGGTATCCGGCCGGATACTGAATTACTATCCGGTATCCGGCCGAATAGTGAAAACAAGGCCGGATAGGTCGGATACCGGATAGTTACCGGATATCCGTCTCATCTCTATTAAACACTTCTACATAAGACATACAGTCGCATCTTGCAGTACAAATAGTTTTGTAAATGGATTAAAACTCTCTCTATGCATTTGAGGGTAGAAGAATCGTGTTTCAATACATTGAAGAATTGCCGAAACCCAGGATTGAACCGGGGACCTTTAGATCTTCAGTCCAACGCTCTCCCAACTGATCTATGGCCTACATGAATTACTCAGAGCAGAGATTGAATGCGAAACATCCTGATTGCGAGAACAGACATGAAACCACGAGGCTATCAACGCTTTATTAAGTTTGAGTGTACTAATAAAGAATAGTTTCCCAATTGTCCTCATCTCATGGTCCCCATATTACCAGTGGACGAAGTTTTTGCGTCGCTTCGACAAATTCATTTAATTGTGTCTGCGACCCCGCGACGCGCTAGCCGCGCGGTAATTGCGGCCGGCCGGCCTCGCAAATGCGGCTTTTTGGCCCCCTGGGGCCTAATGACACCGCGGATGGATAGCCACAGCCGATTCACGGCCGCAAACGTTGATTAATGTTTTTACTATGTAAGTATGATTAGTGTGAGGATTATTTGTTGTGATGAAGGTGACATTGTTGTTTATTATTTAAGAATACATCATCAACGTTACGCTTGTATTTCCCGAGGGGGAAGGCAGATGTGCACTGTAGTGAACCAACACTTCGCCGATGTATTTTGGTCCCAGAATCAAATACCTATAAATGCTCTAAACCTAAGTAGACCCATTGTTTTTTTTTTAAATTAAATTATTAGAAAGTCCAGTTACAAAGGTATTGTCGCTGCGTGCGCGTTGAAATCTTTTCTTTGAAACTATAAAAACTGTAAACCAAATTACAGTTCCGTTACCGTCAACGAATTAATTATGTATTCAATATAGTAGTTCCCATAAATTAGTTGTAAGCTTCTATCGAATGAGTTTTATGACGCATTCTTCATTTGGTTACTATTATTCCGTGAACTATTTCTGACACGACCTTCGACTTTGGTTAACTGATAACCGTATTATGTCGTCACGATAGTATCTACCTACCCATTTTCAGAATACAGCCGCACACTGGAGCGTCCGAAAACGCACCTAGTTATTTTAGCCAATACCAAAACAAACTCTATGACATAGTAAATAAATATTGAATAACTGAGGTAAAAGCTACGAGACGACGCGTTAAAATTCCCTCGCGCTGTCAATGTAATTACATTGAAGAATGAACTTTTTCCATGAGCCAATACAGTTCGGTTTGTTATTGGTAAAGATTAAACGTGCGCGTCTTGACGCTTCGGTGTGCTTAAAGATAAATAAAGCCTACTACTGTGTAGTGAAGTGTGTATTTAGGCGCCAATTATGTACATAGTTACATTATTTGCGTTTTAAATTAATAATACAGCCCTATCTTTGCCACGTAATATAGGCGTGAACATAAATCAAGCGAGCGGCGTACACAAACAATCACTTTTGGCGCGTCCTGTATTTGGTATGGGTGTCACAAACTAAATTTCGAGCATCCTCTACGTCGGCGCCCTTTCTTCAGTATATGGCATTGTTTTGATGTCATCAACTCGATATTAATATTCGATTAATGATCGTTGTCTTCCTGCGGGGAACAATCGATATTTGCATTGCGTCGATAGCGGCGGCACCGCTGCGCGCGCGGACCGCTGCCGCCATATCTGACGTTTTAATTACGATTCCGGAGTGTATGTTGGCTGGGTGGGGTGGCTTTGAAAGCGAACTTGAATTTTGTTATTTGAAGCTGCCCAGCTCCATTTTCTAGATATAATGCGAATGAGACTTTAATGGGATTAGACCGACAAGGGCCTCAAGCCCAGTAGCTTCCCTAGAGCGGTGCGGGCGTCGTCCTAGGGGGGCGCCAAAATTAACCGAAACTCGACCACTGATAAGCGTTCAGACATTTCATAGTTAGCGTGAACCGCTAGTCAGTTAGGAGGAGCTTCACAACAAATTTCACATCCAAGAGATTAGTATTATTCGATTCGAATTTTGTATTCAGAAGGGCGCCACTTTGAGTTGTTGCACCAGCCAAAATTGCCAGGGCCGCCTCTGCTCAAGCCTACCAACACACTATAGATGTAGAAGGACAATGCAATTATTATCAATGATAGCTAGAATATAACCAGTGTAGGCATAATACATTGTCAACTTGAAGCCATTAGAGTAGACATATTCTAGTAACCATTGATAAAAGATGTTGTTATCATGCGTTAAAACAATATGTCATTGATAGTCGTTCTACAACAACTTGCCCTCTATATAAATTAGAGCTCTGACTAGGACTATACAATATCTTTGGCTAGAGTAGTAGTGCTAATCAGATCAGATCGGGAGGTTCCAGTTTCTGTTTCCGCTGGTCGCTGACACTAGCAGCCTACGTCTCACCCCACAGTCCACGCATGCGTCCTTAATTAGGCATTCCGCTGGCGTCCGGCCGCGTACGCGCACTCGCTGGCGGCGTCTTTGAGTCCACCTCGCCCCGTCCCTCTCACACAATGCAACTATTCATACCGACCAACCAATGCAAGTGGGGCCCTTCTTGTCTTTCAATATCAAACAGTTTCTCTTAGACCCAAAGATCAAGTTATATAAGACGAGATACGCTCTCAAGATACCATGGTTTGCTTTTCAACTTTGAATTGTGTGCTGGGTTATTAAGATTGATTTTCGTTCGTGAGAGTTGAAAGTATCAAAGGTGTTATTGGAGTGATGTAATGAAGGGACCTAATTGTGTATTCTGCTTGGGATGTCAGTCTGAAAGATAAAAGCATGAGAGCTCGCAGCTGTCTCTTTCATGCTTCAGAAGACTTGAACTTTTAAATAAGATCATAACGACGCTACATCATCCTCTTCATGAAACCTTGACCTAGCTTAGTATTCCTTTATTGTAAGACCTCTTTTTATGCCGTTTTCATTAGCACTCGGATTCGCCTTATCGCGATTCCTAAATATGAAGTAGTTGCTAGTTGCAGTAGTATTCATATTTAGGCATCACGTTTAGGCGTCACCTTGTGTTCATGAAAACAGACCTAAGTATGTCCTACAAAGACGATTTAAAAGGTTCCTTCGTTAAAGGAGACCTTACAATATATTTTTAAGTGGAAAACTTAAATGTATAGAAAATTTAATTTAAAAATTTAAGTGAAACGAATGAAGCATTAATTTACTTCGTGTTGTGTAACTTTGGACTTAATTTGTCTTTGATTGCGCAACACCCGGCAGGTTTATTGGTCAATTTAAGCCGCTTAGCGGATACAGAGGAATTTGATTTATTCGACACATTGAATAGGTAGTTTGTGTTCATTATGCAAAGCGGCTGAAACGCTTGAAGTAAACGCTCAGGTGGTATTCGTATTGGCGGATAAATGCGCATGGCAGCGCCCTGGCCAAGTCCGAGTTAACGATTGCCGGGTGCTGCTGAACGTTATGACATTTATTTTAAATATTTACAGGAAAGCTCAAAAATAACTTATACATGGCTTTAATTTGGTGTATCTAAATTAATAGGTAATAGCTATGAAGGCGAATCCCTCGGAGCTGTAACGTTGAACCTGCGTAATAAAATTTTTGAACCTCTCAATTATCCAACACTTTTATTTCAGCCATTTCGGAAAATAAAAAACGAACATCATGGGCAGATACACTTAATTTTATACGTTCTTCATTGTTCCCTCCGTCCTTTTCGACCTCGAACCGTAGAGAGGGATGGCTTAAATTACTTCCACTGATTGCAGTGAGCCGTACACGAATTAGGCCCTTTTCGTTTTTTTTTGGTTTCATCTTAATGCCCTGTTCATGCGTTCGGACCTTTTATCGGAACATATGCACGGCTCTGAACGCACCGGCCGACCGGTTTCTTTCCTTTGCCTTTGAATTGAAACGCCGCGCCGCGTTCGAAATTCGAATCAGTCTGCGTCGAACTACAGGCGGGAGAGGACGCACGTTCGGTGATAATTCAAATTATGTTTACGATTGAACTTGAGCGTTTCGTAACAGTGATTTTGTGACTGTATTGTATGAATATGACATGATACACTAGTGGTCTACATTATTTGTGAATAACTATGTCTCGGATTTTCTGTGTTCTTCTCCTCGGAGTGTGGCTGGTGGCTGCTGACCAGGAAGAGACTGAAGGTGGCAAATGTGAGAGGATTAAACTGCCACTGTGCCAGGATTTGGGATACAATTTCACCGCTATGCCTAACCTGATGGGCCATAAAGATCAAAAGGAGGCGGAGGAAGCGGTGAGTTGAAACTTTCAAAACAAAGTTGTGTTATAAACTTAAGACATGACTCGAGACATCTTGATGACAATGGAGTGCATTGTAACAAATCATGTAATAATAAAACAACCACAGATTTCCTTGCTGTAGAAGTAGTAATTATTCTAATTAACATGTAATTTGATGGCGCATCGAGAATTCGGCAACAATTTTCTAATTAGTTACAAAGAAGTCATTAAACACATTATGTTGCTGCGATATTAAAATCAAAACAAAAACGCAGGTAGTGGTATATGTAAAATATAGGATATATATTTTTTAAGGGCAACATGCGAATGACCAATTTTTACACCCCTGCCTGACAGCCCGGGGCAATATTTCAAACTTTAATATGCTTCTCATGCGTTCGTACCGCCCCATTCTCAGTAACAGTAGTTCCACGAAAGTTGAATAGATTTCATGGTTTGTAAAACTTGTATCGGTCTTGTAATATATACCGTGCGCGAGGGGTGAGTCATCGGCTTCTACCCTATTGTCTGGCAAGTGAAGGGTGTCCAGCCCATCCCCTGCAGCACCTTGTTTCTCACGGGAACGCAAATCTTTTGATTAATCTTTTCAATTAATTGATTTATTAAAACTTTTATCTGATCTCTCAGTCTTGGTATCGTCTTCCAAAGAGATTAAATCTTTATGAGCCATATTGCAACGTTTTTGGCGTAACAACATGGAATTCCAGTTTTAAATAGATCATAAACATTGATAAACTAATTCTTGTTCCAAATAAAGCGTTCGACATTGTTTACGCGATAAATATTAAAGTGTAGGCGGCGGTCGAGACGTGAGCGATAACTGACAACAAATAGCTGCCGCTTATCACGCGGCACATCAAACGGGCCGAATCAGCCTGATCTCGTATCCGTGGCAGGCTTGCGAGAACTCCGCGAACCAGTTACACCGACACCGGCTACACTTACAGCTACAACACATAGACTTGACAATGATGACAATGCTAATGTTAACATATAGTTTAAAACAGTTAAATTAGCAATGAGAGCAAATAAAGTTAGTCATCCGCGTACTCCTAATAATCCCTAATCCCGCTTTCAACATTGTAAATATTGCAAATAGCGCAGGATTATCGCTCGTGTGTCAGCATTAAATCAATAAACACACTACCGCCACTTTCATGCGTGCACTATCGCTCATGTTGATACTGATATCTTTACAACGTTATAACCCAAAAGCATCCATTTATTTTTATTTATATCCCTTATCGAATTGCTGCTATCTTTGCCTTAAGTGCCGATGTGTATCGGTTAATGCCACTTTATCGGCGGCATCGCTTTAAAACTCGATATACCTCGTATCTCTTTAGTTGTATATGAAATTTGTCACGATATCAATACGACCCGTTTAATGCTTTGTCGCTTTATTATTTCCCGACAGGCCCTTCATCGCGGAATGTATAATCTATACGTATTTAGGGAACCGATTCTAAATTGCTAGTAATTAAATGCTCGTTTTCTAATTGATGGTTATGATCGCAAAGTTCTGTCAGTCCGCAGTGTCCGCACTAGCGTGTATCTTTAAATGAACATTTCTTGGGATAACTGTCCTTAATTGAGAGCTCATAAAATTTACGTGTCTCGTGACTTTTATTCACCACATTATCCCTTATTAGTTGTTCACGTTTAAAATTTCCTATTCCGGTTTTCTCAAAAAAAAATCACGACTCGCAACTGTTATTACAATCGCATAAGAGATCTCCGCTCTATTCGGTTTAACTTCAACAATAATGGTTCTTGTTCCCACGATGTTAAAGTTCAGAATTCTACAAATGTTCAATTGGAAAAAGTATAACATGTCTCCAGAATTCACTGAAGACTACATTAAGTTTGTTTATCAAGTGGATCTTGTGCGGCGCTCGTGGGCCGGTCCATTCACGAAGAGTTTCATCTGATGTGGCACATCTCGGTGCGGTGCCGGCCATTCACCTTTAGATTGGGCAATTAAAGTCACATTTCAGGGCCGAGGATTTGTTACGCCCGCACCGGCTAGTTGGCAACGAAATACTACGAGAGCGTTTGTTTAAAAATCTAAATCATTCAGATGGAGAGATGAAACATCCTCATCTAAATGGGTTCTACAAACAATTTTACGTTCCACATCAACAAATACACATTTCCTCTACATTTTTTATAGTTTCAAATTCTAAATCCAGTGCAAACAGACGACCGAGGCCAACAAAGACCGGCTTTTAGCTCTCGGGAAGGTGGTAATGAGCCAATTTTAAGGCACCCACACCTTTGCCTGTAGCTATTAACGCCGCGCTCGGCTAACAGACTGTTTTCACTGTAAATACTCTCCGCATCCATGTGGACTAGTGTAGTTGTGATTCTATTACAATGTCAGGAATTTGCTTCCAAACGACTGTACTCAATAATTCTAGGCACGATAAGATAAAACTATTTGAGAAGTATAAACTCAATGGTCCAACGCATTTTTTTAGAAAGTTTTAATCGCGAAAACAATGCAGTGTTCCATTTACAAAAATATTCTTACAACTCTTTTTTAACTAACAATATTGTAGTATTTTCGGAAAGTTGCGTATCTCGATCGCAATAAAACAATAAAGCGTTTAAAAAGGTAGATAATGTGTTGCGTACAGCATGATAACCCATTTCCCTACATCGGTCGGTGCCTTTGTGGTGCATTGTTAAAATTTTTACCGGGCAGGGTACCAGGTACAGCTGCTAAGGTGTTATTGAGAAGTCCCCAGAATGGTTCTTTGAAGCGGCACCCTATCATTAGCGCAGGTATCCGAGGTAATGTCGGGGCATTAAGGCCGCGTGTTTTACGGATGAACGAAAGTTTTTGATAGTGTTTCGTTATTGTTATGCTAGTTATTTTCATCTTCCGGTCCGTTGGAATCGATTTCGCCGATCTTATCGACATTATGATTAAATTCAAAATATGAACATTTATCTATTTAATGTCTGTGGGTCTTAGCTTTTTTTTTTTGCTTTTAATTTGATCTTTGATCTAAGTTTATGTCGATTAAAGTCAACGCACAAAGTTATATTAGAAATATTGGTCAATTAATTTCTGCGGAAACCTTGATCATATTTTTTTGCTTTTTTTTCGATGAAGTTGAATCTCAATTTATACGTGTGATGGAGCTCGGAATCATATTTATTAGTACGAACCTGTTTTTGAATAATTTAGCACATTTTATGTTAAAAAAAGCTGCGGCACTTTGTGCGGCCGGCCTACCTGAGGTAATTAGGAGCGGTCATTTGTGAGTTCTTCGGTTCTTTTTTGCCGTTTTAACTGAGCAGGCGCCGCGGGCCACGGCTTCTCGGCACTCAAGCTATTCTCAGACTAACTTGTGTTACATAGTTAAGCATCTAATTAGATACAATATAGTAAAGCGACTTTTAATGCTTGAGTTATGTTTATGAATATTTAAAATTTAAAGTCGCAGCCAGTTTAAAATATAGTTAAGAAAATACCTGTAACTGGTCGTTTTGAGCAAAGGTGTGGTGTTATTGCAACGCTTCGTTCATGAGTCTTGGCGTGGGGACAGCCGTGCCGTCAAATACGTTAAAGATACATGACCAATATTTAAAAAAAATTTCAGTATATCATAAACTTAGGCATAAAATCGGTAGTATCAATAAAAAACAAAACGGTCCCGACCTGTAATGATTTTCGATCGAACGTCCATTACATTTTCTCGACGCTCAAACGTCGAACTTTTCATATACCCATCTCGGTCATCGACAATTATAAGAGCTATTTTAATTACGCTTTAATTATACTGTTAACCATCACAAATTACTCGTAATAAACTCGTAGTTGAGTTTTGAGAAGGAAGGCGCGGGGCTGGAGGCGGCCGGCGCGGGGGACCGCGATGCCGCGGCGGTGAGATCAAAGGCGCGCGATTACCGCACGATGCGCGCGCGCAGTTTATTTCGTTTCATTTTATTGCGTCTCGGCCTCCTCCGTGCGTCGACCCGATGCGATCTCGACTCGATGCAATATCGATATTGTTTATGGAATTGTGGAAATGAATTTAAGTTATGATAGGTTTCATCATAAATATTAATGTCGCCAGACACCACATACTCATCGTATGGTCCCAAATTAAGCAATGCTTGTACTATGGGTGCCGTACAACGGACTGGGTGATTCCGGTTTCAAGACCAGGGCAAATTCCAAAAAGGCCGTATCTGAAATATGTTGCTGGAGCCTTCGCTCGAACCCCTAGACCAAACCGTCGCCATCAATAATTTTAGTCCATAAGCATTAATGGATATAGGTTCACATTACAAACCCTATTTGTGTGAATGTTGAAGATGTTTTAAACCTTGTGTTCCCGAAAATAAAGTGCAATTTTCTGAAAAGCATTTGAATGTCTCTCAAACTCTACAAGTTGGTTAGATTAGTTGTATTAGTTTAACAGTGACATCAGATAGATAGAGATAGTACTCTTTATTGCACACACCAAACAAAGAAAATAATACAACATTCTCAGTTCTAAGGAGCCCAGTTTAAGTCATAAACGGCTCAAGTAAATTCCACATTTTATTAAATAACTAGCTGTGCCCGCGACTTCGCCCGCGTGGACTTTAGGGAGATTACCCGGAAATATGGGCATTATGTTTTTCCCGCGGGACCCTAGTGCTTTTTCTAAAATTAAAGTAGCCTAAGTTACGCCTTGGAACGTCAGCTATCTGTCAGTGAAAGTCCCATTGAAATCGGTTCAGCCGTTTAGAAGTTTACCTCAAACAAACAGACAGACAGACAAAAATTTTATAATTGCGTTTTCGTTATAGGTATCGTATATACTTTCATACGCATTTGGTAAAAAAGTGTTATTTTGATATTACAAACAGACACTCCAATTTTATTTATTTGTAAGAAGATGTAAGATGTAAGATTTATAGAAAATAATCCTAGAAAACAGTTAACAAAAAATGGCACAGTCACTTCAGCCGAGGGCCGGGCGGGTCGTGGTGGGAGGCGATAGGAATGTTGCCCAATTAGAAGGATTCCGGGTTCAATCCCGGCCTATTCGACACGCTCCGAAGCTGCGCCTGAGACGGCTCATTATTTTATTGCCGTTAGTGTTGCCAGCTATAGTAACAAAATAGATGTGTACCTACCAAGTAAAACTAAATTGCGATATGGTTCTATCTATACAAATAAATAAAATTGGAGTGTCTGTTTGTTTGAGGTAAACTTCTAAACGGCTGAACCGATTTCAATGGGACTTTCACTGACAGATGGCTGACGTTCCAAGGCGTAACTTAGGATACTTTAATTTTAGAAAAAGCATTAGGGTTCCGCGGGAAAAACATAATATCCATATTTCCGGGTAATCTCCCTAAAGTCCACGCGGGCGAAGTCGCGGGCACAGCTAGTTTATGATAAATTAAGCAACCGTGTTCATTATAAAGTTATGAAATACTAGCGGCCTGTCCCGGCTTCGCACGGGTGGACCTTTTTTAAACATTTTGCGATAAATAAATGAAGCCAAAACCATTTTTGAAATCGGTCCTGTAGTTTTTAAGTTTAATCTTTAGGTACATACAAAAATACAAATCTTTCCTCTTTATAATATTAGTATAGATAGGTGGGTGGTAAATGCGAGACGATTCAGGAAGTATCTAAGTAATTCAAATCCCAATTGTGAACAAGTATTGATACGGTGATTTGTAGTTTTAATACTATAATCAATTCTAGGTTATCTTAAAACTCATAAGCAGATAAACATATAACAAAACATAGTAATGTCGATTCTGTTGTAGACAAACTAAGTTATTTTTGACAGCACTAAGAACTATCGCCTTCTCGCTTATAGATTACGGGCGAAAGAAGGACGGCAACACGTTTGGTAGATAATTATTGTTTTCTTATGAATATATCGAAGTAAGTTGTTCGCTCGCTTATAAAAAAGGTCCCTACATGAACAAAAAAAAAGTTTATACAAATATTTTTATTAACACTGGTAATACTACCCATAGATTGCACTCAGCCAGTTAAGCGGTTTCTATGTAACAGCGTTTAGTTAATGATCTCAAGATACCACTGCCGCGTAATGACATTGATTGATAAATTTATCTACCAGATACCACGAGGGCCGGCCCCTATCTGATATCGATGTGAAAATTATTGGAATTTATTTCTCTTATAAGTTACGCACTCGGATCGTTATCAATTTGTATCGATATAATCGGTTTGCTATGCATTGTGAATTAATTTGCCATTTACATACCTACTATGCTTCTTGTACATCTAATTTCAAATTATTGTGAGTTTTTTTTTGTTTTAATGACCTCTTTCTATTGAGTCGGACCTATGGAGGGTCTACCCTCCATAGTTGGACCCAATGTGATTCCGCCAGTGACGTAGTGGCGAAAACACGAAGAAAGTTGAAAGAAGAATTCCCAAAATTTATTTGTTGAGAATCATCGGGGAAATAAATTTGATTGTTGTTACCATGATTGATATGAGATTAGCTTTAAAGAGGATAATACTTTGACTGAAATCATTGAATGAAAGCCATAAACATTTAAAAACTACTACAGCCCTTTTAACGTCCCACTGCTGGGCACGGGCCTCCCCTCAATGCGAGGGGGATTCGGGCCATAGTCCTCCACGCTGGCCCAGTGCGGGTTGGCAGACTAAACATTTAAAAAGCGAAACTTTAATTTGTTTTGAGCAGATATCTATGATATGTAGCTATGTAAAACCGATAGGTACGTACGGGTATCGTCTTAATTTAGACTTCCACTTCCACAACCGCAATCATAACCTTTAGCCGCGGTAGTCGGATTTATATGTTTAATCATACAATATATGATTAAAATAGGTATTGATTAGTAAACAATAATAGAAAACTAACACACTATGTGTTTGCTCAATTTGGCGCTAAAATTTACTTCTATCATAAAAACATGAACAGTAGTAGCAATGATTATAAATTAATGATCATTTTGAAGTCAATTAATTGTATATGCGAAATATTCCGTGGGTGCCTTTTAATAAAGCAATCAAAGGAGATTTTAATCTGTTACAAGCCATAACCGTATTTCATGCTGGCCATTTGTATTAGTATTCGCTAGCCGCTATTAATTCCATAGATAAAATCAATAAAAAAATTCAAAAGCAGACATTATAAAATAGACACTATAAAATAAAGTATTTTAAAAATACCAATATAGCTGCGTGCGAATGTTCTTAATTGAATGTATAAAATAAAAAAAATATAAAAAACTGACAACTGAAAAATTAAATAAATAATGACCAACTGTCAAAGTCCGGAGTTCGCTTATCAGAAAACCGAAATTCAAATCGCAGCAAAGCAAATGCATGTCGGTGGTCTCTGAACGTTTCCTCGTTTTTATAATCGATTAAAATAAATGTCGGCGGCGGTATCGGCAAGTGTTTAATTCAACCCGTGCCTTTTAGAGGATGGCCGTTGCAAGCGGCGCGCGCGCATAAATAACCATTAAACACTGTTTTATATCTCTCACGACAACGCCGACTCGTTCTCTTGTCAATTACACTTCCACCGGGGACGCATACGTTAACTGCTATACGAGTTGAATGGTTGAAAACTCTTTTTGTTCGGCACAGGGTTTTACATGTGTTTAAAAATAAATAAAACTTGAAATGAGCACTAGAAATGTAGTGACACATGAGACACGTTTTATGTATGCGCCGGAATTAGTAGTTGTCAATTAACAGGCCCAGGCCCGCACCTCTGAGACAATTTTCATGTGCGAATGTCGTTTTCAACAATGATCACCACTTGCTGAACGGTGAAGTAGAACATCGTGAGGAAACCTGTAAGTCTATAGAAAGACGTGTGAAGTTCACTAACCCGCACTGAGCCAGCGTGGTGGACTACGGCCCAAATCACCCTCGTATTGAGGGGGAATGTGCCCGGTATAATGGCAGTAGGCTCGCTCCCTATTAGGTACATTGGGACCAAAATACATCAGCGAAGTGTGGGCGCACTACAGTGCACCTCTCTGCCTACCCCTTCGGGGAACACAGGTGTGATGATGTATTTAAGAAAAGAAACAAAACATTAACGCTCTCTCCTTCACTATACAATTAAATATCTGTGCCGTCTGTATGCGATATGCCAGTGACCGCTAGCTACGAAATAATGAGTGGAAAGCAATAGAAAGCCATTAAAAGCTGCGTAATGGCCGACTTTAGGTCGCGTCGGAACTTAATAAATCGAGATTTGTATCTCACATTACGTATTTATGGGACCGTGAGATTTTTTATATTATGACTAGTCGAGCTAACTATGAATATTTAAAGAATATAACAATTTCATTTTTGAAAACATGACTTTATGTTTGAGGGAACTTGACTAGTTCTCGATAGATGTGTGAAGTCTGCCAACCCGCACTGGGCCAGCGTGGTGGAGTATGGCCCGAATCCCCCTCGCATTGAAGGGAGGCCGTGCCCAGCAGTGGGACGTTAAAAGGATTGTAGTAGAAGACTTTATGTTTAGCGAATTGCAGTTAAAGTACGTCGAGGTGATTTTGCGTAGTATTTTGGTTTATAAATGAAGCCCTTAAAATTCACGGATGTAAAAAAAGGCAACACAAATCAGCTTTAGAATAAAAGTGCTTTGTAATGTCATTGTAAATTCATTGTAACTTTCTATACATGTGTGGGGAAAATATTCTAACAAACATTTTCCAGGTATTTTATCTTAAAACTAACAAAGCTACTACGGACTTTGTTAGCTTGCATTAGTTAAAATGTAAGAGCCGTCAGCTGTAGTATGAAAGCTGAGATACGCGCGTCCGTCTGTCCCAATTAAAGCCTTATCAGCTGATAACAGCTGGCGCCGGGCTTCCTCTGCAGCGTGCCACTCACTACGCGACTATTATAAACGAAACACAACTCTATCATAGTCTCACACGCTTTCTTTAACTATCTCAACGCAGAGCAACTTTAGGTAGAAAAATATAATTAAAGTGTAGAAAAGCTTGCCATTAGGTACTTATTGAGTTGATTTGTAAAATTATAAAAATAAGGTATTAGTTTACAATTTACAGTAATAACGTTTAGTTAATGCAGTCATCTCGATGAGTCATCTTAATATTTTTGATCCTTAAAGCAAAACGAAGCATTAAAAAATACATTTGTCTATGAACCGACGTAAAATTCTCATTTGTCATAGCTGCGTAGAGCAGTTGGTCGTGCAGTTGGCTGTGAATGGGAGGCCTTATACGCTAATTATCTTTATTCCCGCCATAAAAAGCGATGGATGTGAAATATTTTGTTGTGCACTTAACTATTTATAAAATATTACCAAGTTTTGTAACTTTATTACGGAGATAGTGCGTGCTTGATATACACACGGACGTTGAAATAAAATGGATTTATTACCTACTAGAGATGTTTTAAAAGACAAATCAATAATACTAAAATACCAATAATGTTGAGAAGACTTTTAGATTTGGCGTCACACCTCACGGGTCATTTCAAATATTATTTATTAAGTTGCAAGCTGCGGCTAAGCGCTAGGCTACTTGTTACATAAAAAAACTTAAACCTTAAGTTATATGGTATAACTGGCACAGGCAAAAACTTATCATTACAAAACATATGATGTGGAAAATAAATCAGCGCCTAAATAAATTACTCTATGGCACACTGCGGTCGTAGAGTTCATTAAAAAAAGTAGGTACTTACCCGCATGTGACCCCTGCCTGTCTGAAAAAGGTGCTAACTGTTGATCTCTTGTTCTGCTATATTTGCGACGCTGACAGCTTTATCTATGATCTGCAAAAAAAGACATAAAATGTGTCTAATAAAACAGAGGCGAATGAAGAGGTTATAAAATATTTTATGAAACGCCTACATACGGAACGAAAGATATTTAAGCTTTATATAAAGTAATGGAGTAAATGTTGGTGCAACAGGAAATATTTTTTCTAAAAGTATTAATATTTTCCATTCATCTACAATTTTGACCTTTATTTAGTTTCTAAATAAAGGTTTAGTTAATGTTCGAAATATTAGTATGATCATTTACTAAAGCCACTGACAAACGGCTGGGATATATTTAGAGTGACATAACTAATTTGCCCTGGAACTGGGTCTAACTAAGATCGTCCCCAGCCCATGGTATGGTACCCACAGTACAACCTTTGCTTAGTTTGGGATCATACGATGAGTATGTCTTGAATGACGATTTTTTTTTCAGCCTGTATCGTCCCACTGCTGGGCGAAGACCTCCCTTTCCTTCCTCCACTCTCCTCTGTTCTTTCCCAGTGTGGACCAGTCTCTATTGTGCGAGTCCAACTCGTCTCTCCAACTTTTTTTAGGCCTTCCGCAGTGTCGTTTGATTACATTTGGCACCCATTCAATAATTTCCTTAGCCCAATGTTGATTAGGCATGCGGCAAATGTGGCCAGCCCAGTCCCACTTCAGTTTAGCGGCTTTGAGGGAAACGTATGTGATTCGGGTCATGGAGCGCCGCACACTGTGAGGAGGCCGCACCGAGGATACTGCGCTCCATGGCTCGCTGGCAAACCGCGAGTGTGGATCTCTGTTGTTTTGTCAAATACCAAGTCTGAGTACCGTAGGTGAGGATGGGGAGAATGCACATGTCTATGTTATTTATGTACAGCAAAAAAATATTTCGATTTCGAATTCAGAAAGGCCGATCCAACACTACTCGTAAAGGTGTTGACACACTGATTCACACGGGGCTTATGAAGTGCTAAGCGCACGTCACCGGTAAAGCCAGCTTTGAAATATTTTAGCGACAATTGACAGTGTAAATACTTTTAGACGTTCCATTTTACGGCGTGTCACTTCGGAAATATTTTACTTGTGTAAATAGTTTTGTTTTGAGTTTACCGAGCTCAGTAATTGTACTAAAATTGGTAAATGCCACCTTTGATGCTCGCATTAGAGGATTTTAAAAGCTCAGATTCAACGGTCACGACATAGAATTGCTCAGAAGCTTACTTATAAAATATTGAAAGCTCTACTCAATATCATAGACAAATTGTTTATATTGTTTAGAGTTATAGGGTCTATTATCACAAATAATTCGCTTATGAAATTCTTACCCCACGTCATGCAACAAAAGCTATTGGACAAAGGCAGACAGCTGTTATAGCCCCTCAATGTGACACATTACCCCCTAAAAATACCACATTTCACACTAATTAACATTATTACTTCCAAATTCAATTATCATGTCCACAGGGGTCGATAACCTGTCCACAATTTCCTTTAATACACCCATGAATTAACACGCATCACAGAGCTGCCGCAATCACGAGTCGATTGTCTTCTCCGAGCCGGCTTGCCGCGTCCAATCTCATCATCAACCATTTTATACGCCGACAAACAGACAAATTTGAACTTTAATGATAGTGAAATAAGGTGGATGTATCGGTACGGTTAATGGATCCCATCAAAGATAGTCACGATCGTCGTACGATTATTACGAATTAGCCACGGTCCGCGGAGCCGCCAGCGGTTCTCCACCAGTCTAAACTGCAGATTAATACTACTTAGGTATAAAGGTAGCTATTAAGATTTGATGTTAGAGAAATTTAGCAACGTTCATTACTAAGTAGGTACTAATACTCTGGTGGTGCTGATAACCGTGTCCATGTCAAGTTGACTAACAATATCGTGGTATTATGGCAATAGCTTCAGTTTGTGTAAAAAGATTAAGAGTAATGAAAACTATGTTAATCAAATTTGTGAAATCAAATCTGCAACCTCTCTGTTACCAAACTGACCCGCCTAACCATTGGGTTGTCGTTTTAAATAGTAGAAAAGTTTACTCAGGTAGAGTTTATAAATAGAGCCTTAATTCGTTAGGATCTTTCAACTAATTTGCTATAAAAACAAAAATATTTCTTGATTATCATACAATAACAAGTCTATGAATTGTAAAGGAAGATTGACAAACCGACAAACATAAGATATGCTGTATATATGAATTGGAAACAGAGTGAAACTCGTCGGTATGTTTAGCTGTACCGCATGGAACAGCTGCCACTCATTAGGCCGCAGTCGACACGTCCCACTGTGCCGACTATCGTGGCATTTGCTTCAAATTGCCATTACCAATGAAAAAAGTTTAATGTGACATCAATTGGTCTAAATAAAAAACATGTTTTTAGCGAAACACCTTTAAAAACAAGATCATTAGGTACCTATATCTTGAATTCGTTGATTCGACGCCACATGTCTGTAACTTTGTAAAAATAGTTACCTAGACTTGTGGATTTTTACGCTCTCTGGTAACGGTAGAAATACAATGTGTACCAAACAAATCTCAAGCAAATAAGGATCCACGATTCATAATGGTTTTTTCAACAGTTATTTTAATATAGTAATATTAAAACAATACTGCTGGGGGTGGTCATGACCCCATATCGAGCGAAGACCTCATAGACTTCATAGCGAGTGAAAGGGTCTCGCTTTCTGACCACATCCACGTTGATTAGTTCCAAACAAAAACAGAAAACTACGAACGCAACTCGATCGTAAATCGTTCGGCGCTCGCGCATACCCGCCTCTCCCCTCCCCCGCCCCGGCCGTAAACCACCAATTAATCCGTGATGGGGAACAGTGGGCTTTCACATGATTCAATCCATAGTTTTATGGTGCATGCGTGTGCGTCGAATAAATCAGGAAGTTTCGTGATGAGAGTCGGCTGTGGAAAGTGGGCCAATGGTAGGCTGACTTTTAAATAGGCAATAGTAAAATCTATAATCGAATAGTTCGTTCATAGATATTTAAATATAGCCATCTTATACAATAGATAGGCTAGATTTAAACATAAAAAAAAACTATTGTATGTGTTTAGGCACTTAAAATCTGGGGTTGCTACGTTTTCAAACACATAATACATTTAACGTTAGTTATGATTACGTACCTATACCTAATTACATTTAAGGAGCCTGTTCCGTCATTAATTTCTTAAATAGGTATGAGTTAAGGTGCATTTTCTTGGAAATACAAATCTTAAAAACTTCAGAGCGCTATTCCACTTAGAATGATTCCATAAACATAAGTCTGCATTACCTATTTATATCTGTTCGTGCCAGGAAACCGAGATAATTTTATTACATAGGGAAATGACTTGGCGAGCTCTGATGGCATTTTATAAAAAAGTTTAATTCTCTGCGTTGGGCTGTATGTAGAGTAATAAAAGAAGACAGTTATTGTGATTAATTATGATTTCTCGATCAAACTGAAAATAAATACTTATCATACAACAACATACAAGTATTCTTCGGTTTTAACATTTTGGATGGATCATGGGGAAGTTTGAATTGATTTAATATCTAGTATTTACGTCTGGAAGTGTCGTGGCTAGGACCTAAGCCTTACCATATTCGTTTAATAGTTCCAGCATTGATAGCACAGTCCGTTTTGACCAGGACTAAATGCAAGATATGTGAATTTTGTCTGAAATGAGGAGATAATCCATGACCTGTGGCTTGTCTGGGCGCAGGTGTAGCGATAATGAGGTGTAATTTTAAATGAATGGAAGCGCGACTTTGATGTTTAAATTGGGCACTAATGTTTTACGTTGATTATTGCGGTATCTAGTAGGTAATCTTAGGTATCTTAGCAAGTAAGATTTAAATTTTTCTTAGTATCTCATTTTCATCCGAGATTATCATTTGCTATGAAACGGTGAAGGAAAACATCGTGAGGAAACCTGCACTTCTGAGGGAACTTGTGACTTGACTAGTTTCCGATAGATGTGTGAAGTCTGCCAACCCGCACTGGGCCAGGGTGGTGGGCTATGGCCCGAATCCCCCTCCCAGTGAGGGGTGGCCCGTGCCCAGAAGTGGGACGTTAAAAGGGCTGTAGTAGTAGTATCTGTGTATGGAAGGTATCGTAAAAGGAAGAAAATATACAATTACTTACTTATATATCCTGTGCACTTGCGATCACAACTCCACGAACCCACAGCATCTTCAGCAACAGGCCGACGCTTTATAATGACCACCATACATTTTATGGTCCAATTAAATTGAGGTTAGGTTCACTTTGTTAATTTATTGTTATAGTCCATATTATTAAGTTGGTAACTAATTCAAAAGGTCCCGAACACACAGTTTTCATTGTCATTGAATCACTATGTATTTAAAACAATTCAATATTCGAACTCGAAATAGCGCACGTAGACAAATGGCGTAGGTACTTCTTGCATAGACTACCCTCCAATGAAATAAATAGTGTCGCAGATAAACAAACTTTCCAATAAAATTTGTTTCAACACTTCCGAATGTATAAAAATGCTTGTTATTGTTTCTGCAACGTAGTTAACAATTTATAGAAGCGTTATATGAGTAGGGTGTTTATCTCTACAGGGTGGACATTATTATCAAAACACATGTCGCCAACATAACAAAACCAATTATCTAATAGTACAATACCAGGTTCAGTAGCGTGTACGAGGGAGGGCGGCGCTATCAAAATAAACGCGTGTGTTGTTCTGTGCGCGGGCGCATGTTTTTATTACGCGATCGCGTCACTCGCCGCGCGGTGTTTACGCGCCGCACGATCTCTTTGATGTGTTGCTGCCTACCGGGTGGAATTAGGGTTGGCAGAGGCTGGTATAATTTTTTCAAGTAGCTAGATTTAAGTTTAAAACTAAGCAGCTAACTAAAACTTTATTTATTTTTAATATTATCACATATTTATCGTCCAATCCCGATAATCATTTGATTTTCACAATTTATATTTGTTTACTATCTACGTTATAAAACTAATAAACGTCTTTTAAAACCGACGTAGCTGCTATGAACTCAGTTTTATTCGCTGAATTAACCTAGTACCTTGCCCACTATTCCCGCTATGTGCGATCAACCTATATAAGTATTCTAGACAAGTTACAAAAGATAATTTATCACCATAAATATATAATATTAGCAAGGTGTCAGCCCTGTTGTAGAGTTAAGCCACGGCGCGTTCACATCAAAGGGCCGCGCCGGCGGCTAATGAAGTGATAAATAACATCAGAGCACTGCACCGAACATTGCTCCACAAATATATTAATAGATACCATGTAATCGTCCCGCACTTAGGTACACATTATATACATAGGTAACATCATATAAATAACATGAAGAATCAATTTAGCGATTGATAAGAACGACATAAATCGCAGAGAAACTATAACTGTAAATACTTTAGTATAAGCGCAGTTTAGAGGTGTGATATCAGATACGTGAGCTTTCGTAGGGCACAGGGGTAAGCACGGGTGTATTGTTGAGCACTCATGATTTCCTTCCCGTTATCGGTAGGTCCCGATGTAATAAGAGCTAGCCTAATCAAGCCTATTGCCATATACTCTGTTTCTTTTCTGGCAAATAAAATAGCGAATCTTTGACAAATTCTCAGCGGAATAAACATTCCTTTTACAGTTACGAAATAAAACTTATAAACACATAGGTACCTACTACAATATATTAATTCATATCAGTAAAGTTCAATTATTGGGTTGTTTGATCTCAAACTATTTGAAGTTTAGTTCAAAGCGAACGTATTACAAAGTTCTCTCCTTTGATCGCGCTGAAATAGGGCCGCGTCTACACTGCGGCTTTGATGATCGGTGCATTGAATGTGCACTTAGCATTATTGAATTATTATGCATGCACTACTCGCGGGCCTATATACATTTGACCGGCTTTTAAATTGAAAATTTGTAAATCATTTTAAATTTAGATTCTGATCACCACAGTAGCTATACATAATTTCAAAGAGTTCGACCCTCAGCGATTACACCCTTTTATAAAAGTAAGGTTTTAATGCTCGATAGTCTGCAGCGTCCACGATAAATATTTTTATGAATACCGCAATTAACAATGGAAATATTTTACATATACGCTACGGATTACCGAGTTTTGGCGAACGTAAAAAATAATAGTTGGAGCTCCGAATGATAACATCAGATGAAAAACAGAGTAGGTCAACATCAAGAGACTCACCGCCCGCCAAACACATCAAATCAAAAGCATTCCTCATGAAAAATAACTATAATTTCATGTGACGCGCTCTGGTTTCACTATCGCGCGCGATCAATTATTTGCCGATACCAAAACGAACTGTATGAACTCATACATAAAGCACATTTTACAACGTCATGATATGATGACGCGACCGAATTTTGTGGTTTGGTCGCGTGGCGTTAATCACTGAACTTAAATCTTTATGTATATGCTCATAGAGAACATTTTCAACAAAAACTCAAGTTAAATCGTTCGTCTCAGTAGGTGCAGAACGATACTCTATTACACGTTAACCAAGAATCTGTCACGGGCCAGCTCAGTTCCGTCCCAACTGTCCCGTGACGGAGGACGGGACATCAAAGCGCGCGCGCAGCTCGTCTCGGCCGCACTCGCCTATTTTCGTAACATGTCGGTAATTAATTTTTTGTCGCGGCTGTCTTCCTTTGTTGTAGACTGTTGGGGACGAGTATCTGTCGCTTCGAAATGAAAATAAAAGTTCTTGTGAGAAATTTACGATGCTTACGGAAATAGAGACACGTCTGTTTAGAAAACTGTTTACCAACCTACAATACGGAGATATAATTTATCCCAATGGAAATTGTAATTGATTGGAACATCAATTATTGAGCCCCAGGCACATAGGGGCGTCAAGAAGCGCACTGCAAAATTATTGCCAATATCTGACATCTGTCAATATACCAAAAAGATTGAATTTATGTAGTAAAAGCCACGCGGTCACATTATAAAATTCACTTGCGCAGTTAATGACATTACATTGAAGAATTAGCTTTTTCTATGTGTAAATACAGTTCGTTTTGGTATTGATAATTTTTTGCAGCTTACGTCTTAACGCTCCTGTCTGCTCGGGACTTAATGGCTTAAATCAATTATTAAAATCGATAAATTTACCGATTCGTATTACATAATTTATGATCGATAAATCTTATACAACTTCCGAAGCACATGAATGAATTACATTCACACGGACTCATCAATATTCAAAATAATTAAAATAGTTTCAAGTGACGCTTAGGTATAACTTTCATGTCGTCATCAATCCATCATTCCGCTTGAAGTGTGTTTACTCGAACAAATAATAAGAACTCTTTGGATTAACTGAGGTAAACATTTTCAGACTTAAATCTCTGAATATAAACCGTATGTGTACAGAGATAAGGTTGCGATTATAATGATTTCGTTATAGTAATCTTTGTATATCAATGGGGACCCTTGTTACGTGATCCAAAAACATCCGACGCCACTTGTGTGAGCAAATGTTTGTTAAGGCGGCGATAACTGTTTATAGTAACGTGATATGGTACTTATCTATAATTATTTAGGGTTCCGTACCCAATGCGTAAAGTCTATTAATAAGACTTCGCTGTGCGTCCGTCCGTCCGTCTGTCACCAGGCTGTATCCCATGAACCGTGATAGTTAGACAGTTGAAATTTTCACAGATTATGTATTTCAGTTGCCGCTATAACAACACATAAAAACTATAATAAAATAAATATTTAAGGGGGCTCCTATACAACAAACGTGATTTTTGCTCGTTTTTATAGATCATGGTTCGGAACCCTTCGGGCGCGAGTACGACTCACACTTGGCCGGTTTTTAATGTCTTGTTATAGGTACTCAGAACACTTAGAAAAATGCTTTTAACCACGACTCTTGCCTTGCTCTATCTTGCCACGGCAATATAAAAAAGTGTTATAAACACTTAAGCAACTCTTTACGTTTTCTTAAAACATCTGCAAAAATTGGTTGTACGAAAATAATTTAAAAAACTGGTCAAGCGTGGGGCTGAATAATGTTCCAATAAGGGTTCCGTACCTACCATAGAGTTATAATTATTTGCCATGACTCTAAACAATTTTCCTGCAATACCCATTGGGGGTATCAAATTATCATGCTCAAACAAAACACTTTAAAGTTTAACTTTACAATACAAATATTTAAGATTTCCCAAAACTTTCACATTACGTACCCAATGTTTAAAATAATATACTTACTAAACTCAAAGTAATAAAATAACGTTAAACCAACAGTTTGTGCCTTAACTGGAATATCTTAAGTGGTGGCGGCAAGTCTTAAACCTTTTCCGTGTGCAAACACGCGTGTTTGCACACAATTGTGGGCTCAATACGAACCCATTGTTGGGCGAAACGCACCAAAAAATGTACACAACGAGTGCGATCTACCGTTGTAGGTAAAGGCACTTAATAGGATATACGTGTGCAGGTAACGATACGTTTAGTTGATCCGAAACGAAATTTTCAAGTAAGGTAAGGTTAAAAAAAAAAAAAAATACTTTTTGCCATTGCTCACAAGCAAATTCAAAAAAAAAAAAGTTTGTTTGCTTGTATTGGGTAGGTACTTAGATAACCAATTGTATAAGCAACCCTTAATATATGATCTTGGATAGGTTTGTATAATCTTCATACGCAGGGCCGTCTTTACCCGGGGGTTCAAGAGGGTGAGACGCAACCGGGGGCAGGGTCCTAGTGGGCGCAAGCCGACCGCCAATTGCCTTGAATTCGTAGCTGATAGGACGTCAATATTTATTATTGTTGGATTAAGATATTGGAGATAACGCAAGCCTATAATGCTACCTTATCCAATGACTCGTAAAAACTTTACGCTTTGCAGTAAATTCAATCAGTCTACAAACCACTAACAATAGCAATACACCTTGCTAACATCTTTACATAAGTTTCTATAAATTTGGTGGTAAACTTTAGCTTTTTTGCTCGACTTGGCGGGGGCACTGCCGTGCCCCCAGATAAGGTGTTTTTTCAGTTGTATATTGTTTTAATAAATATTTTGATAAATTATAAGTAACTGAATTATTCTACGATTACCGAATCTTACAGTAGTGAAAACAAACGTAACACAATCGAACACGTCAAATCGTACAAAATGACAGTGACAATATAATTAATAACCTAAGAATGGCATCGTTTAGTTATCAGTGGCAGGAATCTTACCGTTACTCATTGTACATTTGATTGTAGCGATTAACTGGGGCGACAAAGCACGAGCGTAATTTTTTTTGCCATACGAAAACAAACTTTATTGTCTCGTAGAAAAAGTTCATTCTTCAACTAAATGACACTGACCGCACGAGCGAATTTTGACGCGTGGGGCCGTGGCTTCTACCACAGAAATTCAATCTTTATGCATATTGACACAGAGTTCGTTTTGGTATTGGATAATGCGCGCGCGAACCAGCGTTAACCATTGAAGAACGATGCCATTCTGACGCCATTAAAAATGTAACCACCATCTTTATGCGCTCGACTTAGTGGACTTTATTAATCGTCTTATAGCGCTTTCCAGAATAGCTAATACGAATTTCACGTTTTTATAGTCCGTGTTCAACTTAAATAGGTATAAAGCTTCTGGATTATCTTGTCAATCTCAACATTTTTATATTAAAACGGCGATTTCGCGTGAAAAACTCAGTGTCGCCGGAGTCTTCCGAGAATGTTTTTTTGTGTCATCCACCGAAAAGCGCACAATTATCCCGCGACAATGCTACCGGAATGCATTGAGGGTTCCTTAAAGACGGTTCGAGCGCCGACTACCGACGAAGATTTACGACTTTTGATAGTACCGAGCTGTAGGTATTTGGTGTTTTCTTTGAAAATGTACTCTATGCGGATATACATAAAGACTGAATGTATATGGCAAAAGCAACGCGAAAACGTGTCTAAAATTCACTTGCGTTATCGATGACATTTCGATCAAAATAATGCTTCTCCCGTGAGTTAATACAGTTCTTTTTGGTATTGGAAAAAACTGCATGGCCTATCTTAAACTTGCTGTAGAATAAGCCAGACTAATGTTGTAAGTAAGCGCAAGTAGAGCTACAGATTATAAGCACAATGTTATGTTAACAAAACGGCAGGAAGTGTAGAATTCGAGTTAGCTAGGTACTTTATATTATTTATTTATTTGAAACTAGATATCTACTACCCAGAACTTTACAATTAAAACCACGCCATGTACGCTGAAGACTGTAATACAATACTCGCCGGATTTTGTTACCATATTATGTCAATCATACCGACCTACCTATGTAAGAATTTTTAGCATACAACGCTAATCAGAAAGAAACATTAACTATATGAACTACAAAGTTTTATTCAAAATAAAGCTACCTACATCGGATCTATTTTAGGAGGCAAACCCTTCCACAGTCGTCAGACTTCGGCCTCCCTTGACTGCGTGACATCCGTCCTCGGTTAGACAAAAACGAGTCTCTCCGACGACCTTGTCATTGTCTCCGAACCCATTTAATTTTTTGTACAAACCGCTTTCAATGCCCGCGGTGGAACATGGGAATACTGCCCTTTGTGATGCGACCACGGCACTTAAATAAAAATGACGCAAGGAGCCAGTATTCGCGAGACTGAAATACTTCTGCGAGTTTGTTTTATTACACGAAAGCACTCGGGACGCCAAACTATCCCATTGTGGACTCTACAAATAGTTAAACGTACGTTCTCTTCGTTTCAGATGGTGTCGTTCACCGACATACTGTCCAGCGGATGCTCGGTTCACGCCCGCTTCCTCCTGTGCTCCGCCTTCGCGCCGCTATGCTCCGAGGAAGTGTCGGGGTCCGTGAGCGCCTGCAGAGCGCTCTGCGAGACCGTCGTCGACGACTGCAAGGAGCAGCTGAAGCAGACGCTGCCCACCATCACGCTGGATTGCACGGCCTTCCCCCTCCGCGCCGACAGGAGACTGTGCATGCGGCCGCCCAACGCCAGCGAGTCGGAGCCGGAGCCGCCGCCGCCCTCCCGCTGGCCCTTCCACGATCACATCCCACAGATCAGGGACCACGGCTGCCCGCCGGCGCACACCAGAGCCCCGACGGGAGAGTGCCAGCCGGCGTGCGGCCAACACGCCGGATACACCCAGAGCGAGAAGAGAAGCGCCGAAATATGGATGATAACGCTGGCTTGGTTATCCTTGCTGTCGACGTCCTTCGCGCTCCTCACGTTCTGCGCGGAACCCTCGAGATACCGGTACCCGGAGCGGCCCGCGGTCTGGATGGCCGCCTGCCACGCCATAGTCGCCCTCGCGCACGTGACGCGCGGCTGGCTGGGCGCCGAGACGGTCTCCTGCGCCGGCTCCACGCTGGCCGTGGACGGCCTCGCCTCGCCGACGTGCGTCGCCTTCTTCTCGCTGACGTACTACTTCACGCTGGCGGCGGACGCGTGGTTCGCCAACGCGTGCGTCGCGTGGTACCTGACGGCCGCGAGCGAGTGGTCGACGGAGGCGCTGGAGCGGGCCGCGGCGTACCTGCACGCGGCGGCGTGGGGCTGGGCCGGCGCGTGGACGGCGGCCGCGCTGGCGCTGCGCCGCGTGACGGCGGACGAGCTGACGGGCACGTGCGGGGTGGCGGACGCGGCGGCCGCGGCGCTGGTGGGCGTGCCGCGCGGCGCGCTGCTGGCGACGGCGGCGGCGCTGGCGGCGGGCGCGTGCCCGGGCATTGTGCGCGTGCGGCGGGCGCTGGACGCGCGCGGCGCGGCGCGCGTGGGGCGGCTGGCGGCGCGCGCGGCGGCGGGCGGCGCGCTGTACCTGTTGCCGGCGGCGGCGGGCGCGGCGTGGCGCGTGGCGGGCTGGTCGCGGGCGGCGGCGTGCGCGGGCGCGGCGTGCGGGGTGGCGGCGGGCGCGTGGGCGTGGTCGCGCAAGTCGGGCGCGGTGTGGCGGCGCGCGCTGTGCCCGCCGCGCAAGGCGCAGTGCCCGGCGCCGCCGCTGCTGCGCGCGCACCACCCCTACTACAAGCGCCCGCTCCACGTGTCGCGAGTGTGATCCGAACTCTAAATGTTAAGTGCCTATTTATGCCTTCCGTGAAGGCGCTCTCGCTATAATTGTACAAATGTGTAAATAATGTAAATTTTATTAATATACTGTTGTTTTTATATCACTGACTGGTTTTAATTCCCTGGACACTCTATGTCGCCGCTGGCTTATTAGACGTGTTATCTCGTCACTTGAATATAACGTACATTAATTATGATAATTCCTCGCAACAAGGGGATCAATTAGTGGGTAAAAATAATATAGAGTGGTTATGTTTAACATATTTTATTAATAAACTATTAAATATATTACACAGATATAGTATGTCTAGGACACCGAGTAAAGTCAAGGGTCGTCGTGCGCGTCAAAAGGCAGGCGATACATTTTTTGCCAGTAACAAAACTAACTGTATTAAGTGATAGAAGAAGCATAGAATTCCGACGCGTAGTGCGTGGTTCTTCATTATTCAGTCAATTTAGCATTTTTTACAAGTCACAAACCTGCGGGGCCATTTTCGCAACATCGACATCATCTCTAATATGACAAATGTCGAAAAAATTACGTCCAATTTGACGTTCTGTTTTGACATATATCGAATGCTAAGTCCCAACCCCACATTTTATGAAATTGCAGTGCCACAGTAAATGAATGATACCATTCAAAATAATATTTGTTATTGTCGATCCCATTTATAATAAACTTGATTGGTATATGAGTTAGTATCACACATAACATTGCTCGATATCCGTAGTTTAAATAGATTGGTATATAAGACTCTCTATACAAAAAACGAAGGATTGATTTACATAATATACATTCTCCTCGTGTGCAAAAACTGCCACAAAACCATGAAGTTAATTTACACTACATAATATTAATATTTTAATAGTAATACAGATGTCTCAAATGAACAAATACCACTAGATATACAGGTGTATCAGAAGTCCCAAACAATACTTTGGATACGTACAACGTTTACGGTGGCTCATACGAGGATCCTTAGTGAAGATTGTTTATACCCAACTATCATAGTTTCTGAGTTATGGACCTTGGAATATTTGTCACAGGTATCGTGTTCTGACCTTTAGGTACATAGGTAACCCTATTCAGCAGTGTAACTATTCACAAAACAGACCATGCAAATTTTACATAGGACTTGAGATATTACGAGTTATAGAAATTGACGACGAAAAAGAAGTTGGAAAAACATGGTCGAATTTTTATACCATTCAGTTGAATACCCGATACTGATGCAAACGTGAAAGTATTATTTCGCACTTCTGAAACACCCCGTATAGAATGTATCAGAAGTCCGAAATAATAACTCTACCTTTTGCAAGTTTATCGGGTTAGCAACTGAATGGTATAAAATGTTTATCGAAATTCCATCATTATTTTAACAATCTTGTTATAAAGTTCTGTATTGTGAATATTAATAGTGTTTTTTTTAATGGACTACGCTGTTGGCCCTGAGGTGGCCTTTACATCTTCACCGGAGGAGTGGCGAGCGCAGAGTGCACTCCAACCAAGGCCTTAAGGGCGGAAAAGGGTGGCAACTAGCTCAAGGGCGCCACAGAGGGCACGACCTCATCTTGGGCAGTTACCGTGAGGGGAGAGGTAGTGACTGTGCTCCTAGGTGCAAAGATGCACCTACGAGCGGAAGAGGGGGTTCCTCGAGCTCGCCGTCGAGATCGGTGTCTGTTTAAGGCTGGTGTAGGTGTGTCCGTGGCCCTCTCGACGCCCGGGTCGAGGAGGGCGGTGATCGTTTCGGGAGGGTAATATTACTAGTCACCCCTCGTAGATGTCAGATGTAGTTTACACTGTTCAATAGGGTTATATAGCAGTGGTAGCCGAGTGGTCGAACGCACGCCTTGCAAATCAAACCTGCACGTTCAAACCACGGCTCGCACCTCTGGGTTTATGTGCGAATCTCATTTTCATCCGAGATTATCACTTGCTATGAAACGGTGAAGGAAAACATCGTGAGGAAACCTGCACGTCTGAGGGAACTTGTCTAGTTCTCGATAGATGTGTGAAGTCTGCCAACCCGCACTGGGCCAGCGTGGTGGACTATGGCCTGAATCCCCCTCGCATTGGGGGGAGGCCCGTGCCCAGCAGTGGGACGCTAAAAGGGCTGTAGTAGTAATAGGGTTATGGGTACACCCTAAGGCCCTAAAGCCACAACACGATACCTGTGACAGATATTCAAAGGTTTAATCCAGAAACTATAACAGTTAGGCATAGTCTGCCTTCACTATGCATCTACATACCTTAAATATACCCGAATTATTATTCATACTTCTGATACATGCTGTATATTAACTCTTATAATTTCAACACCATGGAATGTGATACATAGAAAAATAAAAAATAAAATAAACAAAAGATTTTCTAATTAGGCTTAATGTATCATCAATTTATAATCTATACATTAGTATTAAAAATGACTAAAAACATATATGAAACTAATAAATAAATAAATATCGCCACACAACATATACTCATCTAATGATCCCAAACTAAGCAACGCTTGTACTATGGGTACCGTACAATGGACTGGGGGCGATCCCGGTTACACCCAGACTGGAGCTACTTCCGAAAAAAGCGCTTTCCGAAATTTGCCACAGTCGGGAATCGAACCCGCAACCACCTGGCCCTGTAGCATGACGCGTAGACATAAGTTTTATCTGTTTCAACTGTCAGATTTGTCGATAAAATGACGTCACACCGAGACATGTCCCGTACAAAACGCTCAAAGTGACGTCGTTGTCTCGACAAATCTGACAGTTGAATGAGATAAAACTTATGTCTACACGATCATACTAAGGTTTGAGGTTTTTTTATGCTATCTGTACTAAAGTTCATAATCCGTTCGATAAATAACATTAGGATATCATATTAAGTAACAATTTGGACAAATAGTTAAAAGTGTTCTTAGACCACATTTGGTTAAAATATTACAACAATTAATTAATATCTACTCCCATTTGGTATTTTAATTGATAGCTTCGATGGCAAAAAAAACGTGCGTGAGTTTTTAAAGTAATCAAATGTTTTTACTAGCATCCACACGCGTGCTGCAAACATTTTGTCAATACCAAAAGAAACTCTGTATTAATATGAATAATGACTAAATTTCTGTACTAAAAATCACGGTGCAAAATTCGCACGAAGTGATTTTTCGTTGAAGAATGAGCTTTATCTATCACTCAATACAGTTCGTTTTATTATTAGCAAAATTTTGCAGCTCGTCTTGACTCCCAAGTGTGCTTAACACCTTCAGTGCGCAACAGGCACAAATCGGCCTTCCGCGGTGCTTACGGTTGGTGCGCACGGTGAAAACTATAACTGGAGGATGGTCGTTGGGGGCGCATGTCGACCCGCCGCCGCACCAGAGGAAAGCTTATGATTTATTTGCCGCAGCCAAGGTGTTAAAGCGTCACGTTACCGCTAGGGGCGCTGCTGTGCCATTTAACATTCCATCACTTGAACTGTACTTGATGCTATCAAATCTATAAAAACTAGTACTAATGCGCGTAAGAGTACCACATAGCCGCAGAGTGCAGCAGAAGATAGAAAATGATGGACAAGATGTAATGTGAATATTTTTTAAGAGAAGAGCTGCCGTAATCACGCTCGAGATCAGACTGTTGAGACAAGACTTAAGTCACAGATTATGTCACACCGAGTATGACGAATTAATAGGAGTTTCATTCTGATCTAAAAACACTTTTAACTCATAATTTATAGAAATTACAATTCATCTACAAACCATCTTCTCTGATATTTAAAAATATACAAGCATTTTGCAATGCTTTTGTAAGTCGATCGTAGCTTAAATACATCAGTTGTAGCATGTGCGCCAAGACTAGACTTTTGTCACGGAATATGTTGATGGCGTCCCTCTCTCTCGTATGATATAACATAGAGAGCGAGCATGCGAATCTGTGTCAGACGTCTACTCTTGACATTCTTGCTAGCACCACTGAGTTAAATTATACAATATGTTTCAAAATGCCGTCAACAATCCTGTAAATCTTCGCTACGTACATTATAAGAAATCATATTGAAAAGTCGAAATTACGATTAGAAAAACAAAAAAAAAACACCCATGGTTAAACCATTTATTTATTTTTATTTTTTATGCTTTGACAAGCATAGCTATGATCACTTTCCCTTTTGCTGTGTTTATTATTGGATCAAAGAGTTCAAAAGTATCAGCAGATTTATATGTTGTATTGTAAAAAATATAACATCATCACGCCTGTATTCCCCGAAGGGGTAGGCAGAGGTGCACTTCAGTGCGCCCACATTTTTCCGATGTATTTTGTTCCTAATGTGATATGGGGCGAGCCTATTGGCATTATACCGGACACATTCCCACTCAATACAAGATAGATTTGGGCCATAGTCCACTACGGACCACCAGTGCAGGTTGGTGAACTTCACACGTCTTTCTATAGACGTGCAGGTTTTCTCACGATGTTTTCCTTTAACGTTCAGCAAGTGGAAAAGTTTTTGAAAATTAAATTCGCTCATGAAAACTATCTCAGAGGTGAGGGGCCGAGATTTAAACTTGCACCCATTATATTCGAGGCTGGCGTTCTTGCCCACGAGGGTACCATTGCAAAAAGTTCTAAGAAAACTTTGACACATAAAAAATCTTATAGACACCGATTGATAATTTATTTTTTAGGGTTAGTATAATTTGAAGGGTACAGACAAGCAGGGAATGTAATTTTTTTTTTCATTTTTTTGTAAGGTATTTTGGATTCTAATCATTAGAATTTAAAAAAGGTTAACAGATGGCGCCAAAAATGCAGTTTTGTTTATGGCCAAACTATAGAATTGTTAGAATAGTTGAACTTTCAAATTGTTTTTTCTCAAAATTCATTAATTAGGACATTCCCTGTTATTTGCTTTCATTACTCTTCATTTTGAATCACACTGTATAATAACTGCCCTATTTTTAGTGATTTCCAATCTTTTCAAATCGACTTTAAGTCACATGTACTCTATGGAGAGTAATTGTAAATGGTTTGCAGACGGATTGTACGATCTACAACCAAGTACCGGTGTCGTGGTCGTGAGGCTATCCCTCGTGCGCCGACATCAGCGTGTCAAACACCTCCGAGCCGGCCGCCACCGACTCGCTCATCGAACCGAAGTAACTAGAGAAATTAAACATACCTGACTCTTGCCGCACGTTATCGCTCGACCCAAACTGAGCCTTATTAACACTATGCATAGGTGTCGCATTCGCACTGAACGACTTTTTATCTAAGACCGATAATAGAGGGTTCTGTTCGCTCTTCGGGTTGTATAAAGTCGCTTCTTTTGAAACGTCTTTCATTTCATTGTATGGATTCGTTATGTAGTCGGAATAGAGTTCAGATTGTTCTATTTTTTGTTGTACGATAAGGTTGATTTGCGAGACCGGTGGTTGGTCTGGTCTGACAAGTGGCTGGTCTAGTACGACGGGTTGCTGGTCTGGTATGACGATTGGGTGATCTAGTCTGACGGGTGGTTGGTCTACGGGCTGGTAAGTTTGTTGGTCAAATACTTGAGGGTAGAGAATCGGCATCTGAGGTTGTACCGACATGCCAATTGGTGTCGATATCATCTGCAATAAAAATAAATGAGATTACATATTTAATGTTAGAAGATACCCCGGGTATACTGTGTAATTTTTCGAAAATGTACTCTGCGCCAATACCCACAAAGATTGAATTTCGGTGATACGATCCACGCGACTAAATTCACTCACTTTATCGATGACGGACGATTCGTTGAAAAATATACTTTAATTATGAGTTAATATAGTTCCTTTTGGCACTACCTACTTCGTTTAACGGTTGCAGAAGTACCGATGAGGTCAGGCTCGCCTGGTCGTAAAGCTGGTTCCTAATCGGCACCATCCCGCTTATCGCCGTCGGCGCAACCAACGTTGGCGTCACCGACACCAGCGGCGGCGTCTGGACAATGTTCACAGGCGAGTGTGGGCCCAAAGTTGGCGATGACACGGATGTTTGGACGTGCATTGGATGTTGGAAGTTGGTGGGCGATTGGGCGCTAGGAGGGGAGGGTACGGGAAGGATTGTTGGCGTACTGGTTGGTCCGACTGGTATCAGCGTTGGGAGTGTTGGCGAAAGCGCTGGCTGCATGTGGCTCGGTGTTGGTTTTGCGTTGTCTTTCACTATAATATCAGACATACAGCATTGATATTTCTAACATGAGAAGGGAACTTCTACCATCGTGTAAAATTTTGTTAAATCTGTTACATTAATAAAAAGTAGTAGCCTCGTGGGCAAGAACGGCCGCCTTACTTAAGGGGTGCAAGTTCAAATCCCGGGCCCGCACATCTGAGATAATTTTCATGTGCGCATGTCATTTTCAACAATGATTACCACTTGCTGAACGGCGAAGGAAAACATCGTGAGGAAACCTGCACGTCTATAGAAAGGCGTGTGAAGTTCACCAACCCGCACTGGGCCAGAGTGGTGGACTATAGCCCAAAAATCTCTCTCGTATTGAGGGAGAATGTGCCCGGTATAATGGCAATAGGCTCGCCCCCTATTACATTGGGACCAAAATACATCGGCGAAGTGTGGGCGCACTACAGTGGACCTCTGCCTACCCCTTCGGGGAATACAGGCGTGATGATGAGTAATAAAAAGTAGCCGTTGCGGGACGCCTGGCAGATGTGAAACATTATGTTATTTAGAGTAGAGAGACGCGTCGTAGCGGCGAGTGAGCGGAGTCAGCCGGTGGGCGGAGTCTAAGCGGCGGAAAGAACCGAGGAGCCACGGAGCTGCTCGAAGTTTTCGCATCACGGCATCGCGGCATCAATAGTTGCTCTCACTATCACCAGACGACATATAATCATAGTACGATCCCAAACTAATCGAAGATTACACTATGGATAACGCTAAATGGACTGGCGGCGATCCCAGTTACAGCCAAACCAGGCTAAATACCCAAATGGCAATTTCAGAAATTTGCCTCCGACGGGCATCGAACCCCCAACCACAAGGTGCAGTAAGCTGAACGGTCTAAGTTCAAACCAGTAGCCTCAGCATGACCGCGTAGACATAATAATAAGTTGTATATATCCTAACTGTGGTGAAAATGACGTCACACCGAACCATGTCCAGTACAAAAAGCTCGAAGTGACGTCGTCTTTTCGACAAATCTGACAGTTGGGATAGATAAAACTTATGTCTACAGGGTCATGCTAAGCCTACAGTAGAGCAAACCGTTGTCAAGCAAGAGCGAATGTTATTATTTCAACTATCATATACTTACGGGGGCAACAAAAAAAAAATGAAATCAGTTTACGAACGTCGATTGTAACAAACATACAGTTTGAATTGACAACCACCTTTTTTGAAGTCTGTTAGGAATAGGAAACATGGTTTACTTACCTTGCGGGAACAGCTCCTCCTTCAGATTGGGCAGAAACTCGTTGATCTTGTCCCAGGTAAGATACCACAACTCATTGTAGCCATCGCCGTCGCTAAATATCTGAAATATAAATTTATTATTATTATGGTTTCAAATACTCGCTCTCAAAGCAACTAGCCGGGTATCCACCCAGCCTGTGCTACTTCAAAAAAAACTGATCCGTCGCGGGACGCCTGGCAGATGTGAAACATAAAACAAACTTTTTTTTAATGGACTACGCTGTTAGCCGTGAGTTGGCCTTTACAGCTTCATCGGAGGAGTGGCGAATGCAGAGTGTGACTCCAACCAAGGCTTTAAGAGCGGAAGAGGGTGGCAACTAGCTGAAGGGCGCCACAGAGGGCACGACTTCGGCTTGGGCAGTTACCGTGAGGGGAGAGGTAGTGACTGCGCTCCTAGGTGCACAGATGCACCTACGAGCAGAAGAGGGGGTTCCTCGACCTCGCCAGCGAGATCGGTGTCTGGCCGAGGACGGGTATTATAAAACATAAACGTCGTAGCGGCGAGTGAGCGAGTGAGCGGGGTCTAAGCAGCGGACGAAGTATGGCCGCAGTTAAAACTATACTTTATGAATTAATTAATAAGGTTGATTTTATTTTGTTGTGGCGAAGCGTCGGCAAATCTCACTACATCTAAAATCAGGTTTACTCCTCACCTATAGATGTTTAACATCAAAAAGAAAAACATTTCGGTTTATATTAGTGGTCTAAAGCCATATTCGCATTATTGCCTTTCTAATTAAACCGGTTTAGGGCACAGTTGGATGGTTTTAAAGTCTTTAATGGATATATTGTATATTTAGCGTAGTAGCACACGCCGAGTATCCGCTATTTTTAATTCGATCGTTTTCAATTCGATGGCTATTTTTTTTTGCTATATTATATTGATGCACGTGTTAGCCGTGATGGTCGTAAGCGTATCTCACCCTGACAGAGTCCATGACGAGGATCATGTTCTTGAGGGACTCGAGCGCGGCCTCCGTGAGCGGGTCGTCGGGCGGCGCGGGCGCGGCCACGAGCGCGCGCTGCACGTCCACCACGCGCGACCACACACTGCCGAAGCTCGGCCGCGGGGACAGCGCCGACAGGTGCTGCAGGAACACCTGCCACCACACCACGCAGCGTCAATCAACCGCTGGACAATTATGCCGACCTGGCGCCCGATTTTTAGGGTTCCGTACCCAAAGGGTAAAACGGGAACCCTATTACTGAGACTTCGCTGTCCGTTCGTCCGTCGTGATAGTTAGAGAGTTGATTTTTTTACAGATGATGTATTTCTGTTGCCGCTATAACAACAAATATTAAAAAAACAGAGTAAAATAAATATTTAAGGGGGCTCCCATACAAAAAACGTGACTTTTTCGCCGTTTTTATAGATAATGGTACGGAACCCTTCGTACGCGAGTCCGACTCGCACTTGGCCAGTTTTCGTTTAGTAGACATCAATCTCTATTAGAGATATACTACTACAGCCCTTTCCAGACTTCTAATACACCATGTCTAAACGCTACTTATAAGGAAACGCAATTTAAACAAAATATTTTTCTGTCTGTTAATTCATGGTAAACTCCCAAACGGCTGGACCGATTTTGACGGAACTTGCACCGACAGATAGGTGATGTTACATGGAGTAACTAAGGCTGTACCTTGCACATGATGGTGTTGGCGCGCGCGGTGGCGAGCGCGCGGCGCGGCAGCGCGGCCAGCAGCGGGAACAGCACGCGCGTGAAGCACGCCGCCCAGCCCGCCCAGCCCCGGCACCAGTAAGTAAGGCTGGTGTCAGTAGTGGTACCTTGCACATGATGGTGTTGGCGCGCGCGGTGGCGAGCGCGCGGCGCGGCAGCGCGGCCAGCAGCGGGAACAGCACGCGCGTGAAGCACGCCTCCCAGCCGCCGCCGCCCAGCCCGCCCAGCCCCGGCACGAGCAGCGCCCGCTGCAGGTACGCTATCGCGCTGTTCGCCACCTACCAACCGTCACATTGATTGCCATACCAATACATATTGACACACATTCTAAATCAAAATCATTTTTTTTTTATTCGCGTAGGCCAAAAAGCACTTACAAATAGTCAGATTCTACCACCAGTTCGGAATGCTGTTTCCACTGAGAAGAGCCGGTAAGAAACCCAATGGTTACTATTTTTAAAATGATAAATAGTAAGGATTATGAGTAATACATTCTCAGGAGCAGCAACGCCATGAGAGCAGGCAGCACCTTGGTCTCGTTCTTTGTCATTTCTTTTCGAACTTATTCTTATCTAGTGTAGATATAAGGAGAAAAATCTCATATGGGACAAAAGTTGACAAAGTGTCCAGCTGTATGCTATAAATAACAGTTCAAAAACCTTCCACAATGGCGCTGGTGTAGACAAAGGGTATAGTATGAACTGAAATATGCAGAGTTCAAAATTGTCAAAATAATGCCACCTGATGCGAATGTGGCGCCACCCTTATTTAATGCATTTCGACGGACACTTTTTCAATACACAGATTGTTCTCCTTATATCTACACTCCATACTTCTGTTAATTTCATATCTGCAAATAACAGGGAATGTCACAAATTATAGAATCATATCTCTGTCTATGGTATTTTGAATTCTAATATTTGTATTTAATATTAGACTGCCGTGAGTATAATTTTTCTCTAGTATTGTGTCAAAGGTGCTGTCTGCTCTCATGGCGTTGCTGCTCCTGAGAATGTATTACTCGCAATCCTTACTATTTATCATTTTGAAAAGAATAACCATTGAGTTCCTTACCGGCTCTTCTCAGTGGAAGCAGCATTCCGAACCGGTGGTAGAATCTGACTATTTGTAAGAGCTTTTTTGGCCTACACGAATAAAATTTGTTTGCTTTTGATTTTAATCATTAGAATTTTAAAAAGTTAACAGTTGGCGCCAAAAATACAGTTTTGCTTATGGCCAAAACAAAAAGAACTGGGAATGTCTATGACGTTAGTTCTAAGCAATAGTTATTGCATGCATTGAACTCAATAAAAATAATATACTTTTAAACATTCAAATTGTTTCTTAAAACCTGTGACCTATAAATAAGAATGTCTTTTCCAATATTTTTTATCACTGAACGAGCTATAAAAAGGTGCGTGAAGTGACTAAAATACATCGGCGAAATGTGGCCGGACCGCAGTACACTCCCGCCTACCCATTCGTGGATTACGGTGTGGTCATATATAAAACAGTGAGTATCTCACCTGTTTCCGTCTATCCGTGCAGAACTGAGCAATTCCTTGTAAGAGAGGCTGCCACGCCACTTCCCATAGGTCGTAGTCTTCGCCGCCTGCGCAATACAAATAAAGACTGAGTTTTGGTGGTATGCGTCAAAATCATAGAGTATCTAGAGTACCCATAACGACTCCACTCTCACTTATGCGGCGATTTTTCCGCCATTGTTGTTATCTCATGTACCTGTACAGTCGTATTTTTAATTAGACGAAGCCAACTGACAGTAGCTAATGCACTTTGTAAAATAATGTTGCCATATTTAAAGTAATAGTGATGCGTTCAGTTCTCGTTCAATCAGATGAATGAACAATGAGTGTGAATAGTTAAGCATTTCAAACTACAAAAGACAATCGAGGCGATTTCATTCATTCAGGAGATTTTTCAATAATTCACTTTGTCACAACACTATTTTTATTTCATCAAAAACTGACAACACAGTAAACGTCCGTTGACTTCGTCTAATTAAAAATACGACTATAGTATACGGCAACTATATGGGAAAACAACAATGGCGGTGTCCGATAAACCATAGAAATTTGCCGGAGCGCGGGCTCGTAATGGCCACTCCGTTATCATATCTCCATGTTCAAAATTCACTAGCGCTGTCAACGTCATTCCGTTGAAGAATGAACTTTATCTCTGTGTTAATACGGTTCGTTTTGGTATTGGAAAATATGAGTTATGATGGCCCAGTGTGGGCGGAGCTTTAAACACCCAAATTTATAGAAAGCTATAATACGTACACAATAGTATTGCAAAGGACTTTAGAAATAACATAAATAAAAAATAAGACGGTTAAAAAAATATTTTAAATGATTACATGTTTATTTTCTTCTTTTTAGGGCAATTAAATAAAAGTTTTTTTTACCATTAATTTATTTTTTTGGTTATTAGGATTTAATGTGACATTGTATTAGTTTTCGTGTTCTCCTCAACAAGCCCTTTCATTTGATACTCATACTGTGGTAGTGCAGAAAAAATAACTATTCCGCCATCTTGGACGATCCGCCATATTGGAATTAGAATAACGTCACACAGCTAAGCATGCATTGTCATCTAAAATAAGCGTGTATACCAAACTGGACACTCACTCTGTCCTTGGTCCGCTTCGTCTTCCCACCATTTGAATATCTGCGCCGCGCGACTGTGCAGTGTATGCATTAGATCCAGCAGCTATAAACATTGATATTGCTATTTAAATATAACTCTTGCCACAAAAGAATTAAGGTGCATTTTTCAACAAAATATCACGAGGTTCTCAATACTATTTTCGTATGACTAACATTCATACCACCTAATGATATTGCCAATCGAATTGAAAACTTGCTACGGATCAATCAAGATATGTTTAAAAAAAATATAATCAATGCTTTTAACTTTATTATTATAACATCATGTAATCTTTTTTGTCATTCGAATTCAGATTTTATTGCCTAACACTTAAGGTATATTTTAAGTGAACAATGATAGTAATTAAAGGTATATTTGTCTGACCTGTATGCTGACCATGTGGTACTCGTCGAGAGTGTCGACCTCCTCGTCGCTGGAGTCGTCGTAGCGCCGCCGGCCCGAGCTCGGCCGCGACTTGCGACCCGAACGATTTTTATTAGACTTTTTACCTACGATAAGGAATAGATATGAGTACATAGATATATAAACACCCGCCAAGTGCGAGTCAGACTCGCGCACAGAGGGTTTTGTACAAACCTAAAAAAAATATATTTGCAAAACATTTGTGAACTACAATTTTATGGTTTCCTGATTGTCCTTTTACTGGTGCTACCTAGACATTTTTTCTTGTTAAATTTCACGCTTCTAAGTCAATGGGAAGTATAAAGGTTTTACAGTTCTAAGCGATTCAAGTCCTGACTATCTGGTATTGAATTCAATTTGATATCCCAACGCGCTTCTGAGAAAGAGACAGCTGGTGAACAGACAGCTGTTGAGACCCCGTTTCTGTCGAAGAACCGCGCGTCTGTCCGTACAGACAGACATACAGACAGACAGACGGACAACGTAGCTATCTTACAAGAGTTGGTTTGTATTTTAAGATTGTACGGAACTCTAAAAGTGTGATGACATAGTGCAGAGTACGGACCGTGTTGCAGGGCGGCGCGCGCGAAGAGCCTGACGGTGCGCACGGCGGCGCGGCAGTTGTAGGGCGTGACGTGCGCCACGTCGCGCACCACCAGCGCCAGCACCTCGCAGCAGCGGGCCAGCGCGCTCGCGCGGTGCGCGCGCAGCCGCACGGGCCCGCCCGCCTCCGGGCCCGCAGCACCGCTCTTCACCTACGCAACGTTACATCACATTGGTCACTCTTATATTATCTAGGGGCCGTTATTGGCACATTTTAAGCCCCCACACCCCTGCCCCTTTGTGATACGTAGTGAGGTTTTAGACAAAAAAAAATCGCGTTCTTTATTTAGTACCAAAAAGAATCTTAAAATTTTTAGAATTTTATATACAGGGTGATTCAGAAGTCCGAAATAATACTTTGGGGTCTGCAACAGTATCGGGTACACAACTGAATGGTACATAAATTAGATTAAAATTCGAATATGTTTTTTCAACTTGTGCTTTGTCGCCGATTTCTGTAATTTGTAATATCTCGCGAGTTCTGTGTTAAATTTTAATGTACTGTCTTGTGGATATTTGTAGCCGCCCCTCTTAAATGTACACTTCTTAATAGGATCATGGATGAACCCAAAGGCCAGAACATGATACTCGTGACGAATATTCAAAGATCTACTCAGAAAGCATGATAGTTATGTATAAACTGTCTTCACTAAGCATCTACATATGAGCTACCGTATATGTACCCAAAGTATTATTTCGGACTTCTGATACACCCAGTAGAGAATAATCTAATTTTATTCTGAAAATAAGGACGTTGCCTGGCAACGGTGAGTTAAGGTCACACTACACGCCGATTTTCGGTTTAGAAATCTACAACTACCGAATCGAAACGCGATCTCAACTGAGAAGATGTGGATATTACAAAAACACAGGTAAAAATTTAAAAATAATAATGATAAGATAATAATACGTTAGTAAGGCAACACACGCTACACTTTGACATGACGGGCAATATTTCGATTTATTGTTTTGAACCTGAGGTGTACTATGCGATTCAAATGAGAATAGGATCGACTTTGCGCCATATTGTGACGTCAAAGCTGTCAATTCTAACCAGTTAGGTAGGGTGAGCAGAACACTATAATTTTAAATAAAATTTATTTGCAAAGGTTTAGTGAAAAAATACACTCAGTCGCACGACGATGCACACTAACAACGACAAAATGGCGACGGGCGTCCTTATTTTCTTTTCTTTAATAATTTTGGCATGGCTTCTGGGCCTTTGCGCCAAAATTGAAAATAAAAAAGTTTATGGTATGGTTTTGAAAAACGAATTATGACTTTAAACAATTAAATATCAATTAAGACAATTTACTACTATACAAATAAATTAAATAATTTTTATTTTTTATATTTTTATATGCAAACCATACTTTTCAAGTGACATTTGACAGATAGAGGTTATTGACATTCCTAATCTTATTTGGATCGCATAGTACGAACCCAAGTTTTAAATTTAGTAATGGTAAAATCTCTAATTTCTTTTGGAAGTTTATTGAAAAAGCGTATACTTTGCCCCATGAAAGAGTTATTTATTCTTTGGCGGAAAAGGGGAGACGGGTGTTGTGTCTGGTGGGCTACTGCCCGACGGTTGTTGTTGATAACTTTTAATATCGCGATGGAGGATTTAGTTCGTATGTGGCGAGATAGATGTCGCTACAATTCTGTGGAGACGAGTAACGTGTACAAAATGTCATTGTATTTGTTAATTACCAGTATCCAGCCGTGCGTGTGCGGCGAGTGAGACAGCTCGCTCTCAGAAGACGCGCTCGTGGGCCGCCGCTCGCCCTCCTCCTCCGAGCCCTCCGAACGACTCGACGCTACACACACACAACACACGGGGTGACTCCCCCAACTCGCTACTTCACCACTTTATACACGTACAGTCTTCTTCAATAAATTATAATAAATATCTTTACGTCTAAACGATTATGCACGGTGTATCAAATAGGTAATGGATGGGACTTGGACGGAAAAAAGGATTTTTCTCTCTTTAAAATTAATCGATTTATAATTTTAGAGAATCGATTATTAGAAAGAAATAACCGTTTAATATTAATATCGATTATTTTTCAGATCCCTATTTTGTACTGTTGTACGCCGTGGATAGCCCAATGACAGTTAGGGATATGACTTGGACAAGAAAAAGTGATGACAAAATAATTTCGATTGTGTTGACTTTTAAATAAATCGATTTTTAAACAATCAATAATATTTTTTTTGGAGAATCGATTATTAGAAACAAATTAATCGATTAATATAAAAATCATTTTTTTTTTACCGACTTCCAAAAAGGAGGAGGTTACTAAATTCGACGGTGTGTTCGATGTGTTTTTTTAGCATAAATGCAAAATTTTTCATAAATGTGCATTTGCCTAGTCTGACGTAGATTGGCACCTACACCAAATGTACTGAATCATAAGATTATTTCTAGCTTTTTAGTGTACCTAGGTTTTAGTTGAGATCCCTAGTGGTGTGTGTGTATCAGTGAAGTAGGTATAGTAACCGCTGAGTGCGGCGGCCAGGTCGGCGCTGTCGGCGCTGTCGGCTCGGTCCGCTCGGTCCGCGCGCTCGGCGTCGGGCGGCCACGCGCCGGCGCCGGCGGCCGCCAGCAGCGCGAACACCGTGTCCCACTCGCGCGCGCTGTGCACGTTCTGCGCGCTCGTCTTCACTATCTCGTACACGCCGCACGATATCTGAACAAGTCACACAGACTATACGACATGTTTACGACATACAGACTGTAGTCAAAGTCTAATCATTTATTTTGTATAGGCCTATGGGGGCACTTACTAATTGTCAAGTTTACATTTTTTTTTCTTATATACTACTATACTACCACCAGTAGGGTGATTTTAAAACACTCGGAATCAAATTCGGAAACGGAATCGAAAACTTCGAGTTGTCGATTCCGTTTCCGACGGCATGACAAAACGCGATTTTGAATAGCGGACGGAAGGGCCAATTGGAAAGTTCCGACGTCGGAAAGATTGTGTGCGTTTACAAAGAACGTTTAAAAATTGTAGAAATGGTAGAAATAAAATTCGATTACAAAACAGTTATTAATACGAATTTTTTTGGCCAAAAAGTCTTATATAAACACACTTATCATAATTATAAAAATGGAAATTGATTACTTATTTAAATTATCGATTTAAAACTTACTCTCATTTATTATTTTTGGTTATAACGAACCTCGAAAATTTTTACTGATACGTCAAAGTGAAAGTGAAGGGTAACATCACGACTTTGAAACCACGAAGTTTCAGAGCTACGTCATAGATGGCGCATGGCGCTGTATTTCGGTAAATAAAAACACAACCACGAAGTGAATAATGGAGCACGATTGTTTGCCGGCGCTGCACAGCAGCCGCCCTATGTTGTCTCCTTTATGATAATATTCCATCCTATCGAAGGTTGAAGGGAATAATTTTCACAATAATGTAAATGGCCATAAAACAACGTAAATGGGTTTATTTTAAACACTCTTTAGTACTGACTAACCTTAAATATTATGCAAGTATTTAGATAACACTTAAATTTGGTATTTTATTTATGTTTTTGTTCAATGTCGGAAGCTTTCCGCGAGGAAAAAGGTGTCGGAAACTTTCCGTCGATTCGGATGGGTTTATCCGCCGAGAAATGTCAAAAATCGTCGGGTACGGAAATCAAAATAGCGATGGCTGGAATCCGTGACGGAAAGTTCCGATTCCGTTTCCGAATTCGATTCCGAGTGTTTTAAAATCACCCTGCTGATCCACATACACATCTTATCCTTAGCGATCGTTTCCCCAAACTAACAAATTTTGGCTTGAAAATGGGATAGATGATGGGAGCACTTATTTATGTGAAAGTGCGTATTCAACAATGAACTTTATAAAATCTAAGTACAGATCTTCACTGTCAGTTAAGTCACTTCTTCATGCAATGCGTCTGGCAACAACGAATGTTGACGTTGATATCGATATGATTGTTAAAGATAAATTAGCGAAGAACCAATAAATGTATAAAGAAATGATTACTCTGTATTTTTTTACTTGAAAAGTGAATATATTTTTTTCTGCGGCCCTCCAGCTTTTGTAGTAAAATTAATTAGCCCGCAATATGCGGTATGATGTTTGGACAGCCCTGGTCTATATAACAATTTATGTCGCATAGTAAGGATTGCCTTTCTCAGCGTCGATATTAAAATTTGAATATTAAAAATAATCCGTGACTGACCACATCGGCCTGTTGATAGAAGAGCTTGTAGGGTAGAGTGAAGAGCAGCGTGAGATGCTGCAGCACTATGTCGGCGCAGGCGTCGCAGCGCATGAGCCTTGCGGCCGTCCGCAGCAGCGCCGTCACCGCGCGCGTCAGCGGCGCCGGCCCGCGCGTGCCCGCCCACAGCACCACGCGCCGTATGTGCGGGCTCGCGCAATCCCACACCGACACCAGACGATCCCTGACACACGACAATCAACCTTATTGCAACGCCCATTTGACGCATTGCCAGTCATTATGTATAAAGATTGAAACAGTATTGTTTTCTCATATTTACGCGAATACTATAGATTGAAATAAAACTATTTTACAGAGGCCATTGAAATTAAAAAACATCCTAATTTCAATAGGGAAGATGGCTGGGTGCTACCACCAACTTAAGATCCAGTAATTAATATGATTAAATTCAAAACCAAGTATACTATTTCAAGACCTCAAGACACTGTGAGCACTTTCTGCTTGGATCGGACCGCAAACAACAACTAAATATGAGGGTACCCAGTTATTAACTATGACATCAGGACGTCTAACACCTCAGTCCCCCCGTGACCATGGTTGCTGTAAAGCAGCCGAAACGTCGGGAAAATAAAATAGTAAATAAACGCGATACAATCCCTAAAATAGGTTTTATTTCAATATATTGACAGAATATATTTTCAAAGATACACGCTTTTTCAGGCCATTATCTAAAAAAACATAAGATTTGTGCCGAAACGCTGCAAAATACTGCAAAATCTAAAATAATCATACAATTTAAAATAAAGTAACAAAAACTTTTTTTTATTTGTGTAGGCCAAAAAGCACTTATAAATAGTCAGATTCTACCACCGGTTAGAAATGCTGCTCCCACTGAGAAGAATCGGTAAGAAACTCAATGGTTACTCCTTTGACTTTGATAAATATAAACGATTGCAAGTAATACATAATTAATAGCAGCAACGCCACGAATTAGGAAAATAATGCATACCTGTTCTGAATCAAGGTCTGTCCGAGGAGTTCCAAGAAGAATATGGTGATGTCCTCCAGCTCAGGGTTGAGCTGGATGCTGTCGGTGTCTGGCGGGGTGCCCACCGCCACCATCGCGCGGACCAACTCCTACAACAATACAGTTATTCACAATTTCAACGACGGTTCGGTGTAATAGTATCAATTTCCGGAATTGGCCCCGGTCAGGGTGAAACTGGGATCGCCCGCAGTCCATTGTATGTTTCCCATAGTACATGCTTTGCTTATTATGGCAAGGTTACCTGCAAGCTGTCCAGCTGCAGGAACTTGGTCTCGGCGACGAGCAGCGCGGGCAGGCTGCAGCGCGCCACGCACTCCGCCGCCGCCTCCATCAGCGCCCGCTCGTGTGGCGTGGGCGCGCGCATTCCTGGAGACATTACCGACACTCTATACCTTACCTATCTATAACTTAAGCATACATACACTAACCATACGAATATGAACACAGGGTAGGTTAAGTAAGCAAAGCTAGGTTTTCGTATGTTTTTTAGTTAATAAAAACTTTTTAACAAAAAATTAAACCGACGAAAATATTAAAAAACAAAAAGGGGGCGTGTCGCGCCGCGCCACCGTCGTGCATCACACTTTACTTAATTTGCTTGTTTGGCGCCGACTCAAAATGATTTAGGTATACTTACATTAGTTTAAGAACTTTGTTATTAAGGTTAAATAAAAAAGGTATATTACTTTTTGCTTTTTAATATTTTCGTCATTTTAATTTTTTGTTAAAAAGTTTTTATTTTATAATTTTTTGTGGCTAAAATCTACTACTTAGTACATGCTTATTTTTTTGTAATACACAAATCAGCATTTAAGTCTGGAAATGAACAACAAATCACTCCCTATTTTTCCACCCTTAGGGTAGGATTCTTTCTTCCTAATTTATATGGGACCAACTTCGAGGTTATACCCTAACCAATACGTGTCGAATTGTGAACCTCTTCCGTTTTCTTCGTTGGTTAAAATGGATATAATTCCAAGTAAAGTCCATGCGGGCGTAGGTATATCATGGTGTATGTGCCAAACTACATCTGACTAGGCAAATACACAAATGTAATGAATTATAAAGTTATTTGTAACTTTTTAGTGTACTTAGGTTTTTGAAGGCGAATTTAGTATCTATCTATTTTATGAAAAGATGCAAGTATTAGTACAGCATAAGAGCCCAAAAAGGAATTCTCCCCCCACCACCTTTTCCATACATCATCATCACGCCTGTATTCCCCGAAGGGGTAGGCAGAGGTGCACTGTAGTGCACCCACACTTCGCCGATGTATTTTGGTCCCAATGTAATAGGGGGCGAGCCTATTGCCATTATACCGGGCACATTCCCCCTCAATACGAGGGAGATTTGGGCCATAGTCCACCACGCTGGCCCAGTGCGGGTTGGTGAACTTCACACGCCTTTCTACAGACGTGCAGGTTTCCTCACGATGTTTTCCTTCACCGTTCAGCAAGTGGTAATCATTGTTGAAAATTACATTCGCACATGAAAATTATCTCAGAGGTGCGGGCCTGGGATTTGAACTTGCACCCCTTAAGTTCAAGGCGGGCGTTCTTGCCCACGAGGCTACCACTGCTTTCCATTCCATCGTTTCGATATTTGTTAACTATCCGTATTAAACAAAAAAGATTTTTCGAAATCGGCTCACTAACGCCGAAGATATGCTATAGCCCAGAATGCAAACTGTATCACCCCATTTCACCCTTAAACATTTTTTTTTCCAATTTCCTAAAACACGTGTTTCTTTATTTTGTATGAAAAATACATGTACAAAGTTTCGGGTTGAAAAAAATTTTTTTTTTTAATTGTGTGACCTTCAAGGGGGTTGATTTCTGATAATGTTTTTAAAATGGGACCCTCGAAGAATTCCCTAGCAAACGTTATAAAAAAAATTAAATCGGTCGTATGACGCCGGAGATATGCGTGATCATACATAAAAAAAAATATACGCGTCGAATTGAGAACCTCCTCCTTTTTTTTCGTCGGTTAAAAATACATCAGAAACGTAGAAATCTGTTTCAAGTCAATAAACAAAAGAACAGGTGCCCGATTTTCGTTTGTTAAACATCATCTCTAATTCGACATATGTAGGAACAAAACGTCAAAATAGGCGTGTTTTTTTGCGTTTTGTTTCGACATTGTCGAATTAGAGACATATCAATCATACGGAAATTGCCCCGCTGATCTTCCGAAATATCGATGAAAAAGAAGATAAAAAAATAAACTAAAACGCGACCTCCTTTCGATTGGTTCGTCTACCTTTTTAAATTTGGAAAGAAATTAAAAAAAAAAACATATACAGTACTTGTAAAGTTATTTATCAATGTCGCTGTTTCAAATCATTCTGTTGCAAATCTTGCATACACTATGCAGGCGAGCATACTACACAATAGACAATTATTTAAAGGATACACACGATTGATCAGGTGCAGGCCAAACTAAGCTTATTGTCGTCCTTTTTAATTATGTAATGTATGAAGGAGACGCCTATAGTTTTTGTACTTTCAAATATAGATTAATCGTAGTTTATGGACTCTTCAGGCATCCTAACTAACCTATAAAGACTTTCATTTGATTACGGACCCATAAAGTACCATACCTGTCTCGCCGAGCGCTATATACGAATAGATGCTAGAGAACAGCCCTGCTTCAGAGCCTCTGGCTGCCTCTCTGATGAGGGAAACCGTCCCATTTGGAGACAGATAATCCTCCGCTTCCACTAGACACTAAAAATACGAATAAACACTTTAACAAAATGATGATTAGGTTGTATTTTGTCTGGCACTTCAGAGGCACAAATCACACTAGGTTTATGTGGGTTTTAGCTTACCTTAGGTAACAATCGTCCTATGTATAGTGTGTTGAGGATTTCCAGCATGTGTCTCCAGGCGTCGCGCACGCAGTCCGCATGCTTGGCTGCCACCGCGCACGCGCGCCGCAACGCCAGCTGCGCCTTGGTCGACTGTCCTAGCGTCACACCTGAAAAAAAAAGTAAAGAAGTTGTGTTCGAGGCGAGCGTGGGTTCGATCCAGGGTTTTATTGTCCGTATTGTATGCCATTACTCACTATAAGGCGTCACAACGCTCACTATAAGGCGTCGCGACGCTCACTATAAGGCGTCACAACGCTCACTATAAGGCGTCGCGACGCTCACTATAAGGCGTCGCAACGCTCACTATAAGGCGTCGCAACGCTCACTATAAGGCGTCACAACGCTCACTATAAGGCGTCACAACGCTCACTATAAGGCGTCGCGACGCTCACTATAAGGCGTCGCAACGCTCACTATAAGGCGTCGCAACGCTCACTATAAGGCGTCGCGACACTCGCTATACGTCGTCGTTAATTAATTAAGAACTGGTTTGAGCTTAGGCCGCTCGGTTCACTGAAGCAGGTGGTTGCGGGTTCGTTTCCCGCCAGTGGCAATTCTAGAAAATGTACTCTTCGATCTGGAAGTAACTAGGATGGTCCCAAGTCCATTGTACGGTACCCATAGCGCAACCTATGCTTATTTCGGGATCATACGATGAGTATATGTCGTTTGGCGATAATGCAATATAAATATGTTCTTCGAGGTATTTGTACGGGGTGGTAGCCGTACAGTAATTTACGTATGGTTTGGTTATTACGTAAAAGACAAGTTAAGTTAAAAATGGTTTAATTTATCTCAACTTATGGCCTAATGGTTTAATGGTTTGGTGAGCACGCGAACCGCGTTTGGTGGCTGAACGTGTACTGGTTATGCATTTGGTTGCATTAGCGCGTGCTGGCGTAAACGCTGACACGGCGCTATATGGTGTACGATGCTAGCACCGTACATGCTCCCACAGCGAGAGAAATAGATGATGGTGGTGATGGTTATGAATGATGATGAGACAAGGTGATAGACAATTATTACTTAATCTAAGTTATAGTGCATCTATGGTACAGAACTATGAATTTCACCAAAACTATGTCTACAAAATATCGGTGACGTTGATTTATTTACGCGAACACTTTCACCACTTTGCTCTGCTTTATCACATGCACGTAAACACTGGTCACTGACACTAAACTGGTACGCAACGTTGGTCTGGCCGCGTTGGTTAGGGTGCGCCGCAGGTGGTGCCAGGTGTAGCGTCGCCCGCACCGGTGGGGCGGCCACGTCCGCGGCAGGACCGCCGGTGGGCCGACGACGCGCGCGCCAAGTGCGCAAGCCGTAGGCAGCTGCCGCGGCGACTGCAGCACTCAGCAGTAGGTAGATCACCACGTAGTGATGCACGTCGTGGTACGATATTTTGTCGGTTAAGCCTGTTTCTGATTTCAACTGACTTATTTTGGAGCCTATATCTTGCAGTTCCTTTTCGTGTCCATAGATTATAGGTTCCGGTTCTGTAATCGGCATCGACAGATTCTGGTTAAAGACGTGGTTGATTGCTGGTATTTCAATTTTTGCAATATCTGCATGTATGGTTACATCGTTGGATTGTTGTCTCTGAGTAAGAATGGTGACGTCATTTCCCTTAATTACGCAGTCGGCTCCTAGCTTTATTATTCCAGCATTAACGAGGTGGTCGGAGGTGACTTGGTCGTCACATATAATCCTGATCGGTCGAACTTCGCAGCAGAAGAACAGGTACGAATTAATGTTACTTAATTGAACCCACGAGTCTTGACAGGTCATAGACTTGGTTTTACAAAGTTGTGTTTCCTGGTTTTTGAAACACAAACTTTCATCCGCCTTCATGTGGAAAATTGGTTTCTTTAACGGACAGAGCTGTGTGGTGGAATCAAAGTAAACACACTCCAGGATATCCCTATCTGATATTGGTATGTATGAATCTTTTCGTAAGTTGATCGCTATGTAATCTGAAACTGGTACTAGGTTGACCATGTTGTTGCCAACCTTTTTAGGTATTGTATTTATTTTGTAAACTTCGTAGTTATCCCTGCTCACGAGCGGAATTTTAATTTCGATTATAAAATACTCTTTGGTCATCTTCGCTTTCACCTTCAACAAGTGGTAAATTTTTGGTAGTTCAGAGAGTATATTTTCTATTGGTAAACTCAACTCCTTGGAAAGTTTTCCCGAAATTATATTTAATTCGTCGAGTAGCTGATCAGGTTTCAAAAGATGTACGTTGTATTTTCCATAGTATACTTCTGCAACAGTGTCTAATAATACGTCTTGAATACTTTTCAAGTTTACCAACACACTGTTAGCGGCAATAGATGATAGTAAAAATTCATTGGTGGTTTCCATAGCACGTACCTGACCTTGTAGTTTGTTTGTATTAAGATCTATTTGGTTGAGATGATCAGAAAACATTTTGTGTTGTTTATCAATGGATTCTTTCATTCGCATCAATACATTATATTCGGCCTCCACTACGGAAGTCTGGTTTTTCCATAGTGCAGCTAAGTGGTTTTGGTTCTTTCTTATCAAGTCGATGTCCCGGTTATACTGTTCGGCGAATTGGTCATCGAGGACACCGAATAGGCTATGTGCGATATTTCCCACGGCATTGACAAGGCCGCGACGACGTCGCGCGTGCCTGCCCGGGAACGGCTGACTCGTCAGTATGTTATTATAATGTTCCAACTCAGTATAGCCGTGTCGTAATTGTATTGTAGTTGCTTCACAATGAGTTTTCAGAAATGATTTTAAGCAAATATTTTCTAAATGGTTAATATAATTTTGTAGCAACTGGTTTCCTTGCCAAAATGGTTCTAAATCGTAGTAAACTACTAGCTTCCATTCGTCCCGTACAAGGTGCACAGTAGATATTTTGTCAAAATAAAGACTCTGGCTGTTGTTTAAGTTTATAACGTTATACGTACACTGACTTGGTGAAATTAAAAGTGTAAACAACATCAGCGCCATGGTTATAAAATGGTATATCCCTTTCTTGGTTGCACATTTCCTCTTGGGTTTTGCGGTCTGGTCATTTAATTCTTTGGTATTCTTATGATGATGTGGTTGTTTTAGTACTTCATCTGGTTTTATCTGTTCTGTATCCTCATTTATTGGTAATCGAGATAACTTTACGATTGGTCTTTTCATGGTTCCATTTTTGGTTTTGACGGATACAACTCTGACAAAGCCATCTTTTCCAGGATGGAGCTCTACGACTCTACCCAGAGCCCACTTTCCCGGTGGCAGGTTGACGTCATGTACCACTACGATGTCGCCAATGTTCATATTTGGTTGTGAACGCTGCCATTTAGATCGGGTGTTCAGCTGGGTTAGGTATTCTGTCCGCCATCTCTTCCAGATATCTTGGTATATCTTTTGAGTGAGCTGCCATCTGGTGCGTTGATCTCTTTCCGATTCAACAATGGTTAATGTTGGTCCACCTGTTAGGAAGTGGGATGGCGTGAGAAAATCTAAGTCTTCCGGATCTTCAGTTAATGGGCACAATGGTCTGGAGTTCAGACAGCCTTCTAGTTGAGCCAGTAACGTTGAAAATTCTTCGTAAGTCAACTTTTGTTCTCCTATTACGCGCTTTAGGTGATACTTCAGACTCTTTACGGCGGCTTCCCAAAGGCCACCAGCACTGGGCCATGAGGGAGCGTTAAAGTGCCATTCAATCTGCATATTGGTTATTTCAATATAGAACTGTTCGTCTACTATTGACTTGAGGTTAACTATCTCCTCTTGCAGCACTCTATTTGCCTTTATGAAGTTGGTCCCGTTATCACTGTACATGTGACCGGGTGTTCCTCTCCTGGCTGAAAGTCTGCGAAGAGCTGCTATAAACGCTGAAGCTGTCAGGTCGGATACGAGCTCCAGGTGTATGGCCTTGGTTGCCATACACACGAAAACGGCGATATATCCTTTAGAACACCTTACACCACGCCCCTTTGCGGATTTGACGTCTACAAAGCCTGTAAAATCCACTCCCGTATGGTAAAACGGTCGAGTTTGGTTGGTTCTGGCTTCCGGCAAGTCTCCCATCAACTGGTTATGTTTGATGGGATTGTGTTTTCTACATTGAACGCATTTGCGAAGCCTTTGCTTGACAGCACTATTTCCCTTTAGTATCCAGTATTGTTGACGCAGCCAAGCTTGAGTTAAACGTGCGCCCCCATGGAAGGTCATTTTATGTGCTTCGTCAATGAGCATATTTGTTAAATGATGGTTATGTGGTAAAATGCAAGGATGTTTCATATTACGCTGCATCTTCGCATTCGTAATACGACCACCGACTCTCAAAACACCTTGGTCATCAATAAATGGTCTTAATTTTACTAAACTGCCTTTCGGGTTGGCTTGGCTATTACTTTTTATGTATCTAATTTCCTCTTCGAACTCTGATTGTTGGACGTGTTTAATTAAATTATATTTTGCTTTTCTTATTTCTGGTATGGTTAGAAATGAATGCTTATTGTGCAACCGTGACGTCCATCGTAGTATCCACGCTAGCACTCGTGACGCTCGCGTAAAATCGCTGTGTCTGCTCAATATTAAATCAATGACCTTATTTTCATGTTTTGTGGTTAAAACATTTATTTTAATTATCTTTTTTACTTCTTCGTTCGTAACGTAAGATGATATTTTACATAGTTTTTCATCGAACGATGGCAGCCAGGTTGGTCCCTTCCACCAAATGGTATGAGTTAAAAGTTGCTCAGCGGTGATTCCTCGACTCGCACAGTCTGCTGGATTTTCTTTGGAGGGTACGTACCGCCAGCAATTTGATGGTATGACGTTAACAACTTCTTTAACTCGATTCGCGACGAATGGTTTCCAGCGGCTAGGGTCTCCGTTGAGCCAACCTAGAACTGCCGTTGAATCAGACCAACCAAATGTCTTAATATTGTAATTAGATAAGCATTGACAAGTGGTTTGCATCAATTTTGACAATAAAACTGCTGCACACAGTTCCAGTCTTGGTAATGAGATGGTTTTCTTTGCTGGAACAAGACGTGATTTTGAAGTTATGATGATGACTGATGATTCATTCTGTTGAATGTTATTGACCTTGCAATAAATGACACAGGCATAGGCCTTTTCCGAGGAATCGCAAAATCCATGCAACTCTATGGGGCCATTTTTATTGCACTGAAGCCATCGTTGGATCCTAATATTATTTATACCGCTGATATCTTCTTTCATGTGTTTCCACTTAGCGATGATGGCATCTGGTAAAACCTCATCCCACTGTAGATTTAGCAGCCAGACTTCTTGAAAAAGTAACTTTAACTTAGTTGTAACTGGTGAAAGCCATCCAAGAGGGTCAAAAATTTTGGAGATATTAGAAAGCAGGGTCCTTTTGGTTAGTTTAGCTACTGGTTCTAGCTTTAACTGAAACGCGAAATGGTCTTCACGTGGATGCCACTGCAATCCTAAAGCCTTGGTTGACTCTTGGTGCCTAAAATTAAACGTCTGGTCTATGATATCAGCTGGTTTGTGTTCCAATAGGTCTGGTATATTGGATGACCACTTTCTAAGGTTGAATCCACCTGATTGTAAAAGCGCTATTAGATCCGATTTTAACCTTTTCGCGGATTCAAGATCATGGTGTCCGTGAAGCACGTCATCCATATAAAAGCTGGTTTCTACCGCTTTAGACGCTTCCGGAAACCTATGAGCCTCATCTTGGGCCAATTGTTTGAGCGTCCTCATCGCTAAAAAAGGAGCAGCCTTGGTACCGTAAGTAACCGTAGCTAACTTGAATTCTCTCAGTGGTTGGTTTGAGTGATCTCGCCATATGATTTTTTGAAGATGCTGATCGTCTTCATGAACAAGTATCTGCCGAAACATTTTCTCAATGTCCGCAGTAAATGCTATTTGGTATTGCCTCCATTTAATGATAAGAGATAACAAATCCTGTTGAAGATTTGGGCCCCCGAACATTAAATCATTTAATGAATACCCCGTCGATGTTTTCGCTGACGCGTTAAAAACGACGCGCGTGGCTGTGGTCATTGACTCGGCGCGCACGACACAGTGATGCGGTAAGTAATATGATCCAAGTGTCTGGTTACTATTACATTCGATCATATGGTTTAATTGAATGTATTCTTGTATAAATTCTTTATAATTCTCAGCTATATCCTTATTTTTGGTAAATCTTCTCTCTAAATGCCGAAATTGGGCTACCGCCTTGGTCTTAGACTCTCCCAATTTCTCTGCTACTTCTGGCTTGAGTGGTAGTCTAACAACATAACGTCCATCTGGTTGACGTTGCGTATGTAACTGATATTGTTCCATACATTGAAAATCATCGTTAGATACGTTTAGTGAGTTGTCGGCGATGTCTTCAATCTCCCAAAACTTATGTATATCGTTCAAATCTAACACGACAACATTGCAATAATTATGGTTTTGTTTTAGAGTGCCGCTTAAAATCCAGCCGAGTTCCGTATGTTGTGCAATTGGTAATGACGCATCTTTACGGATGAGGCCTGGTAGGATGATCAGCTCGTACACATCTACGCTCAATATTAGATCGATTGGTCGGCTTCTATTAAATTCCGGGTCCGCAAGTGGTAATTTCTTTATTTGCGGCCATGATGGTTTAGCAAATGAGTGGTTTGGTAAATTACCGACGACATTTTTCATCACGTATGCTTCTGTTTTGCACGTAAAATTGTTGTAGAGAGATGATATAGTAATCTCAATAACTACCTTACTACTATTAGCCTTGCCACCTACTCCCACTATGACACAGTTGCGTTTAACCCGTGGTAAGCCTAAGATCTGTGCGGCGTTCTCGGTGATTAGAGACGACTCCGCACAAGGGTCTATAAGGGCGCGCATAGTATGGGAGCAGCCATCTACTGCTTCTATGTTAATCTTGGCCGTGGCTAGTAATTTAGACGTTGGTTCCAGAGACATGTTAGAAACGCATACATTCGATTTTCGCATCTGATTCTCCGCCTGATGTTGTTGACTCAGGCTGGAGTTAGTCGAACATGGTAAGCACGTGAAGGCATTGTGCAACAACGTATTATGTCGGTCATTGCAAATTCGACATGTTTTTTCCGATGTGCACTCATTTCCACAATGATTTATTAAGCAATTTTTGCATAAATTATTGTTATGCGCTGTTTGGCGTCTAATTTCAGGCGAAGCTTCTAAAAATGCCTTACATTTGAATAACGCATGGTTGTTATTGCAGAGTACGCATTTCCGTTGTGAAGCAATATTGGCCTGCTTTGTCACCGAATGATTAATTGCAGGTCTCTGATGGAAATTTTTATATATAAAATTATTATTATTTGGTAATTTGTTGGTTACTCTTTTTTGGTTTTCATTTTGATGAGCATGATTTGGAGTTGGTTTTGCCGAATCCGGTTTGCGTCTTGAAGACTCCAGGGCCGTAAATTTGGTTTCCAAGAAATTAAGAAAATCTACTATGGTTGGTAGATCCCTGGGGTTTTGTAGCGACTCAATGTAATCATGATGAGTTTCGGAGTCCAACTTTTGCGCTAAAATATAGACAACGAGCGGGTCCCAATTGGTTGTATTGACCCCCATTGCTTTAATAGCGTTTAAGCACTCATTGGTTGTGTCGTGTAGCTTTTTGATGAGCGCGGCAGATTGTTGTTGCATGGTAGGCATGGTTAAGAGCATATTAAAGTGAGAGTTAATTATTAATCTCATATTTTGGTATCTTTGCATTAATATGTCCCAACAAATTTGGTAATTGTCAGAACTAATGCGTAAGTGCTGAATTAGCCTTTCAGCCTCTCCTTTCACTTTGGTTTTTAATAATTGCATTTTATGCGCATTTGGTAGTGATTTGTTGTTGTGGATGGTTTCACAAAACAAATCTTTGAAAGACATCCATTGCTGGTAGTTCCCGCTGAAGGTTGGTATATCCATTCGCGGTGTGGACTTCTCCTTGTATGAGATCGACCACATCTTGCTGTTGACTGCCCTCTTAATGGTTTCATATTTCTTCTCAAACTCGTTGAATGTTGCTTCATAATCTTCATTTTGTATAAGGTTCTCACTGTCGAGATCCCAGTGTAAAGAATCGATGACCGACCACCTGGATTGGATAGTTTTTAAAATGTCTTCGAATTCCCACCGCTCGGAGATACTCTCGAGATCGACAGCCTCTATGGTCCGGGCAAACGCCTTAAAATTGCTTTTTTGCTTACGAAGCATTTCTTCCAATCTGCTCGAATTACCTTGAGTGGTTGGTAATAAGGTAACTGGAGCGTGAGAAGCACTTCCTACGCCAGGAGTTGTAGGGGTCTCCTGCCGATCAGAAGGGTGCGATAATGGTGTCGCTGGTCTTAGTAATGGTTTGGTTGGTTCAGTGGTTAAATATTTTTTAATAAGCGTCTTAAGATCATTGTAAAAATTAAGAGCGCTCTGGTAATAATTTTCACTAAAATACTTATGGTTAGGATCCTCGAATTCAGCACACAATCTGGTATGATTCATCTGGAATTCATTCCAATAGGCATCCAAAGTATTAAGTCGTTTTTCAATATAGATAGCCGTTTTACGCTCCGGCCCATCTTTCTTGAAGTTTATGCGGAGGTTGTCCATCGCGGACATAATTTGATCTTGCGTGGCTAAGATCGCCTCCATAGTGGTAGACATTTTGGTAAAAGATGTGGTAAGTAAAGGAAAGATCTTACTCAAAGACTGGCTCGTGGTGACCTGGTTTGTCCTGGAGAAGTGCGATCCTCTTTGGTTGCTTGCCAATGGAATTGGTAATCCGCTTGACAATGGTAACTGGTTATTGGTTAGCCTGGTACTGGTTACGCCGCAAGACGGAAAACACTGACACGTAGTCTCTGGTTAACACACGCGCCGATCCCGCCTATACGGAGGCTCGAAGGACCACGATGTACGGGGTGGTAGCCGTACAGTAAGTGCGGTCCTAGTTGGTTTCTCGTCAATGGAATTGGTGATCCACTTGACAATGGTTACTGGTTTTTGGTTAGTCTGGTACTGGTTACGCCGCAAGACGGAAAACACTGACACGTAGTCTCTGGTTAACACACGCGCCGATCCCGCCTATACGGAGGCTCGAAGGACCACGATGTACGGGGTGGTAGCCGTACAGTAAGTGCGGTCCTAGTTGGTTTCTCGTCAATGGAATTGGTGATCCACTTGACAATGGTTACTGGTTTTTGGTTAGTCTGGTACTGGTTACGCCGCAAGACGGAAAACACTGACACGTAGTCTCTGGTTAACACACGCGCCGATCCCGCCTATACGGAGGCTCGAAGGACCACGATGTACGGGGTGGTAGCCGTACAGTAATTTACGTATGGTTTGGTTATTACGTAAAAGCCAAGTTAAGTTAAAAATGGTTTAATTTATCTCAACTTATGGCCTAATGGTTTAATGGTTTGGTGAGCACGCGAACCGCGTTTGGTGGCTGAACGTGTACTGGTTATGCATTTGGTTGCATTAGCGCGTGCTGGCGTAAACGCTGACACGGCGCTATATGGTGTACGATGCTAGCACCGTACAGTATTGTTGAGGTGGTGTAGGCAAAGTCACGTGTCTTCTTAGTTACATCTTATTTATTAGAATCGTAGTATATATAGACTTTCTATCCTTCTTAGGCCTAGCTATCTAATAATCTAACTGCACTCTGGAATTCTATCTTATATACTAGTTATCTTATATAGCAGTGGTAGCCGAGTGGTCGAACGCACGCCTTGCAAATCAAAGTGTGCAGGTTCAAACCCCGGCTCGCACCTCTGGGTTTATGTGCGAATCTCATTTACATCCGAGATTACCACTTGCTATGAAACGGTGAAGGAAAACATCGTGAGGAAACCTGCACGTCTGAGGGAACTTGACTAGTTTTCGATAGATGTGTGAAGTCTGCCAACCCGCACCGGGCCAGCGTGGTGGACTATGGCCTGAATCCCCCTCGCATTGAGGGGAGGCCCGTGCCCAGTAGTGGGACATTAAAAAGGGCTGTAGTTATAGTTATTATACTAGTTATCTCCTTATAATGACTTAGTCATTACGTGCTAATATGTACTTTCTATTACTGCTTTGCTCGAAGTTATCGCAGTACGTGCTTACTACACTACAGTACTTTGTAATTTACCTATGGCAATGTAGTTGGTGTGGTGCGGCGCCAGCAGGCCGGTGAACTTGCAGAGGGTGAGCAGCAGCGCGTCGAGCGTGATGGAGTCGGGCGGCAGGCGGGCCAGCAGCGCGGCGCAGCGCTCCAGCCCGCCCAGCGCCAGCAGCGCGGGGCAGTCGCGCGCGCCGCCCGCCTCCAGCTCGTCGCCCGACGGCGGCGCGGCGCGCTCGAACGCCGCACACAGCGCCGTCACCTGCACGTACCGATACATTTACTTACCACTCACAGACAATTTATTTTAGGGGATGGACGTTATATCTACTACAACAGCCCTTTTAAGGTCCCACTGCTGGGCACGGGCCTCCCCTCATATGCGAGGGGGATTCGGGCCGGAGCCCACCACGCTGGCCTAGTGCGGGTTGGCAGACTTCACACATCTATCGAAAACTATTCAAGTTCCCTCAGACGTGCTGGTTTCCTCACGATGTTTTCCTTCACCGTTTCATAGCAAGTGATTATCTATATCTAATTCGAAAAATTATAACACATTCGGTGTTTGGTACTGACATATGTCGCTTTAGAAATTTTGCCGATAATGCGAGAATTCCCCCCAGTTGTTTTACAGTGTCAGTACATGGTAAGTAAACATATACGATTTTTGAATCATTATGTGTCTATGCTTTTATAAGTCAATAAAAAGTTCTCTTTGGATTAGCCTTCTAACAATGGTAAGGTTCTTTATGTATCTATTTACCAGTACAGGTGGATCGCCATTTAGGTGTAATGTTATATGAATTTGGTATAGATTAAATCCAGCATTTTCGCTAGTACCAAAATGAACTGAGTCAAAATAAATAAATATTGAATATCTATGGTAAAAGCCACGTCTCCACGTGTCAAATATCGATCATGTGAGAATTTTATTAAAGAACGAACATTGTCTATGAGTCAATAGAGTTAGTTTTAGTGTTGGCAACACCATCGTCGGTGTACTAACCGTGGGCGGGCAGGCGACGGCGTAGAGGCGGGCGTGGTGCGGGTGGTGGGCGGGCGCGGCGCGGTAGTTTCCGGCGGGCGTGGCCCCGCGGCGCTGCAGCACGCGCCACAGGTAGGCGTCCCGCACCGGGCCCACGCGCTCCGCCGGCATCACCATCTCCTCGTTCCTGCGCAACGCGACGCACATCACTAGTACACGGATTATATCAGAAATTCGAAAAAAAAAATATAATTAAAATTTAAAAAAAAAAACCGGCCAAGTGCAAATCGGACTCGCGCACGAAGGGTTCCGTACCATTATCTATAAAAACGGCAAAAAAATCACGTTTGTTGTATGGAAGCCCCCTTAAATATTAATTTTATTCTGTTTTCTAGTATTTGTTGTTATAGCGGCAACAGAAATACATCATCTGTGAAAATTTCAAGTCTCTAGCTATTACGGTTCATGAGATACAGCCTGGTGACAGACGAACGGACTGACAGACGGACAGCGAAGTCTTAGTAATAGGGTTCCCGTTTTACCCTTTGGGTATGGAATCTTAAAAAAACTAGCTTCCACCCGCGACTTCGACTACGCAGACTTCTAATATTCCATATCGTTATAAATTACAGCCTATATGTTATTCTGATGTATAAACAATAGCACTAGAAGTTTCAGCAAAATCCGGTTAATAGATTTGCGTGAAAGGGTAACAAACATCCATCCATCCTCACAAACTTTCACATTTATAACATTAGTAGGATGTATCAATTAATAACGTAATTATTAACTAATTTTTTTTTCTATCACAATAATAAAACCTTAATTTATTTATATGCTTTGAAAATACTGGGCATGGTCTGCTGTGTCAACATTTAGATCTTATAAAGTTCAAAAGTATCAGCACATCAGAACAGTGTTGCGACAAATAGGCAATACTAAACCCACATTTATGAATTTACATTCATTTACATTAAGATTGAATGGATGAATGATGAATGGAAAAAACTCCACCGACAAGAGCCTAGCTCTTAAGAATAAGAAGAAATTCAGCTATAGAACTGATATTTTATGCATTCACTCACTTGATAGCGTGATAGATCTCTTCCAGCATCGTCTGATCGAAGTCCCCTGACCCGTTGCAATTCCTTAAGTTCCTCACGAAGTCCTCCACGTTCATCGGCACATTTAGCTTCTTCGCGTTGTGATTATGCTGGTCCATGTTGAGCATGATCACGGCGTACGCGAGACGGAACGCCGCGTCCGTATTCGCGAACGGTTCACCGTTCGTCGACTGAGAAAGGGGGGTTATCATCAATTTTTAAGGTCAATTACACGATTACGCATCCCGAACACTGTACATCTTTATAAAACGTTTTGTATTTCCACATAAAAGCATTCAACGAGATGACTTTTAGCACGGAAATTTAATCTTTATAAATATTAATACAGAGTTGAGGATTCATCCGCCATCTTAGCCCTGGTCTGAGTGTAACCGGGATCGCCCCCAGTCCATTGTACGTACCCATAGTACAAGCTTTGTTTAGTTTGGGATCATACGACGAGTGTGTTGTCTGGTAATATTTATTTACATGTATAGATGTTGATATTGGGTCGCATGTAGAGATTTTAAGTACTGGGAATTCCCGGGAGCAAACTAACTCACATGCCAGCGCTCGGCGAAGCGCTCCATGACGAGGAAGATGAGCGGCGCCTCCCCGGGCAGGCGGAAGGTCTCCAGATAGAGCCGCAGCGCCTGGTCGATGCGCAGCCCCGCGTACTGGAAGCTGTCGGCGAAGGCGCCCAGCACGCTCGGCCCGCCCTCGTCGTCCTCGCCGCGCGACGACCGCTTGCAGATGTACTCGCCTGACGAATGACGAATCGTCATTACTCATAGTTAAGAAGCCCGGGATTCATTTTCAGTTTCTTATAATATAAGTATAGTGTCAAATTTACTATTTGTAAATGCTTTTGTAGCCCTAAAGAAAATAAATATTTTGACCGTGACAACTCGGCGATAAAAACCGTATCTACACGTAAATAGCAACAAAATATATTATACTACTAAGTATTGTTTCATGATTACAAAGACATTTTAATCCATATTAAAACCACAATTGCAACGAACCAATCATTTTCTTGTCCAAATCGGGGTTTTCCCTCAGGAAGGCGGCGACCTCGTGCGGGTCGAGCGGCGTGGCCAGCACGCCGTGCTCCTGCAAGTACTCCACGCCTCGCTCCGGCTTCTGGTTGAACAGCTCCGTGCCTTGCGTCACCCACTGCGACACGCATACCCATCAGCGCATATAAAAATCCAAGTTCTACTCCAGGGCTGTCCAAACAACGGCACGCGGCTTGTTTTCATGCGGCCCGCGACGCATGTTTTAATCAGAATATAACAATTTTAGCTTATTTTTAACAAAAAACAAAAACCGACTTCATAAACCTAGGTGCAAGGTTGAAAATATGCAAGTATTATCAGCTCATAACAACCCTAAAAAGTAAATATTTAAAGCTAACCAGCCCCCCACCCCCGCACCCATCACCACCTTTTCACGTCTTTGGGTCGGGTTTCGATTTTTGTTAACAATCCGTATTAAACAAAAAGTATTTTCGAAATCGGTGGAGATATGCTGTAGTTCAGATTACATCCCCATTTCACCCCTTATATATTTTTTTTTCAAAATTCCTTAAACACGTATTTCTGCCATTGCAGTTGCCCTATGTAGTTGCCTACTATAAGTAACTACAATGGCGGATGTCAGATAAACGTCAAAAATATTACCGCAGAGCCATACGCAGGGAGGAGTCGATATTTTATGGGTTCTATAGTTACTCTATGGGTCGCACTTAGTGTTGGTATTGTCAAAAAAATTACGCGCGCGTTTATGCTCCTAAATTGTGATTACACAAAGATAGTTCGCAATATCAAAGAAATTCCTAAATCTATCTGGTAAAACTTGATTTTCCGTTTGTTGTACTATTAAAATTTAACCCTTTACCGATTGGCGCAACACTATACTATGCAATGCACATCACTTTTTTAGTAACTAACTTGTCTATGCTAATCTTTCAATAAAGAAGCAAGTTCCGACGAATTAAGTATTTTTTTCATTTATTTTCGAATCTCCACACGTCATGAACCATAAGACGACCTAAGCACTCCTAGGACCCTCGACTATCTATTAATCACCTTTAATCACATTATGAATTACAATTACACTGTAGAGGCCATGACTTTTTACCAACTGCCCAAGAATTAGGGTTATGCGCCAGGAATAATGGCTCTTCAAGACGCGCTCGTCGCAGCATTTGCCAAGACCAAAACTAACTCTGCGTTAATAAATAAATACATCATCACGACCCTATTCCCCGAAGGGGTAGGCAGAGGTCCACTGCAGTGCGCCCATACTTCGCCGATGTATTTTGGTCCACCATTATCCACCACGCTGGCCCAGTACGGGTTGGTGAATTTCCCACGCCTTTCTATAGATGTGCAGGTTCCCTCACGATGTTTTCCTTCACCGTTTCATAGCAAGTGGTAATTACGGATGAAAATCAGATGAAGATTGAGTTGTTTCTATGGCAAAAACCACGCAAAAACGCTGCAAAAACGTCACCGATGACATTTCGGCGAAAAATTAACTATATGAACCTAATTATAAAGTCTGTATTGGCAAAAAACTTACCGTTTTCATGTTTCTAATATTGTCCAATTCAGCTTCGGTAGGCAATTCGGATATCACCTTATGCCTCCCTGTGCGCCCCCCACCGACGTATTGGCTGATGTCATGCGTCACGTGGTCACTGACCACAGACACGTCATCCATCCCGCCCAACTCCAAACACACGTGACCGCCGCGCCCATACTTCGTCTCTCTCTCTTCGCTCACATTCACTACCTCCATCTCACTCTTACACTCTTTATTCTGATAACAACCCATTTCTATTGCCTCTATAATAGTTAGCAACGCTTCCAGTGATAAGGAATGTATGTTGTATGCTGTCGATGAGACCACATTTTTTGCTAACAATTTTGTTATTTCCTCGAAAACGTTCATAGAGTACACATCGCAATCATAGTTAAGGTAGAGTTCCGCGCATAGACCCGGTATTCTGAACAGTTGGGAGAGACTCTCCAGGGCTAAGTGATGGATCTCCTTCAGTTCGTAGATAGCTTTCGTGGTGTCGGCGGAGACGATTTCGATGATTTTCTTGAAGAACGCCTCCATTTGGAACTTGAGATGAAAGCGGAGGGCCTCAAAGAGCAGGAAGAACACTTGGAGGTCGAGAGCGAATATGGATATTCGCTCTGTGCTCAGCAACTGTGGGAGAATATTATTTTTATTACTATAAGCTTATAATATTAGAAGTAGTAACTTCTGAAAGTAAGGTAAATGCTTGTGCTTGTAGTGGGGTCACAACAATAATATCATCATCAGGGTGGAGCTCGAACCCAAAATCTCTCGGTCATCAGAGCCTATGGACCCAAGGAGTAAAGACGCGAAAACTATTTTGTTTTGATGATGAACAATCTTGTCACAATTTACTAAGGTTTAATTTCTGTTTGTTTGTTTGATTTTTATTACTTTATACAGGATGTATCAGAAGTCCGAAATAATACTTCGAGTACATATACGGTAGCTCCGATGTGGATGCTTAGTGAAGGCAGTTTATACCTAACTATCATAGTTTCAGAGTTATAGACATCCATCACCCTGTTCAGCAGTGTAAACTACAGTTATAAGGGGCGACTAACAATATTCACAAAACACAACATGAAAATTTAACATAGCACTCGAGATATTACAAGTTATAGAAATCAGTGACGAAAAAAATGTTGGAAAAATATAGTCGAAATTCGATCAAATTATTATACCATTCAGTTGTATACTCGATACCGGTGTAAACGTCAAAGTATTATTTTGAACTTCTGAAACACCCTGTATACGAAATGAAGAATAACGCCCTGAATACATTGGGGCGAATGAATTCACTTAGTTTTAAAATGTATTTTGTTCCAACATACATAAAGATTTAATGTTTGCAGCAATAGCCACGCGACTGAATTCGCAGGTAGGCGTCATCACATGACATTTTGTTGAAAAAATAGCTCTGACATGAGTTAATACGCTCGTTTAACGCGTCCATTTGCGCAGGGGTTAAGTGTGGTGTTAGAGTTGACAGAGTGAGAATTGGGGCAATGCGGAGTATTTTTTTTTCCGGGCCATTTCGGCCCGACCCGCGTGCTCACCTCTGATATGGGGGTCAGAGACCTTAAAATTAGCGTAAGCCGTATTGAACGTTTGGTGAGTGTAGAGTATTGTGAACGTTTGGTGAGTGACTGTAATGAGGTTCCTGGCGAGCGGGTCCCGCACGAGCCGCAGCAGGTCGGCGGCCAGCTCCAGCGCGGCGCCGGCCAGCCCCAGCCCCAGGTGCACCATGTATTGTGACTGACCGTGATGAGGTTCCTGGCGAGCGGGTCCCGCACGAGCCGCAGCAGGTCGGGGTAGGCGGGCAGCAGGTCGGCGGCCAGCTCCAGCGCGGCGCCGGCCAGCCCCAGCCCCAGGTGCACCATGTATTGTGACTGACCGTGATGAGGTTCCTGGCGAGCGGGTCCCGCACGAGCCGCAGCAGGTCGGGGTAGGCGGGCAGCAGGTCGGCGGCCAGCTCCAGCGCGGCGCCGGCCAGCCCCAGCCCCAGGTGCACCATGCCTGACGTGTTCTGCGCGTCCAGCGGGTTGCACAGCGATATGATAAACCTGACACCGTCACACGCATGTCAAACCATTGCAATCTCGAAGACTGATATCTCTTTTAACTCATACAGGCCTGTAGCATGACACCGAGCCATGTCCAGTACAAAAAGCTCGAAGTGACGTCTTTTTCTCGACGAATATGACAGTTGAAAGAGATGAAACTTATGTCTACACGGTCATGCTAAGATTGCAGGACCATAATATACCCAAAACTAAATATAGGTAAGTATACAACTTTTTTATACCTGTTTTGAGTGTAAAATAATGAAATATCATTAGGAAAACAAAGCACAGTACACTTTTTTTTGCAATTTCGTGGGAAATATTTATATTTTCCCGTAAGATAATTTGGCATTATCAGGTGTTCTGCTCAGTATCTACAATGCACCTTAATATTATGAATAAATTATCACTGACCAAATTACATAAAACACTTTGTCTAGACGTTTGGGAGATTACCCGGAAAAATGGGTGATTTTTTTCAGTCTTAATTATTTTTAAAAGTAACATAAAATACCGATTTTAACGGGAGTTTCATTGGCAGAGAGCTGATGTTAAAAGAAGCAGCCAAGGCTACTTTTATTTAATTGTAGAATAATAAATAGGTTTCCTAAATTTCACGTGAACGAAGTCGCGAGCACAGGGGCCCAATTATACCTAATTCGGCAAAAAATGTCGAAACAAACGACAGAATTGGTCGTATTTTGACGTTTTGTTTCGGTATATATCGAAGTACAGATGATGTCGATTTTGCTAGAATTGGCCCCCAGCTAGTATAGATATATAGATAGACAGAAAACTCTTCATTGCACACCAATAGTTACATGGAAATTACACAACATCATCATCATTTGCCTTACCCTTGTCCCATTATTTGGGGTCGGCGCAGTATGTCTTTTTCTTCCATTCATCTCGCTTTTCCGTCATCCACTCTGATCTCATTCATATCTCCCTTTATAAAGTCCACCTATTTTTCTTGGGCCTTCCTCTCGCTCTGTATCCATCCACATTTATACTCATCACTCTTTTAGTCACATGATTCTCATATCTTCTCATCACATGTCCAAACCATTCTAATCTCCTACTTCTTACTTTTTCTGTTATGGGCGCCACTTTTATACTACCTCTGATATACACATTTCTCACCTTATCCATTCGCGTCACTCCACACATCCGTCTCAACATTCGCATCTCGGCAGAGTGGAGACGTTTCTCTTCACGCACTTTACCCGCCCAGCATTCCGAACCGTACATAATCACCGGTTTTATAACCGATTTGTATATTCGGCCCTTTACTTTTAACGGTACAACAAATTTAAAATTACACAACATATATTGGCAAAAACAAGAACAAATAGAAGTGCACTGGGCGGTCTTATCGCAAGCTGCGATCTCTTCCAGACAACCTTACACATACCATACAATAAGATGAGGTCAAAACGTCCACTGACCTGAACAGTTCTCTGACGCAGACAAGTCCATACGGCTTAAGTTGTACAGCATCCTCTTGTGGCGTGAACCTAATGCCTCTATGGTTCACGTACTCCTCCGACTTCACCTCCTTGGCTTGTGTATCGTCTTCCACCTGGACCTCGTCTCTGACCAGTACCTCCTCTTTATCTTTCAAGTCCTCTCTCTGTTCATCCGAAGTTATGCACGCTTCAACTGTACTGGCTATGATACCGTCGAGTTCTGGATCATCTGCGGGTAAAATGTTTGTTTTATTTCTATAGTAACTTACAGTAATTAACTACTACAGGAGTAAAGGGAATCGTGGGTACTGTTCTTGTTTGCTGTTATGCATAGCGTAATCGTTTGTAAAATAAAAAAAAAAAACAATTGTTAAACAGGTATCTATGCCGATAGATCTTAGCCAAACAAGGGTTAGGAATAAAGAACTGTTCAGTCTGATGATGTTTTTTTATTTATTGTAGCGCAATTAATCCGATATTCCTGGAACTTGACGTAATAGAAAAGTGAAATAAAAAGAAATCCCATTAAGTGTTTGATTAAATAATCGGTATCATAATTAAGTTTTAAAGCGGAGCCCATCACTTTATGTGACAGATGCGCTGCTGTACGAATTCTTGGAACTAATCGCCACTGTCCTATCTGTAGTGATCTGTGGTGAAATTGCTAGTATTTCGTCGACGGTCTTATGTCGGTCTTGTTTCGTCTGTCGATAACTAACTATGCCACCAAAACATCAGAAAAATAAAATAATGCAGACATTTCTCACCCTGTTCGGTTTCCTCCTTCTCCCCGCGCTCCCCGGCGGAAAGTGGGGAGGGCGGGGAGGGAGGGGCGGCGTCCGCGCTGACACACTTCTCCAGCAGCTGCGCGATGGACGCGCTGCCGTTGGCCAGGTCCATGGACGAGTGCCGCCCGTGCTTCTTTACCGGACTCTTCAGCGACTCCACTGGCTCTATCGTGATCTCCGCTTCGTTTATAAGGTTCTTGTCTTGACTGGTGGGCATACATATTACATTAAAAGCCTTGTGAACACTGCGCCCCCCAAACCTCATGTATGCCAATGCCAAAAGGAACTGTATTCACTTAAAGAAAAAGTTCATTTTTCAAAGCAAACACAGCGCGATTGAATTTTGTCGACGAGCAACCTTTCTAACTACTTAGCTATTATCACTTCAAATGCTTTCATTATTCATAACGATTTTATGTTTATATAATAAAAAATATAACATTGTTTGTTTTGTTAAGGCCTACAGGGGGCATTTACAAATTACATTGGCATGCATACCTATGCCTTATGATGTTATCCGTTTTGTTGGCATCACTTTCCAATTCATTGTCTACTGCGGTCGAGTTCGTCGGCTCAGTCAGAGACGATTTTCTCTCCAGCGAATTGGAACCTGGAACAATGACAAATAATAATGTTTTTAACCCAAACGCAAGATTAATAAGAACTGTATAGTAAATTACGACAACTTTATATAAAAAAAGTTTATTTAAAATCTGAATATGTATTAAAAAAAACATGCAGACCACAAAATTATAATCTTCACTAGAAGGTCATTTTCTTTCATAAACAATTTTTAATCCCGCTATCCAACAACAGATGTCGCTAACAAGCAAATTGAATCGCAGTATGGTTTCGTTACATGAATTCCCTTATAACCCCCAATGGAATTGCTTGGATTAAAAAGGGTGTTTGCCACTTGCATGGCACGTGGGCCGGCAACGGTCCGCGGGGTATGGTTATCAAGACATACCCAACACATAATTTTTTGATCAGAGAGGCAGTTAGCTACCCCTAAAGTACTGGCGCCTCCTCTGCAGGATACCTATGTTACAAACAAGTAGTAAGTACTAGCGATGGGTCGTTGACGGTTTTTTCGTTAACGCAACGTTAACGTTAATTTGTGTTCGTCAACTAGTCGAACAACTAGTTAAATTCGTCAACGAGTTAACGTGCTACTAATGTCACCTTGCAACGTAAACCGTTCATTCATTGAACGTTTTTTATTCAACGGTACAACGTTCAACGAGTCTCACATCTACTGACCTGATATTTTATAAACGATTTAATTTAATTTATTAATAGGAAACGTTTGATTAATGCTTATACTTAGATGACCTTCCCTTCATACTTTTTCTTCAGGCTTAGGACTGACTGAATACAATTTGTTATAAAGCATAATTCTACTCAGGCGTATTTAACGTATTTCATTGTCACAAACTGTCAATCAAAAATTCAAAAAATTAAATGATGCGCGAGTACAATCGCGAGTACAAAGCGATACAAATCTTCGTAAACGTAAACAAACAAACTAGTATAAACCGGTTTCTCGCGGGTGGCGCGACCGAGCGGCGCGTGCCAGCCATTCCACCAATATCGCCATCCTTTTCTTAAAAAAATATGAATATCAAAAATCAACTCTTGCTAACGTTACTTAAAGTTCAAATTCAACCGTCGCTTGATGTTATTTTCAACGTAAGTTTCGCGTTAAATTCAATGTCGTTGACAAATTAAACTAGTTGATCCTTATACAGTTAACGTTGATACGTTGACAGGAGATCAACGGTTGATTCTACTAGTCCGTTGATTCAACGCCCATCGCTACAGGATACCTAAGTTACAAACTAGTACTAAGTAACAGTGTCTAAGGCATAGGTTACCTTGCGCATGTTAATCAGAATACTGACAACAATGGAGACTAAATCTGTCATATACAGTACGGAATAATGGTCCTTATGGCCCAATTTTTCTTCATGTAAGTAAACCCTTTGTAATTACAAACAAAACATATTGTCATTGGCACATTACCATAGTATTTGAAATTGTAATTAACGCTTTGTTTGCTATGGCACCTGGACACACAGGAAGGTAATTCTTGCATGATCGACATTATCTCTAATTCGACATATGTCAAAATAAAACGCCAAAGTGGTTGTATTTTTCGTTTTGATTCGGCATATGTAGAATTAAAGATGAATTGCCCCCCTGATCGTTTCCATATTAGCAAAATACATGGTATTTGTAACGACAAGTTTTTGCTTACGTCAACGGATAATAAAATAATTATTGATGAATAATAATTATTAAACTCTTGAAATGGTGGAGTGACACATTTGACAGAAGTAACAAAAAGGCAGATGTTCTAATAATTAACTCACTATTAGCGGAGGTGAGGCCCTTCTTCTTGCCGGTCTTCTCCCGCTTCTTGAGCGAGAGTCCGACGGTGGAGAAGCCGGCGGCGGCGTCCGGTGGGAACTGCGGCAGCCGCATGAAGATGAGCTGCGTCATGTCGCGCAGACACTGCTCCGCGTTGCGCCGGAGCAACTCTACGCAACAAATAATTGATGTATACTACAGGGCACCCAGCCAGCTGGTGTAAAAGTCTCAAAAAATTTATGAGTGTTATTTTCATAGCAAAATTATTTTATGACATTTTAATTTTGGTTCAGTAAGATAAGCAACACTGCTTTCTTAAAGTATTTTTACCTCTAAAATCATGTTACAGTTCACCAATGTACTTTGATCCCGGTGTAATATGGAGTAATACTATTGCTATTGTAATGTTACATCCAGACCAGCAGTGGTAGCCGAGTGGTCGAACGCACGCTTTGCAATCAAAGTGCGCAGGTTCTATCCCCGGCTCGCACCTCTGGGTTCCATGTGCGAATCTCATTTTCATCTGAGATTATCACTTGCTAAGAAACGGTGACGGAAAACATCGTGAGGAAACCTGTGTGCCCGGTATAATGGCAATAGGCTCGCCCCCTATTACATTGGGACCAAAATACATCGGCGAAGTGTGGGCGCACTGCAGTGCACCTCTGCCTACCCCTTCGGGGAATACAGGCGTGATGATGATGATGATGTACATCCAGACCATGGGAAATTTCGACATTTGCCGGTGACGAGAATCGAACTTGGAACCACCCAGTGCAGTGAGCAAAGTGGCCTAGGCTACCAGTCAAACCACATATCATCATCATATCATTCGATAGTTTTTTTTTCAAGTTCCTAATTTAACCAATGGTGCTAATTTGTTTTGGCACTAAATTAAACTAAACATATTCCTGTCTTTCTCATGGCCATAATGTATAAATGACATGACAATAATTTTAGTGCTGTTTTAGTTGACAAAATTTATTTTATGTGCCATCACAGAAGCAGCATCATTTCCATTGTTAACATTAAAACTAATATTGAAGATAATTTTATCAAAATAGTTTATTGAGTATTTCTATTACCATAGATAATGAGTATGTCTCCAAATTTTTATTACATATAATAGTATTTTGAAATATAATACCTGTCAGTCTTGTTTCAAAGCATATGCGGAAACAGCTGAGCATGATCTCGCAGACACTCTCGTCAGTCAGCATAGCGCCTTCAGGACTCAGCATCAGGGTACGAAGCACCTGCAACCACATCCAATACTGAATTAGTCTTAGTTCATTTAGTACAAATACCTGTACAATAGAATTGGCATCAGTCATTGAAGTTTTTTTATCAAACTGCAGTTACTGATAAAATATTATCTATTATACCACCTTATGAATTATCTTAATTCAAAAGAATTTTATGTAAATTATTGAAGGACTGTTTATAAGGTTTTATTGTTAACCTTTTAGTGCGGCTAGCATGTGAATGATAACAATTGGATTATACACACATTAACTTATTGTATCTCTTTCATAATTCATACAACAAAAAGAGACAAAATGAACATATCACTCGTTTCTTCTTGTCACAAGAAACTAATAAATTACAGCTATCAATTCTTCTGCAATCAAAAATGCATTTCAGTTATGAAATTAAATGTTTATATTTATGTGTGTGGCAGAAGAACAGGTAGGATTTTTTTTTTTTTAACTATCCTATATATGTGTCCCACTCCTGGGCAAAGGCCTCCCCTTTCCTCTTCCACACTTCTCTGTCTCTGGCAACCACCGACCACTTTTTTCCCACAAAGGTGTCAAGGTCATCTTGCCACCGTCTTCTCGGATTAATTTATATTGAAAGAAATTATACTAAACTAAAATAAACAGAGTATTTTATTTCCTACAACTGTAATGTATGAGCAGGATGGTAAAGTTATTAGTGCTACATTTTTTGTACAACAGAATTAACATCAACGTTAAGTCTAGTTGAATTGAGATAACACACATCTACCTGTGTATTTAAAGTAAGTTTTGGTGATAAAAAAATGAAAATTTCATAAATTATGAGCCCACTGATTTCTTGCCGGATCTTCTCAGTTGAGGATGCAATTTCGATCTGGTAATAGTATATAAGAAAAAGTGTACACTTGACAACTTGTAAGTGCCGGGAATAGAAAAAGAGGAAGACAACACTTTCGACGCTGGGAAGATGAAATTGTGGGAATGGCTGGCAGAACCTGGACAAGGGTGGCTGCAAGTGAGAGAGAATGGAGAAGACTGGGGAGGCCTTTTCCAAAAGGCACACAGATGCAGAAATTTAAAATTATTTTTTATCAACTACTAACATTATATAGCATCTGACTAATCTAAAGGCTAATAATAAATAAATAATAAAAAGTGCCGCTGTAGAGATATATAATATAAATTATTTGACTTGACTTAACCAGATAACAACACTGGAAATAAATTTTATAATAATTGTACTCACTTGCAATATTTTCATGAGCACCACTCCATCAGAGGAGTGGTCGGTGCCAACAAATCTGGCATGAGTAACGGCATCTGCAATGTCTTCTACTGTTGCCGGCACGCTCGGGTGAGTGGGGTCTGCAAAAATATTATGCCCCATTTTCATTGTTATATAGTGTTTGATACAATACCTTTAGTCTAAGTTCTATAAAATGTTCACTTTCAACATTATAAAAGTGTATTGTTTATCAATGTTGATTTTATTTATTGAAATCATTCTTAATTTGAAATACCAAATGTTTCTGGACCCTGGATATATGTGTTTTTAAAACTGTTTCAAACAAAAAGATTACTTACCAATGAGCCCATATGACAAAAACTTGTGTATAGCGGATAGAGCTAAACTTGTCACAGGCCCGGTGGTGTCCTTGCTTCTAACCACTTCAAGGAAGGGGCTCAAGAACGTCGCCGGGTCTAAGAGACGAAGATCATCCACCTGGTTGAGGATGGTCTTCAGGTCTTGGAAGGTACGCATTAACACATCATACTCTTCGTTAAGGAAGGAGTGCGAGCCCCAGCGGGTGCTTCGACGCATGGCAGTGACGAGCATCGCCATCTCGCCCTGGACCACGAAGATTCCGTTGCCAGGTAGCGACATTTTTGCTAATGTATCACTAAAACTGGTCAACATCAACAACCTCTCATTCAACTTAGTTTGGATTGGAAACGTACTAGTAAACTACATATTTGTGCTATACTGCAAGCAGTGTAACACTTGACACTGTTATTTTAATGATCAGGCGCACAAATCTCAGATAAAAATTACTAAAATCAATGGAAATTCACAATTTGATTAGCAGATTCCATCACGACTCCTTGCTTGACGTCTTGACGTCTGTTGTTGACGTTTCATAAAATTAGTTCTGCTACTCCCCACCAGATAGCAGTTTACCCTAGGGGAGCTACTCTAATAAAGTACTAAACAGATGGTATATCAACTAATCGATACAACTTTAGTCGATTTAAACTTTTTTTATTCTATGTTGTCGTGAAAATGGGGCATAATATTTTTAATCTTTATTTTTTTTGTTTTGTACTGTTGGCAACATCGATAAGAAAGATGGTTGACGGACGTGTTGAACTTTTCTGACAAAATTGGAAAATTAAAAATCTCTTTGTAGTTCTCAACGCTGTAAACTTAGCTCTTTAGCATCGTATGTAAGTAGGCAATCATTTTATTAATAGACTCTTGGCACGACGTTACGATTTCCGTGAGATATTACGCGATGAATGTGCGTTGTCACGCGTGCAATGGCTATCGACACAGATTTGACATTTTATTCTTTTTGTGTTCGTGCGGTTATTCTTACCACATGTATCTCATTACGTATTGCAGGCGGTTGCACTGAGACGTGACAATGGTCAAGAAAAAGAGACAGAGCGACCCGGGCGAGAACGGCGACGAATCGACGGAGTCTTGCGACGAAAATGTCAAATCCGCATGTCCTCACGTCGCTAAGGCGGTTGACCTCACTCGGTTGAAGAAAGCGCTGAAAACTGGCGGCTTCGAGAAAGAATGCGCCGAGTGCAAGAAATCGTCGAAGAACGAAGTCTCGGACCCGGACTATGAGGAGGACCTCTCCCTGTGGATGTGTCTGCGATGTGGCTCCCAGCTGTGTGGCAGGTCACGCAACAAACACGCTCTAAACCACTTCAACACTCCCCACTCCGACTGCCATTCCCTCACGACCAACACCACAACATGGGAAGTGTACTGTTACAATTGCAATAATGAAGTCACTGCTTCTAGCTCTAAGAAGCTCCATGAGTGCATTGAGTACCTCAAGAAGCAAGCTGTCACTGCCGCAAGCCCTAAGTCCCTCCCACCAATAGAACTACCATTTGAACAGCTTGCAAATGACGTACAAACAGTACAAACTGTTTTAAAGATTGACCCAGTGTCCAAAGGAAAGGAGAAGGCAATGTTTAATTTACAGCGAGTACGGGGTCTCACAAATTTAGGGAACACATGTTTTTTTAACTCTGTGATGCAATGTTTGATCCAAACACCGTATTTGCTGCAAGTACTCCAAGAAATGGCAAATCCTGGGGAGAGGTTCACATTGCCCGGTGGGAAGCTTAAGATGAAACCTGATGGGGATGATGTGAAGGAGGTGGATCTCCCCACTATTGCTGGGCAGCTAGCTGAATGGGGTGGCGTGACACGCACCCTGGCTGAGACATTGAGTGAATTGCAAGCAGGTAAGTGTTCAATTATTCTTATAGCTAATGATGCCTACTCTTTCCTAATCAAAGACAATATTTGTTGTTCTCAGTGTAGGTAATATCAATATCATAAATAAATTCTCGTGATAGTTTGGCTCTACAAATGTCTTACCGTTAGGCTAAAATTTTATTTAAGACATTTGGCTAGTGCCAATGAAATTAAATTAAATTTTACAAACCACTCACTTAAAGAATCACCCCATATTTGTGATAGAAATACTACAGTAAGTTTTATCTAATGTTGGTGTCTGTTGACCTGGTTTAAGCTCCTACTCCTACCTAGCTCATAAAGACAAAATTGCAACTAAAATGTATTTACTTATTGCCACCATAAGCCGGGCCAACAAAACATAAGTAATTTGACCTAAAAAGTCATCTTGGCACATATTTATCAATATTTATGATTTGTAAAGAGTTAAAACAAATGGAACAAAGAAATATGAGTCACAATGCAATTAACGGAATACTTGGTTGTAGTTCAAAAATGCAGATAGGAAGCTACAGATAGATAACATCACAACAAAAGAAAACTCAACACAAAACAAGACCTTATGCAACACTATCAAGGTTAACAAGTATTACTGCAATACAACTAGTTCTCACTGATTGCATTGTTGTCTTATAAACCTTTTTTAAATATCAACTTTGTTTACAAAAGTCATATTTTGTCCATTTATTTTTTAAAATTTATTATTACTATAGCAGTGGTAGCCGAGTGGTCGAACGCACGCCTTGCAAATCAAAGTGTGCAGGTTCAAACCCCGGCTCGCACCTCTGGGATTTATGTGCGAATCTCAGTTTCATCCGAGTTTATCACTTGCTATGAAACGGTGAAGGAAAACATCATGAGGAAACCTGCACGGCTGAGGGAACTTGTCTAGTTCTCGATAGATGTGTGAAGTCTGCCAACCCGCACTGGGCCAGCGTGGTGGACTATGGCCTGAATCCCCCTCGCATTGAGGGGAGGCCCGTGCCCAGCAGTGGGACGTTAAAAGGGCTATAGATGTAGATGATTATTACTATAGCTCCATTGGGTCTCACTGCTGGGAAAGGGCCCTCCTTCCCATTCTCTTTATTATGGGCTATTAACCCTCTTTACTATGGGCCACCTGTTTTCATAATAGTCCAGTTCATCCCTCCATCTTCTGGGCTTGCCACAGTGTTGTCTGACATTCTTGAGGGTCCACTTTGTGATTATTTTAACTTTGCTTTGTTCAGACAAGTGGTAGGTGTGACCATTTTAGCTTGGCGGCTTTTTGACCTTCATCAATGATTCTTGGTTTTTAATAACCCCCACAAAAATTTCAATTAAAAAATTCAGCTTTTAACTATAATTACTTTGTTACAAATGTATATTCAGTTATAATCCATAAATTTGTAGTGGCTGTCCATGTAGTGTAATGGTAAAGTGGCTGTGGCTCTATGACTTAAAACATAAAACATATGCAGTTCACAAAGACAAGGTACAAAGGGGACAATAATGTACACCTATTTGATTTGGTAATAATTGTGTTAAAGAAATATAATTATGAATGAAGATGTAAACAGGATTATTATAATAATAATAATAATACATCATCACGCCTGTATTCCCCGAAGGGGTAGGCAGAGGTGCACTGCAGTGCGCCCACACTTCGCCGATGTATTTTGGTCCCAATGTAATAGGGGGCGAGCCTATTGCCATTATACCGGGCACACAGGTTTCCTCACGATGTTTTCCGTCACCGTTTCTTAGCAAGTGATAATCTCAGATGAAAATGAGATTCGCACATGGAACCCAGAGGTGCGAGCCGGGGATAGAACCTGCGCACTTTGATTGCAAAGCGTGCGTTCGACCACTCGGCTACCACTGCTTATTATTATAACAAAGCTGAATGGCTGAAAATGATTCCATTTCAGCTAACACACTTTTCAGGTTACCTATATTTAGAGTGTGACCTAAATATACAATGTTCTGTCCCACTAAACACCCACTGGAGATGCTGTAAAAATATTTTTTAAATTTTGTTTTTGTCTGCATCATTTTGTAAGCCACAGTTAAGCCTCCAGCAAACTAGGGTGTTGACACTACTCGCGCGTCAAGAGTTTTGGCAATGCCGAGGCTTTGTCTTATTGGATTAATCCCTGGGTACTAGTAGCCAAGAAAAGTGGAGTAAAATTGTCACTGACTGGTCCCCAGAGATGGAACTTAAACTAACAGAGGGGCCCAAATGGAGAAGGGTTGCCAAAGACAGAACACAAGAAGCTGCTAGAGGAGGCCCTTGCCAACAGGCACACTGAACTAAGAGACATTCTATAAAGTAACAACACCACAAAACCAAAGCAGTTCAGGATAAAAAGGCTATTTGGATTTGGCTTAATCCCTGCGCGCCTACAGCCCAGACAAAACGCGCGTTTAACTTTTATTAACTCATAGAAGATCCACATTATTCAGTGAAATGTCATCAACGTCCCATGATCTCATAACTTTTGCTGCAAACATTCAATCATTATGGATATAGGCACAGAGTATGTTTTCAAATAAATACAAGTGACTTTCCTTGGTTCAGTATGTTCAGCGTTTTATCATTGTGACTACTATGCAAGATGCTACCTTCATGACTCATATATGTATGTTATACTTGGAAAATCTTACTATTTATATAATGTATGAGAGGATCAGGGTTCTTAATAACTTGGTAAACAGAAACAATGGGGTCATTACTTATTACATTAGTGGAATGTGTTAAAAGCCTTAGGAATAGCTATATATGTCCATGGTTAGCAATTGATGTTAATTGTGTTTACAATTCATGGTCAATTGTAAATATTAGATCATATTATGTACATTAAAATGGGACATTATGCCTTGTATTGGTTTTAATGTTGGATTTATTCAGCCTTGCTTTTTAGTTTAAATCAATATAGAAATGATGTTTGAATGTTGGGATTGATGTATCAACTTAATACATCATCATTATCACGGCTGTATTCCCTGAAAGAAGTAGGCAGAGGTGCACTGCGGTTCCAATGTAATAGGGGGCGAGATTGCTATTGCAATTGGCGGGAGATTCGGGCCATAGTCCACCACGCTGCCATGCTGCTTGTTTGTGAACTTCATACGCCTTATACACGTGCCGATTTATTCGCGATGTTTGTCTTAACCATTCAGTAAGTGGTATTAAAGTGATAGTCGCACTTGAAATCCGAAAAGAGCGTTTTACATATTGCAGACACTTAATACATAATATTAATCACTTTTTATCTATATCGGGACATGAAACTTAATATCAAAGTGTATCAATATTTAAAATTATTAAATAATCTAGATGGTATCAACAAAAAAGATAACAGCTGCCAATACCAGTATCCTTGACCTCTGGTATTGAATCAGTGTAGGTCAGCCATTACAACACATCTATAAAAAAAAAACATCATCACGCCTGTATTCCCCGAAGGGGTAGGCAGAGGTACACTGTCGTGTGCCCACACTTCGCCGATGTATTTTGGTCCCAATGTAATAGGGGGCGAGCCTATTGCCATTATACCGGGCACATTCTCAATACGAGGGAGATTTGGGCCATAGTCCACCACGCTGGCCAAGTGCGGGTTAGTGAACTTAACACGCCTTTCTATAGACGTGCAGGTTTCCTCACGATTTTTTCCTTCACCATTCAGCAAGTGGTAATCATTGTTGAAAATGACTTTCGCACATGAAAATTATCTCAGAGGTGCGGGCCTGGGATTTGAACTTGCACCCCTTACGTTCAAGGCGGGCTTTCTTGCCCGCGAGGCTACCACTGCTTCATACATCTATAAACATACTACAAATAAAATGTATTTTAATTTTAGCTAGTTTAGCTACTTTACTTTAGTTACTTTAGTTATGGGTAGTAACTATGTTATAAATAATATACAGGTGGTATACGTCTGTTTAATGTGCGCGTCTCGATGTGACTGCTTGGTGTGGTAACACAGTTACCTATGTTTACACTATGTATGTACGGTGTACAGACAGTTGTGTGGATAAGTATGATCACAACATAATCATACCCAAATGCATTTAAGCTATACACTAAAATCTTAGAAAATAACTTGACAGATATTGAATGATAGATAAAATAGATATTGAAGGTTTGGTCGAGTTTATAAAGCAATATGAATAATTAAATGTCGCCAGAAAACACATAGTGATGATCCCAAACCAAGCTATACCCAGAACATGGCAAATTCCAAAAAGGGCATCCCGCAACCAACCGGTGTAGTGACCCGAGTGACGAGTGACCTACTACACTCCCATTAGTGGTTTGTTCTAGCCCAAGCTGTCGAGATTGAAACTTTACTTTTGTATCATACATAGTAAAAGTACGTGGGTGAGTATGTGTGTATGAAATGTGTAATTAAACTCGTTTATAGGCGAAGGTGGTGTGTACACACCGCGGAAGCTGCTCTCCGCGCTAGTGAGCAAGCTGCCGCAGTTCGGCGGCGGGGACCAGCACGACGCGCACGAACTGCTCAGACATCTTCTGGAGGCTGTCAGGTATTAACATAGGAAACACCACCTTTATATAGCTTTACTTGCTAATAAAATAGACGTGTCTGTTTGTAACAATCTGTGAGTAACTTCAGCTACGTTTATTTTTCGCAAAATAATTACCGTAGTACACCAAGATTGTGTACTAAAGCCTAAATCTTCCTCGTATTATGAGGGAGCGTGGCCAGTAAAGAGACAATAAGCTCGCGCTCTATAGCATTGAAAGCAATAATACATAGATGAAGTGTGGGTGCACTGCTGTGCACACAACTATAGGAACTTAATAGAAGCTAGTTTGGGTTTAATAACATGAAACATCATATTAAAATCGCGGGGTATTATATGGGAAGCCTGCACTTGCGATGTGAAATTAAATCTTAGCCATAAACCTTATAATTTAACTAGAATTAGACATTGGTGCTCATTTTGTTGATTGTTAAATTTAATTATACGAAAATATTGCCATGTCGCTCCTACATTAGGGCCGTGAGAAGGATGGCAATACCAATTTAGTGGTACGGTACTATTACTAATATCAACACTATTGTCCCCAGGTCGGAAGACCTCCGTCGGTACCAATCTGTTATTTTGAGCAGTTTAGGCGTCAGCTCGAAGGTGGACCCGGCCAAGGTGGACGGCGAGGTGAAGCAGAAAGTCAAGTTCTATGGCCAGCAGGCCTCCGACACCATGCTTAGACCGGAACAGGTAAGGCTTATTAAAATCTGTTATGGTGTATTTTCATCAGTCGCAAGGAGTGAAAGTAGACACTGATTTAATCTAATTTATATTCAACTAGCTGACCGGGCGAACTTCGTACCGCCTTAGAATTAGTGACATACGAAAGCAGCTCCATCTACCGGGTCCAATTGTGAATCTAAACCATCCAGGAACCCAGTGAAATATACACACAAATTTTCATCCAAATCGGTCCAGCCGTTTGGGAGGAGTTCAGTGACATACACACGTACAGTAGAATCTATACATCTATACAAATAAATAAAATTGGAGTGTCTGTTTGTAATTTCAAAATAACACTTTTTTACCAAATGCATATGAAAGTATATACGATACCTATAACGAAAACGCAATTTTAAATTTTTTTGTCTGTCTGTTTGTCTGTTTGTTTGAGGTAAACTTCTAAACGGCTGAACCGATTTCAATGGGACTTTCACTGACAGATAGCTGACGTTCCAAGGCGTAACTTAGGCTACTTTAATTTTAGAAAAAGCATTAGGGTTCCGCGGGAAAAACATAATACCCATATTTCCGGGTAATCTCCCTTAAGTCCACGCGGGCGAAGTCGCGGGCACAGCTAGTTATATATATAAAGATAACTTGCTTCTACCACCACGCTACGCTCACCGACGCTATAGTCAACGAAATACTTGACTGATTTGTCATAAACATACATGATTTTTTAAAGGAAACAATCTTAGGAATTCTGCGTTTTGAATGCCAGCGCGTGCTGACGTGTGGCTCAAATCTAAATAATGGTCCAGTATAATGAACGACACACTAGTGTCTGCGAATCCAACTGTATTTAGTTTTAAAATGTACTCTTTGGTAATATACTTATGATTAAATGTTTATTGAAAAGGCCACGCCCCAGCCATCGATACCATTTGTTGAAAATGTGCTCCTTCTGTAAGTAATCACGGTTTGTTTTAATATTGGCAAAAGATATGTTGCGCGTCTTCTCAATGTGGATGCAACACCGTGCAGTTTGCTTACCCCTTATACTGACGAGATGTGTACATAATGCCGTTTCCATCGTCAGGTATTCCGCGGTTTCCTGGTCTCCACCCTGGAGTGCCAGGAGTGCTTGCACCAGTCGGACCGCGCGGAGTACTTCCTGGACCTGTCCCTACCAGTCGCCGCCAGCCGCCCGCAGCCCCCCGCCGTTGTACGCAGAAAAACACCTAACGGTATGTACTTGTTCCATGATTTATGTTTTTTATGTGTTGTGGTTTGTGTTTGTGTGTTGTAGATAAATAGGTAGATGTCAATACCACTTACACACGGCCTGCAGCCTCAGCATGACCGCGTAGACATATGCAGGGTTCGAATTTAGTCAATAAAAGTCAGTCTTTTATTTAGTAAATAGTCAGTAAAGTATGTTTTTTTCTTTCTGAAAATAGTCAGTAAAGTCAGTATTGCCTGCATATGTCTTATCGCTTTCAACTGTCAAACTGTATGACCAGATCCATGAGGATCTAAAAAAAAACCTGATGACAGAGCATAGTCTTTCCTAGTATTGTCCATGCCCATGTCAGTCTGTGTGAAGTGATTGTTAGAAATCTCGTGAAATATTGCCTGTCTGTCATGTTTGTACACAATTCATGTATTGTGATTATATGTTGTGGTAGTTTGGAGTAATTTTGTGGTAAGTTTTCAAGGGCATTTCGTTGCCGTTTCTTACGGGCAATATAATGACAACTTGTCATCATGTGTAGGGTTCAATTGAAGGAAAATATCATAGTAGTTGTCATATAGTCTTTTCACTCGAAAATAATGATGTGGATAACAGTGCTGCACTGTAGAAATGTAGAGTTTGATGATCGACGTTTTACATATCTGCTACTGAAGCGGAAAACGGTCTTCACACTATTCCGAGCACTCAAATTATGTGTCTTACACATATAAAGCCAGGGTTGAAATTCCCACAATATCTCAATCATATACAGGGTGTCTTCTGTCTTCCTGTCTTATATGTACACATATGGTAGCTCATAGCCCTATATAGAAGTGTAAACTACACTTATGAGGGGCGATTATCAATATTCACAAGACAGAACATGAAAATTTTACATAGGATTCGCGATATTACAATTAATAGATTTTGATGACGAAAAAAAATTGGAAAAACATGGTCGAATTTCGATGAAAATTTTATACCATTTGGTTATATACTCGATGCTGATGCAAACATCAAAGTATTATTTCGAACTTCTGAAACATCCTGTGTATATTTTTTTGTACAGACGAAATACCCCTAAGAATACGGGTGAGTCTCTAAGATAAGAACGTGTCCCTTTGTTACCCGCTTGCCAATTTACTTTTGTTAATTGTCTTCCGCATGACCGTGCGTTGCGAAATGCGACCGTATGTGGTGTCACTAAGGCATGTATTTGTATTGACAATGCAACGTATTTTCAGAGGAGAATATGTACAATACGCAAGAGGAGAACAAACCTTCTAAACACCAGCTCAAGAAGGAGCGGATAGCCGCGCGGAAGACGGCGCGCAAGAACAAAGGTGGTACTTAAAGCACCGACATGTACCCGATATAGATAGAACTTGCCAAAATCGACTTTAAGCCATTCACAAAACATTCTATTTCTGCAAAGTGCTGTTGTAAATAGGCGAAAATTCATAATAGGGGTGTTCCAACTAAATTAAAAAAAGTTGTCATTTTTTATATTTTGTCAATCATGTGATGACATCGCAATTTTATTAATTAATTAGCGTATCGGTGTTGTAGACAGGACACGATGATGCGTCAGTTATGGAAATATATTTAGAACTTTGTAGCTAAGTTTATTCTCGGATTAATGCATGGATGCCGCTTATAAACAAAATCCCTATCATTCTCAGAACTAGAAACAGACAATTGTATGTTATATGTTTTACAATTTGGTATTAACCTATTCTGTTTATTACAGGTAACTCCACATCCAAAGATGACAATCCCGCCGGCGAGACGAACGGCGCCGCTAACGCGGACGGCAAGTCATCCTCGGAGCAATCTGACGCAGACGTGGAGGACAACCTGGAGGACGTGCCCCGCCAGCCCGACACGCACACCGTGTCCGTCGGCACGCAGGCCATCGCGCACACGGCCGCCAACTTCGCAGCCTACCACATGGAGTCCGGCTACAACTCCGAGAAGGTCATCAGCTCGGACTCCATCCGCACCAGCCCCGTAGACCTGGACAAGGAGAAAGCTGACAACACACCGGAACACACGGACAAGGATAAATTGGAATTCGCTGACACATCGACGTCCACGACGACGATTCCGCTTGAATACAAACCTTTGATATCGTTAGAAAACCTCTCCAATCCCGACTCCGGCGTCGCCAGCCCGGAGGCCACTAAACACAATTCTACGGAGACCGTCGATAATGTCGACTCACCCATCAATGGCAAGGAGCTCGGCAGTCATAGCTCTCTTTCCAGTGAGATTAACCTAGATTTATCCAGCCCGCAGCACAATAAACTATCCCCCGTCAAGGCGGAGTTCGAACGGCCAGTGTCGCGGATATCCTTCGTGCCGGAGTACTCCAATGAAGTGGTCTCTCGAGGGATCAGCGTTCAGGGCTGTCGGAGTCTCTTGGAGCACAGCGGAGAGAGCAGCTACGAGTCCCTTCCCGAGAGCAAGACTCTCAATGACTTGAACAATCATCTGGACAAGCTTAAATTGAACATAGACGACACTAAGACTAAACCGAAGCCGGCGTTGCCTTCCCCGGTCGCCGTGGAGAGCCCGCCCGAGCCGCCCCCGCCCCCCGCTCCCAAACCACCGAAGATCAATAACATTGACGCCGAAAAGAACCAGAGGGACTTCTTGCCGTACTCGCGGCAGAGTCCACTTTCGCCGCGATACGTGTGCGATGACGACGAATGCAGCATCCAGTCTTGCCTCAGCCAGTTTACCGCACTGGAACTGCTGACCGGCAACAATAAAGTCGGCTGCGAGACGTGCACGGAGCGAATCAACGGCAAGGACGGCAAAACTGTGTATACGAATGCAACCAAACGTTTCCTGGTGTCCAGTCCGCCGGCTATCCTCATCCTGCACTTGAAGAGGTTCCAGATAGGACCTCGATGCATGTTCAGAAAGATGTCGAAGCACGTCGACTTCCCCACGATCCTTGACTTGGCGCCCTTCTGCGCTATGGACAAAGTGAGAAAGCTGCCTAATGTTGCTCGCGGGCAGAACGAGCTGCTATACTCACTGTATGGTGTGGTGGAGCACTCTGGTAGCATGCACGGCGGCCACTACGTCGCGTACGTGAAAGTCCGCCAGCCCGTGAAGCCCGGGGACCCGCAGTGGTGGTTCCTGCCGAAGGGTGGCAACACTATGGCGGCGGTCGGCAGCGGAGACGGCGACGGAGACTCGGAGTCCGATCTCTCGGGATACGAGTCCGGCGAAGGACCTAATTCCGCGGCCGAAGCGCCGTCGGGCAAATGGTACTACGTGTCCGACAGCATGGTGTCCGAGGTGAGCGAGGAGAAGGTGCTGAGGGCGCAGGCGTACCTCCTCTTCTACGAGAGGATCCTATAAACGACTCGCGCCGCGAACGGATTGGCCTAAGATAATGGATTGGCATTTAAGTGGAAGACTGGTAGGTTTGCATGAAGTTACGTTTCTATAGGCGCTGTATATAGCTTGAGATCCTATTTACCGGCTTGCTTTTTTAATTTATAGCGCGCGAGTGTACCGGCGCGCGCTCGTCATTAATTTTCTACACAGATGAATTGTTTCTGTGAAATATTTCATATCGGCGTATTCTCTGGTTGCATTGCGGAATAGACGGGGTCACAGTGAAGTTCCTCCTTAGGTTACACTGTTGCAATACGTAAATACATCGTGATTCGTGACCGTGGGTGCTTAAGATAGTAATTACGCAATTGTTGATAACGCAGCATCCTAAATAAACAATATATACTATGAAATGAAAACAATTAGACTGGCTATTGCAATATATAGTATAATCTAGCTTGATTAGATTGAATTATTTTAACACAGACAAGCCCCCCAAAAAGGCTACATATCCCATTTATGAGAAAATGCTTAGTTCAACAACGTTATTCGTCTGAGTATATACCCTTATAAGTCGAATGTTATCGATAATGTTACGTTGATTTAAAATTGATTATTCATCTCAGTAAGATTAAATGATTGAAACATTTCACGTAATTAATGTAGTTAATTGATTTTCATGTTGCTTTGTATTTATAACTATTTACGTTTGTGACTTCGTTATGAATAATGCACCGTCCTTGTGTTTTCATAGTTGCTTTTGTTAATCAATACTTTACGAAATTGTCACGCATTCTGTATTGGCACTTACTTGACACTAGCGTTAATAGGACTGGAGTGTTACTTAATTAATATTTATTTTTTACTGATAACCTCAGCCCCCACACACAAAGCATAACAACGTATAAAACGTAGCAAGTATAAAATGCGTTTACAGTATTATTGTTCTTGGCGGTAAGCTAGAAACAATAAACGTTTTGATTACAATGGTTTATAGTCTTCCATTGAAGTGTCAAGTGTAATATAAGTTACATAAATTCTATTGCAATTACCAGCGTCGGACCCCGCTTCTAACGAATTAGATAAGTTATTTATTGAAAAAAAAAACCAAACAATGTGCTGTCGATTAATTAGGTAATTCTTTTGGACTGTGTCTCTGATCGTTGCGATATGTTTCTGAAATGAAATTAATTTTGAATATTTCTTATGATTAAATCTCAAAGGATGTAAGTATATTTTAACATTTAATTTCTATTACATTTTCAATTTGTATTTTATATATTTTAACCCATTTCAATCTATATTACGAGAATGTACCAAATAGTCATTGATTGATTGATATATCTTATAGTATAAATAAATTATACTATGATTATTTGTAAGTTATATTACAATAGTTGAAATATAGCTGACATGTCGCTACTTATAAAATGATATTGGCGACACGTTCGTTAGTATCTCATAAATACATCATGCGATCGCTGACCACTACCTTAAATATGTCGCGTAAAACTAATTTAAAACTTAGACCGCTTTCAGATTAGCGTTTTTTACGTGTATACGGTCGTTTCGGCATATGCGCTTGCACATACACACTTCATTTCGCGCTACAAAAAGCCGAACGCTCGTATACGGGCTTATTGCGGCGTGTTCGCTCGAACCCGTGGTTGCGAGCGTCAGTAGCAATATGGATTCCGACAATAACGATTGGAATATCGCGGATCGCGCGCGGCAAAAGGCACGCATATACGCGCCTTCACGCACTTACACGCTCGTATCAAACGCTAATTTGAAAAAGCTTTATGGCGCTAATTTATAAAAATACTAAGTGATCTCGATCATTGAAAACTTTTCTGCAAAGTGAATTCAGTAATCTAACTACACGACAAATTTAATAGTAAACTTTTAAGTAATTCATATCATACATCATGTTCTTAAAGTTAGATTGTATATACATTTTTATAAAACGGATTTAGAACACCCTAGCACTCGGCTAAATCGTTTGCCGGTCAGTCGATCCCGTGGACTTAGCTAGACATTTTTTTAATATTTTTAACGACACATTAAGTTTTAATATATGTATAATGTAATTGTATGTATACCTACCTACATTATGAGTGCTCAATTAAGTTGTTGCTTATCCTGTGTGCGACTAATTATGTTTTCGAAGCTGGTAACACTGGACCTATCTTAACAATTACCTAAAAATTATCCATTTTGTGATCCGTATGTTTTAGAATCGTTTTCGGCTCTTGTGGTGTCCAGTGTGCAAGTTTCATGTAACAATGGACGATTTTAATGATTTTGTCAACATTAGGATGTTAATCTTGTACCGTTAGTTAGCTTGCGTTGATTATTATTTGATATTTCTTTTGTATAATATTGAATTCACATTATTGAGTTACGAAAAGTGTATTAAAATATAGTTTTAAAACGTCTTTGTTGGATTTTTATTGATTATCATTCCCAAATAGTGGACACAACGAACTTCCTATCAGTAACGTGTTTTTAAACCACTTCTTTATTAGAAACAAATTGGCAAGCAGTTTTTGAGTTTTAGCGACACTAACGAACTGCAATTGATTTTTATACATTAGAGAAGATTATACGTATTATGTCCATGTATTTCAAAGGTGTTAGGATATTAGAATTTAAATAAATACCGTCAAATAGATAAATATATATTACTCTTAAATTATAACATAAATCAGATTCCAAAAGCTATAATTGACTTGCTTGAGCTCTCTGTCTGAGTAAGTCTACATGCGTTGAATCAAATGGCATGAAATTAGTTATTTTGGGCACTTCAAGCATTGTCAGTTCAATCACGCAGTACAGCATCTGAAGACTGTCTTTCGCCTTTTGCAATGCCTGAAAATAAAGTTCAAATATTTTTTTTAAATTGGATTGATTTGAAATTGTAATTGGAATTAAACATGGGTGTTTAACTAGTTAACAATTTAAGAGCTTAGTTTTAAACAATTTCATGAACTTGTTATCATACCATTTATTATAATTCGTCAATGGAACTGTTCGAACTATGCAACAAAGAAGAGTTTTCCTCTTGCCCGTATATGCCAGTGAATCTCAAATGGATACATATAATTTTATGTAGGGTAGATAGACTGTTACAATACAGCATATAAATTATTTGCCTTTGATTTGTTCGTATTTTTTACTACACTTCAAATGAAAATGCATCATAATATGTAACCTTGATAAATGGTTTCAGGGAGGACTTTGAGATATTAAACCAGCTATTGCTAACTTACCGATACAGCCTTAGCCTTCAACTCGGGTTTCGTGGCCATCTGCTTTTTAATAGAATTCATCTCTTGAGGCGTGAACCCAACGAGACGAGACAGCACCTCGCTCGTAAACTCCGCATCTAAACTGCCCGTACCATCTACTAAGGTACACTTCAAACTCCAACCGTCTTTACCAACTGACAATTTGGATAACAACTTCATTATCTGCCCTTTGACCTTAAAAACCCTCCCTGCTTTATTCCTTTCACTTATATCATTAATCTGTTTTATGTACACAAACGGTTCAGAAGTCACAGCAATTGGACCTCTATTTACAGGTTGTTTCAGATTATTATCGGCTGCAAAGTTCCGAGCACCATTGGCATCTTCAATGTTGGCTTCGAGCTCCTTCAAGTAGTCTTCGTCCTCATCAAGGAAAAGATCGTCATCATTTGGATAATCTTCGGGTTTATTTTCTGATTTGAATTTCTTTTCAGGATTTGACATGTTGGCGTTGGACGGCCGTTTACCTGGTCCGTCAGCCAGTTGTGCTTCTATAGCGTCTAATTGATCTATATCGATGTCGTCGTCGGCGAAGTTGGTCGCTTGGACGCAAGTGACTATGGCGACTGGTCGCGTGTGGTCCAATGTTGGATCAGATATTTGCGTATTGGCCGTCGCTGAGGAGGGCATTTGTGTATGTGGCGTTGGTATGTTGGTGTTCCTTGGATGGCTTATTGTTATATTAAGGTCCGGTTCTGAAAAACATGCGAGTAATAATTAGTAAAATATGTAGAAATTACAACCAAATTCTTAGAAAGTTTGATCCATAACTTCATTCTATTTTTGGTTTGTAGATACATTGAAATTTGGGTGTTTGGGTCATACCTTGTGTCACAGGCAAGCCTAGCTTAGAAGACAGCAGACCAGGCAAGGAGTTAGACACAGCTATCTCCTGCACCTCACCACCAAGCAGCTCTATTGAACTCTCTGTCAACAGGAGTATACCCCTACGGCATTCTATTGGCCCTGGAAAAGTTATTTCATGAGAAATTTTATGTTAGACTTCGAATTTAATTTTAGACTTTAATGTTTTAATAATAGATATACCTTTCATGAGTACCTTACACCCTGGGGTGATATCACAAGTTACGTTCCTCATGGGTTTGTATTCTATGGCAGATACCTCTTGGACACCATCTGTTAGACACAGCTTTATCATCCTGAAAACATGAAGTATTCATAAATTTTTTTAGGTAATACAATAATTTAAGATATTTGTGACAAGTCTGTTGATACCAAACTAGACTAAATGTGTTGCCGTTCTTCATATAACTGTAATGTATGAGCAAGAAGGCAATATTTTTATAGTAAAACATATTAAAAAAAAAAAAAAATGTAAATAGATTCTATTACCAATTTCAACCCTATGGTTAAGAATATATAGTAGACTTTCAATTGTTATATGCTTCCAAACAACTCCCCATTACTATAAAGTATGTATAGGTTGTTACTATAACACACTGGGCACTTAGGGGCATCACGACATGCAAGTCTAATTTATTGCCAAAACTGAAATGCTGTCAATATACATAAAGATTGAATTTCTATGGTGCAAGCCAATATCACATATAAAACTTCCATCGTGACATTTCACTGAAAATTGAGCTTTCTCTATATGTTAATATAGTTTATTTTGGTATGGACATAAAATCACTGCTGCTGATTACCTATGATTTGACACTTTGTCTTCATACTTTGCAGTGGCTTCAACATTTTCCATGTTCACCTTCTGCAACTTCAGGTATTGCTGATAAGCTGGAGTGCCTGGATATAACAATATTATGCAGACAGTAGGCAGAGGTCACCGCACTCTTTGCCAATGTAATAAAGAGCAACCCTATTTTCATTATACTGGTCACATTCTCCATCAAGGCAGATTTGGGCCATAATCCACCATGCTGACCCAGTGTGGATCAGTGAATTTCACCCTACCAATAATAATTGTTAAATTCTGACATATTCTGTTTATAGTAGGGAATAATGTAAAAAAGGAGGAATAAAGGACTGTAATGAGTAGAACTAACTGGGGGAGCCCTTTTTAGCTGGTAAGACATAATAATAAAATACCTAGGGCACCAGCAAAACCGCCGGCACAAACTTTTAGCGCAATCACACTGTCAAGCAGTTCCGAGAGCCGAGTCCCCAGTCTGTCGTACCCTGCTGAATGTGCTCAATACCCTCCTGACGACTAATCCTGAATGTGATGTGACTATGTTTGGAGATGAAGTATGCACGAGTGTCCTCAATCCAATTATAATTATTTTTTATTTTTCTGTTATTGTTTAGGTTTTAGATTTTATGTTAATTAATTAAATTGGTTTTGTGGTTTTAATTAACTATAAATAATTAATGACTGTATCCCACAAGGGTAGGTAGAAACCACAATATGGATCCGTTTACTTCATGCACCCATTCGTTGAGTGCTATGAACATATCTGGACCAGTCCTACCTTAAAACATGGAAGGTTATAGGTCAATGTTCTCTTCAAAAAATATATTCATAATTTACCTATGTCTACAGCAGCATTTATCTGCAGTACAAATCGCCCATTCAAAACAGTTTTCTGTTGATTTCCAAGATTGCCTGGCAATGAACCCGGACAGATGTCTGTTAAATCGTTCAGCAACCACTGTTCTTTAGCTAAGTTTTTTATGTCTTCTTCACTATGATTGCTATCACTGTCGCTGCACAGATATTCTACACACCTGAAAGTAATTGAATTATCTTATAAATTATCAATTACAGCCAGATTTCATGTAGAATTAATGTTCGGTAATATAGCCTTACCCAGTCAACCAATCATCATCAACATTCATATAATGCGACGATAAGTATTGCCTTACTGAAGTTAATAACGTATGCAAAGACATGTTTCAGCTAATTATAATTAATTAGTGATCAAGAATTCTTTAAGAAACTATAATTTTAGTTAATTTCGGTTTCCCATATCTCGATGGGTATCCCATTTCCTTCCCAATATTTACATTTACGGATTTACGTCAGTTGATTTGATGTTTTTTAATCTGTATAGTATTTCCATAGAGAATTATTATACATTTAAACAGATCACCACAGACAGATCACTCTATACAACTCTTCTATGGTAAAGAGTATAATTATTATAGTATTTTTTTATAATAGGGTGTATGAGTAGTTTACATCACCTTATAATTAACTTTCACTGCAGAAGTAGAAGGCGTTAAGCACAGCATACCTATAATAGATGGGTCATTTAATTTGGTACTATAAGATTTCTACAAAACCTATATACTCATTACCCATCTTTATATTTGATGTATTTTAGAAGTTTTTGAAATAAGTGTACCGGCAACATTACGCATGAACACAAAAAAAAGCAAAAAGAGCTTTGCCGATAATCGTCCATATCCCTCGTAAATTTTGGAATAGGCTCATTGACAACAAAAGGCGATATATATGGATCATTGTTGTTTTAAATGTTTTCCATGTAAATAAGTGTTGTGCTACGAACGCCTGTATTAGTGGCATATATCGTGGATGAAAAAAATATGAAGCGGCGAAATGCCGAAACTGGCAAGATGCGGCGCCCCTTGAAGCGCACTAAAATCACCGAAGGAATGTATGGAACGTGAGTAGATGTTGTTTACAATGATCATTTTATATCCGGTAACAATTTTATTTACCTTGCGGACTATAAGTAGATAAGGTTTTTTTAAATAAAATAATATTAATAATGTGTGGGTAGAAGGCACATCTGGCAAACGCTTGATAGCTGCTGGCTGCTGTGAGAACATAAAAAGCATAGAAAACTACATTTCTTTTTCTTTTGTTGTGTGTAAGGAGGCGCAACACGTGTAGACTACGTCTCACGGCCGTTTTATTATTCATGTTGTGTTGTCTGATAAATATAAAGATGGAATCATCCTTTGACATTATAATATTTACAATTCATTTACCAACTTGCTGAGATAGTGGATGAATTAAACTTGCACACATCAATTTTATAAACGCAGAAAACTTTACTTCTTGTTGATTTCTTTCTTTAAAAATCTATTTAAATATATGAGGAATATTATTATTATTATATTTTTCGTGATACTTCTCATTTTGTATCTCATTAAATAACAAAAATTAGTTGCTTCTATGTTAGTTAACAGCCTTTTTTATCTTATTGTAGTCCTGTAACGATCTTGTAACATATATATGATAAAGATCATCTGCCATAGCTATGAAACATACTTTGTTTACTAATTTAGGGTATATAAACAGTACACCACACATTTAAATTTAATCTACATTTATTAACCACCTACAATTGATAACAGCAACTACCCTGCTCACTATCTGGGGGCTAGATACTGTGGGTTTGATTTCCGTCAACTGCAATTTTTTGTAACACTCTTATCAGATTATGGCAATAGGCTCGCCCCCTATAGCATTGGGACCAAAAATACATTGGCGAAGTGTGGGTGCACCTCTGCCTACTCTTTCAGGGAATACAGGCGAGATGATGTACTCTTATCAGAATCAGCTGATCTGAGTCAAACTGAAATCACTTCCTGGTTCATTATATACCACCCATAGTTCAGGCATTGCTTTAAATAAATAAATATAATTACATAACACATTCAACAAGTACCTAGTTTGTTGTGAAAAACTGTTTTAAATAACAATTTTAATAATTACACTATATTTTTTTATTGTCCTGTTATTGTTTAGATTTTAGATTCTATGTTAATTAATGTAATTGGTTTTGCCATTTTAATTAACTATAAATAAATAAATTGCAGCTAAATAATATTTTAAGTGATTTTAATTGATAAATTATACTCAACCTTGTGGAAATCTAAAAAGCAGTCATGGAATTCTAGCATTTAGAGCATAGGCCAGTTCAGCTCACTTTACCAGTAGTTATAGCATGTGCGCCAAGACTAGACGTATGTCACGGAATATCTTGATGTTGTCTCTTTCTCTCGTATGAAATTAGACGGAGAGCGAGCAAGTAAATCTGCGACAAAGATGTTGTCATGACATGTGTGCTAACTCCACTGGAGGTTTATGGGTTCGATTCCTGTATGACATAAACTTCAGATATGACCTTTTCTGGGTTTGGCCCTGGTCTGTGTGTATTTGGGATCACCGCTAGTGCATTGTAGGGTACCCATAGTACAAACATTGCTTAATTTGGCATCATATTGATCCATGTTGGGCAATATTGAGAGATATTATATTGTGGGAATTGCCAGAATTCTCTCCGTATTTTGAAGTGGGTTCATGCAACATTACCACAATGGCACTGGATTCACCTTTAAACTTTTGATATATTGATGAGGTGTAAGCAGTGGTAGCCGAGTGGTCGAACGCACGCCTTGCAATCAAAGTGTGCAGGTTCAAACCCCGGCTCGCACCTCTGGCATTCATGTGCGAATCTCATTTTCATTTGAGCTTATCACTTGCTATGAAATGGTGAAGGAAAACATCGTGAGGAAACCTGCACGTCTGAGGGCACTTGACTAGTTCTTGACGTGCACCATGGACTATTATACTATTGTGAAATAAAATAATGATAAAATAGGATATGGATAGATATAGATATATAGATACTCTCGCCGGAATACCCCTCGCATTGAGGGGCGGCCCGTGCTCAGCAGTGGGACATTAAAAGGGCTGTAGTAGTATTATGATGAGATGTTGACTGGTGATATATAAATTTTTAATATTGACTCAAACTATTGTTTCTTTGCAGTACAATGTTGTATCTCAAATTCCTGATGATTTGGCTAACTGTGGTATTGGTGGACTACTGGCTGGAGTTCAGGTTCGAGTACATCTGGCCGTGCTGGATGATGCTTAGATCTGTATATGACTCCTTCAAATACCAGGGAGTTGTGAGTTGTTATCTATTTACATATATAAATTAATTATAGGTAGCAGTGGTAGCCTCATGGGCAAGAACGCCCACCTTGAACGTAAGGGGTGCAAGTTCAAATCCCAGGCCTGCACCTCTGAGATAATTTTCGTGTGCGAATGTCATTTTCAACAATGATTACCACTTGCTGAACGGTAAAGGAAACATCGTGAGGAAACCTGCACGTCTATAGAAAGGCGTGTGAAGTTCACCAACCCGCACTGGGCCAGCGTGGTGGACTATGGCCCAAATCTCCCTCGTATTGAGGGGGAAAGTGCCCGGTATAATGGCAATAGGCTCGCCCCCTATTACATTGGGACCAAAATACATCGGCGAAGTGTCGGCGCACTACAGTGCACCTCTGCATACCCCTTCGGGGAATACAGGCGTGATGATGTATTATTATTAATTTCTGATTGATTTTGAGGGGACTTTCATGGGCAGATAGCTGATGGTATAAGGAGTAACTTAGGGGACTTTTATGTAATTTTAGATTATAAAATTAGGTTCTTAACATGGGAAATACCCAAGTGAACAGATTTACACATAGCTAGTCATTGAATAAGTCTAGCCCATGGGTGGCCTTTACAGCTTAACCCATAAAGTAATGTGTGAAGTTTGTTCTCTTGCAATGAGCCAGTGTGGTGGGTTTGTTATATGGGCCTAATTCCGAATCTTGCACAATAAGCTCGCAACCTATTACATTGAGTTAGGACCAAGTCACAGAGGCCTGTCTTATACAGTAAACATACTACATATATTCGTACTGTACATACAGAAATAATTTTGGTGAGAAGATAAAGTAATCACTAACATTTATAGTAGAAAGCAGCACTTACAGAACAATGCCTTTATAAGTGCTTTGTTAAGTATTCGAAAAGCTCACGAATGCGGGTGTTAGACTTGAATTTTGTACACCTATATCTTCTATGTCATACATACAATACATACAAATAAATAAAATTGGAGTGTCTGTTTGTAATATCAAAATAACACTTTTTTACCAAATGCGTATGAAAGTATATACGATACTTATAACGAAAACGCAATTTTATAATTTTTTGTCTGTCTGTCTGTTTGTTTGAGGTAAACTTCTAAACGGCTGAACCGATTTCAATGGGACTTTCACTGACAGATAGCTGACGTTCCAAGGCGTAACTTAGGCTACTTTAATTTTAGAAAAAGCATTAGGGTTCCGCGGGAAAAACATGATACCCATATTTCCGGGTAATCTCCCTAAAGTACACGCGGGCGAAGTCGCGGGCACAGCTAGTCAATCATAAAATAAGTTGTTCATATATTTTTATCTTTGCATGTTGCAGGCATTCTCCGTGTTCTTCATCTGCATAGCGCTCACCTCCGACATGATATGTTTCTTCTTCATACCGCTGCAGTACATATTCTTCGCCGCGGGTACCTACGTGTGGGTACAATATGCTTGGTGTACATGTGAGTTCAACCTTTATGACTATAAAAAGTTAAGTACCGCGTACACTGGGGCGTTAAAAGTCGCGCGTCATACGTTTTGCCAAACCAAAATGAACTCTGTATCAATGTACGTAAAGATCTAATTTCTGTGGCAAAAGCCACGGGGTAGCACGCGTTAAAATTCGCTCGTGCTTACAATGTGATTTCTTTGAAGAATGTTTTTATTTTAAATGTCATAGTTTGGTATAGTGGTAGCCGAGTGGTCGAACGCACGCTTTGCAATCAAAGTGTGCAGGTTCAAACCCCGGCTCGCACCTCTGGGATTTATGTGCGAATCTCATTTTCATCCGAGATTATCACTTGCTATGAAACGGTGAAAACATCGTGAGGAAACCTGCACGTCTGAGGGAACTTGACTAGTTCTCGATAGATGTGTGAAGTCTGCCAACCCGCATTGGGCCAGCGTGGTGGACTATGGTCTGAACCCCCCTCGCATTGAGGGGAGGACGTGCCCAGCAGTGGGACGTTTAAAGGACTAGTAGTAGTAGTTTGGTATGCAGTTCGTGTTGGTATTAGAGAGAAATTAGCCGCGCACGTTTTGACGCCCCAGTGTGCATATCGAGGGGGGGGGGGGGAAGGCTATTTGACTAAAGCCACATTTTTGGGCGATATTAACTTATACACATATTTGGAAATCAGTAACCTGCAGTAGAAAGCCTTGAACGTAAGGGGTGCAAGTTCAAAATCCCATTTTCATGTGCGAATGTCATTTTCAATAATTATTACCACTTGCTGAACGGTGAAGGAAAACATCGTGAGGAAACCTGCACGTCTTTAGGAAGGCATGTGAAGTTCACCAACCCGCACTGGCCCACTGTGGTGGACTACGGCCCAAATCTCCAAAATTCCAATGCTCCAAATTTGGAATCAGCGAATTTTTCTGCGTTGAATTAGTATGCTCTCCTGTACCTATTGTTAAAAAAAAGTCAATAGCTTTTCACCCCTCGATATTATGAATTTTACGTAACATCTTCGTCTTGCACGATCGCTGTCACTATTGAAACCCTGGACACCCTGAGACGTCACGACGCGCGCTGCTGACTTTAATTTATTTTGACATGACAGACAACACCATAATATTTAACTTATTCTACTTCTAAATATACAATAATTAAAACAAATTGTTACCAATCTACTACTAAGCTACTTAAATGGAAGTGGGCGGGACACATCATGAAAGAAAACAGGGTCAAATGGACCAGAAAAGTAACAGAATGGCTACCACGCGAAAACAAAAGGAAAAGGGGAAGGCAAGCAAAACGATGGGAGGACGACCTTAGCAGAGCGGCTGGCCCCATGTGGCTACGCAAAGCTAAGGATAGGAGTGGAGATTATTAGAGGAGGCCTATGTCCGTGGAGGACAAGCTGTAGTGGAACATCTACCTGCAGATTTAAAATTTAATTTTTATTAGATACTAGCAGACCCAGCCACGCGTTGCTGTGATCTATGCTATCCTATCTCTCAAGTTGGACCAGACTGCTCACGGTGTGCCAATTTAATTTAAAATCGGTTAAGTAGTTTAGGAATCCATCGCGGACAAACATCGTGACAGGAGATTTATATATATATTAGATAGATATAAGTACCTAGTATAGTTAGAAAACACACTTACTGTTACTTAAGTTAATACATACAGCAATAATGGCTATTTGATTTGATTGTTACCAATCTTATTATTTCCCGACGCGGTCCGGAATAGCCGCACGCGCATTTTGGCCGGCATACTACCGATGTATTTGTTTACCCAACTATTTATAGAATTTTACACGTTACTTTTGGTAGAGATTACGGCATTGTTTATAAACGTGTTCAATGGACGTGTTTGTATCGTTGGTTGTGTTGTGTTTTACACACCTTTTCTATGCACCTATATTGACTTCCTACTCATTCATTAAAGGCCGGCAAACGCACTTGCGAAGCCCCTGGTGTTGCAGGTGTCCATGGGCGGCGTTGATGACTTACCATTAGGTGAAACGTCTGCTCGTTTGCCTCCCTATCTCATAAAAATAAAACTTAAACGTGTTGTCCAAATTTAATCACGCGCACGCAATGCTCAATGCGCCTGCGCCATTAAATTTGGTGCAATGCCGCACATTAGGCTTAGCATGAACGTATAGACATAAGTTTTATCTCTTTCAACTGCCAGATTTGTTAAGAAAATGACGTCACTTTGAACTTTTTGTACTGGACTTGGCTCGGAGTGACGTCATTTTCTCGACAAATTTGACAGTTGAAAGAGATAAAACTTAAGTCTACGCGGTCATGCTACAGGGCCAGGTCTTTAGGCCTTACCAGTTTTAGAAGCCGGAGCTAGCTATCGCCCGTGCCGGTTTAGCAATCCTAATTAATTCAGTTTTAGATTGTTTAAAAATCGTTTTTTAACCGACTTCAAAAAGGAGGAGGTTCTCAATTCGACCCGTATGTTTTTTTTTTTTTTGTTTTTTTTTTTTATGTATGTTACCGCATATCTCCGGCGTCTGTCGACCGATTTCGAAATTTTTTTTAGGTTTGCTAGGGAATTCTTCAAGGTTGGTCCCATTTCCAAAATATTATCAGAAATCTAACCCCTTGGGGGTGAAATGGGGGGTTGAAGGTCACATAATTTCAAAAATATTTTTTGAACGACTTGAAACTTTGTATATATATTTAACATACAAAATAAAAAAACACGTCTTTTAGGAATTTTGAAAGAAAAAATATGTAGGGGATGAAATGGGGGTCCAATCCGGAATACAGCATATCTCCGGCGTTAGTGAACCGATTTCGAAAAATCTTTTTTTGTTTAATACGGATTGTTAACAAAGATCGAAACCCACCCCCAAAGGGGTGGAAAGGGGGGGTGAGGGGGGGTGATTTTTTTTTGGCTGTAAATTTTTACTTTTTTAGGGCTGTTATAAGGTGATAATATTTGCAAATTTTCAACGATTATTGACACTAAAAATCGTGAAAAAAATTTATTTTTAAAAAAAACAAAAACCGACTTCAAAAACCTAGGTGCACTAAAAAGCTACAAATAACCTTACAATTCATTACATTTGGAGTCGGTGCCAATTCATGTGTGTATTTGCCTTGTCCGACGTTGATTGGCACCTACTCCAAATGTAATGAATTGTAAGGTTATTTGTAGCTTTTTAGTGCACCTAGGTTTTTGAAGTCGGTTTTTGTTTTTTTTAAAAATAATTTACTAAATCAAATTTATTTAGTCCGTTGTCTTGTTGAACTTGTCATAAATAATTAGATCATTTCCTACTGGCGATAGCGGCCGCCACTACTCTACTCTCGCGCATTCGGAACAGTTTATTCGGCTGATTTTGTCCGAAGCCTAAGCTCTGGTGAACAAAACTGAGTTGAGTTTCGTTATGTTTAGTCGCAGACAGGGGTGTGTGCGTGCCGACGGTGGCGGTGTGCTTCCTGCTGGTGTACGTGGAGAGCGCGCTGCGCGGCGGCGAGCGCGTGGGCGGCGGGATGGCCCGCCCGCTGGCCGCGCACTGCGTCGGCTACCCGGTCATCACGCTCGGCTTCGGCGTCAAAGTCCTAGTCGCACACAGGTCCCATTCATACAGTATCTACAAGGTGTATCAGAAGTCCGAAATAATACTTTGGGTACATATACGGTAGCTCATGTGGATGCCTAATGTAGACAGATTATACTAACGATCATAGTTTCTGACTTATAGACCTTTGAATATTTGTCACAGATATCGTGTTCTGGCCCTTGGGTACACCCACAACCCTATTAAGCAGTGTAAACTAAACTTATGAGAGGCGGCTACGAATATCCACAAAACAGAACATGCAAATTTTACATAGGACTCGAGATATTACAGGTTCTAAAAATTGACGATGAAAAAAAGTTGAAAAAACATGGTCGAATTTCGACAAAAAAATTATACTATTCAGTTGTATACCCGATACTGATGCAAACGTCAAAGTATTATTTCGGACTTCTGAAACATCCTGTAGAGAGTACCCATCACGACTCCACTCTTCGTATAGTTCATCGGCGATTTTCCGCCATTTTTGCTATCTCATGTACTACGGCAACTATATGGGAAAACAAAGATGGAGTCATATAAACCAGAAAAATTTACCGCAACGCGCGCTCGAAATACTATCTCCGTATTACTACTACCTCCATGGTCCCATTACATAAACATACACTGAACAACAAACTCGTGGAATTTTGATATAAATATATCATCTCGCCTGTATTTCCTGAAGGGGTAGGCGGAGGTGCGCTGCAGTGCGCCCACAATTCGACGATGTATTTTGGTCCCAATGTAATAGGGAGCGACCCTTTTGCCATTATACCGGGCATGCAACATTCTTGTTGAATCCATCTAAAATTGAATAAATACATCACTGCAAAACAGTGGCCTGCTATTGTACAGGACGTATCAGAAGTCCGAAATAATACTTCAATTCTTGCAAGAGAATCGTGTATACAACTGAATTGCATACATTTTCTATCAATCATGTTTTTATAAACTTTTAATATCTCGAGTCCTATCCGAAATATTAATATTATGTTTCGAAACTACTGGTAGTTGGTACTCGTTATGTAGCTTACACTGTTTCATAGCGTTATTGATGTACCCTGAAGTGACTGTTTGCTACCCCTGACAAATATTCAAAGGTCTGCAACTACGTACTTCTGATACACCCCGTATACAGACCACGAACAATCCCCAGAATCAGAATCAGAATATAATTTTTATTTATGTATACCAAAACAGGCACTTATGAATCGTCAATAAATAATAATAATAATATCTCTACCACCCATTCGGAATGCATTTCCTATGGAGAATAATGGGCAAGAAACTCCATGGTTGCTTTTTTCCAATAAGATCTTGTTGGCCAAATCTTGTTGTTAAAATTTATAATTGATTATGGTTTTAAATAAAAGCAAATGTATTATCAGGTTACGTGCGCGGCGGCAGATGCGGGTACGCGAACAAAATGAGTTGTACTTCCAGCTAATGAGGGACGCGCTACCGGAGAGCGCGCACGACCAGGTCTGTACTCTATACATTGATACATTACCATTGTAGAGAACGTCCTACACGATACCAGAGCCCCAAGTCTGCTAACATTGTCGTCGTGGAGTTGCTATGACTAAATTTTTAAGGGAACCCTATTACTAAGACTTCGCCGTCCGTCCGTCCGTCTGTCACCAGGCTGTATCTCATGAACCGTGATAGTCCGAGAGTTGAAATTTTCACATATGATGTATTCCTGTTACCGCTATAACAAAAAATACTAAAAAACAGGCTCCAATACAGCAAACGTGATTTATTTGCCGTTTTTATAGAGTTTGACTCGCACGGTTTTTTTAAGGCATTAAAACAACATCTTTATTCAATGGTAGATAGAATATGAGCAGTGCAGACATTAGATATTGATGATGATTGCCTTGATGCCATTTACTATTGATACAAGATGGAACTTCTATGCCTTAAAAAATGGAGTCGTAGCTACTCCACGACGAGTGTTAGCAGACTTGGGGCCCTGCATGCATAGCATGATACTCTACCGACAATATGTATATCGATAACTTGAACCCTGTCGTGTCTACCGATTTTATCGATAGCATGAGATGACAGCATAAGCTAGTGAAGAGGGTTTGCTGAAAATCAGCGCTGGGGGAGATTAGTTCCCCTCCAGCACGTGCTGAGCCAACACCTTTTCGGCACAGTTAGCACTGAGCTCTTTTTCTTTCCTTTTCTGTGTATTTTATAAGTTTTATATTCTCTGTGTGCTTTGTTTGCGTCTGTGTCGAATATATGTTTTTTCTTTCTTTCTTTCTATGACTAATGTGCTCACGCTAATGCTGGTAGATAAGGCTCGATAAATCTGACAGTTAGAAGGAATAAAACTTTTGCCTAAGGGGTCATGCTAAGCCCGCACGGCCAGCAAAATAACTTAACTTTTTTGTAAATGTACTTTGGCTATAATGTTCATTGTGTTTGAATTTCTGTGCTAAAATCGCTCGGGTCACTCCCAAAAATGTGCTTCTATAAGTAATACAGTTTGGCATATTTACAAAAAAATGCTTGGAAAACAAAGTCTCAATTCCAAAAATGTTTTTTGTTTTATCGATCAATAAGCAATTGTTATTGCAAGAGTTATTTTGGTATTTGGGTTTTTTATTTTATTAGACTGATGTGGAATGTTTTCAATACTCACATTTATTGTGCCGTATGGGTATAGTAACAAGTTTTTAGTAACAACCCGGAATGGTTGATCTTGGAACAAAAGAAACAAGTTATTTTCTGAAAATTCATAAACATTTTATTATTATTATTTATTAAATTATAAATGTATGTTCGTCAGTCACAAACAGCAAGCCAGGATGTGCCGTCGCCGGCCCCGGCGAGCTGCAGACAGCCGGAGGCGGGCCTGCCCTTGTCGGTGCAGCAGTGCTTCGCGGCCGTGGTGCGCATGACCAACGGCGGCGTGGGCCGGCGCTGCCTCAGGACCGACCACAACGGCCAGTGCCCGCAGGACCACGCGCATCTACAAACCAAGGTACCATCAGCAGTGCTTCGCGGCCGTGGTGCGCATGACCAACGGCGGCGTGGGCCGGCGCTGCCTCAGGACCGACCACAACGGCCAGTGCCCGCAGGACCACGCGCATCTACAAACCAAGGTACCATCAGCAGTGCTTCGCGGCCGTGGTGCGCATGACCAACGGCGGCGTGGGCCGGCGCTGCCTCAGGACCGACCACAACGGCCAGTGCCCGCAGGACCACGCGCATCTACAAACCAAGGTACCATCAGCAGTGCTTCGCGGCCGTGGTGCGCATGACCAACGGCGGCTTCGTTATTGAAACTCGAAGAACACGCGTGTCTATTCATTTCGCCGTCCAAATATAGCGTGCACGGTCGTGTGCGTCCTCTTTGACGCGCGACCAAAAACCGACTTACGGTGGCATTCCCCAAGAGTTTACGCGTAGCTACACGTACGGACGTGACGTGCCGGACACGCGTAAACTGACTACGCGTACCAGTGTACGCGCTATCCGTACGCACCTTAATAGAATATGACGCCGGAGGTCGCCGTAGACTATCAGTTAAAAAGTTTAGTGTGGTGCTCACTGAGTATCCGAAGTTTTAAAAAAAGAATAAGCCCCTAATGGTGTCCTCGTAGCGTAGCTAGATTTATTAGAGAAGTACCTGTCTGTGAAGATAGCGAGTCCCGAGCCCGAGAAATCGTCGACCGGCTCGCCGCGGCGGAGCGGGGCGGGCGGGGCGGGCGGGGCGGGCGACGGGCCGGCCGGGGCGGACGCCGCGACTGGCCTGGCTGGGGCGGCCGAGAGCGGCGGGGCCGACGGGACCGGCGGGGCTGACGCCACCGGCGGGGCGGCTGGCACGGGCGGGGCGGCGGCTGCGACTGCGACACAGAAGGCCAGCCCCGCCCCGCCGGTCGGTAACGGCACCGCGTGTCACGCGCAGCCGCCGATCGACGACGCCTACTGTGAACCCAGACACGAACACACTAAAAGTAAGCATATATCATTTTGATAAAACCATTTTCCATAGTTCCGCTAGGCCATCCTTTCCCAAAGTGGGCGATTACGCCCCCTTGTGGGCGCTGCAGGCCTAAAGGGGGGCGGTAAGAGACCCAGAAAAAAAATGGGGGCGTTGTGTAGAGGTTGTAGGTGAAAAAATGGGGACGCTAAAAATATTTTATTCTCAAAGTGGAACCACTGCGCTAGTCCATTGTCGTTGATCGCACCGTAAATACTCCTTCGTTATAAGATTTATAATATTGTGGTGAGATTTGAAAATGATTCGTCATCGTCGTATTTGTTGATGTTTAATCATCGACGATAATCATTCGTCACAACGTTCGACGTCGACGTCGAGAAAGAAGCCGAAAGCAAAGGCAAACCCTCGTCATCTAAGGAATTCGTTTCGAGATTTTTGACTGTCATCTTGATGATCTTGTCATAAATAACTATATCGCATCTTTAAAAGTAGAGACCCATTTTAAAAATTTAGGATTTCGACTATACATCTTAAAGGGTTGTTCTAACGACCATTTTTCTACAACATTATTTTTGAGTTAGGTCTCTATACTTTTAAAGATGCGATATCGAGGCGAGGGGTGAAAGGATATTTACCTTAAGTGATTTTTTTAAGAACATACTCTTTCGACGCAAAAAAATGGCTGATTCCAAATATTATGTATATAAGTCAGTATCGCCCAAAAGTGTCGCGAAATAGCCTTTCACCTCTCGTTATGATTTACCGCTTTTTGGCCGAAGCCGAAGGTTAGGTTAGACAGTAGCTGTAGTTGTAGCATGAGCGCCAAGACAAGACTTATGTCACAGAATATGTTGATTATATCTCTTTCTCTCGTATAAAATAAGACAGAGAGCGACCGAGCCAATCAGTGACAGAGTTCTTGTCTTGACATGCGTGCTAACACCACTCATCTAAATTTATTTTGTCCCCAGGTAATGCTAAGTCATCGAAATACGACAAGAGAGACGCTAATTCTATAAAAGAAGAAAAGCGGAGAAACAGAAATAAAGATAAGGAGAATAGTGATAGTCATAAGAGTATAGAAAATAGTGAGTGTTGTCTATGTCCGGGAATATTTTTTAAGATTTAAATAAAAATAAATTATAGCAGTGGTAGCCGAGTGGTCGAACGCACGCTTTGCAATCAAAGTGTGCAGGCTTAAACCCCGGCTCGCACCTCTGCAGTGTCAGTACGCATGCCAAGATGTTTTCTCACGAGTCTCTAAAACATCTTGTCAACTTGCGTTCCCATATCTTATTTGCTGACATGGCTTCCAAGATGTTTAAAATTAGACAGCTGGATAAAATTTTCTGACAGTTTAAGATCGTTCGTTCATTCGTTCATTGAAATGACAAATAGAGCGAGACGGGGCTCTACAAAGAAATAAGATGTCGCATACACATCATAGAATATGTTAGATTGTTTATGCACAGATAAAAAATATATTTGTGCATTGCTTCTTTTTTATTATGCCGGAAGCTTTACGTATTATCATTTGGTCAGTGATATTATGCTTAAAATTAATTTCTTGGGCACCATACAATTTTTATTTGCCAATTGAAATAACTTTACATTGTAAAACGGCAAAAAGCACGCAAAGTATGATGCCAAACAAAACCTAACCTCTAACCTACAGATTTTTTGTATAATATGGATTTTAAATCATGTAGAAAAGGATTATGGGGATTTTCGGAAGAAAATGAAACAGATAGAAATATCTCAATACTTTTTTGTTGTTGTTTGTCGAACACGAAAATAAATTTACGCGTTCGTTTTTGGCAGAATTTTGCATGTAGTCCGCTGGATATTGGCGAAGGATGGAGTAAAATAAGTATTATTCGTAATAATAGTGTATAATATGCTATATTTATGTACTTCTTATAGCCTAATTATTTTCTCATCACCGGCGTTCGATCGTGACAAATTTCTTTACGTTGACCTGTAAAATTCGTGTCTCTATGGTACATTTTGGTAACCCATGCTTGCACTTAAGAGATAACACCTTATTTATACGTCAACCACGTTCTATTTAACTGTCAAACCAATTTTATATTTTTATCCAGCACGCCATGCTAATAAGACGTAACGATTTTGTCACAAAAATGACGTCACGATCCGTGAGAAAATGTCTTATCTTGGCAGGCGTACTGAGACCGCAGCAACTGTTAATAATTATTGATAATGACATTGACGCTGTGGGCCCGAGATATGGACTTGCACCCCTTACGTTCAAGGCGGGCATTCTGCCGGCGAGGCTACTACTGCTGTTTATAATTATGCAATATTGTTAAAACTAATTTAATTAATTAATTATACAATTAATTAATTAAATTAGTTTTAACAATATTTAAGTATTTAACAAAAAATATTTTACAATTTAAGTATTTAAACTTATGGAAATCTAAAATTAAATGGAATTCTAGTTCATTCTCAACAAGACAGCAATATTTTAGTTTCTGTCGAATTTAGTTTTGCCTTAGTTTCGTGCATAGAGAATCGTCAATTATTCCGGACTTCTGATACACCCTGTATAACACATAGTAATTCGCATTATTTTTTGTTACAGCAAAAGAACATATAGTTATAGAATTAGAAAGTGCAAAGGAGGATATAAAAATAAAAGAGTGCAGCAGCTCTAAAGACAAGGAGAGGGATAAGGACAGAGAACGTGTGAAGGAGAAAAATACGAAGGTGCGTACGTGCATTTTAATAATATACATCATCGCGCCTGTCATGACGATAGGATGTAACCTATGATGAAAACAATTATTAACTTTTTGTGTTAGAAAACCCCTTTTTTATTTTGCGCGCGTAAATAATACGTGAAAAAATATGTCAAATATTGGTTTTTACCAAATTTCCAATGTAAAATGTAATAAAGAATTGCTAAGAAAGTCTCAGAAATTGTTACGTTTTCAGTATAATCGTACAATTGTTATCTTTAGGTATATATTAAATTATCCGCTATTATAGGAAGCTGAGATTTTTCATTGCTCTTGACTCCGAAGTATTATATATATATGTGGGAATAGCTACCTTTATTGTACCTGAGTGGACGCCTTTATTTCTTTATGGTTCGATTAAATTATAGTAATTACTCTATGGTAACGCAGATTTGGTCTATGGTAGGAAAAAGATGGGGACGCTTTTGTAAAACGAAATAAATAAAATATCAAAGAACTTTGCAAGAGTTTCTATTCAGAATCCCACATATATTATAGGGAATATGTGCGGTAAGGCGTTCTCGTGTTTTATTGTATCACTTTCTATAACTTGGAAGTAGAAAAAAATCGACTACAAGTATTTATAATTTAGAATCGATTTATTTTTATCTTCCTTACTAATATTATAAATCCCAAAGTAACTCCGTCATTATGTTACGCAATCACGCCTAATCTACTGAACCGATTTGAATGAAATTTGGTACAGATATACTCTAGAGCCTGAGCCCTGAAGAACATAGGCTACTTTTTAATTCGAAACAGGGTTGTGAGGGGTTGAAAAACTTTCATGGTTACTTTTGGTCGCGATAACCGCCAACCACGCGTGTGAAGCCGCGTTCATCAGCTAGTCGGATATATATGCTACTGATTTAATTTCATAGCTTCACCAATCCTGTTATAATGACAGCTGTTCAAACGGGCTTCTTAGATCTCGACGATTATAGTAGTATTTTATCAAATTATTATAAGACAAGTACTACGAGCGGGCACACTACGAGCGTGGCTCACTAGTAACAGCGTGCGTGTGGGGGTGTGTACAAGTAATAGGTATACAGTAGTAATAGCGGTGCGCGTGTGTGCGGGGTGTGGTGTGTAGCGCGGCGTGCGCGAGCTGGTGGAGGAGCTGAAGCGCATGAAGGCGGAGCTGACGGCGTGCCGCGCGGCCGAGGCGGAGGGCCGGCGCGCGCTGGCCGCCGCCGCCGCCGCCGCCGCCGCCGACCGCCAGCGCCGCGCCGACCACCACCAGCTCAAGCAGGCGCACGCGCAACTACAACAGAAGTACCTACCACACTTATCTCTCTCCATCCTCTCGCCAACAGCTTCCATTAGTCGACGGCGATAAGCGGAAATGTCGCATCTCGAAACTTGGCCTACATGACATTTTTTGAAACGCTGTATGACTTAAACGACATTTTTTATCGCCAGGAGAGCATACCCACTCGACAAATATGTACTATGCGATCCATATAAGAATAGGAATGTCAATAACGTCTATCTGTCAAATGTCACTTGAAAAGTATGGTTTGCAAATAAACTTATTTGCATATCAATAATAATATAGTCTTACATCAAATTTAAATAATTAAAAGGTTAAATTAGTAGTAAATTGTCTTAATATAATATTTAATTATTTAAAGTTATAATTCGTTTTTTCACGTCACAATATGGCGCAAAGTCGATTCTATTCTCATTTAAATCGTATAGTATTAGTCACTATCTCCCATAAGTGTTGCTTAAGTCAAAGCCTTACACCCCTCGATATAGATTTGATTTGAAAAAAGCTTCGTGGAACGGCCCATGTCTCGTCTGCCTACAAGGAAAAGTCTAATAATACGTGATTGTTTTTTTTTTTCTATGAATTCTTGAAATTGTTTCTCGGCTCTGGTGTAAAATTGGTTATTTCGAGATACGACATTTTCGCTTTCTGCTGTCGATTTATCATCATATACTCGATTTACTGCGTATATGCGTTCTAGGGAAATACCACAACCTATTAAAGTATTCTTGTTTCAACAGTAACTGACAAATTTTGTTCTGAGTTAGACTGAAAGTAATATTGAAAACATAGCTGCAAGTCTGGTGGTGGTAAGGGGGCTGTATTAACTCGCAAACAAAATATTTATTCAACGAAAAGTCCCTTCAAAATCTGTGTGAAAAGGGATTTTTTGTATCGTGGTTGTTAGGCAAATTCATGGTGTGGTAGCGCTTGTTTATTTCATCACTGTCCCGATATAATAGTCCATCTTACATAATGACAACTAACTCCAACTATATAACTAACTCAAGGGTCCCTATGTCAGTCACTTATATACTAACAATTCTGTTATTTACTCATCTTGCTACGTGCCAATTGTGCACCGCTTGGCTATGTTATATTTTACTATATTTGCAATATGTATATTAACGTTTCCTATATTCAATCAAGTTCGTAGTACGTGCTTACATACGGCATCGGTTCAGCCCTTCAGGATATTACTCTGAACAAAGATTGTAGGGCAACAAAAAATACAGGTGTCATCTGAAGGACGCAGCCAAAAATTGTTGAATGAATAAGCGGTATTTGCCGCGCCAAATATATCTTTACGAAATATGTCTTGGAGCGCATACTAGAAACGTTTTCCACAAGGTTATCTAGGTAAAGTCGGACGGTTAGGGCTAGACTTACTGTCGATATTGATGCTAATTCTATTCTATAAATACTATGGCGTAACTAAATTTGACAGCACTGAAATATTGCTGTCTCGCTCATACATTATGGCCGTGAGAAGGACGATAATACATTTAACTAGAAGGAAAGTGACGCCTAATTGAGTAATGTTTAATGTAAGGCGACACCAAAGCGAAAATTGGTGGCCTTTTGGTGTCCTTAATTCAATTTGCGTTTTTTGTCAATTCACTATTGTGAATATTTTCGCGTCGCCGACCGTCAGATGTACCGTCAGATATCCAATTTACACGTCTCCGAAGGTTACGTCTCCGAATCGTCATCGGCACCTAAACGCGTGGTCTCCGACCGTCGGCTCGGTGTATGAGCGTCCCACGACGGCGCGCGTAGTATTCGGAATCAACACCATTGTGTAGTGTGTTGAGTGCGGTGTTGTGGATGCAGGGTGAGCGCGTGGCGGTGCGGCGAGCGCGCGGCGCTGGAGAAGCGGCTGGCGGAGGAGCGGCGCGCGCGCACCGCCGCCGAGACGCAGCTGCAGCGCGCCAGGAACCCCTCGCGATCGCACGTGTCAGTACACACATGCACACGTATCCGAATTGACTGCCTTCATGCGCGCGGCTCATCTAACGGTTGGAAAGGACCGAAAGATTCAGACTGAAAATTTACGCGATCGAAATATACTACCGTCGCGACGCCCGGTACGAAGCATCGCGAGACTCACTATAAGGCATCGTGACGCTCAGTATAAGACGTCATAACGCTCATTAAAAAGCATCGCGTAGCTTTCTCTGAGGCGTCTCGACGCAGACGCCAAGGCGTCGTAACTATAAGATGTCGTGTCATTACAAGTCTCCGTGACCCTCTATTATGAGGCGTCCCGACGACGCCGAGATTAAGTAGATGCGACGCTTACTATATGATACTATAAGATGTCATAAATACCAATTTAAAGTCGTCTCATTCCAAGTTTTCGCGCACGACGCGAAGTAACGTTGCATTATAATCAGAATAAGGAATCGTGATGCTAAGAATAAGCCGTCGTGACGCTTAATAAAAGCCGTCGTGACGCGTAATAAAAGCCGTCGTGACGCTCAATATAAACCGTCGCGACGCTCAGTATAAGTCGCCACGATGCACGTTATAAGAACTCGCGACGCTAACTATAAGGCGTCACGAGTCGGATGTCTCGCGTGCCACATTTTAATGTAGGTACTTATAGCAGAACATTTTTTTCGACTGAAAAGTTAAGTTTGTCCTTCCATCCGACTTACCTTTTGTTTGAACAATGTTTGGAGCTCCCCAAACCTATGATTTGTATACCAAAATCCTATAATTGTAAACCTTTCATAGGCAATTCTGAAGTGCGTCTGGTTGGTTTTTATTTCTTTTATAGGTTTTAAAAGAGTTTTTATTTTGTGTCATTTCATATATTTTAGTTTGTATTTATCCTAATAGAAAGTCCATATTTACATTAATTTGCCTATTTTTTTCTAATATTCGAATAATTATAATACATACCTAAAAAAAAACACAATTTTGGATCTTTTTTCTTCTTGTAGTGCGGTCTTCTGAGATTGACTACAAAATTGATCTTTACCGACATAATAGAAAAAATATTTTTTTTTTATTTCGATGACGGTTAGTCTAGGCTAGACGGATGTTCTAGTGACTAGTGGTTTGAGCGTAGCCCGTTCGGCTGGTTTCTGGTTTCGCGCCAAGACTAGTCTTATGTCACAGTATATCTTGATTTTGTCTCTTTCTCTAGTATGAAATTAGCGAGAGAGCATGCGAGCGAACTCGTGACAAAGGTCTTGTCTTGTCATGCGTGTTTACCCCACTGGTCTGGGTGTAAATGGGATCGCCCCAAGTCCATTTTACTGTACCTATAGTACAAGCTTTGCATAGTTTGGGATCATACGATGGCGATATATTAACTTATTTATTTATATTCGCGATGAGGAATAAAAGTAATTAGTTTTCATTTTGGATAAATATTTTTTTATTCATCTCATAATTGTTTCATATTCTATCATCGACCATGTAGTTGTGGTACCTATATATACTTCATCATGCATTTTTTTCGCTCTGCAATTTTTTTTTTTACTAACCATTTGCGTCCTATTCCTCGGCAAAGGTCTCTCCTCACTTCCATTCTCCCGGTCTTAACGCCGCATTTTCTCAATAAAATTTGTATGCATTTGTAATAATGTTGTGTGGTGGTGTGTAGTAGCGATTGCGACAACGAGACGTGCCGGTCGAGGCGAGTCGCCGCGGACTCGGAGGCGATCGCGTCGCGGCGAGAGCTGCACCGCGCCCGAGACCGCGCCGCGCAGCTCCAGCGGGAACTCGTGCAACTCACTGAACAGGTATATATACCACGCGCACACACATACACACACTCACACAATACATAGAGTTTATTGCGTTACAGTATTTTGCTGTCACTCGCTCTGCTCCCACATACGGGCCACAACTTTACTCCACATCAAGGGGTTTTTTTTGTTGAAAACGATTTTATTTTACTTTTATATAAACGGTACAATTTATTACAATTAGTTAGTAAATAAAAACTCGAAAAGCGAATCGAAAAAAATAGATTTTTGAGAAATCGATCTTTTTGGAAGGAATCGCCATCTCTATAGGCCATAAATATTAGTATGTTGATCTTTCGACTGTGATTTGTAATAATAACCGTATGAGAGGTATGCGGTTAGTATATATAGGGTGTGGGGTGCGGCAGGTGCGGTCGCTGGAGGCGGCGGCGGAGCAGGCGGCGGCGGCCGGGGCGGCGGCGGCGGCGGCGGCCGAGGCGGGCAGCGCGCTGCGCGCGGGCGCGTGGCAGGCGCTGCAGGACCGCGCCGCGCACCTCGAGCGCGCGCTCTCCGCCGAGACGCGCGTCAAGCTGGACCTGCTCTCCGCGCTCGGCGAGGCCAAGCGGACCATGCACATCCACGAGGGTACGTCTCCTTCTGTATATATCGAGCGACATTTCTAAAGTGATAAGTGTTCGACACCGAAGAAACATGAGAGCGCTTACTACTTTATATTCTCTTCTTGAGTCCCCTTCTTCTCCTACCTATCCATCTTCTCAATTTAAATATCTAAGTTCCAATCACTGTAGAAATCTTCGCTCTTCCCAGAATCGTCTTCTTGAGTGTCCGTTTCACCGTTCTAACTTTATTCACTCTTGTTTTCTCGTGCAATCCATTCTTCTTTGGAATAATCTTCCTCCTGAAATTAGGATGGCAAAGAATCGCTTCGCCTTCAAAAAGGGAACTCGCGAACACATAACTGAAAACATGTTAGCAGAATCATCTCATTAGTATAGTATGTATTTATCTAATATATTAGTCTATTATATATATGTATTTGTGTATCGTATTGTATGTAAATTATATATCAATATCTGTAAATTATTTCTAACATATTTTATAGTGCACCTACCTTGTTTTCTCTGCATCACCCTAAGGTTGACTGGTAGAGAATACCTTTGGCATTAAGTTTGCCTTTGTACAACTTTGTGCTAAAATCTAAATAAATAAATAATATTTATGGGAGGGTAAACCGCTTCGTTACGACGCCAGTCTGTCTGGTTCCCCTTGCTCTCGCGCATGCTGCAGCGGTAGGCGGGCTCCTCCTCTGACACTCTAACCCACAGCGCTAGCCGTATTTCGGACGGACGCTTCCCCCTCTTTCTACTCAGTGTTTAGTGCGCGATAGAACTTTACAGGAGAGCATACCCATTGACACAGAAAAATTAGCTGATTTTAAATATGTATATAAGTCAATATCGCCCAAAGGTGTCGCTTAAGTCAAATTGCCTTTCACCCCTCGATATGTTCTGTAGTTCACGCGAAGTCAGTTTTTAGGGTTCCGTACCCAAAGGGTAAACGGGAACCCTAATACTGAGACTTCGCTGTCCGTCCGTCCGTCCGCCTGTCACCAGGCTGTATCTCATGAACCGTGATAGTTAGACAGTTGAAATTTTCACAGATGATGTATTTCTGTTGCAGCTATAACAACAAATACTAAAAAATAGAATAAAATAAATATTTAAGGGCGCTCCCATACAACAAACGTAATTTTTTGCCGTTTTTATAGATAATGGTACGGAACCCATCGTGCGCGAGGCACACTCGCACTTGGCCGGTTTTTTTTTATTAAGATGTTTGACGTGTTCAGTTTTCCTTAAATTTCAGCGTAAATCAGCTCTAAAATGAGCTGGTCATATTGAACACACATTTTATTTAATGATTAACGAGACAGATGGTCCAAGTGATTTAATTGAACATGTCTGGGCTGGTCAAACGAAGCATGTAAATAAATTAATGATTGTATTTTATGTGAGAAAAAATAAATTTCATATCAATATTTTGATTTCGTATACTGTACGTGACGTAGTACATGTACAGTAGCTAATATGTATTAGATGCTCAGTAAAGGCAGACTATCATAGTTTCTAAGTTACAGACCTTTGAATATTACTCACAAGTATTGTGGTAAGGCCTTAAGACTCATTTATAACTCTATTGAGCAGTTTAAAATACTTTTAGGATGTGCGGCTACTAATATTCACAAACTACTACTACTACAGCCCTTTCAACGTCCCACTGCTGGGCACGGGCCTCATCTTAATTCGAGGGGGATTTAGGCCATAGTCCACCACGCTGTCCCAGTGCTGGTTGGTGAACTTCACACGCCTTTCTATAGACGTGCAGGTTTCCTCACGATGTTATACTTCGCCATTTCAAGCAAGTGGTAATCTCGGATGACAATGAGATTCGCACATAAACCCAGAAGTGCGAGCCGGGGTTTGAACCTGCACACTTTGATTGCAAGGCGTGCGTTCGACCACTAGCCTACCACTGCTATTACTATACAAATATTCACAAAACGGGACTTAAAAATATATCTCTTATTTCAGGTTTGATATCCCGGCAAGATAAAGAATTACAAGAATTAAAAGCTCAATTGTTGGCGGTGATGCCGACGGAATTCGTCGCGGTGACGACTGGCGTGCCCAATTTGTCGGGCTTGTCGTCCGTGTCGGGTTTGTCGTCCGTATCGGGTCGGTCGTCCGTGTCGGCCATGTCGGGGATGTCGAAGCTCCGGATGTCGGACGGATCGCCACTGGACCCCAACGCGTCGGTGTACACGCCGAAGCAACTCGCGCAGTGCTCCGACGCCTGAGACATCCCAGAACAGCAAAACGCAGGTTACAATACATGACACTATTTGGGTGTACACTATTGAATTGTTGGTTCAGGATTTTTGTTGTTTAGGCCTTCAACAGTTCTAAGAATTTTGCTGTCTAGCTCATTCCTGACGACCTCGAGAACGACCGGAAATAGACTTAGTTTAGTGTATTTTACTTTGGTCCCAACAGAATCGACACTTATTTTTCAGATCAGATGATTCTAAAAATGTTCAAAAATCATAGTTTTTTCAATCTAATTAATTGCCCGTCTTGAAGGAGAATTAAAAGAAAATCCTTGCCGAGGAAGTTCGCCATTAACTGATTATAAAAGAAGTCGGTTAAACATACTATAAAGGCAAGTATTTAAATGCATTTGAGATGTTGGTGCGTAGAGAAATTTGTTGTGTTCCACCAGATACGATCCTAGATATGGCAAGTTTCTAAGGCTTCAAAAAATAAAGTATGGAGGCTTTTTATTCCAAATGTATGTCCTAAATCCTGAACTAATAAATTACCTCAAGCATAGTAAATAGTTATTGTAAACGTTCTCGTTACGTGTACCCAAATATCAGTGAAATAAGATCTAATGTAAAGTATATTCTAACTTGCGTTCTGTTTACGTATAAAAGAGCTTCATACCGTTGTACCCTGAAATCGCTCACTGGTCTTTGTATGGGCGTCATCTGATCTCAATTTGTTTTTCGTTTGTTTCGTCATTGATAATGCAAGCTGACAGAATCCGTGTTGACGTTTATATATTGTGATACTTAAATTTAAAAAGGTGAATTGTTTTTTTTTTGTTTTTAAAAGACGGTAAACGCTTGGACGTACTTTTTCTTTTGTTAATAACATTTTTTTTACATTGAGTATCCAACAATAGTTTTAAGAGTAAGTATCTTTAATGAATTTATTTGGCACATTCTTAAAGAACCTGCGGTCAATATGTACTTACAGCATTGAATTATTAATATGCATGGCAATAATATTCCTAAGCCCTGGGCAAACTAATGGTGCATCAAAATGTTTGCTAATACTAAAATGAACTCTGCGTCATAGCGATAAGATATGTATTTAATTACTGTGGCCACGCGACCACCAGTTAAAATTTGCTCGCGCTGTCAATGAAATTTCCTTGAAGATTGAGCTTTTTCTATGAGTAAATACAGTTCGTTTTGCTATTGGCAAAATATTTACGCCTTAGTTTGTGCTACGACTCAAATAAGTAGTGTTATGAAAAGTTAATATTGATCTGAAACATCTAATGGCGCGCTTGGCGAGTGACAGCGACTGTTGATGCCGTGATTCCTCGGTTCTTTCTGCCGCGTAGAATCCGCCCACCGGCTGACTCCGCTCACTCGCCGCTACGACGTTTGTTTTATGTTTCACATCTGCCAGGCGTCCCATAACGGCTCAGTTTTTTCATACATTTTGTAGCCAATTGCAATTAGATCAAATAAGGCATAGATTGACAATATTAGTGCATGTTATTGTTAATGTTATCATCACAATTCATAATAGTTAGTATTATTTTTATTATAAGTCTTGAAAGCCAAGCGTTCGCCGTCAAATGTCCATACAAAAATCGGTAGACACAATAAATTGGACTTAACATTTAAAAAAAATACTTAGTTTTGTAACATTGTTGTATCCCTACATAATGTTGCATGCAGAGTGATAATTTTTTCATAATATTTAAATTATTTCAATTTCACACTAAATTATCTATAGCCCTAGACATTTCCATAAATGTGATTCATTACAATTACAGTAGCCATTATAAGACAGTTTCCGATCGGTTGGGTTTGAGGGCGTTTCGGTGACGTATTCCGAAACAAACCTTATTTTGTAAAGCGGAAAGAACTTATTTCCATACAACTCAAGTGCGTATTAAGCATTTGTATTAGATCTCCTCGCGCAAGTTGCGGTCGTGCGACACAACGTTGCCAGTCATAATAACGTGTTCTTTTTCTTGTTAATTTTATGTGATAATTGTACAAATTAAGATCTGAGATCGAGTCTTCTTCTTTTTATATTAAATTTGTAGTTTTATTCGACGTTTTAGAATTAATATTGTGTCTATTTAATGCGGAGCGTCGCAACTGAAATGCAAATCACAGCCGAAGTAAAACATAACGTCGTCGCCTGTAGCGATCGGTCGGTGCAACAAGCGAATTTATATTTTATACCGACTACATAAAGTGTGTTTTGCAGTGCGCAAGCTCTAGTGTTTTCAGTGCGACGCTGTTGTTTCTCTTGTTGGCAAATGTAAAACCCGCCGCTGAAGGGCTAGCATGCATGTCAAAACTGGACCTGTGTCACCACGCCAAGTCGGTTGCTCAGAAAGAGGCAAAATCGGTATTTTCCATGTCACAGGTTATTCTTGGCGGACATGCTAGACACGCTGAATCGTGTTTCCCGCTTAACAGGTATCTATTACAGTCTTCCTAACCATGACAGGTGTAGTGATGTTGACTAATGATCCGGCTAGAAAGTGTGTAGAATCAAATTCTATGAATGTTTTCATTTAGTATGAAATACAACGTAAATCTTCGTTAGTTTAATTATTCTTTCAAAAGCTGTCTGAAGTCTCAAGTATTATCTAGTGAATGTTGATTTAACATCTATAGGATTTGATTAATTCGAATAATTTGTATTCCGTGTCTTATATTCGATTGTATTTACTTATTATATTTATATAATTATTATAACTATATTTTTTATACCTACTGATACAATCGCAGTCTTGACTAATCTTTCGATGTCAATGTATCGTCGCTCTGTTACGAATTGTCGAAACGAATATCGTAATGTATCACGGAATCAAAGTGTTTTGGCTGGTTGACAAAGAAGTACTTAAATTATTTATCCAAAACCAAAGCAGTTTCAGACTAGTTGAAAAGCGTTTCGACCATACTATTTAGAGGGGAATCGTGAATCTTATGACGTGGTAACAAGGTCTAGATCACTTGAAAGGTTTTTTTTTATGATTAGCGTTGTACCTCACTTAATATCCGATATTAACAACGCGGCCGTAGTTCGCAAAAATCAGCAGTTTCTCATATCATTGATCTTCCGAATGTTTGACAAAATCCTTGAGATATTGTAAAGGTTGGCGTGCGTTTAAAAGTACAATTTTACTATACAAATCACCAGACGAGTAATTATCCAAGTATTGGAATAGTAAGGTAACGGGAGTTTTAAAAGGGAATCGTTCCACTTTGTGTGTCAACAACAAATTAATATTTTTTACCAAACACCACAATACGTTGTGGCCGAATAATGAATTGAAAAATAAAAGTAAACTCAAATTAGCAATGCCGAGGAGGAATATTGGATCTTATTACGTTGTAATAAAGCATCAAATCTCAGGATATACTATAGTGTCAAATGATGATGAAATGAGAAGTATATGAAGGGATATTTAAAGGACGGCGAGATAGTTTTTGTCTCTAGTCCTGAAAGGTCGATTGTGGCCTTTATTGTATTCACTAGTCATGTGCCCTTTGTGAAACGTGCCAGTCCTATAGAATCGATCGTTATTGCCGTCGTATGCTGTTACAATCTAAGCGAACAATGGCATCTATGAACGACTTGAAAACAATGATAAAAAGAAAAAGTTCAAACGAATTCTTGTTGGTCGTGCTGCGGCAGATTGGGCGATGTTGCTGTTTCAATCTAAGCGAACAACGGCATCTATGAACGACTTAAAAACAATGCTAAAGAAAAAGTTCAAACGAATTCTTGTTGGTCGTGCTGCGGCAGATTGGGCGATGTGACGTCTCTTAATAACCGCTTTAAGTTTATAAAAAAAAAAAGACTTCCGCCGTCTTGGCGTCAGTTAGTTTTACTTAATTGCCAATGTGTCAAAGCATAGTTATCATAGGCGTCACATTTTATAGTGCTACCCTGAGATCTAGTTTAAATTACAGCATACGTAAGCTACATAAAAGTTGTCAGTGTTATCAGCACAAGTAGAATATGAAAATGAAGTTGTCTAACATTTTTGGTTGTGTATTGTTTAATTTTACGAGTGAGATATTTTTTTCTGGTGTGCCACACTTGTAGCTCGACCTTTGTTATTATCACTTAAGTTTATAAGACTAAAAAATGGACCGCGCACTACCCTCTTAAGTTGGAACTGTCAAATAATTGTGGAATGTACTTAATTTTAGCTTTAGATTTCAATGTGATTGTTTTTTGAGAATCAGTCTGTCCCACAGAAATACTGATGTATATTTTTTCATGAAACCGGTTCTAACGGACAAAGTATTGTAGTTATAACACAAAATGTACAATCTGAATGATCTGAATTCACACTAGTAATATAAAAGTGACAATGTTTGTTTGTATTATAAATGGATGCTGTAAAAGCAATAAAAAACAAAAATCAGACTTGAAAAGTGTTTTTCATTTATTATTAACTAGCTGACCGGGCGAACTTCGTACCGCCTTAGAATGAGTGACTTACGAAAGCAGCGCCACCTACCGGGTCCATTTGTGAATCTAAACCATTCAGGGTGGCAAAACGCATACAAAAAAAACATATTCTGTATGAAATCCTCATAAAATACGGTAAGTATTTACAGGTAACCAGATTTCTTACAACAAATCTGGCGTTTTTGTATATGATTCCCTTGTGTTCACAAGCCTGTTGGGTTTCATTCCCAGGCTCTGAAGCATGACCGCGTAGATATAAGCTTTATCTCATTCAACTGTCAGATTCTTCAAGAAAATGATGACTCATCAAGCCATGTTCAGTACAAAAAGCTCGGAGTGACGTAATTTTCTCGACAAATCAGACCGTTAAAAGATATGTCTGTCCGGTCAAGCTAAGTGTCCAGAATATTTATTTCCTGAGCAGCCACCCTTTCGGGTAACACTGCAACACACTTTGTTGATGTGATAATGTCCCTATTCATGTAAATCCCTAATGGTATTGTTTTTAATTTAAAACTTGTTGCTGAGCATAACCACCTATTGGAACATCAACCAAACGCCATTCCAGTATTATGATATCAATCAGTACTTCTCATAATGCTGTAAAACCTGTGTCATCTGCTCATTTCAGAGACAGGCAACTTTTTAAATGTTCAATCAATCTTTGTCAACCAATTCTGATATTCTAGCCTCACTGACCAGACCTTGTATCTCGAGCTGTATCCTCAAAGCTTTTTGTAAATTCATCTTCCTCAACTGTGATGCAATATACTTTCCATAAATGTCAAATTCATCCTCTTTTTCTTCAAAATGTATTGTCTCTGAATCTAAGCTACTTCTAAAGTTGTCAGATTGATCAGTGCTTGGACTTCTGTGTTTAATTATCCTCTGCCTATGTTGGTATCTAATATCTCTACTGTGTATAGATTCCTGTGGTTCAGATTTTAAAAGTATGTATTCTTCGTCACCAGGATATGGGTATATAGAGTCATCCCCAACATCATTGCTTGGTTGTAGCCATATTTTTGCATCTTCATGCTGCTTATCTTGTGGCTGCTGTAGAGATAATAAATAATACATCATCACGCCTGTATTCCCCAAAGTGGTAGGCAGAGGTGCTCTGCGGTGTGCCCACATTTTGCCAATGTATTTAGGTCCCAATGTAATAGGGGGTGAGCCTATTGCCATTATATCAGGCACATTCCCCCTCAATATGAGGGAGATTTGGGTCATATTCCACCACGCTGCCTCAGTGTGGGTTGGTGAACTTCACACGCCTTTCTATAGATGTGCAGGTTGCCTCACGATGTTTCCTTCACTGTTCAGCAAGTGGTAATCATTGTTGAAAATGACATTCGCACATGAAAATTATCTCAGAGGTGCGGGCCCAGGATTTGAACTTGCACCCCTTACATTCAAGGTGGGCATTCTTGCCCACGTGGCTACCACTGCTAAAGAGATAAGTATTATTTAATAATTTTATTATTTCATTATTACTGTAAATATCAAGATATCATGGTAAGGTATAATAATGTATCTTCCCTGTTTTCTCTAAAGGAGTAGACAGAGGTGCTTCTTCCAGGCACTTTCCATTATTTTATTTAATGGTATATTTGTTCATACATATACCATTAATTGTTTTACCAACCCTTGGACAGTCAGATATGATAGAAATTGTCACTAGACAGTAAGTAATTTCCAAGAATAGCAGCTAGCTTGATATACATTATTCTAACGACTTACATGATCAAACGAAGTCTCTTCTCTCCTGGCGAAACATTTATGCCACTCTGCAAACCATTTCATGTTCGGTTTATAAACCCAGTTCAGATTAGCTCTCTGCTTTATTTTTGCTTTCTCTTGTACGTACGTGGACTTAAGATTCCTAATTTTAATCCTAACTTCAGCTTCGTTTAACACTATCCCTGTTCTCTCATTGAACTGTACAATAATCTCCCTGAAAGCTTTGAGCCTTTTGTCCTTTAACTTGTACTCTATATGGTCAAGGTTCCAGAGTACTTCACGTTTTAGATACAGTTTCACGAATTGATAAGTTTCATTTTCACTCCAACGCATAATGAAAAAATAACGACGGGTAATCTTAGTTCGATATATTTATAAAATAAATAAATAAACATTAAAGCTTTCTTTCCTTGCCTTGACACATCAATGAGCGAGCCCACAGATCACTACTATACTAAATGAGCTGACAGACGTCAGAAGTCGTTGACTATAGAGTTCGGATAGATTCATCCGCCATCTTTATCACTGTCATCATCCATTTTTATTTATAGTTATTGAATTAGTCCTTGCTATAATTACTCGACATTGCCATAAATACCGCATAACGTAGGTGCAGGCATTCCTCATCTTATTCCATCAAAATATCATAATTTCGTAAAAAATAAGAGTTCGGATAAATGTAAAAAAAAAACTTATAGAAGTTGCGCAGCACGTCTAATTTGAACAAAAATGTTCATAACACGACTGCTATAGTAGTTATCTGTGACCTAGCTTTCACCTACCACGGGTCGTAACATGGTCGTAAAGTGCTTTTAATTAAAATCCCCGGCGAAATTAGCCTATGCCAATGATATTCTAGTAAACAGGTATGATATACACGCACAAAACAACCGAAAAGTGTCCCGCGTAACAGCGGTAACACACATACACACTTTTCATTAATTTTACATTTCACAACACGTAGAAATGTGCAAAAGAGATGGTTTGATAAAACCAACGAGAAAAAAAGAGATAGCTAGTGTTGTCACTTGCGCTTCTGTGATTTAACATTCACCTGTCAACCAATCCGCATGTATCAAATATACGTCCTAATTAGGATGTATTCAAGTCTTCACTAGTGCGCGCACATAACATATCTGTTTACTAGAATATCATTGGCCTATGCCGTTTTTAGCAACAATGCCGCGGTAACGTCATATGTTATGATTGCCAGGCCCTAAGGCTAGGCTGCTGTGTAGCGATCTCCAACACTACTGACTTACTTTTTAGTGCTGTTTGTTACTATATTTAAACTTCTATGACCAATGTTAGTATTGTCCGTAATATTTTAAATGAAAATTATAGGATACATTCAGATCATAATATTTTATTACTTAATCTTTGGTGTCATATTTTATTACAGGTTGAAAATAAAATTTTAATTGCCTAATATAAATAAAATTTAAAGAAGAGTTAACAAAGTAAAGAACATAAGAACATAAATTATACATATTAATATAGTTTCCATTTAACTTTTAATCACTGGACACAATATCTGAGATCCTGGCTTCACTTACAAGGTTCTGTATGTCCAGTTGGAGTCGCAGAGCTTTGTGTAAATCCATTTTCCTTAGCTGCGCAGCAATGAATTTACCATAGATATCGAATTCATCTTCTTTCATCAAATCAGAATTTGAGTCAGTAGAATAGTCTTGGATGGATGCTCTATGCTTCAGTTTTCTTTTTTTATTTTTTTTATAGAAAACCGGTGATGACTGTCTTTCAACTTTAAGATTTGATATTCCCTCATGTTGTTTAGAGGAATCATATTCATCATCTGTCTGTGAGATGAGAGGGTCTGGGTTTGTTTCGTCGATTGTAGCATTTTGTAGTTCTTGTTCAACCCAGATTTGGCATGATGAATCCACTTCGGAAGACTCTTGATTCTGCAAATCAAAGTATTTAAATGCAAATGTTCTTGGCCCATTAGGCGAATGTGGATGCAGCAGCAATAATAATATATGTACTTGCTTAAGTTACAATGAGAAAATTTCTCAACAATATGATAACATAGACAGTATTTGAATACTTACAGAAGAATTGGAATGGCGATTGCTCGGTATATGTTTTAAACATTGATCCATTTCGTGGAACCACACCAGTGATGGTTCATATATTGAGTCAGGGCTCGATTTCTGCAATATTTTGTGTACCTGCTGGCTATAAGTAGTTCTCAAGTTCTTTATCTTCATTTTTACTTCAGGAACAGTCAAATGTTTCATCGTGGAAGCCTTAAATTCTCTACTTATTTCATTGTATGCCTTTTCCCTTTGAAATCGTAACTTGTAGCCGGGCTGTACAGGGTTCCAAAGACATTCATGCTTGAGATATATCTTAACAAATTCTAAAGTCACTGCTTCACTCCAACGCATTATTATAAATTATAAATACTGCAAAATTCTATATTCTTTTCCATTGCAATTAAGTGGGACAGACATCACATTTTTTTTTAGCAAAACAAAGCAGAAAGAAATGGTCGATCGATTTATTGTATTGCTGTCATGCTTGACATTGACATTCCTCGATATTCGTGACAATCAATTTGACGGTGACAAGAATAATAGGCTTGACTTGAAATTTCCCTAAGACTTAGACAGAGAAGGGGACAGATGAAATCGATCCAAGCTAAAATTAAATCACATTTCCATCTGTTTCACCCAGTAGCGATACAGCGACACTATGAATGAAATAGCGGGCGTACAAGATAGTTATTTCTGCATTATTGCATTACATGCGTTTTTCTACAAATGTCTATAACGGTTTCTCGGTAATTGGTCTTAGCAATTTACGTCAGTTTTAGAGAGTGCACCCCCGCTATATTCCGGAAGTTGAATTTATCAGGAATCGAAGCTGCTAACGGTTGGTCCAACCAGCCAGCCGAATTGGGCCGAGTTGAAACCATAAACCAGACAAGAAGTTTCTTTTAATTATGTATTTTTGTGCTACCAATAGATTTTACAATCTATACATAGTTAAAATAAGAATCTTTTATTTTGATATCCCCTACCTAACAGATTTCAAAATGACTATAGAGTTAAGATACGTTCGCTTTTTGTATAGACGTAGAAATAACTGATTTCTAGCGAACAATAACTAAAAAGTCTATTGGTAGATCTATAACTAGAGCTATCTAAACTATAGTTAATTAATCACATATCAATAAAACACGTGTAAGCAATCTTATTCTTTTCACGTTTCATCCCACACGATATCCACAAAGGAAAACAAATTAATCGAATAATAGATAAAGCGAACTCAATCTAATTTATCCGCGGCGCGGGGTGAGCTCGCTCGCACGCAATATATCTGTGTCTCAACTTACGACCGCAGTCCGCAACACGATAAAAGTTATCCGTAGGGTAACCCTTTATAGCACAAATTCCGGATCAATGTATTAGAAATAGAAATTATAATTATTCGAATTCGAAATTTAAAAATAACTGTCTGAATTGGCTCGAGAAAAATATTCGAGTCCCTTTAAACATAAAAATAGATGATTGGAGATATTTCTTGCGTAGGTAGGTAGTTTGTCGCGTACTCAAGTAATGTCTTGCTTACAGATACGAGCGGAAAAAAAAACAAGTAGTGTCTCGACTCTCGATGGAAGCCAAGCCATAGACTTTTAAAAAGTGAAGTGAAGTGAACAAGTAATGTCACCTTTTTTGTACCTACCCACATTTGTTGCTAAAAAGTATCTAATAGCAATAGGTGGCTCTGTATAGATTGTGAGTTGTGACGCCCAGAGCGCTGGCTGGCTCGCCCCGTGCCGCGCCGTCTTGTGGCGCTTCGGTTTTCGGGAACTTTTCGCGTGTGAAAAGTGAGCATTTAAAAAATGAACGATTTAAGTACCTATTTATGTGACAATTTGTTAACTAATGTTGCTGTGTGCGGCGGCAGATCGCCTATAAAATGTGATTACAAAACTTTAAGGTAAGTCTCAAAGTTTTGCTTTGTATTTTAATAAATTGTAAATTTGATAAGTTGCCCGTACCCACTCACTTATCTCCTTATCATAGATAAATAATTGGTCTCGCGCGTGGTGCTGCTACTGATCTATAAAATTGTTTTATTGGCGATTTATTATTTAAAAAAAAAATAACAGGACGTCCCGGTATAGTTCAAGAAATGTGGCGACATTAGATAGTTGACCATTGGGATTGTTCAATCGAAATTATACTTTGTTTCGACCCCCTACAGTTCCATTTATGCAACTCGACGATAAACATCGATAGAAAAGAGTATCAACGTACCTTGGATAAATTTTTGTTATAACGACGACGCGGACGGCTTGGTCTAGTGCGTAGGCGGCTCCGCTCTCTGCTCGAGGAGGATGCGGGTTTGAATCCGTTACGGGCAAATTCAGATAATGGCCCGAGTGTAACTTGGATCGCCCTAAGCCCATTACAAGTGCTAGAAGACGCCTTAGCTAGATGCCAAAATATTAAGCAGTTGCCAGAGCAGCAGGTGCAGTAGCAGTGTTAGCTTAGTTAGTAGAACACTCGCCTGAAACCCAAGGGAGATTTTCATGTGCGAAACTAATTTTCAATAATTGCTAAACGGTGACGGAAAACATCGCGAGGAAACCTGCACGACTATAGGAGGCGTGTGAAGTTCACCAATCCGCACTGGGTCAACATGGTGAACTATTGAAGGGGATATCGTATTGAAGGGGAATGTGCCGTATTACATTGGGATCAAAATACAACAGCGAAGTGTCAGTGCTCTGCAGTGTACCTCTATCTATCCTTTCGGAGAATACAGTCGTGATAATGTATTAATGTTATTGGTTGTCAACGCTAGTACGTCTAAAATTTAGCTTATACCAAAACGAACTCTGTGTCACTGTGTATAAAACTTATATTTCTGTTATAAAACCCACTCTGTGACACGGCAGAATTCGCTCGCGCTGTCAGTGTCATTTAGTTGGAGAATGAACCCTTTCTATGAGTCAATACAGTTTGTTTTGGTATGGCAAAGAATATTACGCACGCCCCAGTAAGCCTCCCGCTTTTAGTAGCTTGCCACTAGTTGTCGTTTGTGTAAAAGTGTTGACACAACAGCGATCCTTGCAAAGCTGACGGCATTCAGAGCGCCCCGCACTCCATCCAGCCGACGTACTGCTACGAGAGCCAACACAAACACTCTTGTTTTAAACTGACGTTCAACTGAATTTGTACTGTTAGTACTTGGGACTCGATTAGCTTAACTTGAGTTTTGTTAACATGATATTTTTAACGCAAGACATCCAGCTCACACCATAGGACCCCAATTCTTAGACATCATCTTTATGTCGAAAAAAAAACTGAAAAAATACGACCAATTTGACGTTTTATTTTTCGACATATATCGAATAGAGATGACGTAGATCTCACGAAAATCGCTCCGCTGAATGTATACTATAGCTCAAAGGCGACATGAAGTCGTAAGAAGCTGATACTCAAGCAGAACTGCTTTTTTTATCACTGAGATTTCACCGATGCCATGAGATTACCGAGGAAAATTTACTTATAGCCAATTACGGAAAACTCCGAGGTGAATCGGATCCACTTGGTATTGTAAGCCCTATGCTGCGGACATTAAGATCGATGTGTTCGTGACTTTGACGTCCACATAATCTAAAGGCCTCTCGCAGTGCGTCGTCCACCATCGCCCGTCAATTTATTTGTCATAGCAATAAGAACTGTATTGACACATAGAAGAGGTTCATTCTACATGAATTGACACAGACACCGCGAGCGAATTTTGACGTGTGGCGGTGTAGCTTTTGCGACAGAAATTTAATCTTTATGCATATTGACACAGAGGTCATTAGGTATTGGCAAATATTTTGACGCGCGAGAGTTAACGCCCTAGTGTGCGCTTTATTGTCTATGAGATGACCATGACTAATCGGCGGCGGCATAAATTATTGGGATTTTTTTTTCACGTTTTTCGCTATTATTACGTTATCTATGCACTTACAATAATATATCAGCACCCTAAACATGTCTGTGTAGGCATAAGTCTTATCTCTTTCAACTGCCAGATTTGTCGAGAAGATTACATCACTTCTAGCTTTTTATACTGGACACGGCTCGACAAATCTGACAGTTGAAAGAGATAAAACTTATGTCTACGTGGTGATGCTACAGGGGTAGAGACCTAATCATTTTGTTAAAAAAATATGATCATGAGAAGTACGGCAATACATTTAGATAATTAACTTTAGTTCGTGTTCCAACAGAATCGGAGATAATTTATATTGCAGTAACTCTATTTGCAAGTCTATTGTGACATAATGTATTTTAGTGGCGCGAAATGCTTTTCCCTGAGTGAGGAGTAGAGACAACAAACACTATCTTCTTGGCTTATTTATAGAGCTCTTTGAACTCTATTGGTATTATAATTTTACATTACGTGTAGGTCTGTATTCTATGTGGGTAGGCAGATACCTATTGCACGAGTAAATATTCACCGCCTATAAAAGTATTTTTTCTACACAAAAGTGATATATAATGGCCTACAAAAGGATTACTTTCCATAAACATTGTAATTTACAGTAAGTAGTTGCCTAACAAACACTCATAATGCCAACTCACAGGTCCAAGCATATTCACAAACCCACTCACACAACATGCATACAACACACACACCACACACAACACACACACACTCTTACACGCACATCACAGACAAATTGCAAGGTACCTTATTATTACATTAAAATATATTGTAAGATGATAACCTTTTACCTATACAGTGTCCATGGGGTGGGGTCCTGGTGATCTGTAATACAGGCTTTGCCTATCTCAGACACCAGCTCCTCACATTTATGTAACTATTTTATGTTATTTTAGTCTTACATTTTATACCCTAAGTAAGTCACATATGTAGGTACAAACCTACATATGTGAGGAGAAACAAACGCTTTTTATTTATTATTATAGGCGTTACTTATCATAAGTCGTTTAGGATTATAACGACGTGAACGTTAACAAATTAGTTTCAGTATTTTGATAACGACATCCATTTCGATTATGGATTTGTGAATATTACCAGATATATGTCATAATACCGGAATGGCGTTGCTTTTTCGGAAGAAACTTGCCCCATTATTTATCGGCTCACCATAAACAAATAACGCGAAACAATGACAGATGGCGTTGTACGACACCGCCGCCATGTTTATAGCCTATGCGTCGAATAATGATAAGTTGCCTTCTATATCTTTGGATAGACAAACTATTATTACACTCGCAAAACAACACATCAAACTATCCTAAACCCTATTGTTATAATAATAAGGTTAGTGTGAAATATTTGAACGGAAATGTTGTGTTGGTATTGCAAGTTATGCAAAGGCTCAAGGAATATTTCTTGCGCCCAAATAGATACAGCCTACTTATGACAGTTTCCATAGAATTTAGTTCGGAACTTTTGGATCGGATTTATTTAAGATATTATTCTAAATGTTGATAATATACTTCATTATTTTTAAATTGCAACGGCAGAAGTCCTAGTGACTAGATACGTTTTTGAATTTATTGACACTACTACACATACTCACCGTATCATCTCAAACTAAACAAAGCTTGTAAGTTACCGTACATTGGACTCAGGGCGATCTCAGTAACACCCAGACCAGTGCAAATTCCGAAAAGCCCATTTCCTGAATTTGACACTGGCGGGATCGAACCCGCAACTACCCGTAACCCGGTGCAGTGGTCTGAATGCCGCTCAGACCACTAGAGCAAGTCGTCGTCATAAGAAAGAAAGAAAGAAAAGAAAGAAAGAAAAACTTTATTGTGGCTAGCAGTAAAATAAAAGATTACAAAAAATTAACAAGTAATAATTTAAAAAAAAAAATATCTGCTCACCACAAACGGACCCAATTCAGCATGTGCTGGTTGAAAAGAACCAGCGCTGGTCTTCCATTGGGACCGTTTGGCGATTTCACGGGCGCAAACCCAAAAAAAAAATAATAAAATAAAATAAGAAAATAACTAAAGGGCTCGAACCCAGAACTGTACATATAAAATTAAAAACGCAAACCAAGGATAATATAGTCTATGCTGTACAACACATAAAACCAAGAATTATAGACATAACACCATAAACTGCTTGCATAAAGCTATAAAGTCTATGGCGCGACAAAACGGAAAGAGGTATACTCTTTGAGGTTAGATGCGAAAGCAAAAGTAACCTACAAAATAATGTGAATTAAAAAATAAAATAAAAAATGTTGTAGAAAATAAAAGTATTGGTAAAAAATTCAGTGAAACTTATAAGCACTTCGTCAAGATCAAAATGAAACAACTACAACAGTACATTTTTCTTGCTAACAATACATGTTTAAATGTTCGTTTGCTCGTTCGTTCGATAACATACATGTTTAAATGTCCGTTTGTAATACTGACCACGTTCAAACTTATAGGCAGTTAAGCTTCTACCCGCGACTTCGTTCGCGCCCACTTCGATGTTTTAATATCATTATAAATTATAGCCTTTATGTTATTCTGTAGTTGTAGCATGTGAGCCACGACTACGTATGTCACGGAATATCTTGATGTTGTCTCTTTCTCTCGTATGAAATTAGACAGAGAGCGAGCGAGCAAATTCGTGACAAAGGCCTTGTCTTGACATGCGTGCTAACGCCACTGATGCACAAACAATAATACTGTAAAGTTTCATCAAAATCCGTTCAGTAGTTTTTCGTGAAAAAGTAACAAACATCCATCCAAACTTTCATATTTATTGAGTCAGGTTATAGGTAAATAGTCATGAGTAATTAATTCATTACTCGGTGCCGCGGATCGCTCGCTGTACAAAACAAACACTGGTGGAATACTCGCGAACATGATATTTCTGTTACCAATTATCACGCCTCACGCAGACTTGCTAGTGTGCAGTTTATGGACAGAAGTTCACATTTTAAGTCTATTATTATAGACTTAGAACTTCAACGGTTTATACGGCGATAAATAGTAGATGTGCATAATATTATTCTACTGTCTACTAAAATTCTTCTCGTATCCTAGGGTTTGACGGTATGTGATGATATCAAACTTTTCTGCATTTTAAATTAAGCCGAGCTTTTCCTAATTTGGAAGGTTAACAAGTCCAATTTTATGTGTGACTAGCTGTGCCCGCGACTTCGCCCGCGTGGACTTTAGGGAGATTACCCGGAAATATGGGTATTATGTTTTTCCCGCGGAACCCTAATGCTTTTTCTAAAATTAATGTAGCCTAAGTTACGCCTTGGAACGTCAGCTATCTGTCAGTGAAAGTCCCATTGAAATCGGTTCAGCCGTTTAGAAGTTTACCTCAAACAAACAGACAGACAGACAGACAGACAAAAAAATTTAAAATTGCGTTTTCGTTGTAGGTATCGTATATACTTTCATACGCATTTGGTAAAAAAGTGTTATTTTGATATTACAAACAGACACTCCAATTTTATTTATTTGTATAGATGTATAGATATAGATATAGATTTTGTCAGATTATCTATGTCAAGACGTATAAAACTAAATGGATATTGCATCAATTCACCCATTTAGGCTCAATTTTTGTTATGGCACATTTCGTTATCAATGATAGCGTTTACTGTTTATCATAATGATTTTAATATTCTTCTCAAGGCGATATTATTTTGACGCCAGCTTTATTTAACTTAACCTACTCCTCTATTACTGTGTCATAAGTCTCAGGGATTCCGCCATTAATATATTCGTTATTTCTGTGAGTAGCACGCGAGAAGGAAACATCACATCTCGTGTACATAATGGGAACGAGCGGGGCTGCTGCCACGCGAGTTTTTAGACAGATAAGCTCCTAAATGTGGGAATGGAAATTCGTATATGGGAAACGGAAGACAAAATGTTATTAGCTTGAAACCGTATCATGTAGCTGTTTATTTAAATCAGGGTTGGTGCTGGACGACATTTTTGCACATATAGGTGCTGATACTGATGCTGTAGCTGATTTAAATTAATTTATTTCATGAAAAATAACGTGAAAGCGAACCCCTACAAACTGATTTGCAGTGATGTTTTTAATATTGCTTTTAATTTTTTTCCTATTAAATTTGTGCATAATCTGTCAAATATTGGCATTGCAATTATGGTAAAAAAACCTTTTTAAAAACAAGCTTTTATTTAATTGCCCTTAGTTTTCGTGTTCTCCTCAGCAAGGCCTTTCATTTGATACCAATATTGTGATAGTGCAGAAAAAATATCTATTCCGCCATCTTGGATGATCCGCCATTTTGGAATTAGAATGACGTCACATAGCTTAGCATGCATTGTCATCCAAAATAAGGGTGTATACCAAATTTCAGTTCAATCGGTTAAAGATAACTTCATTTGCAAGATTCCACCCGGACATACATTGCAAGTTAATATAAAGCTTGTATAAAAATACGACCAATTTTGCCGTTTTCTGTCCACATATTATGTCGAATAAGAAATAATGTTTATCATGCGAGAATTAACCCCCTGATCATTGTAAATTTGTTGCACTGATATTGTATAATGTGTGTTTATATTTGTTTTCAACCGCAATGAGATTGTTGCTGCGGTCTGTTCCACACTTGGCCAAATCACGAGCAAGAGAAAGAATCCACGGTATTCATTTGCCCCGTGATTTGAATTAGGAGTTTACTTTTGGCTTATATTGGCATCATAAGTTTAATTTTTTTAAGTACAACAATGTTCGACAATCCTTTTTTTTTTTAACGTCGGAAAATCCTTTATGGATACCCTGCCACCTCGGGGGAAGTAACAGGGTTAGGTGGGAGTCCCGGCAGAAGGCCGTATGCCCACTATTGACGGCCGTATGCCCACTAACCGACGGTGTACCATCTTCGGCTTATATCGGGGCGCCACGGAATCGCTTTCGCATGCACCACGACATGTTCGACAATCCTGTAAATGTAATAAAACGTGTAATATCTAAAGAAACCTTCTAAATTCTCTTATTCACATAGAATTTGAGTCTTGTCTCCGCTTGCGACTGTTCCGTTGCATTTCTTTCGCTCTGAAGATTTACTGTGTTTTTGTAGCGCATTACTAAGCGAGGCTCGATCCCTGATTCATGGCCGCCCTGATCCCCGCCCGCCCAGCGCGCACCCCGGCACACCCGGGCGGGCGGCGACAACCCGGGATATGCAATGAGTACCGGGATTTTGATAAACCCTACAATATACGAACATTTGTTTCCTATTTTCTTTTTGTAATTTCAACCCGGACCAACCTTAAGTATATCTGGTAAACTTTGCAGAAAGTATTGTTGTTTTTGGGATGACTATTTTGTAGTCGGTCTAATATTTTTATACTTAGTAAAGTCAAAGTCAAATCATATTGTTTTCTTATATTTACGCGAATACTATACATTGAAATAAAACTACTGAAATAAAAGATTTTATCGCGTTTATTTAAACGTCGGGAAAATAAAATAGTAAATAAACGCGATAAAATCCGTAAAATAGTTTTATTTCAATCAAAGTCAAATGATTTGACTTTGATTGTAATAAAACTTTTATTATTCTGTTATATTTTATTTTTCTGTATAGGCCTATGGGGGCACTTACAAATTGTCAAGTTTACATTTTTTTCTTATTCGAGTATACTACTACTGGATCGAAAAGCGACCTCAACTGAGAAGATCCGGCAAGAAACTCAGTGAGCTGATATTTTTTTTAAATCGCCATATCTTATTTCAAATACACAATAAAAAGCATTCAGTAAAAAAGGGTAGGGGCTGCACAGGGTGATTTTATTATGTTTAATTCTCGCTACGGCAATTTTTTATAGTAGCTAGGATCTCATAGTCCACTGTGTAATATATATCGCAGTTATCTCATTATATTTAATGATACCTAACTAAGTATAAGCATTGATTGATGAAATTAGTTATTAGTCGGTAACATTCAGTAAGCTTACGAGCATTTTGCAGCGAAATAATGTTTCTAATTATGTCCGTAGCTGTACGAAACTATAAGAGCTGCGAGACAATGACAACGCCTTAAAGACGCGAGTTTGTAGTTTACACCTTGTCTCCGCGGATCATCAATCTTTGGCAAAATTATTAAATCAATATGTACCCACTGGGTATAACCCACTTTATAGAAAAAATAAAGCAATTACCTACTAATTATTAACACACTATGAAATTGGGATTAGTTTAGCATAAATAGATAAAGTAGGTCCTTTACTTATTTCAAGTTTATCAATTTATTAGCGTTCCGTACCCAAAGGGTAAAACGGGAACCCTATTACTGAGACTTCGCTGTCCGTCCGTCCGTCTGTCACCAGGCTGTATCTCATGAACCGTGATAGCTAGAGAGTTGAAATTTTCACAGATGATGTATTTCTGTTGCCGCTATAACAACAAATACTAAAAAACAGAATAAAATAAATAATTAAGGGGGCTCCCATACAACAAACGTTATTTTTTTGCTCGTTTTTATAGATAATGGTACGGAACCCTTCGTGCGCGATTCTGACTAGCACTTGGCAGGTTTTTATATATTAATAATAAAAATAAAACTTCATTCTATTGCCGCTTATTAGTAAAAAATTTCAAAGTAAGGACTAAAATGAGCAAAACTATTCCGCTGGTAGCAGAAACGTGCAATTTGAATGGATATTAAAAATCTAATTTAAGCGTGCTAGCCGAAACTCGAGATACTGTGCGGCGCTCGGCGTCGGCGACACGCCTCGCTTTACACCTCGGCCTTATATAAAACGAATAAGATTCTTGTTTCACTATTTTTAGTGTCCAATTTCAGTTTAATAAACTCCCTTTGAGGAAATTCTCTAAATGAAAAACAAGTTAAAGTTATTTCATATCAGATGAATCTAGAATCTATTCCAATAATACTATAGTTGGTATGGTTGAATGTTCAGAAAGTGTTTCACGGCACGTTAGACACAAATAATGAGCTGGTTATACGCTATGCTAGGCGTAGATAATGCACATGTAGTTATCTTGACGATTCTAGATTCTTCATTAAAATATATAAATAGTTATTTTCATAAATAGTTAAAAAATAATATTTATTTATATATGTGCATGAAACTTATTCGACTGAAATATGACGTCATTATCATTATAATATTCACCGAATGTTGTCAGTTTATATTTGCGTAGCTGCTACGCCGTAGCGCTTTTTACGCTACGCCGGCTACAAATAATGAGTAGACACCTACGAGTCCCGGGTCACCGGCAGGCTGGCTACAAAGGCAATGCTTAGTGCTGTCTGCTCCTATTGTTACAGTAAGTACACTTGATTTTAAAGCTATTTTAGACAGTCATGTTATCGTTAATTTTTGAAGGGTACATGTGAAATAGAAGTACTTACTGACCTACCTATACTCAGTATTAAATCTATAATTTGTTAGTCATTGAAAATTAAATGCATACATGTTTTATTACATTATTGATGTGAGTCCACTCCCAACTTGTGAGTACTTACATTTTTTCATAGTTATTTCCAACGTGTTATTATATTAAAGAGGGAGATTTTTCTAACATTTGACAGTTTCATACGTCAAATGTTAGATCAATTACATCTATTTTGTGACGTCATTTTGTCACATACACGTATCTATACTTTCAAATATCATTGGTTATTTCATTGATATAATAATTGTATTGCACTTATCTATACAATTATTTAAAACTTTACTTATTTGTTCAGTATTGTTCACCGTTTGTACAATGTAATTCAATAAAATCCCGTCCACAATAGCTCATTGTACAGTTCACATAAAATAAATATAACACTTTGTTTGTAGAACGGGTCGAATGTACCGCCGGGTAAATACTACGCACTGCGAGACGTGACTGCCCGCCGCTCTCAAAGCTCCCATGATATTATTAAATTCAATTTTAATTCTCCTGCTACAGTATGCTGGCATTATTGTACAGTTCACGCGATTTTTAACAAAATATTAGTTTTTTTTTTGCAGAGACGATCAGCCTTACCATCACATTTTAAAGTATTGTTGTTTCAATAATAACTGTTAAATTTTGACAGATTTTGTTCTGAGTTGACTGTCAAAGAATTAAAGTAATATTTAAAACATTGCTGCAAGACAGGTGGTGGTAAGAGGGCCGGACTCCAATTGGCGCAAAATCGACATCATCTCTATTCGAGATATGCCGAAAAATAAAACCGGCCAAGTGCGAGTCAAACTCGCACACGGAGGGTTCCGTACCATTATCTATAAAAAACGGAAAAAAAATCACGTTTGTTGTATGGGAGCCCCCTTAAATATTTATTTTATTCTGATTTTTAGTATGTTTTGTTAGCAGATGATGTATTTCTGTTAGCGGCAACAGAAATACATCATCTGTGAAAATTTCAACTCTCTAACTATCACGGTTCATGAGATAAAGCCTGGTGACAGACGGATGGACGGAGCGAAGTCTTAGTAATAGGGTTCCCGTTGTACCCTTTGGGTATGGAACCCTAAAAACTAAAAAATACGGCCAATTTGACGTTTTGTTGCGACATAGATGATATCAATCTCACGAGAATTGCCCCGCTGGTCACTTTTGCGGGTAATACTTCGTCGCTAACAGCACGAGACCGCAGTTTGTGGATAAATAAAGGAATAAAGGGGCTTTTGCTCAGGACACGGAAAAGGCTAAAATATATAGTTTATATTTCAGTTACCAAACAAGAGACACGAAGGAAAAGTAGATGTCAGAAAATATATTTTATTAGACAATACTTAACGCATTTCATAAAGGTAAATATTTTAAGCAATGAAATCCCTAGTGTACCTAATGTTAAAAAAGGAAAAATGTTTCTTAAATGTAATAATAAACTTGCCCCTGATAATCCAATTTCCAAGAATCCTTTTGAAAAGAAACAAATAATACGGCTGAATTTATTAATATTGGACAGTCGCTTGCGGACTGTACCAGATAGTTTCAATAGAAAATTGAAACGGTCGTCGAGCGGCGGCCGTCTGCAGGCGCAGGGTTGGCTCGTAGACTTTTTTAACTTAATTATTACTGATCGAGGAATTTTTAATTGAATTAAGAATGATGGAGCTCGTTTAATTAATATTCTAAATAATGATTCACAATTATTTTAAGTACTTTGGCACTAATTTTGTTTTACAGAAAGTTGTTGCATTAAACAAAATCGTAGATAGATAAGAATATCAGAGCTTGTTGCATATACATATCGAGGGGTGAAAGGCTATTTGACTTAAACGATTTTTTTTTACTTTACAGGAGAGCATACTCATTCGGCGCAGAAAAAATCTGATTTCATATATGTATAAGAGTCAATATCGCCCAAAATTGTCGCATAAGTCAAATCGCCTTTCACCCCTCGATATGAAACTGTACGGAACTGCCTGTTTAGTAGTGTGACTAAAAATATATTTTTAGATGATTAGTAAAGTCAAAATCACATCCTTTTTATGTATAGGCCTATGAGGGCACTTAAAAATTGTCCAGTTTGCATTTTTGATTCCTTATGCGTCAAAACATTTCGGGATCGAAACGCGATTCGAACTGAGACGATCGGGCAAGAAACTTTTTTATTCATATCTCCAAATTGAGGTTTTACCAAATTATAGTTCCGTTGGTTCCCATGCAATATAAATATAATGTTTCTTTACATAAGTACCTATTTTAAGCTAACCATAGTAAACAATCCATGCTCTACTACGTAGCCTTGGCCTTCATAAAATTATTCAGTCAATCAAGAAATTTGGAGTATAGGCTCAACATACTATAATAGGAATTGCGTAAGTAATATATTTTTGTATAAAAACATCAAAATCTATTTTACTGTTATATTATAGACCACTAAATTAAATTATAATAGTATTACAAAATTTATTACGATTTTTCTTTAATTATTAAAAAAACTTTTCTGCATGTTGGCAGCCCTGCGATCGTCTGCAAACACTTGCCCTTTGATACCGCCATTACGAATCTGAATAACAAAGTGTTTGCAAATTTCCAACGAGCTGCGAGCAGCGGCTTGACGAGCCTCCTCTGAAGTTCGATTCGACTGTTCACGTCCTCTCGAACACTTTGATTTTATATATAAATCCCCGCGCCCACAGGCGCTTTGAGACGCGCGCGGCCAATTCAAAACAAACTGTATTAACTCATAAAAAAGTACATTTTTCTACGAAATATCATCGATGACGTGAAATAATTTTTTCGAGTGACGTTTACCAAAACAATTTAATCTTTATGTGTATTAACAAAGAGTACATTTTAAAAAGTCAAGTTAATCGCTCGCCCCAGTAGATGCAGGACGTAAACGTTCGATTTTCTTTTTACTTTGTACCATGTAGTTACTTTCTATTTGTGTTTCACGTGCAAATAAAATAAATATTTTTATCACAATTTACTTTATGTGTCAAACGTGAGTTTAACTACTATTCACGAGAGCTCTACACACAAGCATTTAGCTTAGTTAGATGAGCTAACAGAACTAGTAATATTACCCTTATATTGATAGTAATAAAAAAATGTCTAAGCTAAGCTAGCACGAGCTTGTGGAGAAGTTAAACAGGCAAATATTTTTTGGGACTTGCCTGAGCAATGATTCGTTACATTTGGACTCTACCTCTTGAGTGCCATCTTCTAACATGTTTATATCGCTTTCGAGTCACTACTATCACAGTCATTCTTACTTCTGAAATCTGCGTTGAGAGTGCGACACGCTTTCGTTACGCACGGCTACGTAAAAAAAGATTGTGTTCACCCTTTTGAACTATATTAAATCTAAATTCTGGAACACATATTGTAATTCATTATCATACCAAGGTAATTTTAATCCAAACAAGTAGAAACAACCGAATATGACATTTGTCTCAAGTTATTGTTTGTAAGCAGTGGCTATTTGGATAGGCATCATTATCACGCCTGTATTCCCCAAAGGGGTAGGCAGAGGTGCACTGCAGTGCGCCCATACTTCGCCAATGTATTTTGGTCCCAATATAATAGGGGGCGAGCTTATTGCCATTATTATTGCCAGTACGGGTTGGTGAACTTCACACGCCTTTCTATAGACGTGCAGTTTCCTCACGATGTTTTCCTTCACCGTTCTGCAAGTGCTTATCATTGTTGAAAATTATAGTCGCACATGATAATTATCTCAGAGGTGCGGGCACGGGATTTGAACTTGCACGCCTTACGTTCAAGGCGGGCGTTCTTGCCTACGAGGTTTTTTTTTTTTTTTTTTTTTTTTTTTTAATCCGGACCTCTATCGGCCCGGCCCGCGTGCTCACCTCTGATGTGGGGGTCAGAGTTCTTAAAATTAGCCTTAAGTTTAATGTGTGTAAAATAATTTCTCCAGCCTGGATTATTTTTATTGAAAATAAATGAAAAGTCAATGTCAAGTAAAAGTCAAAAAATACATGATGACAAAAAAAAGCAAGTAAACCCGTCTTAAAATTAACAATATAAAAAGACAATAAAATAGCAAAAGGCTATGGACAAGGATAATAAACAGCATATAAAACATGATAAAAATAAAATAACGGAGTTTCCCTACTATCCATTGCGCGGATCCGGCAACCAGAGCCATTGATGCGCAGTGTAGTGTAGGCGGCTGTTGGTCGCTTATTGACAAATAAGTTGGCAGCTGGCCTCTTTCTGCTTAGGTTTTATTTCTATCAATGACTCTGGTCGCCACCTCCACGCAATAGCCTAGTAGGGTATCACGTCTATCCTTGTCCATGACGAGCTTACTTAGGCTGGATAAAACTAAGGCTACGCCTAAGGTCATCTCAACATCATGCCTTCGGCGCGCAAACACAGGGCAATGAAGCAAGATGTGCTCCACTGTCTCGCTGACACCCGGTTCGCAGATGCATGATGGGTCCTCCTTGCGCTTGAAACGGTTCAAGTACCCAGAGAACCCACCGTGCCCCGTCAGAACCTGTGTGAGCACGGCAGTGGGCACGATCTCTCTAATCGTCCTGTACGCTACCAGAAGGTCAGGGAAAAACATTTTGGTCGTGGATGCAGTGGTGCCAGTCTGGTACCTACGATTCCATTCGTCAAGCGATTCCGAGCGGATTTGTTGCTTGACGAATGAAACCGGACATTTGTCGTACACAGGTTTGGACCTAACGTGCAGCGCTGCTTGTTTAGCCAGCTCGTCTGCTCTCTCATTACCCGCCAGCCCCGCGTGTGCTTTTATCCAAAACAAGGAAACGTCCTTGTTTTGGAGTCTACAGCGGGCGATGTTGTCCCGCGCCTCGGCGGCTAGCGGATGATGAGAGAGTGCGTTGACCACTGTCTCGAGTGCCCAACGCGAGTCGCTGATGATAGCAAAACTGGCGCTTCCACTCTCTAACGCGAATTTCGTGGCTCTGCATATAGCCAAAAGTTCAGCCTGGTAGACCGTGCAGTAAGATGACAGCTTGAGTTTGAGCGACTTGGTCTCCATTTCACTATTCCATACGGATAGTGAGGCGCCGACCTTGCCTTCAATCTTGCTGCCATCTGTATAGATTCGTACTGCGCTGCATACGTTGATGGTCACGTCTCGCTGGTCCATCAGGCTTATGAACTTGAGGTCCATATGTTTCGCGGGATGCGGAGTACTCGTGTACGCCAGTCTGCTTTCTACCTCGACGTCTCTCAGCTCTGGTCGAGGTACTCCCCTCTTGGCCTTGTAAAGGGAGGCCGCTTCGCGTATGCGAATGTCGAGGGGTAGTAACCCGGTCAGAGCGAGTGACGCGTTCAGGGACACCGTTTTGTAGGCTTTGCACATCTTTAGCGCAAAGCCTCTCTGGACAGTGTTCAGCTGCTTCTGTATAGTGATCTTGTTTGTCGACGGCGACCAGGCACTGGCGGCATACAGGATGAGGGGCTCAACAGTGGCTGTGTAAATCACCCGGATGACTTCTGGGTGGAGGCCCCAGCTAGTTTTGGCGGCCCTTGCCAACTGTTTGTAGACATTCAACGCCTTTCTGCAGGTGTTCGCAGTGTGGTTGTTGAATGTCAACTTATGATCGATAGTGAGCCCCAAGATCTTAATCTCATTGGTCATGCCAATATCAATCCCGCCCATGGTAAGTAGGGGGGTGTCATAAATACGCTTCCTTGTCACAACCATCGCGCTTGTTTTGTGAGGTGCGAACTTCAGCTTATTTTTGACACCCCAATCCCGCACATAGGCAAGGGTGGGATTGGCTTGCCTCTGTATGTCCAGTGCCGTGTCGCCGTCGAAAACGAGCACTACGTCGTCTGCGAAAGCCTGTACGTATTGCCCTCGCGTTTCAAGTCCTTTCAGCAGTGGGTCAAGGAGAAGATTCCAGAGTACCGGTCCGCCAATAGACCCCTGCACGCACCCTTTCTGAGTGCCCTTTATGTGCTCCTCACCAGCATACCTGACACGGACCTTGCGATCCTGCAGGTAACTGTCGACGACTCGTCGGAGGTTGACCGGGCACTCCTCCTCGGCCAGTCTCACCCTTATGGCCGGCCACCATGCATTATCAAAGGCTCCCTCTATGTCCAGTGATACCACGGTCACGATCTTTCGCTGAAGTACTTTGCCGCGTATGTACTGTATCAGGTCATAGAGGGAGTCCTCGGTACTCCGCTGGGGCATAAAGCCATATTGGCGTAGACTGAGCCTAGGAATCAGGTGCCACTTGAGCCTATTGACTACCATCTTTTCAAAAATCTTCCCCATGACCGGCAGAAGGCCGATGGGCCGATAGGACTTGGGGCTCGTGTAGTCCGTTTTACCGGGCTTTCGCAGAACGACCACCACTGCTACCTTCCATTGTTCCGGGAAGAGACTCAACTCGAGGCACTTGTTCATGATTGCCAGGTAAAGGTCCGGATCCTTGTTGATGACCTGGCAACATATGTCAGCGGTGAAGCCGTCTCCTCCGGGTGCCTTCTTCGGGTTAAAACTTTCCGCCGCGGCTCTAAGCTCCTCCACTGTGAACGGCTGATCATGGACTTCGCCATCAACTCGGTCATTCACACGGTTAGCTTGGGCTCTCGTCCGCTGGTGGTCTAAGTTGTCCTCCGTCTCCAGGTCTCCCGGGAAGAATGTGTCCGCCAGTAACTTGGCAGACTCTCTCTGCCCCACCGAAATGCCGTCTCTCACCAATGGAAGGTCTTCTTTCCTTCTGGTAGTGTTTTTCATGACCCTGTAGATGCCCTCCCATACTGTTTCTCTGTCTTGTTTCTCACAGAATCCCTTCCAGCTTTGAATCTGGGCCTTCTTGGCTTCTTCCTCGTACTTTCCTTTTGCCTGCAGGTACTGCTCAACGACTCCAGGTCTTCGGGATGGCGCTGCGCATCGGACTCTACGCTTTTTTGTGTTGACATCTCGCTTCATTTTCTCAAGATCCTCAGACCACCATGGCAATTTAAATTTTTGGCCTGGTTTATGTGTTACTATTGTTTGGATGCATGCGTCTGAGATTACTTGTGTAAGGCTATTCACATGGCTGTCTAATTCTACTTTACTATTAATGTCATCTATTTCTAATCTATTTAATTTGCGTTCTAGTTTTAACTGGTCCAGTTTCTCATGAAACCGGTCCCAGTTAGCGTTTTTAGTTTTAAATTTCCGCGTGGTTCTACTGATGTTAATCCCGTTTGCCTTACACAATCGAATTTGAAAAAGTATGCCATTGTGATCTGAGCTGGTGAGATCTTCAGCCACTCTCCAGTCTTCCACCAGCGCTAAAAGGTCCTCCGTGCAGGCTGTGACGTCGATGAAGCTAGTTAGCCGTCGTCCTCCCCTCACCGTATCGAACGTGGGGACGTCACCATTGTTCAGTACGTGCAGGTTCATCTCTGTTAACGCACCCAGCATTTCTTCGCCTCTGCTGTCCGTCGTGGTGCTGCCCCACCATGAGCTCTTGGCGTTTGCGTCGCCCCCAACTATGATCTTATAGTTTGCGTGAGAAAGAACTATGGTGTTAAGATGGTCCAGGTATGGCCCTATGGGTTGGTCAGGTTCGAAGTAGTACGAGACGGCGAGAATCTCCCATGCACTCGTTCGCAATTTTACTACCACGATGTTATTGGTGGTTAGGCTCGGGCACTGCAAGACGTCGATAGTTTTGTCAAAAACAATTATCGCAGCCTTGATAGTGCCCTCACCGCGATCCGCGCTTTGGTAAACTCTCGCCGCGCCGTAATTCTTCATTTCCTTTTGCCCCCCCACGTAAGGTTCCTGGACCATGCCTACGAGGTTACCACTGCTTGCGATAGGCATGGTGATCTAAATATGGGTAAAGAAAGTACACGGGAGAGGCGGTGCGCGCTGGGGCGGGGTCCGTGTACCCCGCGTCAGCAGAACGCCCTACCAATTGTAGAACAGGGCCAGGCAGTCTACTAACACTGGAGTTGCTATACTATCGTCCTGGAGCTGCTATGACTCCATTCATTAAGGCATGAAAACAACATCTTTTTAGGGTTCCGTACCCAAAGAGTATAACGGGAACCCTATTACTAAGACTTCGCTGTCCGTCCGTCCATCCGTCCGTCACCTACCTGCCTGTCATCAGGCTGTATCTCATGAACCGTGATAGTTAGAGAGTTGAAATTTTCACAGATTATGTATTTCTGTGATCGCTATAACAACAAATACTAAAAAACAGAATACAATGAGTATTTAAGGAGGCTCCGATACAACAGACGTGATTTTTTTGCCGTTTTTATAGAGAATGGTACGGAACCCTCCGTGCGCGAGTCCGACTCGCACTTGGCCGGTTTTTTTCAATGGTACCTAGAATATGAACAGTGTACACATTAGATATTGTCATATTGATGCAATTTAACAAGTCATATTCTAGTTACCATTGATACAAGATGTAATTTTTGTGCCTTAAAAAATGGGTTCATAGCAACTCCACGACGATAGTGTTATCAGACTTGGGGCCCAGTTTAGTGTCCAGATCTTTGAGGAAGATATTTTCTTTCAAAATAAGCCCTCTTTCAGCAATGTTTTTAATATTATACTTAGTTTTTGAAAGTTAACTCATTACAAAATCTGTCAAAAGTAATGCATGAGTATTTTTGGACGGTTTTTTGGTACATCTGTACTTTTTAATGTCATTTTACATACATCATCATCACGCCTGTATTCCCCGAATGGGTAGACAGAGGTGCACCGTAGTGCGCCCACATTTGCCGATGTATTTTTGGTCCCAATGTAATAGGGGGCGAGCCAATTGCCAGTATACCGGGCACATTCTCCCTCAATACGAGGGAGATTTTTGGGCTATAGTTCACCACGCTGGCCCAGTGCGGGTTGGTGAACTTCACACGCCTTTCTATAGACGTGCAGGTTTCCTCACGATGTTTTCCTTCACCGTTTCATAGCATGTGGTAATCTCGGATGAAAATGAGATTCACACATAAACCCAGAGGTGCGAGCCGGGGTTTGAACCTGCACACTTTGATTTGCAAGGCGTGCGTTCGACCACTCGGCTACCACTGCTATAATTGATTTTATTTAACGTAAATAGATAATTATGTTAGCAGTAGGTATATTCTTGAAACCGTACTCGGCATTAAATAAATGATTGGATATAGGTAAAATATGCCGCCTTAGATCTGTTACACATCTATAATTACGTATGTAGATATATAATATGCGCTTAATTAGGGGACTTGAGATCGTCAAGGATCTCGGTATGTAATTGATTGCTCCACTAATTAATTGAAACTCGCTAATTAATATAAATTAACCAATGATATCAGAATTTAGAGATAGATACCTAAATGTAACCTAAATATGTCAAAACAACATTGAACCTAAATTGTTGCTATTCATGCCACCTGTTCATGACATCTGACCATGCTATTCATGACATATGACGTGCATAAACGGCAAAAATTGGACATGTGAAACTGTCAAATGTCAGGAAATGCTCTCTCTTTACTATAATAACTCGTTGATATTACGTAACATAATACGTAATATAAGCAATTATCATACATCATCATCACGCTTGTATTCCCCGAACGGGGAGGCAGAGGTGCACTGTAGTGCGCCCACACTTCGCCGATGTATTTTGGTCCCAATGTAATAGGGGGCGAGCCTATTACCATTTTACCGGGCACATTCCCCTCCTTACGAGGGAGATTTTTGGGCCATAGTCCACCACACTGGCCCAGTGCAGGTTGGTGAACTTCACACGCCTTTCTAGAGACGTGCAGGTTTCCTCACGATGTTTTCCTTCACCGTTCAGCAAGTGGTAATCATTGTTGAAAATGACATTCGCACATGAAAATTATCTCAGAAGTGCGGGCCTGGGATTTGAACTTGCACCCCTTACGTTCAAGGCAGGCGTTCTTGCCCGCGAGGCTACCACTGCATTTTACCAATTTTACCAATTATTAAACATGTTTAGAATACCAACTAATTTATTTTCATTTTATTACACATTGGGCGTTGATAAGCAATAAGGATCCAATCCACATCAAGTTAGTTTTGGCAGCTCGAACTTTGATAATGTATTACATGAGGGACACGTGGGATGGTAACCTAGGTGATAAAAATGCTATTTGCATTTATTTTTCGATGTGATTTTTTGCTGACCAAAATTCATTGGCGAAGTAAAGGTGCACTGGAATGCATCTCTGTCTACCCATTCGGGGAATACAGACGTGCGATCATTCACTTATTTATATCTTTATACACCTAAATGTTCCAAAAATATTAAAAGAAATGGTCTGAAATTGGATTCATTGATGCCACAGAAGTCCGCTCATTTATGTTGATGATCTGTTAATACAGTCGATATATACTGCACACTAAAGTCATCTCTACCCCAATGGTAATAAAACAGTGAGAGTGGTTATCACGTCACTGTGTCAGCCTCGAGGCGGGTTCCCGTGAAAAAGGGTAATTCCCCTCCAATTTAGTGCTTTACCAAGTGATTTTATTACACCTATAAAACGGTTACGGGACCGTAAATATTTATATTGAATTGACTATTCACATAGGTTAGCTCTAAAAGCAGAGTATGCAAAATTATAATTACTTATCTTAAAGTTCCATAGTTTTTTATCTATGTTTTAAATCAATCCCTGTAAAAGGTACCACCGCCGCATAGAAACACGTAAAAAAGGGTAAGAAGTAAAATATCTAATGCATTTCACATGTGCGGCTAATTTGACAACAAACAAAATAAAAGAAACCGGCCAAGTGCGAGTCGGATTCGCACACGAAGGGTTCCGTACCATTATCTATAAAAACAGCAAAAAAATTTCGTTTGTTGTATGGGAGCCCCCTTAAATATTTATTTTATTTTATGTTTTAGTATTTGTTGTTATAGCGGCAACAGAAATACATCATATGTGAAAATTTCAACTCTCTAACTATCACGGTTCATGAGATACAGCCTGGTGATAGACGGACGGACGGACGGACAGCGAAGTCTCAGTAAAAGGGTTCCCGTTTTACCCTTTGGGTACGGAACCCTAAAAACAAAACACAACTATTCTTTTGTTTTAAACCAGACAGTATTTATAATAATAGTGTTGGAGGTAGAAGGCGACGCGGCGACGCAAACAACCTACCGTCACCAACGATCATCCGACAGATGGCTTTAAATAGGCGCGCGCCGGGTGGTGATTCACTTCTCCTCCGGTGAAGCTGTAAAGGCCAACTCACGGCCAACAGCGTAGTCCATTCAAAAAAAATAAAAAAGGTGATTCACTTTTCGCTTTGACAGTGCTTGGGACGAACGTGCGATCTGATCATTGTCACGTGTAATAGTTGAGATTTTTAGTAGCATTTATTTATTTTTGCTTATGGAATTTCTAGATGGAATAGTACCTACAGTGCTTGTTATATTTTTTGTATACTCTTTAAAATTAGACTATAAAATTAGTTTTATCGTTCATTTCACTTCTGGTTTACAACAGTAATAATAAACCAGACAGTATTTACATAGTCATAAAAAAAAGGTTGAACGCATCGCTAACACCCTGTTTCTTACATGTATTAGTAAGATAATTGATGGAATCAGGCGTAATATTGCGGAAATCCATTGTTAATACAATAGTAGAGAAAGGGACCCACCACTCACCCTCGGAATTGTTTAGAATCCCAAATTATAAATCAAATAAATTTGATCGATAATAGAGAGGCGAAACACGTGACGAATTATTTTTTTAGATTCGATTGTTCTGCGGAGGATTGCTCATAGTTAGGGCCCATGACTTATGACATACTGACTCTCGACTGACAGGGAGTTCGGTCTTGTTGGTTTCCTCTATTATCGATCAAATTTATTTGATTTATAATTTGTGATTCTAAACAATTCCGAGGGTGAGTGGTGGGTCCCTTTCTCTACTATTGTATGTATCATTAAGTTGAACTAAGTTTTTTTGAATAAAATGTATTAAGAAACATTTCGGCGTAAGTGTACGTGATATTAAACAACAAGTAGAGAATATAGAATGTTTGTTTGTGATCAATCGGATACTTGTAAGTCAATGTTTATTTACTATTTCAAACAGAACCTTACAAATATACTTATTTACTGGTTTTTTTTCACATTCAATATTTACTTCTTCTTTTGCACTTATATTTACATTGATGTTGATTCTGTTGTACACAAACTATACTTGACAGCACTGAAAATGCTGCCGTATTGTAAATACATTACGTAATTAATGGTGAAAAAACTTTTTAAAAACAAGCTTTTATTTATTTGCCCTTGGTTTTCGTGTTCTCCTCAGCAAGCCTATTCATTGGATATCCATACTATGGTAGTGCAGAAAATTAATAACTATACCGCCATCTTGGATGATCCGCCATATTGGAATTAGAATGACGTCACATAGCTAAGCATGCATTTTCATCCAAAATAAGCGTGTATACAAAATTTCAGCTCAATCGGTTAAAGATAACTGATTTAAAATTCAGTTGCAAGATTCGACCCGGACATACATTGCAAGTTAATATAAAGCTTGTAATAAAATAGCGTAGTTTATTTTAGTTTCCAACAGATTCGACGCCATTACCTGTCTTTTATCCGTGAATTGAATAAAACTGAAGTGCCGTTTTGTAGACCAGGTAATGAGGGAAATATGCTTTCTTTAGTCGTGTTTCATTTAAAATTTAACTAAATTTATTCATTTATTATTTAAAAATTACGTTGACAAAAGTATTTTATAATACTACTGTCGATTAATTATAACATATAAGCAGTGGTAGCCGAGTGGTCGAACGCACGCTTTGCAATCAAAGTGCGCAGGTTCTATCCCCGGCTCGCACCTCTGGGTTCCATGTGCGAATCTCATTTTCATCTGAGATTATCACTTGCTAAGAAACGGTGACGGAAAACATCGTGAGGAAACCTGTGTGCCCGGTATAATGGCAATAGGCTCGCCCCCTATTACATTGGGACCAAAATACATCGGCGAAGTGTGGGCGCACTGCAGTGCACCTCTGCCTACCCCTTCGGGGAATACAGGCGTGATGATGTATTTTTATTTTTATTATTTATTAATTATAACATTATTTTAATAACAGGCTAAATGATCCCGATCTAATCCTTAGCTAATTTTTGTTACCTACTGTGCGTTTTAACTTGTAGTCATAAATCTTGCTTAACTTAATAGGTATCAAGAGTAAAGAAGGCTTGTGGAAGGCTGATTGAATAGATACTCAAACTATAATTTCCAGGCCAACAACTTGTATAATACTGTTCTATCATCAATCATGTCCAGATTAGTTTAGCACGCCACACACTTTCTGAAATTGATGCGAAATAGCAATTACTAAAAAAAATCCACGATTTTTATGAAGTGTTAACTTTTGGGGAAGAGTATTAAAATGGTCTATCTAAGCGTGTTTTGACTGTCATTATTAATGTACAGTAAATAGGTTAAACTTAACCTGCCTATGAAAAAAATTTAGTAGTGGCATTTAACTTAGGTTTGTTATATTTTTCTAATAAAGTTTTCAATAGTAATTTATGTCCGTGTTGTAGCAAAACTAAATATGTGACATGTAAGTTTTATCTCTTTGTACCGCATGAATTATGAAAAGGAGAGAGCACATCGATGCGATATAATCCGTGATAAAAGCATCGTCTTGCCGCTCGTGCTAGTCCTTTAGAAAATGGACAAATCAGCTGTGTTTGGTATCTCGGAATATGTCAAAACAAAATGTCAAATTAGTCGTATTTTACGTTTTGTTTCGACATAGGTATGTCGAATTAGAGATAATATTTAAAATTTTAATGATTGTTTTTTTTCCTATATTTACGCGAATACTATACATTGAAATAAAACTATTTTACGGATTTTATCGCGTGTATTTACTATTTTATTTTCCCGACGTTTCGGCTGCTTTCGGGAAAATAAAATAGTAAATACACGCGATAAAATCCGTAAAATAGTTTTATTTCAATGATTGTTTTTTTGTTTAATTTTTGCATCCTCTGGTACATCGTCATTGCTCTGTGATCAAAAGGTCGGGTATAGGTCCCGTAGCTCGGAATTTTTATCACCACACGGTAATGCGGTGTGAAAATTTATATATAGAGAGTGGGACTCGCCCTGAGAGCCCTTTACTTACGGTCTACGTTTAGAAATCACTGCTCGTATAGATGATACCTAACATAAAATGAGAATCATAATATTTTTTATTCATTTATAATACGTATCACAGTACGTATGACCGTGCCAACTTAGAATTTGAGAGACATGTCATAAAATGTCGTGATACAACCTACCAATCATTCATAATAATACCATTCCTCTGCAGTAGAAAGTTCAAGAAACTTTATGGAACCAATTGCGTATACATATGTATACATTGTTACGTAAATTTTCATTTGAACGAAAATTTTAAATAGAAACAGTCTCATTGCTCACAAAGCGTACACGCTAAAAGTGTCGCTTTTGTAGCCTTTTGATTGTATTATACTTATATTGCTAATAATGAGACGTCTTGAAAAGTTTTCGTCGTACAGTGATGTTTTTACTATACATAGCTATAATCAACGGTATTATCCGAATAATTGTTGTAAAATATATTGTCGGTAATTGATTTTTGTGTCTAACATTATTCGAGAGACCAATCATGAATCAGTTGCTTTAATTATTTAAAAAAACAATGGTCAAGTAAAGAATATCAAAGAATACGTGCATTTCATTTAATTGTAGATGAATCTGAATACGTAATTCGATAACGGGGCGCCTCGGGGCTGGCGCGCGCCGGCGGCCGGGCGGTGCGGGGCGGGCGGCGCAGGTAATTGCACGAAAAATAGCCGCAACGAACTATTGTGTGGACACTATGGAATATTCACGCATGATTGACCCATATTAACTATAATAGGTTAGGGTTTTGAATAGGCTATGTTTCCGTTTCATAAACCTAATACATATCTCAAGTTTTATCTATTTTTTTTTACGCGCATCTCATCCGCAAACAAAGTTAAAATAGTTTTCTTTCGAGCGTGCAACACGTATTTGTGGCATTTTATTTGTCTCATAACTCTACCTTTTCGAATACCCCCTTTGAAAACAATTTCTTTCTTTCTTTCAACAATTTCTTCCCTTTAGAAAACAATTTCTTGACGTCACAAACCTCATTTCTTGATCTCATCAAGGGTAGTGCGCTTTAAAGCGTTTTTTACGAGCCCGCAATATCCGTCCTACGGCAATTAAACCGCTTTAGTGCAATGTAACAGCGCTCCAGCGCCGCAACGACAGGATATTAAGCCTTTGACTTATGCCAAACAAATCGGTGTTCGTTCTGTGATGTAACTTTGCCAATCTGGAACGCTCTTTTGTTTGAATTTCGAACACTGTGAGACCCATGATTTGGTTTTAGTCTAAAAATAACGATTTCAATTATAGCTTAGTCTGACATGCAGGACAATGAAACGACTAAATTCGAAATATAACGACTCCCTGCGTCATAATTCGAGTCATAATTCTTAGCTCGGGCCTGTTAAATTGGAATAGGAGATTACAGATGGGAGGTAGGTACGTACGAGCTACGTTCTATACACTAATGTTGACCAACACTATAAAACTAATTAATTAAAAAAGTGTCCCGATTTATATCGATATAAAATAAAATACATCACCACGCCTATATTTGCATTGCATTGCACTGCAATGCGTGCGCCAACACTTCGCCAATGTATTTTGGTCCCAATGTAATAGGGGGCGAGCCTATTGCCATTATACCGGGCACATTCCCCCTCAATACGAGGGAGATTTTGGCTATAGTCCACCACACTGGCCCAATGCAGGTTGGTGAACTTCACACGCCTTTCTATAGACGTGCAAGTTTCCTCACGATATTTTCATTCACCGTTCAGCAAGTGGTAATCATTGTTGAAAATGACATTCGCACACGAAAATTATCTCAGAGGTGCGGGCCCGGGATTAGAACTCGCATCCTTTACGTTCTAGGCGGGCGTTCTTGCAAAAATATAACTTTTAAAGTCAGTCGCCTTTTTCTTCCAAACGTAGAAAGGGCAGGCGGGTGATAAGAAATTAAAAGTGTCTGAAGCGATTTATGCAGAAATGATCCTAATGCTCGGAGTTTCGAGTGTCCATCCCGACGGCAGCGCCACCGCCGGCTCTCATCTGCATTTAAATTATGGATTTAAATAAAACCCTCGAGTAAAAACGGTGATACTAAGGAAAAACGTGGCCAAGGGTGAAATTTAACTAGGAAAACAGGGTTCCGTACATGGTAGATTTCGAAATTAAATTGAACTTAGCAACGAAACTCAATTACTGTATTAAAACTACATGCATGGAATGCATTTGGAAGATGTCAAGGATTTTCGATTATTCTATTTAATGATCTATTAGAACAGTATCCAGAAATGTAACTAGCTTTTATAAAATACATAGAGTACCTATTTAAGAAAAATGTATCATAAATAATTTCATTGCGCTTGTGCACAGAGCATTATTAAAACAAAAGTTTTTTTTTTTTTATGAGATAGGGAGGCAAACGAGCAGACGTTTCACCTGATGGTAAGTGATCAACGCCGTCCATGGACACCTGCAACACCAGGGGCATCGCAAGTGCGTTGCCGGCCTTTAAGGAATGAGTAGGCTCGTTTCTTGAAGATACCTTTGTCGCATCGGTCCGGGAACACCGCTGCAGGAAGTTCATTCCACAATTTGGTGGTGCGAGGGAGAAAATTCCTGGTAAATCGCACTGTACTGGAACGCCATTCATCCAGATGGTGAGGATGGTAATGCAGTCTGTAAAAAGACGGCATTTATCTTACTAATGTTGAATTAAGATTAATAAACTGATTACTACATGAACATGTCATTGTCGCAAAAAGCTAAATAATATCTTGCAGATTTGCCAATATTACGTTAAAAAAATCATTTTTGTTCCCCGACAGCGCTGCCCGGATATGACATTGTTTGTTGACCTTTTTGTGGAACTTTGTGGAACCCTAAAAAGTGGATATAAAAGTTTGCGGGCCGCTCCAATCCCGTTTATTGCGCCCGCCCGGGATCCGAACACGTGCTGCCTGCTTGTAATTATCTTTAGCAATTGTATACCTATTGTTTACATCATATACTACCTTCTACTATAGATAGTCCTTGTAACGTCCCACTGCTGGGCACGGGCCTCCCCTCAATGCGAGAGGGATTCATGCCATAGTCCACCACGCTGGCCCGCTGCGGGTTGGCAGACTTCACACATTTATCGGGAACTAGTCAAGTTCCCTCAGACGTGCAGGTTTCCTCACGATGTTTTCCTTCACCGTTTCATAGCAAGTGACAATCTCAGATGAAAATGAAATTCGCACATAAACCCAGAGGTGCGAGCCGGGGTTTGAACCTGCACACTTTGATTGCAAGGCGTGCGTTCGACCACTCGGCTACCACTGCTTACCTGTCTACTATGATAGCGAAATTATTTAAAATCATTTTTTTTTACCATTAATTACCGCGTCTCATTTGTGAAGAGTCTCATTAAACTGTTCGAACTACGCAGTTTAATTAAATATATGTGCATGCATACCCGAGCTGATAATCACATGTTACATCTACTCTCACTCACTCTCTACTCTATTAATGTATGTGTTTGTATGTCACATTGAATTGCAGAGAATATTCAACCTACTCAGCCTACGGAAGTGAAACTAAATTAGCTTGACATCATATTGAATGAAATACCTACTTTCTCTTTATGACATTTAGAATTAGACATTTATACTCAAATTTTTATTCCCCTTCTTGTATTTTTTATGAATGTCTTTAATTTTTTACTTATGATTTTTATTTTTCAATAAATTATTATGATATATTTTAATCTGAGAAAGTAGGTATAAAAAAACGGAAATTTGCATGTCTTCCACTATGACAAAAACATGTTGAACTTTTACTAATTATATAAGACCATCTATGTAACTCCCATTGTTTTGTAAATTATCTTATCTTATCTTACAGGACTTCAGTTGAGAATATAAGTTGCGACTTCGAGTCACAACTTAGGGCGAATTATGTCGCGTGGGGTGTGTCTCGTGCCATAGAAATTCAATCTTAATCGTAATATATATATATAATGTAGACGATAGTACATGTATGATGAGCGTATTTGAATTTGTTAGCAGACAAAGCCTCGGGTGATACCGATAGCATAATAAATAACATCACTTTGTTTGCCCTAACTTGGAGCTTAAACTTGGAGACTTGTAAATAATAGAACTTTCTTTAAGTTTGTGACTTCAAGCTTATAAATTAATACCCTCAATTGAAGTTTGAAGGCGAAATAACGATATAAAATCACGCCCAAAATATAGTCTATGGCTATTTTAAGCATTTTCAATGATAAGGAAAGTGTATACATCCCTGCGCCTATACGCGCGTCAAAACGCGCGCGAACAATTTTTAGCGAATACCCAAAAATAACTTTATTAGATTGAACACATTTTTCAATGTAATATCGGTGGTCGCGTAGTTTTTATACCACAGAAATTCAATATATATTGCTGACGACTTGGTCTACTGCTTTGAGCGTAGGCTGCTCGGCTCACTTAATCGTTTGGTTGCGGGTTCGACTCTCGCCAATGGCGAATTTTGGAATTTTCACCTTGTCTGGGTGTAATTGAGATCGCCCTGCGTTCTTAATATGGTACCTTTAGTATAAGCGTTGCTCAGTTTGGGAGCATACAATGAGTATGTGTTGTCTGGCGATATATTAATTGTTTGTAATAAAAAGTAATGTTAATTCGCTCGTGCCGGTGAGTGCAGGGCATAACTCCGATATTCTTCCACATCGCTATACAATACGCAATCAATTGAAACGGATCGCGGGCTGTAAATAACGGGCGGGCACATCCAATTCTGTCGGCGGGACATTCGACCACTTGTCTTGCGGAACGGCCCGCCTGAAATACTGCCTTATTGCTCGTCGCTCGCCCTTACATTCTTTATATTGTATCCAGATACGGTGGCTTTGATTTTTTTAAGAAGGGATCGGTATTCATACATTATCAAAATGTTACTTGTACTTATTGACGTACCTCCTAGTTTCACATACTTTACGCTTTGACCACGTTTTACCTAATATATTTAAATATTGAATTCCTAAAAAAAGGAAGTGCCATTATCATTTTATTTGAACCCATTGTTCTTCTTTACGGATTGTAGGAAGGTATAATGTCAAAAGCGGAACATAATTCTAAATTCAAACATTGATACCATAGAAGTGGTCTATTACGATGAATATTCTGTATCCGAAATCAATTCTTAAAGCTAAATTCAAAGAGAAAATGGAAATGATTGGCGTGTCTCTCCGCGCCCCGCCCTGCGGACGCCGGTGACATTCAGTGACCCTCATATTCATATTCCAGAAAATCCCGGTATTATTACATTCAACTTTGAATACGTCTGATTGAAAACGCCGCAGACACCGATCTCTGCAGAATGATGCTGGCTGCACACTCCTGCCAACTGTAACCAATGTTGACCAACGACCAACGTTTGGTTTGGGACTACCATTATTGAATCAACCCATAATGAACTTAGTTTCATTTCCATTGAAATTCAATTTGCAAAAATCTACGTCTTCCAACATTCGATCAGTCATGAATTTGTATATAAAAACTAGCAGAATAGACTTAACTAAGCAAATTAGTAACAAAAACCTCCTTCAAAGTGTATAGAAAGTTATAGTCAAGTTACTGTGGCTTCGTGTATCGTAGATAGATTATAATTTCTATAAATTTGTATGTTAATTGAAATTAATAATCTTAAACGCGATAAAATCCGTAAAATAGTTTAATTTCAATGAATAGTATTCGCGTAAATATAAGAAAACAATATTTGTATGTTAATATTAATATTATAGGTACGACAGTCGCTTAAGAGACACAGATATAAACTTTAACAGGGGCTAAAGGGATAATATGAATCAAAATCTTACTTTCGGTCTGTGTTGGACTTGGAAGGTTGGTCGACGGAGTGTGGCTCAGCATTGAGCTTACAGAGAGCAGTCCAAAGAGCAAATTTGAATGTAAATCGTATTCCTCCTGAGGCGTCAAACAGGATTGGAACAACTGCTGGATTGAGAAAGATTAGGTTCTTTTTTATTTGAGAACATTTCGCTCAAACCTGACAGACTATATAGCTCTAAGCTGCGTAGAATCGTATAAAGTCATCGCTTTGGTAGGTATACATGATATTCTGAATGTACGAAATATTGATACGGGTTTTCAACGCGAAATAAAGTAGGCATTTATTAGTTTTGTATAAATAATTACGTTACCATTGATCAGGTACTTGAAATACCCTTTTGTATAAATGCTGTAGTATTGTACTTCAGCAGGTCAGGGGTATTTTCAATTCGGAAAACGATTCCGAAATAGTAAAACTCTGTATTTTGGCCGATTTGAAAGTGTTTGTTAAAAATATTATTCTGTTAATAATCATACCAGGTAATATTACTCTAAATTCCTATCACGAAAAGCAGTCTCGAAAGCTTCTAAATCCGACAACGATTATAAATAATTTACGATACATCACTAGCTGTATTTACCTTTTTAAATATTAATTAATCTCATTAGAGTTAATGAACAAAATACCGAGATAAGCATTTAATAACTGATTCATATTTAGATACTGTGTTATTTGCGCTCGTGAACGTCGTTCGTGCTGGTCAAATAAAAATACGAAATAAAAGCCATGTATTCATATCAGCAATATATAGAGCGGTTGGAGTTAACACTATTAGTCGGCTATGTGTCAAGTGTGATATCCACGGTGTGTCTGTTGGCGGTCCTGGCGGGCTGGTGACTCCTGCCGCGCTGGCGCACGCTGCACAACTTTATAAGTCTGAACCAGATCATAAATGGAACGCTGTGGCAGTACAGCACAAGTATCGCTAATAACATATATTACGAGTATATTATTTTATTTTTGAGGAATTCTATTTCTGACGAATGGTCATGGTTGGAGAAGATATTGGTATATTGTTATGACTGCATCATTTTTATACAGAGCACTTTGCGTATATCAATGTCCTGCTGGGCACTTTTCTCCGTGATATACGCTTATGTAAAGCTCGTACTTCTGCACAGACACCCGATAGACTGTGAGAAAACAATAGCATTCGTGATGACGTACGGAATGGTGCTCATGTTCAAAGTAATTGAATATTTTGTTGAAGATGCCTTCAGCCAGAACATGCTCCGTCAATCTCAAAACCACATTGTTCCACATTTCATTCCCTTTGCGATTGCTGCACTAGTTTGGATGTTGTTTATAAGGATTTGTATATCTGTGATGTCGTGTTGGCGGACTACAGTGTCGCATAGAAACAGAAGACATGTCATGGCGTTAGCCGGCGTTGCTATTATGTGCGATACATTTGACATATTAATCGCAATGGTGTTCATTGGTGTGAACAATCTTAATTATATCATTGACTTTTACATTGTTACCAGTAATGTTATTAATTGTATAGAGACTATTTTAATAGCGTTAAGAATAATAACGCAAACAATTTTCGTATTATTCAAGAAAACATCATGACAACACTTTAAATTGTTTTGCACAAGATTGAGAAATCGCTACTCGAACGATATTCCACTCTCTTAAGTTTTGTTCTGGGAAGTGAGCAGCGGCGTCATAGTTATAGTAAAGTGAGATAAGTGGGTTGAAAAATATACAGCCCTCTTACCACCACCTGCCTTGCAGCAATATTTTTAATATCTGGTCGTCAATACTCGTCAAAGCATGAAAATAAAGTAAAGGCGTCAAAATTCTCGTGGCTAATTTTTGCCTCTACCAAAACGAACAGTGTACCAGAACATAAAGATAAACATTTTGTGGTAAAAGTTACTTGACACAAAATTCGCTCGCGCTGTCAATGTCAACTTAATTGAAGAATTAACTTCTCTTAGTCAATACAATTAGTTTCAGTATTGGAAAACATGAGTTTTTTTGCCCCAATGTGCACGGGGCGCAGAAACTGACTTAAATAAATTTATTTTAGTGAAATTGTTGCTTAGACCATGCTAAGTCATCAACAATCTTGACTAATACTTGGCTTAGCCGAGTTCGACTTCTGTCAAAACTGACAACTGAAAGTCACGTCTATTTAATGGAATTTCGTGAACTTAGTCAGTACTTTAGCTTAGATCGTGCTAAGTGACGTTTATTTATCTGGGCCTAAGTCATAGAAAAATTAAACTACTAAGGGTTGTAAGGGGGCTGTCGTAAACTTACTCTGAAATTGTCCATCTATAGTTTTACTGCCCGTACACGTAAAAGCCAACTCATTAGTTTATATTAATTAGTAAATATGAGTGAGTATTAAATCGTTATCAAAATGTCCAATGTAAAATTATTTTTACATTGGACATGTTGATAACGATTTAGTTTATTAATTTAAATTAACGGAGTTTTTGCAAACAATAAACTGATTAATATAGTAGGTACCATTAACACTAAAAATATGCGGACTGTTATTAATCTAATTATAACTAAGTATAACAAAAATAGCAGTGGTAGCCGAGTGGTCGAACGCACGCCTTGCAAATCAAAGTGTGCAAGTTCAAACCCCGGCTCGCACCTCTGGGTTTCATGTGCGAATCTCATTTACATCCGAGATTACCACTTGCTATGAAACGGTGAAGGAAAACATCGTGAGGAAACCTGCACGTCTGAGGGAACTTGACTAGTTCTCGATAGATGTGTGAAGTCCGCCAACCCGCACTGGGCCAGCGTGGTGGACTATGGCCCGAATCCCCCTCGCATTGAGGGGAGGCCCGTGCCCAGCAGTGGGACATTAAAAAAAAGGGCTGTAGTTATAAGTATAACAAAAATAGGATACAATTTAATTTCTACACGTATTCGATTTCAGGATAAGCGATCTATGATTCGTGCCAAAATCCATAACGAAACAAATTAATACCAAAATATTAGTTAATTAGCTTTCACTTGCAATTATATTTCGATAACCTATTATGTACCTACTCAACTTAAAAGAGTAACCGTGGAGTCTCTTGCCCATTCTTCTCCATATGACATGCATTCCGAATGGGTGGTTGAGAGCCTAATTATATTTTTTTGTTTATTGCCGATTCATATGTAACTACCTACCTGGTTTACGAGAATAGAAAAAAACTGATTATGATTCTGTTCCTGGTATCAATGACGCCCCGGTGGTTCGAGTGTATCATTTTTTTTTTCGTTGTAGGCAGACGAGACTTGGGCCATTTGACGCGATTTTTCTGATCAATTCTATATCAATAAGTCATTTATGCCCATTTTCGTGATGCGACATTTTCGCTTTCTGCCGTCGATTTATAGATTGGTAAGCTACACATATACTTAGGGTATAGGACCATATTGATACATATTTATTGTTGTTCGGAAAGTAATTTAAGTAGGGTTTAATTAAGCCGGACACGGAGAGGGTCGAACTCCGCCCGCCCGCCGCCGCCGCCCGCCCCGGGACAGCGGTTTATTGTTTACGGGCCCCACTCCCTACGACTCTTTGAGAACCGATCGCACAAGCTAACTTTGTTTTAATACCTGCATGTTAGTGTATGACACTGACATTTTATTGAGTGCTTGATTAGATACTTTACCATACTCCGTAACTACCATACCTACCAAAATATTTTACGAAACATTTATCAAAACATATTTTTTTCAAAACAGTAGTTAGATCTAGAAAGATGATTTATTTGTCAAAACAAAGTTTTACGTTAAAATTTAAGTGATCCATACATCTTTAAATAATTAAAATTTAAATGTCTGTTTGTAATATCAAAATATTCATTTTATACTTAATACCTACTTATGAAAGAATATACTATACTGATGTATAAAGAACACGCATTTTTTAAATGTTTTGATGTCTGTCCGTTGGTTATCTCTGAAACGACTGAACCGATTTTGATGGAACTTTTACTGGTAGATAGCTGAAGTTATACGGCTACCTTAGGCTACTTTAATATTGGTAAAATAATTAGACCGAATGAAGTCGCAGGGTCAGTTAGTTTTAAATAAGAAAAGAAATGGTGTTATTGGATCGGATAGAAATACTTAGTAGTTCATGCCAGTTGTGCCAATCAGACTAAGCGTGGGCTAACTGTCGGAAAAAAGTATTCAGTTACTTGCCGTTGGGTTAACTCACGTCTAACCTGATTGACGCAACTGGACTATACAATATATGGCTATTAGAAGAATATAAAGCCTTGCCCGAAGAGATAGATAACACTATAATCCACCTCTTAAATAAATGCAAACTAGGTACACATACAACATATTTTTAACAAAAAACAAAAACCGACTTCAAAAACCTAGGTGCACTAAAAAGCTACAAATAACCTTACAATTCATTACATTTGGAGTAGGTGCCAATCAACGTCGGACAAGGCAAATACACACATGAATTGGCACCGGCTCCAAATGTAATGAATTGTAAGGTTATTTGTAGCTTTTTAGTGCACCTAGGTTTTTGAAGTCGGTTTTTGTTAATTGTTAAAAATATTTTTTTTCACGATTTTTAGTGTCAATAATCGTTGAAAATTTGCAAATATAAATAATAAATATACCTTATAACAGCCCTAAAAAAGTAAAAATTTACAGCCAAAAAAAAAATCACCCTACCTCACACCCCCTTTCCACCCCTTTCGATTTTTGTCAACAATCCGTATTAAACAAAAAAAGATTTTTCGAAATCGGTTCACTAACGCCGGAGATATGCTGTAGTCCGGATTGGACCCCCATTTCACCCCGTAGATATTTTTTCTTTCAAAATTCCTGAAAGACGTGTTTCTTTATTTTGTATGTAAAATACATATGCAAAGTTTCAAGTCGATCAAAAAATATTTTTGAAATTATGTGACCTTCAACCCCCCATTTCACCCCCAAGGGGTTAGATTTTTGATAATATTTTGGAAATGGGACCAACCTTGAAGAATTCCCTAGCAAACCTCAAAAAAATTTTCGAAATCGGTCGACAGACGCCGGAGATATGCGGTAACATACACAAAAAAATTTAAAAAAAAACATACGGGTCGAATTGAGAACCTCCTCCTTTTTGAAGTCGGTTAAAAAATAGGTGGATCAAGACGCGCTCGAACAATTTTGTGCCAATACCAAAACGAAATGTTTTAACTCGGAGGAAACACATATTTCAACGAAATGGTAATCGATTACGCGAGCAAATTTAGTCGCGTAGTTTGCGGCTTTTGCCATAGAAATCCCATCTTTATGCATATTGACACAGAGTACATACATCAAAAAAACACTCTTTCTTTACCCGTCTTTACCCGGGTGTTCACCGCACCGCACCCCTTAAACAGGTCTTAGGGGGCGCAAACCGACTGCCATCAAATTCGATAGGTACTCGTACCTACTACACTGAGACCACGCGAGCGGAGCCACGGGGACAGCTAGTTCAGTATACATCATAGGTATTATTTTAACTAAAAACATCAGCTGGTGCGAAAGACCCCGGCGCCATTGTTAAATTGAGTTAAATTTACTTTAACAAAATGTTCCGAACTATTCTATGTGCAAAGAGGTCGCTAGCGCGGCGGTGCCTGCGGACAGCTTTCTACTCTTTGCTTACTAATTGTCCACTAATTTAGCAATTAAGACAAGTGTCTGCTCCTAAAGTGTCGTAAAGCGTCTTTAGTTAAATGGTTTTACTTGTAGAACGTTTATTAAAGAAGAATGGATAGCTCAATTGGGCTTTAATAAGTTTTTATCCTTTACTACTACAGCCCTTTTAACGTCCCACTGCTGGGCACGGGCCTCCCCTCAATGCGAGGGGGATTCAGGCCATAGTCCACCACGCTGGCCCAGTGCGGGTTGGCAGACTTCACACATCTATCGAGAACTAGACAAATTCCCTCAGACGTGCAGGTTTCCTCAAGATGTTTTCCTTCACGGTTTCATAGCAAGTGATAATCTCGGATGAAATGAGATTCGCACATAAACCCCAGAGGTGCGAGCCGGGGTTTGAACCTGCACACTTTGATTTGCAAGGCGTGCGTTCGACCACTCGGCTACCACTACTATCCTTACTATGTATGTATTGTAGTTTATTATGATCTGTGTCTGGACCTTGTCAGTATATTTGTTATTCTGTATGTAAGTGTGTAGGTATACCTGTAAATAAAGTAGATACATGTTAAAATAAATCACCAAAGGTCCAGGAAAAATCATTACCCAAAAACGTCTGTTACCTTTTAAAATGTTTCATTAAGAAAGTAATTAAAAGTCAAAATGTTCGCCGGGCGCTTTTAATTTAGCGCTTACTGATATAAACGGGACAATGGCGACGGAAACAAACAATTTTTCTCGCAATAAAAATTAAAATATATATTTTTATTTTCGCGACCATTTTGCGCCCGCCATTGTTTGAACTTCTGTTTCGTGATGCTAGCAATTTTTTCGTCGAGAATTTTTTTTTATGAAGTTTTTATTATGAGAGTTTCTTTGAAGGTGTTAAGTTGTTTTCATTAAAGTTTTATTAGAATTTACTTTGGTAGATATTACTTTAAATTTATGGTCAGTCTTATTTTTTACAGAAATATAATATTGGCAAAAGTGTTTTGTAGTTATAATTTGAATAATACCTACTTACTTTTTTGGTAGGTCCTACGTACTTTCTAGGCTCAGCTCTTGGTCTCCTAGACTATTGTGAATAGGTACGAGCATTTCAAGTTTTGGGTCATTTCTGAGTCTGTGTTTGTGTTCTTTCACATTTTCAACACCATTGTTTTGTTCAACCCTAGCGATTTTGCCTTATCATTTATGGGAGTTCAATCTCAACATATTATTGCGGTTAACGCTAAACAGTTGACTCGAGAATTGTAATACAAACTTACGGGGAACTGAATCAATTTGATAACTTCCCAATGAAAACAGGACAATAGTGTTATGAAATTAATTGGACTGTTTGGAGCTAATATTATCTTTGTTGGAATTTCATACCCAAGTTTTATACACTGATGAGTAGAATAGAACTACTCAAATCACGGTAAGTCTTGTATTCGATGTCACAGTTTTCCAACATTTTGACATAACTAACAACACTATACTAATAACATTTTGACTTGACATTGGTACAGCCATTTCTCGTCTTATTCCATTCAAATTCATAATTTTGTAAACAAATAATAAGTATTTATCTATTTATTAAGACTATTGCACAAAGTTGTACAAAGGCGGGCTTAATACCAAAAGTATTCTCTCCTAGTCAACCTTAGGGTGATGCAGAGAAAATAAGGTAGGTGCATATCTTAGAAATAATTTTCAGACATTGATATACAATTTACATACAATACGATACACTAATACTTATGTGTGTACTTAGTATGTGGTAGTAAGGTCTCTATTTATCAATATTCGAACGCAATTACGATGATCTGTGTGACGAGGAGTTGCAGCTTTGTGAGATATTAAATAGTAATAGCACCGATGAAAAGAATAACTAATTGCCGCGCGGACAAAGGGGTAAACTCGTTAAAAGTTCCGTAAATTTGCACTCCGGGCCACCCCGCTAGGAACACCAGCGCTTAAGGATTATTATGGACCTTTATTTGCATTTAGGTTTACATATCTTCGTATAACGTGTAACCAGGAAACATTATAGTATCTAACTTTAAAAATCGACTCTTTCTATTGTTGGAGTCGGTTAAAATGTAGTCTATATTACCGGAGCCATAATAAAGAATTGATCGACACCTTATTCATCAAAATCGGATGAATAGTTTAGGCGCTACGGAGGAACTTACGTAAATACAATTATAATTACATGCATACATAGACTACTAAAATCATAACCCTTCCTGTTGGCTTCGTCGTAGTTAGGTAACAAAAAAACTATCCACAAACGTCGAAGACATGCGGTAACATACATAGAACAACATACTGGTCGTATTGAGAGCCTCCTTTCTTGAAGTCGGTTAATACTGAGTATTCCACTCATAAAATATTAAAGTCTACTTTGGTTATAGTTTTAAGCATCGCCATATTGGTGTCGGTTATGTTGGCACCAAGCTAGATGACACTAAACTAAGCTGTGTATTGCTGTCCTTCACACGGCCGTAATATATGAGCGAGATGGCGATATTTCTAGTGCTGTCAAATTTAGTGTTAGTTTGTGTACATCAGAATCAGGATTATTAACAGATCTCTAGATTAAGACACAAAAGTGTGTTTTTCAATCGATAATCTCACAATTAATTAGAATATTAAAATAATATGAGGTATTATTTCGAATATTAAGACTGTCCTTGTTAATTTATATGAGTTTGGTTACCCTGTAGCCTCGGCTTCTGCCCTGCGTGGTGTTGAAAAACGCCGTCTCAAGAACCCCTTTTAGAAAACGCGAGACGGAATATCAGGGCATGCGCAAGATAAAAAGGGATGGCAGATCGTATTGTTACTTTTATGACATAAACGTGTCAACATTAATAAAATTATCACTCCATAATGTTGAAGGGGATTTGTAGCTGTTTTTATAAATAATATTCGCATTTTTCTTTAATGTAAACGTGGTATCGGACAATGGAGTTAACGACTCTACTGATTTTCACGACATGATAAACTAGTAGACAATTTTACTTAAAATATCATGGAACTACGAATCTACACTAAGATGAGGACAAATCGAAGCCGAATGACGAGTAGTACAATAAATATTTGATGTGTAAGTGTGTTCACACTACTAACGTGACTTACTACAGCTGTGTATAAATATTTCAGTTATATTTTATGAATTAACTTGAGTTTTTTTAATATGTAGTCAGTGTCAAAATAAATAAAGTTTGAATTTATGTGGTAAATACACTCGACCACGCGCCAAAGTGGAGAGATATTGTAATACCATAGAGATATTATAACGGAAATGGCATTTGGAGCCCGCGCTGTAATTTTTTCTGGTTTATCTGACTCCGCCATTGTTGTTTTCCCATTTAATTGCTATCTACTACAGGTACATGAGATAACAACAATGGCGGAAAAATCGCCGCAGAGCTATACGAAGAGTGGAGTCGTTATGGGTACTCTAGATACTCTATCGTTAATACACTTTGTTAAGGTATTGGCGAACAATTTATCGCGCGCATTTTACGCGCCTGTGGACGCAGGGCTTTGTTGTACTGAGCGTACTTCCACTCCAGTTTGTCTCTCTTAACACTACCTACTAAACGACCTCTACAAAAACTCTACACAAATCGAATACCAACGTGAAATCAGCATTAATTAGTAATTTTATCTAAAGCCTAAGCCTTTAGGCGTGCCTCCCCGTTGGGCGGGCGGCACCTGGGCGGGGGCGGGCGGACGTCTAATTATTCTGGATGGAATGTTAATTCTCCTAATTAATGTCGTCTTACGCTGATGGATGCGATAACTTGGCTAATTCGGTTGACGGATCAGTGGGATTCGTGTTTGGCCTTTAATTGCTCATTTGGGTATAATTTTATAATGATCAATGAATTTTTGATTGTGATCTGATTTTTTGTTCGACATTTTGCTGAGTCTAATTTTGCCCTCTTACCGCCACCTCCATAGTTATTACTATATTTTTTTACAAGTTCATATCGAAAAAACTTTAAAGTTAGATAGGTAGATAACTCTTTATTGTTCAACCTCTTAGATAAAAACAATCTATACATATACGATAAATAATAATCATAATTAAGTGCAACAATGGGCGGCTTTATCACTAAAATTTATATTCTCCTGTAAGCCAGGTTCGACAGTGGTATCCAATGAGGACCCTGCGTTTCAACCCTCGGCGAGTCCCGTGGAAAAGCTAATTTTTTTAGGAACTCCCACGAATTTAATTTAAAAAAAAAATCATGGTAAAAAAACCTTTTTAAAAACAAGCTTTTATTTAATTGCCCTTAGTTTTCTTCTTCTCCTCGGCAAGCCCTTTCATTTGATACCTATACTGTGGTAGTGCAGAATAAATAACTATTCCGCCGTCTTGGATGATCCGCCATATTGGAATTAGAAAGACGTCACATAGCTAAGCAGGCATTGTCATCCAAAATAAGCGTGTATACTAAATTTCATCTCAATCGGTTAAAGATAACTGATTTAAAATTCAGTTGCAATATTCCACCCGGACATACATACGTTGCAAGCTAATTATAAAGCTTGTAAAAAAGAAGGTTTGAAAGAGTTGAAAGAAAATGCTAACCAAAGTAATGTTATGGAGATAATTAAACGTGTTAAATATTAACGTATTCTAAAAGATCAAGAGTCGGGGTTAACAATAGTTAATTTTAGAACATAATGAAGGAGATCAAAGGAGGCCCGCGTCGGCGGCGAGAGCACGACTCTTTGACGTAGTACAACACCTATAATGAACACTGGATGTGGCTTTCATTTTCTACTCCTATTATGTACAATTCACACGATAAAGCCTGCTGCTTGATAATGATCCCTTACTGAGACAACAAAAATATCGACGGTTAAAAGCGCCATTTTTGTAACTTTGCAAGTATCGGCAGACAAAACATCAAAAAAAATAAATCGTGTAGGCCAAAAAGCACTTGCAAATAGTCAGATTCTACCATCGGTTCGGAATGCTGCTTCCACTGAGAAGACCCGGTAAGAAACTCTATGATTACTCTTTTTAAAATGATGTAATACATTCTCAGGAGCAGCAACGCCATGAGAGCAGGAAGCACCTTTGTCTCAATACCAGAGAAGAATTCTACATATCTTATGATTTCCAAACAACGCTTTTACAATGGGTGCCATACAGTTGACTGGCGTGATTCGATTTACATTCAGACCAGGCAGGGGCCCGATTTTCGGTTAATAGACATCAATCTCGCTTCGAGATATGTCGATACAAAACGTAAAATTGCTAGTATTTTTTCGATATATCTGGAATAGAGATGATGTCTATCAAACGAAAATCGGGCCCCAGGACTAATTCCAAAAAGGTCATTTTCGCTGACGGCAATCGAACCTGCAACTACCCGGAGTGGTGAGTGTGGCCTACGATCGATCCACTGCACCAAACCGCCATTTGTTTAACATTAACATCTGAAAAACTAAATAACTGTATGAAAATGTATTTACAACATTTTATATGTCAAATATGTCCATGTTGTCCCTTTCTCTCCTATGAATTAAGATAGTGAGAGAGCGAATCGGCGCGTCATACTACTGTATTACCAATGCTGGCAAAGCATACGGAGGGAACATGTCGACGGCAGAAAGCGGAAATGTCGTATCTTGAAAATTGACCTAGATGACATATTGATCTGAAAACAAGCCGCGTCGAATGGTTTATGTCCCATCTGCCTACGACAAAAAATAATAATGATACAGCATTTAATGTTTTCTAGAGTTTTTAGGCTCTGCACACTTAGCATGACCGTGTAGACACAAGTTTTATCTATTTAAGCTGTCAGATTTATCGAGAAAATGACGTCATTTGGGGCTTTTTGTGCTGAGCTTGGTGTGACGTCATTTTCTCGACGAATCTGACAGTTGAAAGAGATAAAACTTATGTCTACCCGGTCATACTACAGGGCCTGGTGTAAATTTGGATATTTCGAGATTCGACATTCCCGCTTTCTGCCGTAGAGGTATAACTTGTGCACTTCTAGCGGTTTGACATCTTTACTTCCACCTTTTCCGCTAAAGTTTTCTAATAATAATGTTTGGAGGCTGAAGCTCGGCGGCGGGCTGGCTTGCCTTAATCGTCGATTATCATAGTGGCAGGCGGGTTAATCTCCGGTTTGTGTGTGCAACTTCGCTAGTTAAAGTTCCCGTTGTATCGCTTCAGATAAACTGGGATTACTTACATTTGGGAACAATCTTGAGTGTCTTACAATTGGAGTTATTCAGAGCTAGTTTCTGAAGTATAATGTAAATTTATTAATGTATATTCCTTTGTAACCTTTAAACCATATGTAAGCATAGACATTGCTTTTCGTACGAATTTGACAGTTTCGGAATTTCAACTTCTGAAGACTTTGAACTTCACGCACGGTATATCGTGTCTTAGCTGCCGCGGCATCAATGAGTTTATTTTTTTGACGTTTTATCGGTACGTCAAGTTATCTGGACTACCTACTAGAATACCATGACATTTAACTTAGCTAAATGTTAAATTATTATAAGAACATAATATTAAAAAAATATATATACAAAGAAATGACTTGCATCTTCTTGGGCACCAAAATTTCTCAACAGGCTGGCCGGATTCCCTCACTGAAAGGTGAATTTTGGTAGTAAATATTAACAAATATTAAAAATATATATATTTTTTACATTTTTAAATGTATTTTTTATATATTTATATTTAAAAATGTAATTTATAAGAAAGTTAAGAAATAAAGGATATAATATATTGATATATTATTTTTCTCAAATTCTTAATATTGAATTACTGAAATAACTGCCAACATTATTAGAACTGAAATTGAGGGGATCATCCTAATTTAACGAGCTACCCATTTTATACTGTATTGTGTCTCGAATATCGTTCATACTTTTAAAACGTACTAATAAAATTCAGCTTCCATCCATCAGCCTGTAGTTACTAATCATTACAGTCAGGCTCGTTCATCTTCGCTAAGTAAGTTTTATTTGTTGGGATTGCTGCAGGCTGGCGACTTGTCAGCCTGTATAGTAATAGCATTCGTCTACAAGTGTTTTTAAATATCATTACATTAAAATCTAATCTAAAATAAAATAATAGATTGGCAATGGTTTTTATGGTCCAATTAATTTATGCGTATTTTTTCAATTTGTTTGTGTGTTTTTATGTGTATTTTTTCAATTTGTTATTGCTTTTAAAATGCTCTGGCGAATCTCTGTTTATTATGGGTGAAGTCATACTTTATCGTATTCGTATTAGTTTCGTTTATGAAGAAAATGATGTATGCGAATGATATAATATAAGTCTTGTGATCAAATTTTGGCCAGCACATGAAATCAGTTTATTTTATTCATTTAATTAAAAAATAGCCGGGTACTTATGAATCATTGTGGGACTCTATCGTCGTTTATATATATAATATGATTGAGCATGGGTGCACCCTTTGTCATGTGCAGTATATAAAATCATCATTCATCAAATCATTTGATAACAGAAAATATCGATATTGATACGTTTATTTTTGTTTTCTCCAACCAAACTAAAATATTATTTTATTTCTATGTTTGGAAAGTCCTAGGTCAGGCCTAGGCCATGGTAAGTTAGGTCGCTTGTACCTTCTGTGAATAGTTATCTTTAGATCAAAAGGAGTTTTAGGATGGCAACGCACTTGCGATGCCCCTGGTGTTGCAGGTGTCCATGGGCGACGTGATCACTTACTATCAGGTGAAACGTCTGCTCGTTTGCCTATATCATAAAAAAAAAAAGAGTAACGGCAGATCTAGCTGTGTTGCGCTTACTTTTAAAGACGACTTTACACGTTTAAAATCATAATAATAAAAACGATAGTAAAATACATCTAATTTGATATATTCGTATGGAATAAGCTAGATAAACTATATTTTATAGGTTGGTATACCCATTTTAAAACGCATTGTATTTGTTGTAACTTGCAACATTTATTTTAACATTTTTAGTCTGTGGTAATTAGTATGGCAACATTGTCTTTGTCTTGTCTGTTCTTCTTTCAACTAAAGCATGTAAGTGAATGTGGTGCAATAAAACACGCGTCTTAAATAGCAAACACCGTGGTTTCCCTTAATACAGCCCTATCTATGGACATAATATAAATAATATACCTACAGACTTTATAGAACCAGTGCCGAATTAAGGTAACTTGATGCCCTAAGCAATCTTCCCCTGTGGGCCCCCTATTATTAGGTGAACTACAAATGTGAATACGTATCGTAGGTAGAATATGTTGTCATGACTGCGACCGAACCGAACGTCAACGACAATTTAAAACGCGCGAATTTTGAAATTCCTTTATCTTTCGTGTGCTTGTTTTTTTTTCTTGGTCGTCTCTGGTGCCCCCCTAGACGGGATGCCCTAAGCAATTGCTTAAATAGTTTATAGGCTAATCCAGGACTGTAAAGAACAAGACAGCTCCGCTCAAGTAGTAACGCTTCAACACCGAGCGGAGTAACCTATTCAGTTTTTTAACAGTATTTTAAGCGTAATATTTGTGAAGTATTCCGTCTGCATCACCCTGTCGATTGTTCGATATTTCTCATCGCATATAAAGTATCAATTGGAATAGCAATTCGTTTTATAGTTTAATTTAGACTCGTTTCATTACGTTTGATTGATTAGAGACATCACAGGGCTTTCGACTCGAGCTCCGAATGTGACACGTAATTCGTACCTAAGCGTTATTTAATTCTTTTAAAATATTCCCTTTTCAATTTAAAAGCTATTATGTATTTGTAATTCTGAACACGCTAAGCTAAATAAGCTAGAGGGTTTTTCAAAAGTCCAAAATAATATTTTAGTTATACGTTAGCATATACCGGCTAAGTAAATGATATAAAAATTTAATCAAAATTTAATCATTGTTTGTTTTACATTTCTGTCGTCGACAAAAATTTCATGTTCTTTGCGACGTTGTAAATTTAATTTTATTATAAATGTAGCTCACACTGTTTAATAGAGAGAACACAATACTTGTGTCAATTATTATAAAAAATAATATATCACCATGCCTGTATACCCCGAAGGGGTAGGTGTACAGCAGTGTACCCACACTTCACTGATGTATTTTGATCCCAATGAGGCTAGCCTATTGCCATTATACCGGACACATTCCCCTCAATACGAGGGATATTTTTGGGCCATAATCCACTACGCTGGTCCAGTGCGAGTTTGTGAACGTCACACGCCTTTCTGTATTTAAATTTATTTGTACTTGAACCCTTTGCGTTAAAAGCCGTCCTACCAAATTGGCTAGCACTCCTTTTACACACAATTATTAAAAGTTCTAAAACTCAGAAATTGATATAATTAGGTATTGTCTGCCTTCAGTAAGCAACTTCATATCAGCTACCGTATATCTACCTACCTAAGATATGATTTCGGAATTGATATGCTCTGTATATGTACAAACTTGAATTTTGATGGTATATGTCGTTATATAAGCATATTTCCGGAAATAGTTCATATTCTAATGTTTCGTCGTTATGATAACACAAACATACATTACTTTGCTCATTATTCAAATGAGAAGTCCGGCTTACAATGGCTGGGGCGGGAGGGCTACGAAAAATGAGGTAGATAGATTACAATTAAAATGCATACAATTTCTACAAATTTGTGGTTAGGTACTACTTCTCTAAAAGGCCGTTGGATTATAACTTTCTATGAATTGGGGGTTAACGGCGTACACCCATCGGGGCGAGCGAATCGACTAGTCTTCTTTAAAAATGTACTCTATGATGATTTACATAAAGATTGATTTTCTGTAGTGAAAGCCACGCGACCTTATAAAATTACCTCGCGTCAAAGATTACATTTTGTTAACAAGTGTGCTTCTACTCTGAGTTAATGCAGTTCGTTTATATATTGACATCAAACTTGTCGCGCGATTAAGGATTTAGCCCACGGCAAGATATTTCCCAATACCAAAGGAACTCTGTGTCTATGTGCATAAAGGTTACATTTCTGTCGTAAAAGCCACACCCCCACGCATCAAAATTCGCTCGCGCTGTCAGTGTCATTTCGATGAAGAATGACCTTTCTTATGTGGCAATACAGTTCGTTTTGCTATGACAAAAAAATTGACGCGAGACCGTTGACGCCGCAGTGTGCTTGGTCTTTCCCTATGTATTTGCTATTGTTATATTCAATAATAAGAAAGTATGTACATAGTTATAGCTAAATGTGTCAGCTAAATACATACAAAATTGGAGGTATGAAACTATCAATATGTTAGGAAAAGCTCCCTCTTTAATATACTAACTCGCTGGTTATATTGTTAAATGAATTTACAGTGTCTACAGCTCGTGGCCCACGCGGGTGACAGTTAAAATTCACAGCATGTCGTAACGGTCCCTTCGAGCGTGTAACATCGTTTTAAATTTTCATTATTACACCCGACCGCGCAGTTAGATTTCATGACCTTGTAAATTTAGCTCAACGCTTATTTACTACGGAGAAGAAAATTTGTTTCATGTTTCTTAGAAAATATTAGCATGTTTTCTACCTGCTATAAGACGTATACAAAGTGTTTCAGAAGTCCAAAATAATACGTTCCAGTACAGTGCGATTTACCAGGAATTTTCTCCCTCGCACCACCAAATTGTGGAATGAACTTCTTCGATCTTCAAGAAACGAGCATACTCATTCCTTAAAGGCCGGCAACGCACTTGCGATGCCCCTGGTGTTGCAGGTGTCCATGGGCGGCGTTGATCACTTACCATCAGGTGAAACGTCTGCTCGTTTGTCTCCCTATCTCATAAAAAAAAAATACTTTGTCGTTTGCATCAGTATCGGATATACAACTGAATGATATAAAAAACCGGCCAAGTGCGAGTCGGACTCGCATACGTAGGGTTTGGTACCATTATCCATAAAACGAGCAAAAAAATCACGTTTGTTGTGGGAACCCCTTAAATATTTATCTCATTCTGTTTTTTAGTATTTGTTGTTATAGCGGCAACAGAAATACATCATCTGTGAAAATTTCAACTGTCTAACTATCACGGTTCATGAGATACAGCCTGGCGACAGACGGACGGACGGACGGACGGACAGCGAAGTCTCAGTAATAGGGTTCCCGTTTTACCCTTTGGGTACGGAACCCAAAAATTTATCGGAATTCGACCATGTTTTTCCAAGTTTTTTACGTCGTCAATTTCTATAACTCATAAAATGTGTATGTTCTGTTTTGTGAATATTCATAGTCGCCATTCATATGTGTAGTTTACACTGCTTAGTAGCATTATGGATGTACCCAAAAGCCAGAACACGATACCTGTGACAAATATTCAAAGGTCTATTACTCAGAAACTATGATAGTTAGGTATCAACTCTCTTTACTGAGCATCCACATATGAGCTGTATATGTACTGTACCCAAAGTATTATTTCGGACTTCTGATACACCCTGTATATCGAAGGGTGAAAGACTATTTGACTCAAGCGACATTGTTTTACCATTGGAGAGCATGCTCATTTAATGCAGAAAAAATATCTGATTCCAAATATATATAAAAAAAAATATCGCCCAGAAGTGTCGCTCAATTGAAATAACTTTTCACCCTTCGATATGCATTGAACTGACACAATCAATAGCTCTTAAAATAGCACTTATTGATCACAGATTACTGACGTAATAAAATACTACTGACAATAACGTCAATTCTGTTGTTACGTGAATTATGACGCCTGGGGTCCAATTCTCGCATTATCTCTAATACTAACCGAAAAAATACGACCAATTTGCCGTTTTGTTTCGACATACGAAAAATTAGAGATGGTGGTGACTTTTACCACGCGAATTTAGTCATGATGTCTATTGCTACAGAGTACATTTAAAAAATAGTCTAGTTAATTCACACACCCAAGGGAGTGCAATCTTATAACATTTTATTTATTATCCTGAAAGTAATTGATCAGCCGTGTGAATGATACCCTGTGAAGGAAATCATTCGTATTATTGTATATCTTATCAGTTTATTGTGGGAATATAAGAACCCTCTCGCACCACGCAGAGGTACCAGGCGATCATAAAACTCAAGATACGTCGCTGTATCGGTCGCGCCACCTAGCGGCTCTCCACAATGGGAGCAAATTGGGCAACTATTGCACACATTACGCGTCCCGCCTCGGTCCCTTGCGAATAAAATATCATATATAGACGACGAATCGAATAGGTACTATTGTATAAGATACAAACGAGGTTTTGTTCTGTAAAAAAAGGCTCAAAAATATTACAGTGCGAACAATATTTTACGCGTTGACGCTGAGCTGAAATAAAAAAGTTATTTTAATAAAAATAACAAAATGGCGTAGCCGCCAATTTTATGTTTACGAATATAAATAATAGATGAAAAATAGCGAGGATCCCCATCTTTATCACCCGTATTATCCATTGTTATTTATACAGCGTATTTATCAATTTTGTTCGTGCTTGACATTATTTGGTAAAGAAAATAAATAATATTAGCCTTTTTAAATTAACTCTTTGTATGCGATGAGATGAGTCTTAATTTCATTACCATTACTATGCGTTTTAACAATGATATTATTATGTACAGATACCTAAATATGCCAGAAATACGTCCATTTTTTCGAATCGATGCAATGGTCATCTAGTCTTATATGACTTGACATAGATAATCTGACGTACGATGACGTCAGTCACACACACAATTGAACTTTTGAAGCTGTTAGAAAAAGCTCCCTCTTTGATGTAATAACTCATTGGTTTTTTATAACTCCAAAAAACAAAATGGCGTCAACACTCCCCGCCGCGCCGGATCACCGGCTTATTTCAAACGTTCGAAATCCTATTTTTTTCCACTTTGCCGGTTGCCAGTTTAGCTAAACAAAATAAAAAAGATATCGCTGTGATGTCGCGCCGTCGAATGTAAAATGTTGTTGATTGAAACACGACTTTTTTTTAGCAATTTTCACACAGGCATCGACACCGCGGTCGAGTGCTCGGGGACAAATGGTCCATTATATTGCATCGCGTGTATGTATTATCTACTGTATATAATACAACCAATCAATACAATCTCGACATAACCGATCTCTATAATGATTGTGTAGAGTTCGTAGATTATGTTACATATATTGTTGGTATCACAACATAAAATTATGTATCAATGATTATGCTGCTCTCTCTCTCTATCTCTCGGCGTCCACGGGGCTTTAAGCCTCGACACTTGCACACCAAAATGTTAGCCAATACCTAAACAAACTCTGAGTAAATATACACAAAGATTGAATTTTTGTGGTAAAGGCCACGACCCCACGTGTCGAAATTCGGCTTCACTGTCAATGTCGTTTAATTGAAGAATGAACTCTTTCTATGAGTTAATACAGTTCCTTTTGGCATTGGCTAAAAATTGGTCGCCCGTGTCTTGAAGCCCCAGTGAGCGCGGATCTTAAACCAAGCTTAAGTGGCGCCCTCTTTAAGTAATAACTAGCATTGAAATTAAACTATTTTACGGATTTTATCGCGTTTATTTACTATTTTATTTTCCCGACGTTTCGGCTGCTTTACAGCAACCATGGTCACGGGGGGACTGAGGTGTTAGACGTCCTGATGTCATAGTTAATAACTGGGTACCCTCATATTTAGTTGTTGTTTGCGGTCCGATCCACGCAGAAAGTGCTTACGGTGTCCTGAGGTCTTGCAATGGTACACTTGGTTTTGGATTTAATCATATTGATTACTGGATCCCAAGTTGGTGGTAGCACCCAGCCATCTTCCCTATTGAAATTAGGATGTTTTTTAATTTCAATGGCCTCACGTATCATCCTTGGTCGGAGTCGGTGTTCTTTAGCGAGGATATGCGGTTTATCAAATCTGATATAATGGCGGGTGCGGTCCTGTACATGTTCACAGATTGCAGACTTCGTGGAGCGTCGGTGTTTCACGCGATAAAATCCGTAAAATAGTTTAATTTCAATGTATAGTGTTCGCGTAAATATAAGAAAACAATAACTAGCATTGTTTAGGAGATCTCTTACATGTTTTTTTTATGAGATAGGGAGGCAAACGATCAGGCGTTTCACCTGATGGTAAGTGACTAACGCCGCCCATGGACCACATGGCAACACCGGGGGCATCGCAAGTGCGTTGCCGGCCTTTAAGGAATGAGTGTTGCCGCTTCTTGAAGATACACTTGTCGTATCGGTCCGGGAACACCGCTGCAGGAAGTTCATTCCACAATTTGGTGGTGCGAGGAAGAAAGTTCCTGGTAAATCGCATTGTACTGGAACGCCATTCATCCAGATGGTGAGGATGGTAATGCAGTCTGTGGCGAGCCGTGCGATTACTTTTATTCCTTCTGTGAAGAACTAAACACAGTATTTTTAAAGCCTCATTTCGCTTGAGCCTTTTTTATTTCATTCATAAACGCAATGTCGTATGTTATTACACTGATATTAAAATTGGTATTTATATAGTATTAAAATCCGTGGGTGTGAGGGTGGATCAATCTCGTGTAATAATTCGATCAGTCTCCATTCTTCGCGAGTCGATCCTCGAAATATTATTTACATAATGACGTACTCAAAACGTCGCAACGCACTGGGACGAGCGAATTCACTTGACTTTTTATTGAATATGTACTCTGTGCTCATATACATAAAGGTTGAATTTGTGTGGTAAAAGCCACGCGACATTCATTCGTGTCATCGATAACGTTTCGTTGAAAAATATGTTTTCTATAAGAGTTAACACAGTTCGTTTTGGCATTAGCAAAAAAATGTTATGTTAGCGCGCGTTTAAACGCTTCTATTTGTGCAGAATTAAAGTTCATTTTCTTGAAGCGATATTATTGTTTCCATCTCATAAATGTTATGAAAAAGGAGCTTGAATTAAATGTTTCTCGTAGTAATGACTACGTCGTAGCGCTACGATGACTACGTAGCGTACGCTCGAGGCGTAGACCGAAAATCACCGATTGAGACGTGTTTTTTTAATATTCCCAATTCTCACAAGATCGACATTATCACTGATTCGACATATGTCGAAACAGAACAAAAAATACGACCAAATTGGCGTATGTCGAACTTATGTCAAATTAGAGATAATGTCATTCATGCGAGAAGTGCCCCGTTGCAAAATCTTTATTGTTTCCAAAATCAATAATCTTAATTTGCAAAATCAATATAGTTGCACTAAACTTTAGAGTACTTACACATGATATAACTGTAATTAAAAGTTAAGATGATAACGTGAACCTATAGCTACATATATATAGGTACATATATAGCTAGGAACAGTCAAAAGTCTGGAAAGTCTATGTAGCCTAACGAATTTTAACTGAAATACACAGTTTTAAAAGGTGCACCGTATTGCGCCCACACTTCGCCGATGTATTTTTGGTCCCAATGTAATAGGGGGCAAGCCTATTGCCATTATACCGGGCACATTCCCCCTCAATACGAGGGAGATTTTTGGGCTATAGTTCACCACGCTGGGTTGGTGAACTTCACACGCCTTTCTATAGACGTGCAGGTTTCCTCACGATGTTTTCCTTCACCGTTTCATAGCAAGTGGTAATCCCGGAAGAAAATGAGATTTGCACATAAACTCAGAGGTGCGAGCCGGGGTTTGAACCTGCACACTTTGATCTGCAAGGCGTGCGTTCGACCACTCGGCTACCACTGCTCATTATATTTAATCTCTTTAACAAACTGTGATGTTTGTAGGTATGTTGTAACCGCTCGACGCCCAGTACTCTAACATCTTACCAGGTGTAAGCAAACAAACTCAGTTTAACGAGCTTTTAATATAATGCGGGAACAGTCAAAAACTTGTCCCGTCCTGAACAAATAACGGGGCCCACGAGATATAGCGGAACTGGATGTGGACTTGGAAAATAGTGAAGTAATTTTATACCATAATGTTCTCCATGTATTTTTTCCTTACTTATTATTATCCAAATACGAGATTAACCTCAAAATTAAAAGACATTTCTACCCATCTAAAACACATTCTTTATTAGTTTGATCTTCTTTGAATTGTAAATATTTTGTGACTTAAATAAATAATTTTCATATTTTATAATTAAACATACAAAAATACATCGGCGAAGCGTTGGCGCACTACAGTGCACCTCTGCCTACCCCTTCGGGGAATACAGGCGTGATGATGTATTATTATTATTATAATTAAACATACCAGTGAAAATAAGCTAGGAGGTTGTTATCTGGTTTGTTTAGCGTCTAAGGTCTTATGTTGATCATGGATATATTTTATTTAAAACTTGAAATCGGTTTCGAGTGGTAATTCTCTCGGGAAAGAGAGAAGAGGTAGAAAGAGATAGCGAGAGAGATAGGTTGGTTTTGGTATGATAAAGCATTAAATAGAACTTCTCTCTCATGACACGTGTTTTTTTTTTAATTTTATTTTGTTCAGTGTTGGGTTTTATACCACTGTGTCATAGTGAGAGGAACAAGTTCTTTTGACTTAACATCCGTGGAGTCACTAACTGTGGAGTCAAATCCAGTAAGCCGGATCATTGTTTACCTTCCCACAACACTGGGATGGCGGATTTCACAACTAATAAGTAGTTTTTGTTTGTGTTCAGCCGCCACCCGCTCCTGTACAGATGAACTGAAGTGATAGAGTTGCGTAGAGTAGATTAGCCATCAATTTCAAACTGCTACGGTAGTTTTGTGTATATACCATTTTGGTATATTGACTGCTTAGTAGAGTAACTATATTTTATTATTACAAGCTTTATATTAACTTGCAATGTATGTCCGGGTGGAATCTTGCAACTGAATTTTAAATCAGTTATCTTTAACCGATTGAGCTGAAATTTGGTATACACGCTTATTTTGGATGACAATGCATGCTTAGCTATGTGATGTAATACTAATTCTAATATGGCGTATCATCCAAGAAAGCGAAATAGTTATTTTTTTCTGCACTACCACAGTATGGGTATCAAATGAAAGGGCTTGCTGAGGAGAACACGAAAACTAAGAACAATTATAATATAAAAGCTTGTTTTGAAAAAGTTTTTTTTGCCATGAATTTATTTATATCCTCAATTGTCTTTCCCTACCTCTAATTCAGGTATAAAATTTGTTTTAGGAGGTGTTTTATCGTGATATTTTAAATGGTTTAAACAATTATCAGTTAAGTTAACAAGATTGAAGTTTAATATATTTAAAAATAATCAAACCACCTGCTTATTTTCCATAAGTATATCATTCCTAAACTAAGGACAATTCAGGACTGGTATGTTTATTGGTTTACATAAATTAAACTGATTCTTATCTATATAATATATATAAATCTCCTGTCACGATGTTTGACCGCGATGGATTCCTAAACTACTTAACCGATTTTAAATTAAATTGGCACACCGTGAGCAGTCTGGTCCAACTTGAGAGATAGGATAGCTTAGATCTTTAATTATAGTCGCAATTTTATTTTATTGCAAATTATTTGTCTATATTTAATTGACAGTCACAATTATCTGTTAACTCCAAAAGATTCTAACAGATGTCGATACTTTTCGACTGGATTGAGTAAGTAATCAATAGATGGCACTGCTATGGTAAACCGACAAACGTGTCATATAAGCTACAATTCAATAGCATGATTACCACGTGTTATTGAGGCTAAAGTATAAATTAAATTATTTTGTAGTAAACGAAATACCGTGAAATTAAATTATTTCTACTTTTTTAATTTTTGGTGTTAGCATAGCCAACAACGTGTTACTTAGACCGAAAATTAAAAAAAAATAAGAAAAGAAAGAAAATTGACAATGTAATTTAAATGAATAATAGTGTAAGAAAATTTTAATCAATCGTGTTCAACGTCCTTCCCTTTTAAATCCCAATCCCGTGAATTTGTGTACCAACTTCAACATTTCCGTCTTGGTTCGTAAATAATTTCATTGTACTAAATAAATAGTCGTAGAGGTCACCATATTATTTTAAAAATACCATCTATGTAAAAAGCATGGTGGTCCCCGTGACTGATGTTCTCCTACCGTTCCTCTTAAATTGTATACTACAGTGTAATATAACAATAACTTTAGCCACAGCAACGCGTGGCCGGGTCTGCTAGTTTGGCTTATATAGTACGGTAGTAGTGAAATGGCTGAATTTCCTAGTTTTCACAATATCCAAGACCAACTGTCCCAGCAAATAGATTTATATAATCTTTGACATAGTAGTTCCATTCAAACAATGGTAATATTTGCAAAACAAAAACATATTTATTAAACAGAATGTACCTACATAAATATCAAATTCACAAAATTAGATATACAAAGAAATGTTACAGTATAAAATAATTTAGGGCTGATTTTTTAATTGTCAGTATATATTGAGTGAGTTAAAGATTGAGTGAGTGATATATTGAGTGATAGTGATGGTCAGATAAGATTGAGAAAAGCTTCGCGGACTTAAGATTGAGTGACAAATTGACGCGGATAGCCTTTTATTTGACGAATTTCAACAGATTATTTATTTGTTTACTGTTCTTATTCATCCGCCATCTTTAAAACACTGTCATCATCCATTTTTATTTATATTATTTATTTATTGAATTTGCCCTTGCTATTAATTAATTGACACTGGCTGAAATACCCGCTGAACGCAGTGAAGCCATTCTTCATATTATTAAATATCATCATTTCATTCATTGCGTAAAAAAAGAAGAAGATCAACTGTTCTGTATTGAATTGACAGTTTCTAACATTTGGGGACCCTATTCTCGCAAGATCGACATCATCTCTAATTCGACATAATATGTTGAAACAAAACGAAAAAATACGACCAATTTGACGTTGTTGATTTTGCAAGAATTGCCCCCTTGGTCTTGGGATTGTAAATCGGCTGTTAGAAATATAACTTAATACTTTAAGGGTTCCGTACCTAAAAAGGAACCCTTATAGGATCACTGTGTTATCCGTCTGTCTGTCTGTTTGTCTGTCTGTTTCCCTGTCGAGCCTGTGTTTTTTTTCTTATACATTGAAAATATTTTTCTTATCATTGCTGTTGAGTTGTTCCACTCGCATGTCGATGTATCCTTCACACACTCGTTCCTTGGTCTTCGCGTGTGACATGTTGCAGTATATGCGGCCCCTGGTGAAGGGGAACCCCGGTGGTATGAACGCTGGGTTCATTGTCATGTTCACCAAGTGGTAGTCATCCTGATGATATATCAATATATTAATAAATCATCAAAATCATGCCTGTCATCTCCGAAGGACTAGGCAGAGGTACATTCGTCCTCATAGGAATTGCACAACGAATGGTCACATCATTTTGAGCCAAGTTTGACGATTGATGATAATGGTTGATAATAATAATTGATAATGGTTTTTGGTCATTTATAAAAGCATTCTGTTTTCTAGGGCCTTGCCACTACTGCTACTAATACGATTATAGCCCTTTTAACGTCCCACTGCTCGGACCGGGCCTCCCTTCAATGCGAGGGGGATTCAGGCCATAGTCCACCACGCTGGCTTGCCACTAACTCAATATTATTTTAATATTACTTAGATTTTGTGACATTAATATTAAAACAATATATCTATAAAGTTAGACATATGGGGCCGATGACTAAAATAAAGGTAAACTCCAACGAGTTCATATATCAAAGAGGGAGCTTTTTTAAATAATTACAGTTTCCCACATCCACTTTTGTGTGTAATTTAGACGATAACGTACGTCAAATAATCTACGTCACGACCTATAAGATTAGATGGCCTAGGCATCAATTCACCAATTTAGGTAAATTTTTTTGGACGTCTTTTTGTACATTTAGGCATCTATACTTTTTAATATCATTGGCGTACTCCATTAATTTGACAAACGAAAATTACCGGCTTAAAGGGACATGGGCCCGACAACATTTTTTGCTTTTTCAAGGTGGACCCAAAGAGCATGTCTTCCTTTACCATTGTACACCACGTGAAATGGAACTCTATAAAGCTGCGCTTGTACACGTTTGTCAGCCATTCGTAGATGTAGAAATCCACCTGGGACAAGAAAATAACTATTGATGTAACAATGAGTAGGCATCTTCTGGAAACTATACGACTCATTCGGTTGCGACAAGACAAATTGCGAGATATACATCAATTTTGTCTCACTTGCACATATACATTAAAAAAGTTTGAGAGCGACTCGGTGTGACATATCCCGTGACATAGTCTATTCTTTTTGTTTCGACATGTATCATTACCGATAATGTTGATCGTACGAGAATGGCCCTTCAGATTAAGTTCGAACTTACAAGAATGTTGTTCCCAAAAGGCACGGTATTGGTGAAGTGCGAGCCGACGTAGTAAACTGGGTTCTTTCTTCCGTATCTGCGGGATGTCAGGTTAACGTATGTTAAGAACTTTGGGTTGTAATACGACACATGGGGATGTTCCAAGCTCATATATGTTATCTGAAAATCAAGCATTCCAGTCTTTATTATTTATGGTCACAAAAATTACCAAAACAAACTCTGTGTCAGCATATACAATATACAGGGTGTTTCAGAAGTCCGAAATAATACTTCGACTTTTGCATCAGTATCGGGTACACAACTGAATGGTACAAAAAAATACGACCATGTTTTTTTCAACTTTTTTTTCGTCGTCAATTTCTATAAATCTCGAGTCCTATGTAAAATTTTCATGTTCTGTTTTGTGAATATTAGTATTTGCCCCTCATAAGTACAGTTTACACTGCTGAATAGGGGTGTGAATGTACCCAAAGGCCAGAACATGATACCTATGACAAATATTCAAAGGTCCATAACTCAGAACTATGATAGTTTTGTGTAATCGGTCTTCACTAATCATCCACATATGAGCTACTGTATATGTACCCGAAGTATTATTTCGGACTTCTGATACATCCTGTAGATTGAATTTCTGTGGTAAATGCCACGCCTCCACGCGTCGTGATTCGCTCGCACTATCAATGTTATTTGAAGAATAAACTTTTTTGTTGTGTCAATATAGTTTGTTTTGGTCTTGGCAAAAACATGAGGGCTTAAACCATTAGTAGGGTTGGGGCTGTTGGAGTCTGAAGCATGTCGAAATAATCAAAATTAGAACACAAATAATTTTTGCAGAGTGTTTCAGAAGTCAGAATAAATACATCCTCGTATATTAAAAGTGATTGATATAAAATATACCGTATTAATAACATTTTTGCTGTCGCTAATTTAGGAAATTCGCAACAAATTCAGAAACTGTATAGTCAGTCAGGTATAGTCTTTTTCCACTGAATAATTACACCTAAAATAATATTTCAGACTTTTGATGCGTTTTTTTCACGTATAATTGTTCACAGACACATTAGTTTAAAAAATACCTTTTCGGAATCGCATTTAAAATACAACAATAAAGTAAAAAATAAAATATATAAATATCTCGCAAACACCATTTTAGTCCTATAGATCGCGATTGTATTTGAAGACTGCCGTTGTAAAGCCTTACGGGTATTTATAAAGCTATACATCCGGTATGGTATATAAAAAGAGTTGACACAATTTCAACATTAAAATTACTTGATTACATCAGATTCTTCATTCGATTGAATGATGTACAGCCGCGGACTAAAATGTTATCCGTAGCCGTGGTAGCCGTGGACACGGTAATAATGAAGTTCAATATATATAGTATAACAAGCTAGAGACCCTTGTCCGTGTATGTAGTTCAATAGGGGTATAACAAGCTAGACACCCTTGTCCGTGTATGTAGTTCAATATGGGTATAACAAGCTAGAGACCCTTGTCCGTGTATGTAGTTCAATAGGGGTATAACAAGCTAGAGACCCTTGTCCGTGTATGTAGTTCAATAGGGGTATAACAAGCTAGAGACCCTTGTCCGTGTATGTAGTTCAATATGGGTATAACAAGCTAGAGACCCTTGTCCGTGTATGTAGTTCAATAGGGGTATAACAAGCTAGAGACCCTTGTCCGTGTATGTAGTTCAATAGGGGTATAACAAGCTAGAGACCCTTGTCCGTGTATGTAGTTCAATATGGGTATAACAAGCTAGAGACCCTTGTCCGTGTATGTAGTTCAATAGGGGTATAACAAGCTAGAGACCCTTGTCCGTGTATGTAGTTCAATAGGGGTATAACAAGCTAGAGACCCTTGTCCGTATATGTAGTTCAATAGGGGTATAACAAGCTAGAGACCCTTGTCCGTGTATGTAGTTCAATAGGGGTATAACAAGCTAGAGACCCTTGTCCGTGTATGTAGTTCAATAGGGGTATAACAAGCTAGAGACCCTTGTCCGTGTATGTAGTTCAATAGGGGTATAACAAGCTAGAGACCCTTGTCCGTGTATGTAGTTCAATAGGGGTATAACAAGCTAGAGACCCTTGTCCGTGTATGTAGTTCAATAGGGGTATAACAAGCTAGAGACCCTTGTCCGTGTATGTAGTTCAATAGGGGTATAACAAGCTAGAGACCCTTGTCCGTGTATGTAGTTCAATAGGGGTATAACAAGCTAGAGACCCTTGTCCGTGTATGTAGTTCAATATGGGTATAACAAGCTAGAGACCCTTGTCCGTGTATGTAGTTCAATATGGGTATAACAAGCTAGAGACCCTTGTCCGTGTATGTAGTTCAATAGGGGTATAACAAGCTAGAGACCCTTGCCCGTGTACAGTTTGTGAAATAATTTTATGAAGACAGAATATCGATATGTATTATTTTCTTCATCAAAATTATTTTTTTTACGCTTGCAAGCCTAGGCATAGTCAGTTAGGTCGCTCGTGTTTATCTGAAGATCAAAGAGATTTAAAAGGTAACAGCTAATTTAAGAGCTGTGTTTCGCCGATTTCAAGGAAAAATTAATACGTCAAAAATATTTTAGACGTCACATATTCGTTTAGAATCAAGCTATTCAAAATTGAATTACATTGTATAACAACTTGGACATTTATGTAAAGATTAAAAAAACTGATTTAACTCAGTGAAATAACTCATTCTTCAAAGAAATGTCGATAGCGCGAGATATTTTTTTGTGCATACAGAGTTCGTTTTGGTATAGGCAAAATGTTGCAGCGCACGATTGGACGCCCCAGTATGGCCGGAGCTTTATCATACAACATATTAAACAAACTGCAGGTATAATAATAAAGTATTTTTATGATTAAGGATTTTATTTATTGTCGTCATGTTATTCAGTTTTTATAAAAAACGGAAATTAAAACAATTATCTTTTGTTACGTTTCGCGCTACGGAAATTGAATTCACTGTAATTATTCGTAACAGATTTTAAATCAACATATTATTCATAATTACAAAGTATAATTTAGTAATAATAATAACACAATAATCGATGGAATCAGGCTTAATATTATGGAAATACATTGTAAATAACCTCTGTGGAGAAAGGGACTCCCTCGGAATTGTCAGTTTCCCTAAAATCCGTAAAATAGTTTAATTTCAATGTATAGTATTCGCGTAAATATAAGAAAACAATAGTTTCCCTAAAATTATAAATCAAATAAATACATCGATAATAGAGGATATATAGGATAGATAGACATACATAATAGAGGATAGATCGACATACGTGGAGCGAGTGAATTGCACCAAGTTCAGTTTGCCCCAGTTGGAGACTAGATGTAAAGAAGTCTCGACTTCAGACACAAGTTTGTTCCGACACTCATCGACGTTTGCCCGAGAAATATTAGCACGACCGGTGTAAAGAGCATCTCCTGTACTGTCATCTGCATAACAACGGAAGTTGCTGATATTATGCAACATATCGTTGATATGCAGCAGGAACAGGATAGGGGATAGGACACAGTCTTGCGGGACACCAACATTTACGGACTTCCAGGTCTTGGCAGACAGATAGACGGGCTACGAAGAGATTCTATAAGGGTTCCTTATTTCCTTTTCAGGTACGGAACCCTAAAAAGTGTTTTAAGTAGAATGCCACTACAAATTAATCATTACTTTCCATAAAGGAGGTTATGTTTGGATTCATCTGCCATCTTTATCACTGTCATTATCCATTTTTATTTATAATGTGTATTTATTGAATTTGTCCTTGCTATTAATTACTTGACATTGGCGAAATACCCGCGCTAGTCGCAGGTGAAGCCATTCCTCATCTTATTCCATTAAATTTCATCATTTCACTCATTTCGTAAAAAAATAGTATAAAGGAGGTTATGTTTGTGTTTTAAGCCTCTCGCATATTGGGGTGTCTAAGCTCACGTTTATATTTTTTTGCTACACCAAAATAAACTGATTTGACTCATAAAGAAAATTATATTCATGGTAGAGATAACATTGTAAATTGTAACTAAAGTTCTTTGGCCACATCTCCAGAAACGAAAACTCGATGGAGAGACTTGTAGTTCAAGGTCAGGTAGCGGGAAAGAGAGCACGCGGCCGATCTCCCACACGCTGGATAGATTCAATTAAGACGGCAACTCAATCTACCATAGCGCAGTGTTCTCGCAATGCTACCAACCGCCAGAAGTGGAGAAGCATTGCCAGAGCGGTAACCAAGGAGAACGACGACACGGAGGATCTACCATGCACACCATCTCAACAACCACGACCACTCTGACAAGAGTGCCCGACTGAGAAGAAGAAGATAACATTATGATTATTATGTTTATTGACGATTCACAAGTGCCTGTATTAAATAAACTATTAAAAAACAAGCTTTTATTTAATTGCCCTTAAGAGAAGAAAATAAACTTTAAATTAAATCAAACCAATCAATTTAGTACACAATTTATTATATGATATAAAAGCTTGTCGCGAGATTTACCTGCGTAGTAACTAGTCTTGCTTGACATACTTATTATAAGTAATTCGATGAAAGAAAATGTTTCCTATAAAATATGTTTTGACGTGTGGGGGCGTGGCTTGTACCTCTGTAATTATGACGCGCAAACATCGACGCTCCAGTGTGCGGGAGGCCTTAAACTTTTAAATACTAAAACGGGGGTTTGAAGTACTAAACTAACTTCTTTTTTTATTATTACAAGCTTTATATTAACTTGCAATGTATGTCCGGGTGGAATCTTGCAACTGAATTTTAAATCAATTATCTTTAACCGATTGAGCTGAAATTTGGTATACACGCTTATTTTGGATGACAATGCATGCTTAGCTATATGACTTCATTCTAATTTCAATATGGCGGATCATTCAAGATGGCGGAATAGTTATTTTTGCATTACCACAGTATGGGTATCAAATGAAAGGGCTTGCTGAGGAGAACACGAAAACTAAGGGCAATTAAATAAAAGCTTGTTTTTAAAAAGTTTTTTACCATTAATTTATTTCAAGTAAAAACAAATTTGTTGTTGGTTATAAAGTAATTTTTTTTTCTAAACCGAACATTTTCTTTGCGTTTTTCCTGTTTAGTTGTTCCACTCGCATGTCGATGCATGCTTCGACCACTCGTTCCTTAGTCTTGGCGTATGTTACGTTGCAGTATATGCGGCCCCTGGTGAAGGGGAACCCCGGCGGTATGAACGCCGGGTTTATAGTCATGTTTACCAAGTGGTAATCATCCTGGTGGCATTAAAATAAAACATCAATCATACATACATCCATGACCACGCCTGTATTCCCCGAAGGTGTAGGCAGAGGTGTACTACAGTGCACCCATACTTCGCTGATGTATTTTAACGCACGGGGACGAGGCAATTGCCTCATTGCTGCATTTTTGAAATGTAATTACCGGTGGGTGTGGACAAGGCTTCATCAACTTCCCTTGTCTCATGGTAGAGCCGAACAGCATGTCCTTCTCTATCAGGTTACACCACGTGTAGTGGAACTCTACGAAGCTACGTTTATACACGTTTGTCAACCACTCGAACCAGTAGAAATCCACCTGAAGAAGAATAAAAATAATTAAACATCTGTCATCTATCAGCCACGTAAATAGTTATTTGTGCATCAAGAGAGCAAAGTCGTTTTTTGCTGCGAGTGCTGATTTTGAATCCTGAGTGTGGCGAGGGATTCAAAGGCACGAGATGCAAAAAACTTTACTCTCGTGTAAGACACATAACTTTTCACTTCAGCAGCGAAAACACTTTAGGAGATAATAATATATTACGTAACATTATTGAAACTAAAAATAAATATTTACAGGTTAAATATCAGATTTATTTGCAGGAAATACTAATTTTCGTTGAAATACAACAATATGTTAAAAATTCAATAAATTACATTAGAAGACATAATTATCATTTTGCAAAATTTCTTTAGTTAGTACGAAATTCCGAACGTGTTTGTATTTGAGGTCGAATTCAAAATCGGAACTTCGAAAAGGCTGGGCTTTGTTACTCTCTCTCTTTCTAATGGCGGGAAAGATATAGAGTGTGAATGTTTCGAATTGTATGATTGGTTAATCAGAGACAAAGTAACTTTTTAATTTTTGTTTTCAGAAAGCCGCGAATATCTTATTCAGCCTAGGGTTCTATATTAAAAAAAAAAACAATTAAAAAGTTACTTTGTCTCACTCAGTGAGCAAAATCCCATTTTGCTCACCGATTTCAGGCAGCAAAACTTACATGTTTGAGCTACTGAAGTGAAAATAATATTAATTGATGTAGGTACTTTACATTAACAGAAGTCACAGTATCAGAAGTCTGAAATATTACTTTGCTGTATGCACAAACGAATCGGTATGTACAAACGAATGGTGTCTACAAAATAATCGAAATATATTTATTAAGCATTTTACATTTCAATAAAAGAAAAATGAACCTACAACTAAATACCTTAAATAATATAATATAATATAAAAACTAAAACATATTATTAAAAGGAGTCTCTTTAGGCAAAGTTCCGAAGACACTGGCAGCGTTCCCCCTTTGAATAACTAGACTAATTCTTTGTCCGAGGTAGCTGCCAGCTCTTCGGTCTCCTGTGATCGAAATTAGATCATGTTTTTTCAATATTTTTTTCCTCGCCAATTTTGAAATCTTGTCATATCTCGAGTCCTATGCAAAATTTCCAAGTTCTGTTTTGTGAATATTGACAGTCGCCCCTCGTAGAAGTTTACACTGTTCATTAGGCTTATAAATGCGCCTTTAATACGATACTTATCACAAATTTTCAATGGTATCATTATTTGCCTTACCTTATCTTATTATTTGGGATACGTGCAGTATTTCCTTTTCTTCCATTCAACTCGCTTTTACGTCATACTGTCATCCACTCCGATCTCATTCATATCACTTTTTCATTCATCTTTTCTTTGGTCTTCGTCTTTTTTTTTTTGAAGGACTTACACTGTTGGCCGTGAGGTGGCCTTTACAGCTTTACCGGCTCTGTATCCGTCCACATTCATACTCATCACTCTTTTAGGCACATGCTTCTCATCACATGCCCAAACCATTCTGGTCTCTTACTTACTACTTGCTACTTTTATAGTACCTCTTGTTAAATTTGGTTCATATTTAAGACGATAAGCGTAACTAAACGTATATTTAAATATTAATGTCTAATAACAGGCAACATTTTGAATGATAATTTTATTGACGGCAACTCTAGACAGAGTTGTCAAGAGAAAATGGGATTTGTAAACAGAGCATTGTATCTTGGAAGAGTATTCAAAAGAATTGTAATAAATATGAATGGATTGATGTACACACCGGTTTTCATTTAACATACCGTCGTTTAACACTCTAATATACACATTCCTCACCCTATCCATTCGCGTAACTCCACACATCCATCTCGACATTCGCATCTCGGCAGAGTGGAGACGTTTCTCTTCACGCACTTTACCCGCCCAGCATTCCGAACCGTACATAATCACTGGTCTTTTAACTGATTTGTAAATTTTTCCTTTTACCTTTAATGACATTTTTGGGTCGCAAGTAGTGCTGGTAATTTTCAATGGTCTGTAACTCGGAAACTATGATAGTTAGGTATAATTTACTTTCACTATGCACCTAATATATTATTTCGGACTTTTGATACACTCTGTAGACCAGTCCGCAAATTGACCTCAAATGAATTTAAATGTGGTGTTAGATTTCATAATGCAAAATATGTATTTTACCACGCAACCATCACATGAGAATAATAACTCTTTGAATAATAGATTTATTTAAGAAATATTATTCAATAATAAAAATTAATGGTAAAAAAACCTTTTAAAAACAAGCTTTTATTTAATTGCCCTTAGTTTTCGTGTTCTTCTCAGCAAGCCCTTTCATTTGATATACATGGTGGTAGTGCAGAAAAAATAACTATTCCGCCATCTTGGATGATCCGCCCTATTGGAATTAGAATGTCGTCACATAGCTAAACATGCATTGCCATTCAAAATAAGCGTGTATACCAAATTTCAGCTTAATCGGTTGAAGATAACTGATTTAAAATTCAGTTGCAAGATTCCACCCGGACATACATTGCAAGTTAATTTAAAGCTTGTAAAAAGAAGGAAGGCAGAGGTGCACTGCAGTGTGCCCACACTTCGCCGATGTATTTTGGTCCCAATGTGATAGCGGGCGAGCCTATTACCATTATACCAGGCACATTCTCCTTTAATACGGTGAAGATTTTGGGTCGTTGTCCACCATGCTAGCATGCTAGCCTAGGGCGGGTTGGTGAACTTTACACACCTTTCTATAGACGTGCAGGTTTCCTCACGATATTTTCCTTCACCGTTCAGCATGTGGCAATCATTTTTGAAAATGACATTCGCACATGAAAATCGCAGAGGCGCGGGGCCGGGATTTGAACGCACCCCTTACGTTTAAGGCGGGCGTTGTACCGACGAGGCTACCACGGCTATCACTAGATTAATATTATTTTTTAATGAGGTAACAAACTAATATATGTTCTAGAGTCGTATCACGTTCGGTTTTCACTATTAGACTACAGATACATAGTCTAAGTGGAAAACTCACTCTAAACTCACATGAGTTTGATAAACTTACAAGAATATTGTCGTCAATAGGCACGGCATTGGTAAAGTGTAGTCCGACGTAGTAAACGGGGTTATTGCGTCCGTGTCGGCGTGACGTCACGTTCATATATTTAACGAACTTGGGGTTTTTGTACAATATGCTCGGGTGCTCCACGCTTATGTATGTTACCTGAAAAATTTATTACAACATATAACAAGGTGAATGAAAACTTCGTGAGGAAACCTGCACGACTATAGAGAGGCGTGTGAAGTTCACCGACCCGAACTGGACCAGTGTGGTAGACTATGGCCCAAATCTCCCTCGTATTGAGGGGAGGCCCGTGCCCAGCAGTGGGACGTTAAAAGGGTTATAGTTAGTAGACTTCGATTATTAAATATCTCTATAAATAACAGCCTATATGTTATTCTGATGTAACAATAATACTGTAATGTTTTGTGGCGTACCCTATATCTCGCCACAAAAAGCAGAACTTCCGCCAATCACTACTAGATGGCGCGACTACCGACACATCGCAATTCTACGCGTACAAAAAATTGAACCGCCATACAAAGTACTATGAAAATCCTAGCTCGCAGTAGAAGAGTTCTCGACGATCTGAACTATAAATATATATATAAATTCCCAAACAGTGGGGCGTAGCGGACTCCGCCAGGCATACCTGGCAGGAAGATTTTCCCCTTTCCGCCAAAGTTTTATCAAAATCACTCGATCATCAAAATCATCCGAGTGATTTCAATTTCAATCATCAATATCAATCGTAATCATCCATTCTCACAAACTTTCACATTTATAATAATAGTACGATATGTTTTTAACATACCTTTTCGGAAACACATTTATAATACACCGATGTCACTAAGAATAATATAATGATTATATGATTAAAGATCATGTTGGATCAGTCGGCGCCGGCGCACGCAAACTGTATGAAGCTCGATATAGCCAACAAAACGGTGTATTTAAAGAGCATCGAATATTAAATGTTTCACGCATGTTGAACATTAAAATTACGTAAATACATCTACAAATACAAATACATCTCCACGCCTGTATTCCCCGAAGGGCTAGGCAGAGGAGAAAACTTGACAGAGACAGTAAACTTAAACAACAATACAACGAGCAAATGTGTCATCTTTTGAAGAGTGGCTATTCAGAGTTGGCCACCACATCACCAACGCCAGGACGCACATGGTACCTACCCCATTTTGCTGTTATCAACCCAACAAAGCCGAAGCCAAGAATCGTGCTAGACGCTGCAGCCAGGACTCAGGGCACCTGTCTCAATGATGTACTACTCACTGGTCCAGATCTTCTCCAATCATTACCTGGAATACTCATGCGCTTTCGTCAGAGACTTGTTGCCGTCACCGGGGACATAAAAGAGATGTTTCTGAGAATCAGCATTCGTGAAGAAGACCGAGACGCCTTAAGATTCCTGTGGAGAGGCGACCGGCGAGAGGGGCCCGCAGTGGAATACCGAATGCGCAGCGTAATTTTCGGCGCAGCATCTTCGCCGTGCACTGCCATCTACATAAAAAATAGAAACGCAGAGGAGTGCCGTGACGAGTTCCCTACCGCCGTTGACGCCATCTGTCGGAACCACTACATGGATGATTGGCTTCAGAGTTTCGACACAGTAGAGGAGGCCGTAAGCGTCGCAACCGAAGTTGAACAAATTCATCGCCGGGCCAAGTTCTACCTGCAAAAATGGGCTTCGAACCGGCCAGAAATCGTACAAGCCATCGCTCCGGAGCAACGAAATCAGGGCGACGAAATTAACCTGAATGACAGCCCCGCATCGGTAAGAACGCTCGGGCTTGTGTGGCGACCAAATGAAGACATATTAACGTTCAATCTTCACCTAAAGCGAGTCCCGCCTGAAGTCGTCGAAGGCGCCAAGATACCAACGAAGAGAGAAGCATTAAAAACCATAATGTCTTTATTTGATCCCCTAGGTCTCATCACCCCTGTATCCATGCCAGCGAAGCGCCTGCTGCACCTGCATCCAAATCGCTGAACGCTTCATCTTGCTTCTCATCATCTCAGTATGCAGCACCAGAAGCAGTTCCAGAGCGGTTACCACCTGCACCCAAGAACCCGCATCGAGCTTATGCAGCCGCTCCGGAGTCTTCATCACAGTCTTCTGGCTTCCAAAAAACTTACTCACATGCATCCAAACCGCCTGTTGCACCTGCATCCAAATCGCTGAACGCTTCATCTTGCCTGCTCTGTGAAAATAATCATTTAACACAAGACTGCACGTCATTCAAACAGCTTTCAACGGACGAGAGATGGGAGAAGGCGAGAGAAATTAATCTATGCTTCAGATGCTTGAAAAAACGCAGTTTCCGTCATCGCTGTCAGTACAAAGCTTGCGGGGTTGAAGAATGCAAGGGCTCACACCATCCTGCTTTGCACAATATGAAATTGGCAGCAACTACCGAAGCAGAATCAGCTGACTCTGCTGTAGTCACCACTACACGCCCACGAGACATGCAGAAGGCATTTCTGAAGATAGTTCCGGTGATAGTACGAGGCCCCATAAAATCGATAGAAACATTTGCATTATTAGATGAGGGATCTACTGTCACACTCGTGGAGGACAACATAGCTCAAGCAGTGGGAGTGACGGGTCCAAAAGAACCATTTGATATAGAGGGCATCGCAGGAGCACAGATCAGCGCCAGCTCATCAGTTCGAGTGTCACTGCATATTACTGGACGAAGTACGGAGACAGAGCACAGGATAACAGCAAGGACGATCAACAAACTGCATCTGTCACCTCAGACAATTGACGAGGGCACAATAGCACAATGTGACCATCTGCAGGACATCGCTAATAACCTGATGTATCAAGCGGAATGCAGGGTCAACCAGTAGCATCATTCACCGAGCTGGGATGGGTCCTGCATGGCACTACTGGAAGTGGAATGCAGCGAGTACACTACGTTACGAGAACTACAGTCCACACAGAAGAACAACGAATGGAGGAGATACAATTATGTTCCAGTTGTCTTGGCCGATTAACGCCCACACTTTGCCGATATATTTTGGTCCCAATGTAATAGGGGGCGAGCCTATTGCCATTATACCGGGCACATTGCCCCTCAATGCGAGTGAGAGTTGGGCCATAGTCCACCACGCTGGCCCAGTGCGGGTTGGTGAACTTCACACGCCTTTCTATAGACGGGCAGGTTTCCTCACGATGTTTTCCTTCACCGTTCAGCAAGTGGTAATCATTGTTGAAAATGATATGCGCACATGAAAATTATCTCAGAGGTGCGGGCCTGGGATTTGAACTTGCTACCACTGCTTTCGTAAATACAAAATATAGAAATAATTAAATGGTCACTATGCAATTCTTATTATACTAATTCATTTCTGCAATTTCTGTAAAATGGTTTTGCTGTTATGAGAATTATAAATTGAGAGGGAGAATGTGTAGAGTTTTCATGGCTAAGAGTAGTAACTCTAAAAATGTATGTATGTAAAAAAAAAATCGGCAGGCCACACATACTCATCGCACGATATCAAACTAAGCAAGCCTTGTACTATGGGTACCGTACAATGTACTGGGGGCGATCACAATTATAGTTAGAACAGGGCAAATTTGAAAAAACCATTTCCGAAATTTAGCAGCAACGGGAATCGAACCCGCAACCATTCGGTTCAGTCAGCTGAACGGCCTACGCACAAACCACTGGACAAAGCGTATGCTTTTAAATAAGTACACAAATTGACGAAGAGTACCTAGTTATTTTAAATATATGATTCGTATCGCTAACGAAACTTGACTTAAATTTTATATTATGCGACATTATCTGATGATATTGATATTCCTGTACACACCGTAAAGTTGGCTGCATGGTATTCTCTAAGGCAGAACAATAAACTTCGGTCTTGTCAAAGTCGACAAAACGTTTGTCCAATTTTGAAAATAGCATAACGCCCTGTACTCACTGTGCGAGCGAATTTACTAGACTTTTTGAAAATGTACTCTGTGCTAATATACATAATGATGGAATATCTGTGCCAAAAGTGACATACGTCATCATCATCATGCTTGTATTCTCCGAAGGGTTAGGCAGAGCTGTGCCGCAGTGCACCAACGCTTTGCCGATGTATTGTTGGTCCCAAAACGTAATAGAGAGCGGGCGAGCGATCGATGACATATTGTTAGAAAACGTGGTTCTTCAATGTGTTAATACAGTTCGTTATGATATTTGCAAACAAAATGGTTGTGTGCGTTTAGACGCAACTGTGTGTGAAGGGTTTTATAGGCTACCACAACTAATGTCCTGATAGCAATACTCATTTATTTGGAAGCTCGTGGCACAATGACGAATGGGTGTCAACCTTGGACACTGTGGAGTAAGGTACAAGCGACTTTACATTACCAGTAGGCTTAGCATGACCGCGTAGGTATAGGTTTTATCTCTTTCAACTGTCAGATTCGTCGAGAAAATTACGTCACTTTGAGCTTTTTGTAGTGGATATGGTCGTCATTTTCTCGAAATATCTGACAGTTGAAGGAGATATAACTTATGTCTACGCCGTCATGCTAAGCCTATAGAGTGGCTATAAATATAGAACCGAATTATAACATTCACTGTCGGTTAAGACAAGACAAAGTGTGAGATAAATGACGTTTTTTAACCAACTTAAAAAAAGAGAAGGAGGTGATTCTCAATACGACCAATATTTGTTTTTGATGTCTCGTTCTCATGTATGAGTTAAGAAGTAGCAATAGCGAGGCAGTCAGAAATAATACGTGGTAAAAGTCTTGTGTTGGCTAACAACCTCGCTGTGCAGCTCTACCACGACTTTTACGTTTACTACGACAGTAATGTAAGGTCGTCCTAGTACACGTTTAAGGTCGTCCTAGCACACGTTTAAGGTCGTCCTAGCACACGTTTAAGGTCGTCCGAGCACACGTTTAAGCTTATGGTAGATCTATTATTTTTGCCATTAAAGATTGTGAGCATCTATGTTTACTCTGCTATTCTTATGTACCACATATTGTATATCCTGTGGCGTCTGAATGCTAGAGTTGGTAAGTACAAAGCGCTAGATACCGCAAGTGCAAGCGCTACGTTAGTAACTTGGTGTCTCTACACCTTTCCACTGACTGTACTTGAAAGGATAAACTTCTAAGCTTATTTCTAGTATACTGTGCCCCTTAATACGAGGCTGATTTAAGCCATAGTTGGTGAACTCCACCTTTCTTCGCGTGCAGGTTTCCTCACGATGTTTGCATTCACCGTTCAGCAAGTGGCAAACATTATTGCAAGTGATATTCGAGTATGAAATCCGAAAATATCAGAGATGCGGTCCCGAGCTATGAACATGCACGCATTGCGTTCAAGATGGGGTTTCTACTAACAAGGCTTGAACTGTTTTTGAGAAATGAAACGACTTTAGTAGTCTATGTCCGCTTGAGCGTGTCAATTATGTCCTTCCTTAACATTAACATTCTACCCTTGTTGTCACCGTCTATTCCACAATTTGACAACACAATTTATTGTTTTTTGAACGCTTCCGTTCGGGAACTCTACTCTTCATTCTACTGGCATAGCTGCAAATCATTCATTAGTTTTTGAATGAAATAAACAAGTGGGTATAAGTTATGACCTAATGGAGTATCTAGAGTACCCACAACGACTCCACTCTTCGTATAGCTCTATGATTTTTCCGCACTGATTTTTCTGTAGTATACGGCAACTATATGGGAAAACAAATATGGCCGAGTCAGATAAACCAGAAAAAAATACTCGAAATGCCATTAGGCTCGAAATGCCATCTCCATAACTACTACCTCAATGGCATAAGAATTTCGTTGACTACTCCGATGAAACGTTATTGGTGAGAGTAACGATTAGTTTTTGTGGTAAGAGTTAGCCATCAAAAGTCACTTGTCTAAATGTTTGCCAATATCAAAACGAACTCTGTGTCAATATACATAAAGATTGAATTTCTGTGGTAAAAGCCCCTACACGTCAAAAACCGATCGCATTGTGAATAAATCTTTCCCTATGAGTCAATACAGTTGGTTTTGGTATTAGCAGAAAAAATTACGCTCGCTTCTTGACACCCCCAGTGCAATAATTACGTAACTTCTTTATAGGAACAGTTCTGATGTTTATTTCATTAGAAATTTTACTGTTATCGTAACATGTTTTAAATATAGGAATCAGACAATGTTATAATCTTAGGACAAAACGTCCTTTCTAAATTAGTATCCCTTTGAACCCAGAACGTGGACACAATGAGATAATATTGTGTTCATATCTAGGTAAGCATATAAACCCTTTGCTAAGCCCCGCCTAATCCCAGTTTTAGCCGAATTGTTAGTTAATGCGGATCTATTGTGATGAATAGTTTAATGTTTAAGGGTTCTAAATGGTCAAAGCATTAACTTTCAAATGTATGGACTACAGTAAATTTTGTACGAATAGTACATTTTGGATGTCATACTCGCCTTTCTGTTTATTAATTATAACTTTTAGGCATTAATAGTAATAGTCTAAAATTGATTAATTCCTTGACCTCATGGGCATGCTGTTAAATTTAATTATTTAACGGTAGCGGTGGTAGCCGAGTAGTCGAACGCACGCCTTGCAAATCAAAGTGTGCAGGTTCAAACCCCGGCTCGCACCTCTGGGTTTCATGTGCGAATCTCATTAACATCCGAGTTTTTTTTTTTTTTTTTGTCCGGACATCTATCGGCCCGGCCCGCGTGCTCACCTCTGATGTGGGGGTCAGAGTTCTTAAAATTAGCCTTAAGTTTAATGTGTGTAAAATAATTTCTCCAGCCTGGATTATTTTTATTGAAAATAAATAAAAAGTCAACAAAATTTATTTAAAAAGTCAGTTAAAATACATGATGACAAAAAAAAAAACAAGTAAACTCGTCTTAAAATTAACAATATAAAAAGACAATAAAATAGCAAAAGGCTATGGACAAGGATAATAAACAGCATATAAAACATGATAAAAATAAAATAACAAAATAACAGACTTTCCCTACTATCCATTGCGCGGATCCGGCAACCAGAGCCATTGATGCGCAAACATCCGAGATTACCACTTGCTATGAAACGGTGAAGGAAAACATCGTGAGGAAACCTGCACGTTTTTTTTTTTTTTTTTTTATGAGATAGGGAGACAAACGAGCAGACGTTTCACCTGATGGTAAGTGATCGACGCCGCCCATGGACACCTGCAACACCAGGGGCATCGCAAGTGCGTTGCCGGCCTTTAAGGAAAGAGTATGCTCGTTTCTGAGGGAACTTGACTAGTTCTCGATAGATGTGTGAAGTCTGCCAACCCGCAGCGGGCCAGCGTGGTGGACTATGGCCTGAATCCCCCTCGCATTGAGGAGAGGCCCGTGCCCAGCAGTGGGACATTAAAAAGGGCTGTAGTTATTATTTAACGGTATATTAATTTAAACATTTTATATCCATAAAACAATACTACTCTACAATATTTCAATCCTTAAACCTCATTAGCGCAAATGATTGATTGTTGTAACTATCACTCGAATTAGAACCGATTAATAGACATGAACAAGTATCGATAACATCGTTAAGATCAATCGAATGATAAATCTTAAGTTGTCATGGTTATTCCTCTGAACAGTCGTACTATTAAGCAGCAGCGGGCGTGTGACTCACCTGAAAAAAGAAATAACATAATTACATTAAAATATGATAGTATTTTTAATATTCTAGAAGCTAAGAGCTTCGTAAAGCAATATAGTTAGTCTGGCGACAGGTCAGCCTGGGAATTTAATATACCAAGCGACGGGGGTCGGCTGAACTAACAGTTTATTGCAGCATTGGGTTCAGCTATCGGGCAGTCGCGGGAAATGTACTGAATCGTAAAAGAAACTTTGAAACGCCTGTGGAAATTGTCATAGCAAAATATATTGCGTGCGTAAAGATTTTCACGGAAAATATTGCTACTTAATATGCTTAGGCGTTCTAGGTATTCAAGGCAATCAAAATAATAACGAACATATTTACTACAGTACTGCTTATAAGTGTTCAGTGGACGGATATTTGTATTTAATTCCTTCCGTGTGGTAAGGAGCGTATTAATATGTATTGGGCTTTGAATATAGAACACTATTATGATTATTATTTTATTTAATTGGACAACTATTTACAAAATATTTACAATGCAAAATAAAATAAGTTAAAACTAATAAGCAAATATTATATTTATAAAATATGTAAAAAATGTAAAATATGTATGATTATGTACAAATAGCTACTGGTTACATACCAAGTAGCTTTGAATATTATTAATGAGTTCTGTTCAATAGAGAGATAACTTATAATTACTTTGCTTTTGGTAGTGAGGTTAAGACTAATCATTTTATACGTACTGTCGATTCCATTATTAGGATAACACGAAAAAAATGATATATACCGTAATAACAATTTAAGTCAGTTTTACATAAGAATAAAGTTGCAGTTCTATTCAATAAACTTGAAGGGAATGGAAGTGGAAAATTGTGAGCAACTACTACCTACAGAGAAAATAACGTTGCAAGAAAGCGCTTTCCAACTGGAGTACAAGGTACTTGGGAACCAATAAATTGCCTATTGTCCCCCCAATATAAGATCAGGGCGACATTTTGTGGGGTACATACAATTTACGATACAAATATTGGGATTGGGGAAATATGACTGACTAATATTCTTCAAAGACTGGATTTTGTTAGAGTTTATTGCCCGTTCTCCATGAGATTTCTGACTAAAATAAATATTTCTGAAATTAATTCCAGACATTCATGGTGTACAGCTACTGTTCACATCATGCTGTCTTCAAGTAAGTCATACTCCTATTGTCAGGCATCACTTCAATAGCTATAGGGGTTCGGTTAATTGATTATTTTTATCAAGTAATAGATTCACTCCCAAATTTGTAATTAATGATCTACTTGCAATGGTGTTGTAGCATACAGTATAAAAAACTGATTTTTAATTAGTTTGTAGAGGCATTGAAAATGATTTTATTTTGGGTGTTATTAACGCATACAGAAGGACTGTCTCTATATATGTGCATGCCATGGTGTATGCATTGTCGATCGCTCACATCGACGGAGCGGCTCGGAAATGAGCTATTCGGTGGCGGGTCCTGTAGGAAATTGTAGGCTTTACTGGCCCATAGCTGCCACACAATGGACCCAGCGGTGGCCTTGTTGTGATTTGCTATAACATTTACAGACTGAAAGCAAATTCACGAATTGACCTTTAACAAATACTGTTGTGGATGTTATGAATAAACGAAATAGGAATGAAAATACTATTTCAAGTAATAAACATTTATTGCTCTACATTCTCTGCCCTTCATTGATAGTTCAGTAGATCTGTCCCTCAAAGTATGATAATCAATCTAATTATTGTAAATATTTTAATTTGTATCTACTAAAAATGTGAGGTCATAATACGGCTCTCTGAGCAAAGCGCATTTGTATTATAAGAATTTAAGTATCCAATTTAAGGCTAGCAGTGGTAGCCAAGTGGTCGAACGCACGCCTTGCAATTAAAGTGTGCAAGTTCAGACCCCCGCTCGTACCTCTGGGTTTATGTGCGAATCTCATTTTCATCCGAGATTATCATTTGCTATGAAACGGTGAAGGAAAACATCGTGAGGGAACTTGACTAGTTTTCGATAGATGTGTGAAGTCTGCCAACCCGCACTGGGCCAGCGTGGTGGACTATGGCCTGAATCCCCCGCAAATTGAGGGGAGGCCCGCGCCCAGCAGTGGGACGTTAAAAGGGCTATAGTTAGTTAGTAGTAGTTAGTAAGTATCCAATTTACACAAAAATATTAAATTACATGTGAAGCGTATAAAATTGATCTACATTATTCAACCTGTGTGAGGAAACAATATTGTTTTTGACGTTGATACTTTAAAATTGGAGAACAAGCAAACCCGCTTAATATTGCTAGTTAACACAATACAAAATATTCTTTATTAAATTAAGTAGAAATATGAGAATATTCCCTGGCGACTGTGCTGGCGGGCGGCGGCCTGTGATGGGAAATGAGAAAGGTTTTTGCGGTTATATTGGGGATTAAGTGGGGATTTCAAGATCTGAATTTATGATTGGTGGAATAAAAAGGCGCGATCAATCAGATTCTTTGTTCTAATCTTTAGAATTGTGTGTGGGCGTAATATTACTTTGAGCTTTTCTTGTCGCCTTGTTCTGACATTTTGAAATTAAGGGAACCTATCTTAGTTTAAAATTCTACCGTAAAAGTATACTTGAAAAACCTACTATTTGTCTAGTTTTTTCAGTGTTTATATAAAAGGAAAGGACCGTGGATTCCGTGGCCATAAAAAGTTTCTATTTCATAGATAGATAGATAGATAGAAAACTCTTTATTGTACACCAATAGTTACAAATAAATTACACAACATATATTGACAAAACAAGAAAAAATAGGAGTGTACATTGGGCGGTCTTATCGCAAGCTGCGATCTCTTCCAGACAACCTTTGGATGGAGAGGATTTTGTCATAGTGACATGATGGCAGACAGTTGTGTACCATTGTGAAAAAATAAAAAATAAAATAAACTAATAACATGTGTATACATACATATAAATTTATACAATGAATACATAGTGTAAAATAATAAACTAACATATACTAAAAACATAGTCAAATATATACATGCAAAATCAAAAGTAGGACATACTTTAATAAAACTAAAACTATGAAGCCAAGTAGTGATTCTTCAGTTGTGTTTTAAAGGCCAGCAAAGATTCAGCACGCCTGATAGGCAAGGGTAAATCGTTCCACAGTCTCACAGCATGAACTGTAAATGACTTACCATAGTAAGCCGACGAGTGTGCTGGCATTTTGAGGCTCAAGTTCACCGACGATCTCAAGGTTCGCGAATGCGTTTCATGTAGGAACTCAAATCGTTCCTTTAGATAAGAGGGGGTAGAGGAGTGAAAAAGAATAGTAAAGAGAAGAGACAAAATGTGAGTATTACGGCGAAGGCGAATTGGGAGCCACTTAAGCTTAGTACGAAATTCTGAAACGTGGTCATACTTGCGTAAGCCAAATATGAACCTAATGCAAAAATTTTGGAGTCGCTCAAGCTTGTTTAACTGTTCCTCAGTGAGATCGAGATAACTGGCATCAGCATAGTCTATAATAGGAAGAAGAAGAGATTGTGCAAGCGCAATTTTAGTGGGAACTGGTAGGAAGTTGCGTAATCTACGTAAAGATCCTGCTGAGGCAAATACTTTACGGCTAACTTCCTTTAATTGGGGTCTCCAAGACAGATTTTGATCTATAAATATACCTAAATTTTTAACCGTATGGGCATAAGGTAAGGTAGTGCCATCAAAGATAACTTCCGGAAGCTGCGGCCAGTTGATTCTTGATATTAACCTAGGGCTGCCAACAATGATGATTTGGGTCTTTGAGGGATAGCCCATGGTTTCTAGTTTTGCATCGATTTTTTTTTGCAGATCAATAAAAGAACATAAAATCTACTCCAAACAATCGGAAACCATTCCCCAACATCTCAACAACCCCCTGATTTTTAACGAGAGACAAAATAAGAGCCTACACTTTTCCACTTGGAAAGTTTTCTTTTGTACGTCGAACACATTTGGGTGAATTCAAAAGATATTTGCGTATAAAAAACTCATATTGAAGTACGCACCGGCGCGCCTCTCCGTCACAAATTACGGTAATGGCGGGTGCAGAGGTGCGATTGATTAGTCTTTCGCGGATTCGTTTTATATCTTATAATTAAGCATTTTATTTCCATAACAATAACACTTAACATTTGGTTTTACTTAACATTTTCCTTAGGATTTCTTAACGAGTATAGGCCACTTCCATCTTTTTCCATGTTTGCTTGTCTTGGGCTGTTTTTATCCAGTCGCTGTTTGTAATTTTTATTATTTTGTCTTCCCATCTATCTAGGGGCGACCTCTGCTACTTGTCCGCTCCGACGTTAGTCTAATTCTTAATATACCGACGTTAGTCTAATTCTTAATATAACACCTCAATTCTTCAAGGGAAAACACTGGGGTATGTGTAAATAAATTGATTCTGCCTCACAATCCATTGTCGTGAGCCCAATCGAGGGATCTGCTTATCTAATAGGCATAAGATATGCTTATCTAAGCATACTAGGAAATTATGATCAGCTTACATTGTCAGCATATAATTTCGATAATCAACATTTACACAGGGATTGTTCAGTAAAACCGAGCATTGCCGTTATTTTCTATGCCTGAGCTCGTAAATACATTAGACGTAGAATCTTTTAATAGTAGAATCTATATTCAAAACTCCCATATGGTACGAATCACTTGTCCCCTTGAGGAGCCTCATATTGACTATGAATATCATTCTAAAAGTTGCATAAATAATCGCATATCTATTCCTACCAATTTATCATGCGTCGTGGAGACCCTTCTGCATGAGTTATGAAAGGTACAGACGTATCGCGGCCGTTACGCGGAGATCATCCCTCGTGTTGTGTACATTACACGCCTCGATTGAGGCCCACAATGCTGGCGAACCCTCGCGGGCAAATATTAGGAAGATTACCCACTTTTGGGGGTAAATGTCCACTTTTGTGTGGACCGCCATTATAGTTTGTTTTGTGGGCGGTATATTGGATGCAATGATGTGAAAGACGCGTAATGAATATGATGCTTGATGCATTTATGGGTAGATACCCATGGCCTGATAAAGATGAGGTTAACCGTGATTAGCTTAGACACAGGCTGGAACGCAATGTTGTTAGCATTTCATATGATTTAGCTCAGTTGTAAACTAGAAATAAATTTCACATTCTTCATTAGAAAAATAAAAGTTAGACTGATCTTAAAAGACTTCGTGTTCTGACGCCATTTTATCGGCAAAACATAGTAATGTTTGAGGTTTCATCATGAACGTACCAAGATTGATTTTTAAGATGATCCATTTTATACACAGCTACACTGAACATGTGAGATAATTTAAACATCCAATTTGACTGTCTCTTTTGTATAATAACATACACGATTATTGAAAATGCACCGGATGTTCCGTGTTATTGTTCGCGGTGATCGTGTGTCCGCACGAACGATATAATGGGCATGTTTTAACTTATTTTACATTCAATACTATATTGAGTTCAATTATATCAATTATATTAAGTTTTTAATGGAAATAACAAGATATTACGTTATTTATTTATTGATAAATGTTGTAATACAGGCTGTATCAAGACTGCAGTATGATGGAATTAAACAAATAATACAACTAATCTGAAGCGTGTTCGCATAAACTAATAATACATCATCACGCCTGTATTCCCCGGAGGGGTAGGCAGAGGTGCACTGTAGTGCGCCCACACTTCGCCGATGTATTTTGGTCCCAATGTAATAGGGGGCGAGCCTATTGCCATTATACCGGGCACATTCCCCCTCAATACGAGGGAGATTTGGGCCATAGTCCACCACGCTGGCCCAGTGTGGGTTGGTGAACTTCACACGCCTTTCTATAGACGTGCAGGTTTCCTCACGATGTTTTTCCTTCACCGTTCAGCAAGTGGTCATCATTATTGAAAATGACATTCGCACATGAAAATTAACTCAGAGGTGCGAGCCTGGGATTTGAACTTGCACCCCTTACGTTCAAGGCGGGCGTTCTTCGCATAAACTGTCTGTATAATTCGGTGTTTTCGGTGCTTATCATTTGAAGATGATGTGCGAATCCTATCAATAAGCCCGCCAACACGTTCGAAGCGACCGATAGTAAATATTTTAAATTTACGAGTTGTCTAATCTTTCATTTATTTGTGTGTTGTGGATAGAACACTTGTCACTATATTGTTTACTGAACGATGTGGTAGACATTGCTTCGTTGAATTGTTTGTACATCAATAATTTCTGCAACAGATTTTAGACAAAACACAATTTGATTTATGACCCTCCTAACTGTTGTAACGGGTTTCAAGTCTTGCAATTATCAAAATAGTATGCAATGTTTTGTCGTTTAGTGCGGGCACAACCTTAAGCTTTTAATTTCCGAACTAAATCGTCCTGTTCGCGTTAAGCCTGGATTATTTTTGCACACTGTTAGAATTGCGTTTGTTTAATTCTATCCGATTGGGATGACGGATTATATGCATTTAGTCAGCAATGTTTGGTATGGAAAAATGGAAGGTTGTAATTTAAAAGCTTTTATCGAGTTCTTTGTATTTTCAACCATATACTTAAATACTATAGAGCAAACACACATACGTGCATTGAAAATAATACATCATTCTCTTGTATAAAGCGCCTGTTTACTTTGTATAGGCATTAAATCTAGTATTTAGTGATTGCTCGCATTTAAAGGCAGGCACAAATATTTGGATTTTGGAATTCTTAGGACATAATTGGGGCATTCAATTAATTATTATTTGGTTGAAAGGTTGGCGAAGGCCGTAGCATAATAAGGAGAGTCAGAATCAGTTGTTTTTATTCATTTAAATATTTAAAGTATGTACTTATAAATCGTAAACTAAAAAAAGATATAGGACTTTACCATTCAGAATGTGTTTTCTATGGAGTAGATATAATCGGTGAGCAAGAAATTGGTATTGGTATTTTTTTCTAAAATTTTCCTTCGAATTTACGTTTAAAAAAAATATATAGACACCAAAAAATTGTGCCTACAACATGTATGCCTACAATATGCAACAATTTATTATATTATGGAGAATGTTTATTATATTATGCATTTTCAAATTCATTTTGTCTTTAACATTTTTATTCCTGCTACCATTTTAACTTGGAGAGCCCGACTCGAGTCCTAGCATTCCTTCATTCCTGTTTAATTGTTCAACCCTTCACAAGAATTTGAGCCGCGCTGCCAATAACGCAATTTAAGTTTTTCTTTTCCACTTGCGACCGAAGGCCGGGGTTTGTTTACAGTGGCGTTGCCATGGCAACGATGTGGGGGTGGAAATACAACCACTGCAAGCGCTTAATCACCTGCCCGTGGCCCGTTTTTAGAACGACTGTGACTAGGGTGGAATTAAATATGCAGCCATGAACATTTTCAGGAAAATTGGTCTTAATTCGACGCTATTGGTGCTTATGTTTTATCTAGACTCTTTTTATTTGAAATATAGGTGAACATTATTATGCAAATGTTGCTAAATAAAATTCTACAGCAGTAATTTCAGATATCCACTTACCGTTACCGTATTGAAGTCTTTTTTTAAATATTAAGTTGATTGTTTCGACAGTTCCATGTGCGAATCTCATTTTCATCTGAGATTATCACTTGCTAAGAAACGGTGACGGAAAACATCGTGAGGAAACCTGTGTGCCCGGTATAATGGCAATAGGCTCGCCACCTATTACATTGGGACCAAAATACATCGGCGAAGTGTGGGCGCACTGCAGTGCACCTCTGCCTACCCCTTCGGGGAATACAGGTGTGATGATGTATGATGTATTTATTTATAAAACAATACTGTTGACGTATTTAAGTGACTCCACAATAAATATAAGCATAAGAATAGTTGGGAGAGCTAACGGAGAGCTCACATTGCTACTAATCCTTATTTAATAAAATAAATGTCCCTTTAACACTTGTCTTGCAGTAAATTTTTTTATTAATATTATTTTCAAGTTTTGGCAGTCAACTCAGTACAACGGTGAAGGAAACCATCGTGAGGAAACCTGCACGTTTAGGCGTGTGAAGTTCACCAACCCGCACTGGGCCAGCGAGGTGGACTATGGCCCAAACCTCCCTCGTATTGAGGGGGAATGTGCCCGGTATAATGGCAATAGGCTCGCCCCCTATTACATTGGGACCAAAATACATCGGCGAAGTGTGGGCGCACTACAGTGCACCTCTGCCTACCCCTTCAGGGAATACAGGAGTGATGATGTATTTAACTCAGTACATAATCTGTCAAAAATTTACATTTATTAATATAATAACAATACTAAAGGTAAGGTAAGGCTGGTAAGGCCCTAGAGCTGTAAATAATTTTTATAGTCAGAATCGCCTTCAATTACCAAAACCGCATCCCCAGCATAGTACCTACATTACACACACATGAGAACTGAAATAACAGAAGGAACAGACATTAATTAAAGAGTTTTATTTTTCACTTGCAGTCCGCAATCTACGTGTACGCTAGCTGTTCCCGTAGCAACGGGTTAATTACGTCAAGCCGCCGCTGGAAAATCGATTTATGTGGTGCTTTGACCCGATGCACTATTTTGTTCTAAATTTATATGGCTACTGGGTAAGTACTAGACAAGTTCCAGGCAGTTTTGAGGAAAAAAACCTTAGTCTTGACAACTCTGGTGCGTTAAAAATCACATTTGTCAATACCCAAACAAAGTATTTTCTACTTTTTTGAGATTTTTTTCCAAATGATGAAATTTAATGGAACAAGATGAGAAATGGCTCCACCTGCGATTGGCAGGGATTTCAGCCATTAGTATTTTAAAGCAAAAGAAAATTCCAAAATTACATATTATAAATAACAATGGATGATGAATGTGTTAAAAATGGCAAATGAAATCCCCAAATGAACTCAAATCATAATCAAGAAGACATTGATAGCGCGAACGAATTATGGCACGTAGAGGCGTGGGCTTTGACCACAGAAATTTAATCTTTATGTAAATTATGATACATTTCATTTTGGTAGTGGCAAAAACATCCCACGGGAGTTTGACGCCAGCGAGTTCTGCCAGTGTACATGGCTTTGCCGTATGAATTAAGCCTTAGGCAGTCAGCGCGGATTAATAACTTCCAATGAACAAGCTATACAGTCTGTATAGTGTTTTCAAACTAATATACATTTAAAACTCGTTTTATTTCCACTCTGCCGAGATGCGAATGTTAAAATGGATGTGTGGAGTGACGCGAATGAATAAGGTGAGAATGTGTATATCAGAGGTAGTATAAAAGTGGCGCCCATAACAGAAAAAGTAAGAAGTAGGAGATTAGAATGGTTTGGTCATGTGATGAGAAGAGATGAGAATCATGTGACTAAAAGAGTGATGAGTATAAATATGGACGGATATAGAGCGAGAGGAAGACCCAAGAACAGATGGATGGACTGTATAAAGGGTGATATGAATGAGATCGGAGTGGATGTCAGTATGACGGAAAATCGAGATGAATGGAAGAAAAAGACATACTGCGCCGACCCCAAATAATGGGACAAGGTAAGGCAAATGATGATGATACATTTAAAACGATTTGTAGTGATACAATAGGGTCAGTAGATCATCAGTAGTTAAGATGATAATTAAGATTCATTATGCAACATCAAACATCGGACATATAGCACGAGATCGCGTGCTTTGAACAGATGCACAAGTCTTTAGTAAGGTTGGAAGGAAATTCATCTTCGTGTACTAGTATTCTACACTTACCTTTATCTTATGTAGAAAAAAATACTTACAAGCGGTCACAAGATTTATCGTCTTTAAATATATTTAAAATTCTCATTAGAGGCATCTTTAGTACAAAAATCTTTTGTCAACCAAATCTAAGTAAATCAAAAAAGGTCTGATAGCTATATTCAACTGCACGACTGTAAAACGTAATATATTGCACTAGCTGTGCCCGCGGTTTTACCCGCGTTTATGGTTACTATGTCGTAGCGTGATGTTATAAAGTATTTAACCTTCCTCAATAAATAGGCTATACAGTGCCTAAGATTTTTTGAAATCGGACTTAATGCGTTCAACTAAACAAACAAACTTTCCGGCTTTATAATATGAAGTATAGATTATGACTTTGTGTATGTACCATAGATACCTACTAAGTCAATATAAATAATTAAATATCATCGTATGATCTCAAACTAAACAAAGCTTATACTATGGGTACCTTAAAATGGACCAAGCCAAATTCCGAAAAGACCATTCCCGAATTTTGCCGTTGGCGGGAATCGAACCCGCTACTACCCAGTGCAGTGAACCGAGCGGCCTGTGGTCAAGCCACTACACGAGGACTGTTCAAAACCATTCTATACCTAATTTTGCTGACTCTACATTGATTGTTGAAACGCATACACTGCCGACCTTTACTGGGACTATGCAATTTATCAAGATTTCGCTAACCTTCCTAAATACTCGACCCCAATTTAGAGGGGTTAATTATAGGGCCAATTAGCGGTTTTATAATTATTTTAAGACCTCTATAAATAGTAAACGTATATACTCAAAATGTTTTTTATATGCTTGTATTGTATGTAATTAGCTTAAATACGTCGCCGCGATGTAATGTTCCTCTATGAATTATACATAAGTTGTTTACAAACATACACAAGTTACCGTTCGTGTGTGTGTGTGTGTATTGGGAGGTGAAGTCCCACGCATTATTTATTAATTCATTGTTATAAATACTACCGTTCGACCACTCGGCTACAGTGGTAGCCGAGTGTTCGAACGCACGCCTTGAAATCAAAGTGTGCTGGTTCAAACCCCGGCTCGCACCTCTGGGTTTTATGTGCGAATCTCTTTTTCATCTGAAATTATCACTTGCTATGAAACGGTGAAGGAAAACATCGTGAGGAAATCTGCACGTGAGAGAGAACTTTACTAGTTCCCGATATATGTGTGAAGTCTGCCAACCCGCACCGGGCCAGCGTGGTGGACATTGCCCGAATCCCCCTCGCATTAAAGGGATGTCCGTGCCTAGCATTGGGACGTTAAATGGGCTATAGTAGTAGTAGTATAAATACTCATATTGTAAGATTATGTATTGAAATCCTCGCGCTTACATCTCTAGGATTTTCAAAGGGTACGTTACCACGTTGCAAAATTCTCTCGCGCTGCCAATGAAATTTCGTTGGAGATTGGACTTTTTGTATAAGTCAATAAAGTTTGATATCGTATTGGCAAACATGTAGCAGTCGAGACCAAACGTGCCAGGTATAATGGCAATAGGTTCGTTCCATTTTAAATTGGAATCAAAATTACATCGGTGTAGAGTAGGTGCATTCATTGTATTGCACCTTTCCCTACACCTTTGGCACAGGCGTGATATATAAATTTAAATACTCAAATATTTGTAGGACGATAGATACAGCTGAAAGTGATGAGTATGAACGTGGATGGATGCAGAGCAAGGGGAAGACCAAAGAAAAGATGGATGGAGTGTGTAAAAAGTGATATGATTGAGATCGGAGTCGATGTCGGTATGACGGAAGAGCGAGACGAATGGAAGAAAAGGACATACTGCGCCGACCCCAAATAATGGAATAAGGTAAGGCAAATGATGATGATAGATACAGCTGATTCCTTTGAACAGTTTAGTTATGCTCTTTCCTTGCGATCTAAATTGTTGTGAGTCAAAAATTCGAAAGTATAGTTATCGAGGTCAGAACAACTTCCTTTTCCTACTGAGCCATAGTCCACGTTTAGTACTATATCTACCTACATCATAAATATAGTGTAGAGTCCACAGAATAAATTCATTGATGTATTCCCCTAACTTGTTCATAAAATTCTTCCTTTTTAAAACAATTATTATAATTTTAACATAGTTCAAGTTTAACGCTCGAACCAAATGCAAATTTGCAAATAGGATGGGTAGTGTGAGACGGTCTGAAAGAGTAAGAATCCTTAAAAAAGTTAGTATAAATTTAATTTCAAAAGATTTGTAAAACAATTTGTAAGTTCACAAAGTTAATGGTAAAGCCTTTGAGAATAGATTAATTATAATCGCAATAATAGCAAAATATGAGTGCACTGCAGTTCACATCTACTGACTCCTGCCGGGAATATGGCATTATGATAAAAGGAGTAAACACTAAATTCATGGATTTTTTCTTTTCAATTGAACTACTGTCGAGGGATTTTCTAAACAAAATCCATTGGAATAGATTAATTATCCTGCCGCTTAACTTCCACTGGGGTCTGATATCATCTGAGTCTGGGGTCAGTTCTCACAAGATCGACAATATCTCTAACTCGCCATATGTCGAAATTAAACGCCAAATTGGTCGTACTTTTTCGTTTCGTTTTGACATTATGTCGAATTAGAGATAATGTTGATATTGCGAGAATTGGCCCCCTGATGCTAGGTTGTCGGGTTGCGCTAAAAGGAAATCCTACTAAAAACCCAAGTTAAATACAGTGTCCAGTAATGAAGTTATCTTTGAATCCAGTTAGCCCCAGCCATTGCGGTTTAACTCTGTTTTACTTCCGCGCGCGGCTTTTTAATTACTTCCCAACTCATCTTCCGGTAGCCGACAACTGTAGTATAAAAACAAATTGACATAACGGTTTTTTAACTTAGTTTAAATCTATTGTTTCCGCAAAAAAATACTAGATGCAACTAATTGTAAACTAGTGGTTTAGTTTTAAGGACCCCATGTCAAACTTACTGTACAGTTTCTCATGGGGAAAGAAAATATGTACTCTCAAAGTATTTAATTCTTAAATAAATTCTTAAATTTCTTTTCAAGTATTTACAATATTTATTTAGTATCTTAGTAGATTTACAATATTTTTCAAATAAATAATAAATCTTTAATGTCCTATTGAATAAGTGTGTCATTTAATACTGAAACTAAAACAAATTTTGTTTTTTTTTACATGAAATAAGCAGAATGCCTACAAAGACACAAAGTAACTCTACTTGCTGACAGCAAGTAGAGTTACCTCGTTATATCCTCATACAAACATGAAACTCAAAAAAATTAAAACACTTTCAGCGACAAATAAAAGTTTATTTCGAAGAGTTACATCTAGCAGGTGTTTCCGTTTTCAACTAATCCACCTTACTTTTCCACGTGCCTATTATCCAGCAGGTAATTACGCCCTGAGATTAAACAGCGCTTCCTTCGACGCAAATGAACACCTGTTTATAAATCTTAATGTTCCCATGAAAAAAATCACCATTAAATACCAAACACATGAATCAAGTGCATAATTACTTAAATAACGTATCATTTTAACTTATCATCGCTTAACATCTATGAAAAACCTAATATCACTTTGAACTTTACGCGCTTGTCATAAGGTGCTATGAACAAGGTGTGTTTCGTTGGGTTGTTACGTCTCTTGGTAGTTGCGTCGCGATTGGTTCGTGATCGTGCTGCATTGCACAGTTGGAGATGACCTTCAAACGCTCACGCGCAGATGGTACTGTCATGGAAAAAAGTAATAACGAATATATACAAAAAAAAATATAGACGTCTGCTCTAACTACAAGGGAATTGGAACTTATCCAATCTCCATTTAAAACAAGTAACTTTCAATAACTATACTTACCTATTCTTTTTTTTACAGGTTTAATGGGAATGGATGTGCAGTGGTATTATGTGGAAGGGTTCACACGAGCTTTCGACAAAATGGAACATCACTTAAGCTAATAAAAAAAAAATTACAGCCTAAAATCCTCCTCACATTGAAGGAGGCCCGTGCCCAGCAGTGGGACATTAAAAGGGCTGTTGTAGTAGTAGTAGTACAGCCTAATATTCTAAGTTCTATCATTCTACTATTCTCCTACTAAAAGTAAGTACTTTTAGCTATTAATTAGTTACATACTTACTCGAATCAATATAATTTTACAAACGTATTAGTTATGCAAATGAATCCGTTCATAATAAGGTCTAACGGTGAAGGAAAACATAGTGAGGAAACCTGCACGTCAATAGAAAGGCGTGTGTAGTTCACCAGACCTTGAATTGAGCGGGAATGTATGATGACAATAGGCTTGCCCCAAATTGGGACGAAAATACATCAGCGAAGAATGGGTGCATTGTAGTGGACCTCTGCCTACCAATTTCCGGGAATAGAGACGTGATGATGTATTATTGAATAAAGTCTAACTAAAATTACTTGCCGATTAATTAAGTTTTGGAGCGTAGCGTTAGTTACAATATTTCATCTAACTGTTAACTTTGATTCAGCTTAGCGGTAAGTGAAACATAACATTACTGATGTAAGTTTCAAGTGTTTCGAGGGTAAGTTGTGAAGTTACCCCGCGCGAGACATGTGGCAAGCCTTTTTCACACTGAATGCTACGCGAGGCTATAAAATGTAGCTTTAAGTCGATCAATGATGCGCGTATTTATCCGCGTGATTGCATAACTTTTTCCACAGAAATTCAATCTTTATTTATATGAGCAAAGATTACATTTTCAAACATTGTCAAGTGAATTCGCTCGTCAGTATTTTTCGCGCGTCAATATTTTTGCCAATACTAAAAACAACTCTGTGTATATATAAATGTGTAAATGTGTTTGTTGTGATATACATAAAAATTGAATTCCCGTGGCCAGGAACATGTGTCAAAATTCGCTCGCATAATCATTAACATGTCGTTGAAGAATTAGATTTTTTATATGAGTCAATATACAGGGTGTATCAGAAGTCCGAAATAATACTTTGGGTACATATACGGTAGCTCATATGGGAATGCTTAGTGAAGACAGATTATACCTAACTATCATAGTTTTTGAGTTATAGACCTTTGAATATTTGCCACAGGTATCGTGTTCTGGCCTTTGGGTACATCCATAATCTTATTCAGCAGTGTGAACTACACTTATGAGAGGGGACTACCAATATTCACAAAACAGAACATGCACATTTTACATAGGACTCGAGAAATTTTGAGTTAAAGAAATTGACGATAAAAAAATAGTTGTCAAAAGATGGTCGAATTTCGATCAAATTTTCATACCATTCAGTTGTATTATTCAGTGGTAGTATTATTTTGGACTTCTGAAACACCCTGTAGTTCATTTTAGTATTGAAAAAAAAATGCAGCGTCTAACTGGCTGGGCTTCGTTTCTCTCAAAGAATGATAAAGTTCTAATACTTTTATTAATTGCTTTAAGAATTTTTTTTGAAGGTTATATTAGTATAGCTGACGATATAGCAGTAGGCTTGCTAGCGTGAACTTGTATTAATTCCGCTCAACTCGCTCGTCTAGTATCCATACTGCACATGAACTGGTCCTAACTCCGTCAAATATGCTTCCACGATACTCACGGATAAACTGTTAATTATCTTGTTGCTCTACAACACTGGTACTATCAGTCTTAATTCGATTATACTGTGTTATGATTTAGAATTTAGAAACTGAGAGTAACTAGAATCTTTTTTATTAATTATTTACGAAAGTGATTGTTAATATTCTCATGAGAAATCCGAATACACAAAAACCTGGCAAGTGCGAGTCGGACTCGCGCACGTAGCGTTCCGTACCTTTATCTATAAAAACGGCAAAAAAATCACGTTTGTTGTATGGGAGCCCCTTAAATATTTATTTTATTCTGTTTTCTAGTATTTTTTGTTATAGCGGCAACAGAAATACATCATCTGTGAAAATTTCAACTTTCTAACTATCACGGTTCATGAGATACAGCCTTCCAAATGGGTGGTAGTCTTTTTTTAGAAAAGAAAGAAAGAAAGGACATTAATGAGGGCTAACAACTAAACACACAATTAACAAAGCATATCATTTAATCATAATAAAATAGGTATAATGTATAAAGAACAATATTATTTTCATAATATTTTATTAATTTGTATACAGAAAAGTTACAAATAAAAGTGATTTTAAATCAATACCACTATAGAGGCTGATTCATGGGGCTTACAACCACTTCTTAAAGCATTGTTGTTTCAATAGTAGCTAGGGTTGCCAACCATACTTTATAAAACAGTATCCTACTTTATTTTTTGCTAATTATACCTACTTTGTACTTTTGCATACCAATAAAGTATGTGAAAAAACTTTATTTCCAACCTTTACTGTGAAGCGTAAAACAAAATACTAATTATAGGTACTTAACTATTTAACGGTACACATATGTGAAAACGGATGATGGAAACTATTTATAATTACTAAACAGACACACACTCAGATGTGGTGTAGTGTGTGGTGATGATTTTGATTGTCAAACAAGCTTTGAAACATTTAAAGATAGCAAAAAATTGTTAACATGTCCTAAAAGCACCCAAAATACGATTTTAGGGCAATCAAAACATAAAATTTTAGAAATACTTTTTTTTTTTCTAAATACTTTATTTTTTTCCCCTTCTTCTTGGTCGATGTACTCTTGGCAAAGCAGTCGTGGTCATGTGCAATCGACGATAGATTTCAGGGTCTGCCTCCACCGATCCCGAACCGATGTCTGGCGGACGCATTCATTAAGAGGGGTTCTAGTCAGCGCTTTAATTTGGTTAGCTCATCGCATGGGGCTACGTCTGCGAGGTCTGTTACCATTGACCCTGCCCTGGACATCAAGTCTTTCCATGGCATCTGCTGGTCGCCGTGACACATGGCCAAAGTATCGGAGGATCCTGAGCTGTACTGTGGATGATAGTCTCTCTTTTATTCGTAACTCGTTTAGGATCGATACATTGGTGCGCCGCTGCGTCCAAGAAATGCGGAGCATTCTCCTCCAGCACCACATTTCTATCTAAACCATTTTTTTCCTATCTAAACCATTTTATACGTTTTTTTTTGTCAAAAAATGTTGGCAACCCTATTAGTAGCAGTCAATTTTTGTACTGACTTTTTCAAAAACTCAAAGTAATATTAAAACATTGCTGCCAGACAAGTAAAGGGGCTTTTCGCGTACACTTGAGCACTCGCCAGTACCTGTTAGTCAGCTATGTGAGTTAGATGTCAAGAACAGTCTCCGGCTTATGTAAGTACTAAGTAATCTTTGTTTATGTTCGGGGCGCGCGCCTGAACTGTGTGTGACAACTTGTTTGATGTGGGGCTCTGGTTTGTAGATATCGATGGAATAGGAACAGGCTTCGGGAAAAGGAATCACTATGGATTATTCGATTTTTCCCGGACCGATACGACAAAGGTATCTTCAAGAAACGAGCATACTCATTCCTTTAAGGCCGGCAACGCACTTGCGATGCCCCTGGTGTTGCAGGTGTCCATGGGCGGCGTTGATCACTTACCATCAGGTGAAACGTCTGCTCGTTTGCCTCCCTATCTCATAAAAAAAAATAGAATAGCTTGTGATCCGTCGAATTAATTACGGGTTTTGGAAGTCAGAATTATAAAAAATATTGACTCACCCGAGTTGGATTTATTTCATGAGTGGATAAGATTTAGGTGTGTTGTAGGAGGTTCTGCGAGCAGGACGCATGAATGGTAGCTAGAAGTTATGTGAGATATGTTAGATTTATTGAACTAGTGTAATAGAATACTACTTAAATACTTCAACAGAAGTAAAGAATTAAATAGATCGAAATTAAAAATAAAATATATACGCTTCTATGTTTTGAGTGTTCCTATGTATTTTGTAAGTGCAGGGTCAGATATGTTGAAGACTTCAGATTTTTTAAAGGCAATTTAATACTTGACATAAGGAATAATTTCCATTATCAGCAACCTAAAATAATCTCACCTCCGTTATACTCTGTGTAGTTTATGAGGGAAATAATTGATTTCATGTTTTCTTTTTTTATTCGTTTATTTTCCATTTATCTTATATAATACATTTTTAAATATAAATAAATACATTTAAAAACATAAAAAACAGTTCCCCACCGGCATCTGGAACAGGGTCCTAGTTACCAGTGGTTAGGGCTCCAGAGAGAGGAACTTTTATTATTATTAAGAAAAGCCTCTTTTTCAATTAGGGTGAAATATAAATATTCCAAATTTGTTATGTCTCATAGACTTTTAAAGTTAGTTAATAGTAATAATATTGTTGTAACTTCTATTGTCCCCCACACACGTTTCAATTACATAACAGATTTCAGAACAAAAAATTACATAGTTTTTACTATAATTTACTCGATTGTTTACTTCGCAAAGTTACAAATGCGTTTTTGCCAAACAAATTTGCTCAATAACCCGGTCATAATAGGACGCATAAGGAAAGATTGCTATTGATAGCGGATTCCATGAAGCGACGTCATCGTCATAGTGAGATGATTAACAGTAATTCAATGGCATATTTAATAGTTATTATAAAGACCTTATGGGCAATTTATTATTATTATTTATAATAATTGAAGGTCAAGGTCGCTTTGTACTGACGTGAGTGCATTAAGCCCGGAGCACTCTGGGGCGTTAAGACGGCGTCGAAATTTTTGCCAATAATAAAACGAACTCTTTGTTAATATAAATAAAGACTAAACTTACGTGGTAAAATCCACTCGACCATGCAAAATTGCTCGCGTAGTCAGTGTCGTTTCGTAGCAAGTCAAGCTATGTCTATGAGTCAATACAGTTCTTTTTAGTATTGTCTATACCCGACGCGCGTGTTTTAACGCTCTAGTGTGCGGGGATTTATGGTAATGTTCCCCATAACGTGACCAAAGTTAGACATGTTGCGTTGAAACCTTTGAAGATTATTATACTCGGCTCATGAATATTTAGTAGTTGCATAAGTGCAACATCCCATAATCTACCGTCTGTCAAAAGATACAATATGTTGTTTAAATTTACAAATACTCCGGACTAAAGCATCAAAGGATTGTTTTCAATCACCATTATTTAAATAAATAAATATCGCCAGACAATACATAGTCATTGTATGATTCCAAACTTAGCGCCACTTCTTTTATATAAACCAGGCCAAATTCTGCAAAGGCAATTTACGAAATTTGCTAGTGACGGGAATCGAACCCCAGACCACCTGGGGCAGTGAGTCAAGCGGTCTCAAACCGCTACACTAAGTACGTCGTTGTTGATGCTAATCCTGTAGGCACCAAAAGTATGTGTATTTCTATCCTTATCATGACTGTAATGTAAAAGCAAGATAACAATATGTTTAGAGCTGTCAAAGTTCGGTTACTCGTGGTTTGGTGTCCAAATAATTAGCAAATTATCAGCAATATTATGTTCCCAATTTGATTTTTATATTGTAAAAACTTTTTTTTTTGTCTACATTAAGGCGACTGAATATGATAATAGTATGAGGCAAATATTTTTCCTGATTCTTAGAATTTAAAAAAAAAAATAGATCGTCCTGCTCCGTAAAACATTAGTGTATTTCCGCTACCATTATTAATATCTAACAACAAGATTACATTACAAAGAATTTATTAAGAACTTTATTTCAAGTGCATTCCGCACTTGACTTACTGTGTTATAAGCACATGGCCGAGTCATCCCACTGAAACTACAGAAAAAACAAAGTGGAATGTGACGTCACGCAGTTTTTGCTGCTCAGCGTGCCTGGCAGTGCCACGACGCTCAAACATCCTCCTCTACACTCCTCACAGTGAATAACTATAGTTTATTATCTTTAGTAATATCGTATCCTTAGAACAACACTTATCGATAACAACATTCAAGACCCGGGCTGTATTTTTTTTGCAATTACCAAAACGGACTGTATTGATTAATGGAAAGAGCTCATTCTTCAACGAAACGTTTTCAGCGCGAGCGAATTTTGGAGCCTGTTCGCGTGGCTTTTACCATAGAAGTTTAATCTGTATACATATTGATATTAAGTTCGTTTTGGTATAATTAAAATTTTCCATCACGCGTCTTGTCTTTTGTAGTTATGGTATTTTCTCTCATTCGGTTCATTAGATAAGAAAATTTGAACTGAGATGGAGAGTTATTTTGAGTTGTAGTCGCGAACCACTTTTTATTTTTTATAGAGTTCGGAGTTCACTATAATTTTATAAAACAGTGATATCAGGCAAATATCATCAGGTTTTTTGGGACCTAATCATATATGTTAATAATACTTAATAATAAAACATACGTATTATTTCGTTTATTTTCATTTTCTCTTATTAAATATAAAATAGTTCCCCACCGGCATCTGGAACAAGTTCCTAGTTGCCAGGGCTTCAGAGAGAGGAACATCCTCACTATGCCGTCTCCAGAAGTACCGCCTTCTGAATCCGCCTAACGCCGCCTTCTGAATCCGCCAGCCGCCTAACGCGAGCCCCTTTAGGAAAGATACGTATTTATTATTACAATACTTATAAAATCAGTTCCATTGACCACCTACTTAGATAAATACAGCTGTTACATAATCATAATACATACCTATACCTATATTAAGACACATGGAACTAGTAACCAATATATTCTTATATAGATGACAGGTAAAAAATATATAGCGTGCTTCCATTACAAACACTTAACGTCTTTATAAGTGTAATATTAGGGTCTATTATGGTATAAATAATTCAGTACATAGTCGAGGAGTCAGCGACCTAAAATAGTATACCATGTGATATAAGTAGACTTTTGGGCTTATGTATAATTATGTTACTTATAATACGTGAATTTGGGTCATTGCAACAATTTCTATTGTTTTTATTTAAACCATTATATTGATTGTACTATGTATTCCTTTTGCAAAAGAGGAACCATGGAGTTACTTGCCTATTTTTTTTTTCTAAGGAAATGCATAAACAATGCGTGGTAGAGCCCTATACTATTATTATTTTGTTAATTGACGACCCATAAGTACCTATATTGGTGTATATGAATTGAAAGCCTCATTCTGAACGTTATTATGTAAAATAGCCAAAAAGTTACATAATAAAGTAACAAAATTGTATGCCACATTAAAGATACCAGAGGTATTACATCACTGAAGTTTTTACAGCGTACGTTATAATTCTAAGTGCACGTAAACTGATTTCATATTTTACAGTTTTGTAAAGTTATGACATTACGTCTAAAAGTAGACAAACTTTCGTATGGAATTGTAAACATAAAGGACATCATCATATTTATAATACAAGTAAGTATCTACCTATTGTATACAGCCTCGGTAACTACTAAACACCTGTAAATCTGTATTTCAATGTAATATTACAAACACGTAGAACAGCGTCGTCGGGCGGCCCAAATCGCAATTTAACCGTAACACCAGTGGTTTGATGAAAAAACCAGGCGTCCTCGGCCGGCACCGAGCTCTGCGGTTTTTTACCAACGCTCTATTATCGACACCTTGAGCGGTTTTTGTGGTTCAGAAAATCTATTTACGTTTTGAAGACGCCTTAATACCTGAGCCACGTCGACCTGGCTTATGATGGCCTTAAAGTAGTCGACAATACCTTGAGTTTATGTTTGTTAGCATGCAACACTCAAAATGCATTTTTATTACTGATAAAAAAAGGATTTTAATTACCAAAAACTGCGCTTAGGGTCTTCCCCAAGCGCAAGTCTTGGTTAGCATACAGCACTTACTTTGCAAGTATTTTGTTAGCATCCTAAGTGCATTTTTTTCTTTAGTATATAGCACCCGAAAGGCGGTTGCCTTACTTGTTCAGATGATACCCTGTTTTTGGTGAGGTTCCGGATATAAAATATAAAAATTCCAGTTCTGTGAGCGGGTGTTTGACCTTGACCTCTTTCTAGCATACTCTATAGTCATATGATTAATCATATGACTTTAGTTTTATTCCATTTAAATGGAGATTATGTATTTCAGAACTACAAACTCACAATTCTTCTCTAGGATTGAGGCAAAGGTGCTGCCTACTCTCATGGCGTTGCTGCTCTTGAGATTGTATTACTCACAATCCTTACTATTCATCATTTTAAAAAGAGTAACCATTGAGTTTCTTACCGGCTCTTCTCAGTGGAAGCAGCATTCCGGATCGGTGGTAGAATCTGACTATTTGCAAGTGTTTTTTGGCCTACACGAATAAGAAAAAAAGATTTTGATTTTGAGTATTTATGCATTATGCAATGGCATGGCGGTAACCGTCACAGAGGTATTCGTTGACAATTAATTGGTTTATTTATGATAATTACAGTTAAGTATGTCATTACAGTGTATATTTAATTCTAATTGTTATTTACTTTGCGTGATGGTAATAGGTAGCTTTAACCTATTTGAGAATAGTGTCAATTCTCAGCATACTTAACTAGGAGTATTTGCACTTTTCTTACAGCCGTAACATATCGAGGGATGAAAGGCTATTTGACTCAAGCGACACTTTTGGGCGATATTGACTTATATAGGCATATATGGAATCAGTGATTTTTTTAGTCGAATGAGTAGAGCTCTCTGTTGCATAATTATAGGGTTCTAATAATTAATAAGAAGAATAAGCACGTAAATTAAGTTAAATATATTTATAGGCTTCTAGTTACATAGATCGAATGGCATGACTGTTGATCGGTTGCTAGGCTACACTCTCCTGTAAAATAAAATAAATGTCGCTTAAGTCGAATAGCCTTACACCCCTCGATATCGCATCTTTAAAAGTATAGAGACCTAACTCAAAAATAATGTTGTTGAAAAATGGTCGTTAAACCGACTCTTTAAGATTTATATTCGAAAAGCTAAAATTTCAGAATGGGTCTCTATACTTTTAAAGATGCGATATGTAAACTTTAACAATTTGTAAGTGCTTCTATGGGCCTATACAGAAAAAATGTTTGACTTTGACTTATGAGCAAGTCGATAATATTTTTAGTGATCTAGTTTAGTTGTAGTTTGTGTCCAACAGAATCATCATTAATGACTTAAGACAGTACGAAAATTAAACAAACATGACCGACAATAAATACGATTTATTGAAAATTTGCGACAGCAATATGTTAGCAATTTTTATTGCTGGAATAACATATTAAAGTCTATATAAAAATTTGGTTGCCGAGGACCCAACCTAATAAATAATTGCAATAGGTATGAGGTTGCAATAATAAGTAGCAGTGGTAGCCGAGTGGTCGAACGCACGCCTTACAATCGAAGTGTACAGGTTCAAGCCCCGGCTCCCACCTCTGGGATTTATGTGCGAATCTCATTTCCATCTGAGCTTATCACTTGCTATGAAACGGTGAACGAAAACATCGTGAGGAAACCTGCACGTCTGAGGGAACTTGACTAGTTTTCGATAGATGTGTGAAGTCTGCCAACCCACACTGGGCCAGCGTGGTGGACTATGGCCCGAATCCCCCTCGCATTGAGGGGAGGCCCGTGCCCAGCAGTGGGACGTTAAAAGGGCTGTAGTAGTAGTAGGTATGAGGTTTATATATTTTCTTCGAAACAAAATAACAATTAGTTAGCTAAACTAAGTGTAACCGACTATGGGGGAACTTTTAATTGGCTTTGTTGTAAGTTGGGCACCTTCTGAGGCCCACAGCGGTATCTCGGCGATGACTCGCTAATTGTGGCGCGACTATCTTGTTATTATCGGGACCTCGGGGGTATTCACAATATTCAAATAATAAACTTGTATTCCATCAAAGGATAGGTAAAGGTACAACGAACCATCGCTCAACATAACTTTGTTGATTTCTTACTAATTTATTTTCTAGTACATAAATTCAATATCAGAATTTTCTAAAATTCGACGCCTTCTTATTAGGTATAATCGTTAAAGATTGGAATTTCATCACAAAATTTTAATTTGCGCTTGAATTTGACGTCAGGTTGTCTATGTCAAGACTTTTAAGACTAAACCTTTAGCTTGATGGACTAAATGGCACCGCCGTATCAATCAATGAGACCAGACCGGTATCAATATTGTCTATCTGTAAACATTAAGGAATCGATACTTTCTTATTTCATTGAAGTAAACATTATTTAACTAAACACTTACATTTTTCTTCTTCTTTTTTTACGAAATAAGTGATATGATGACATTTTAAAGGAATAAGATGAGGAATGGCTCCACCTACGGTTAGCGGGTATTTCATTTTTTTTTATGAAGGACTTACACTCTTGGCCGTGAGGTGGCCTTTACAGCTTTACAAAAGGCGTCAGGAATTTTAGCCAGTGTCAAGTAACTAATAATAAGGACAAATTATAAATAAATACACATTATAAATAATATGATGATAAAGATGGCGGATGAATCCCGCTTACATTTTTGTTCATTTTGAAACAATTTTAAGTAAAGATGACACAAGCATGCTGTCAAACCATAGACATTCTTTACCACGGAGGCCAGGATACACTACAGAATGTAACGATAATAATTATTTAACATAAATATTAGCATTATTACCACGAATACAATCGGGGTAAAGAATTCCATGAGCGCGTTAACGAAAGAATAACCTACAATTTACAGCGGAACCTCCATAACATCACTATTGTTACAGTATTATGAGAACAACTCATGATTATATTTGTAATAATGTTATAATAATGATTTGTTATTATCTTAAGCATTTCCTTAACATCTTTACAACATGCGATTTACCACAATGAGACGGGTAAAACCTGTAACAAACTCACGCGATCGATATCCTTTGACCTTTTTAAAAATGTACTCTGTGCTTGAATGCGATGTAACCACACGAATAAATTCGCGTGATTTTTTGGCTGTAAATGTTTACTTATATATTATTTTCAACAATTATTGACACTAAAAAGCGTGAAAAAAAATTTTAACAAAAAAGAAAAACCGACTTCAAAAACCTAGGTGCACTAAAAAGCTAAAAATAACCTTATAATTTATTACATTTGGAGTCGGTGCCATTGGCCTTAGGGTTCATCTTTGGTCTGTGGAAATTCATGGACACTAGGTATAACGCTCCTCGGAAATAGGTACATCCAGAAAAAGTAATGAAAATATCAACTCGGTTCTCCACTCGATTCGACTTATCATATTTCAATGAACTCGATTGATTTACATACGATTATTCGGAAACTCGAATCGACTTCCGAATACCAAACGATAAGGCAATCGCCGATTCGGTCCGTAAATGGACGCGACATGAATACATGACAAATGACTGTTGTAAGCCGCTTATTATTATTGATTTGTTCTTGAATACTCAACTCTATTATTAGAAGTTCTAAATTGATTTTACATTACGTTAGTATAGGGTTGAAGGGTTGGAATTCCGTGTTTTAATGTTTAGAAGCATGTCAATGTAATATAGAACAATATCCGATATGTTATTCAAAGATATTTTGTATTTTGAATGTACTTATATGATAAGTACATACTTACCAATGATATTTCGTGTGTTTCATAGACCCATTTCAAAAGTTAGCCTATGTATTATATTATACTTACCTTTACCAATTGCATAAAACTATAATATACGACGGAACCCCTTTTATGAAGATTAAACTTACTTGACCAATGTTTTTGTTCTACTACATAACTGGAATGAAACGAAAATGGAATTTATAAGTTCTTTTATGACATTACGTTCCGGGCGAATTATCAACGGCCATAAATTGAATAGTGTTGCAATGATCGATTGCGAATCAATCGAGAAGGTGTGTACATGTAATCGATTAGAGGTTTTCATTTCCTTGTGTTAAGTGCGACGAATTATAATTACGACTGCGTTGATGAAATAAATAAAAATACAATAAAATTAAAAGTTAAATGGCTGTTTACGAACATATTATACATTCAATATGCAAAACGGAATGCAATTATGACAAAGGCGTAGGTGCTTATGCCGCTGCGACATAAGGAATTAAAAACTAACCTCTGCCTATAGAAAATTATTAAAATAGGTACTTATGTGCTTTTAAAATTTCATATTATAAAATACTCGTGAACGCTTACAACTATGCCATAGGTACAACAAAATTCAATATATCTTATTTTTTTAATGTCGGAAAATCCTATATGGATACCCTGCCACCTCGGGGGAAGTAACAAGGTTATGTGGGAGTCCCGGCAGAAGGCCGTATACCCGCTAAAAACCGGCAGTGTACCATCCTCCGCCTGCATCGGGCGGGGGAGAATAAAAATTCGCGCCTCAATATTTCCGCCTCAAAATTAAATTAAATTAATTTAATTAAAATTAATTTTATTTTATTTTATTATCAACAAGATGGCGTGGCGAAGTCCTGTCACGCTTTTTTTCCTTTTTCGTAAACACATTCGGTACCTGCCCACATTGAGGTAATTGCAGTCAAGGTGAACTTGGCACTTGCAAATTTACGTTGAAATATTATTTTTTTAATTTTAAAAGGGTCAGAAGAAGTTCATTTGACATTGATGATAGCTGACCTTTGGTGTTCTTCGTCAGGTGTTAAAAGTTCCATGAACTGTGCCTTGAATAAGTCGTCATGACATTATTCCCCGAAGGGATCTATACGAGTGTACGTACTGTACTTAGTTGCCATTGTACTGGGCATGCCACCTCTCAATGTACGAGACATACCTACGAGCACATTCAGCACACTAACCCAGTACATAATTAAATATTACGTCAATTTATAAACAGTATAAATTTGTAGTATAATGTCAAACATAGACAATACTACCACTTGCTGTATGGTGATGACAAACTTTGTGAGGAAACCTGCTTATCTATATAAAGGCGAATGAAGTTCACTAATCCGCACTGGTTCAGCGTGAAGGACTTTCGTCCAAATCTCCCTCATATTGAGGGGTATGTGACCGGTATAATGGCAATGACATCGCCGCCTACTTCATTGGGACTAAAATACATTGGCAAATTGTGAGTGCACTGCAGTCTACCTCTGGTAATCCTTATGGGAATAAATTGGGATGATTTTATATTTTCTCTCAAACTTGTTGTTGCTGTTAGTTTGATTGTATGAAACACGAAGGTTATAAAGACACTAGAGTACTCCAAGTAAAAACAATACTCTCTGAACCGAATCAAGAGATGTATCGGCTCGATTGCCCGACAGCCGTGACCATTCGACTATCGATTTCACCGCGCACTGACGATTCGGTAGGTGATGTTAATGAGAGCTCATAACACGGTTCCGTTAACGATCCAAACTTGCGTAACGAAGATTTTGATAATTTATTTAAATTTACTCTAAACAATATTATTTACCTAGGACCCAATTCTCGCACGATCTGCACGAAATACATTCCAAATGGGTGGTAGAGATACTATTATTATATTTTGTTTATTGACGATTCGTAGTGCCTGTATCGATTTACATGAATTAAAAAAATATCTGGTTGTAAGTGCTTGCAGGTGGTTTTCGCACCGATGCTTCGACTGCGGTCTCTGTCGGCGTCTGCGCAGATCGGATATGGTTATGTATTCATATCAATTTGCGCTGAACAGTGCAAGTATGCATACCATTACCCATAAGACCATCTAAAAGTGTTTTTTTTTTCAAACAGAGACCTTGATATCCTAAAGTGTTAAAAACATTATTTAACACTGAAAGACCTTAGCTGTAAGGTCATTATCAATACAACGCTGTTGACACAGAAGTGCAAATTGTGACAAATAATTGTACAGTAACGGTACTGTTATTGTTAAGAAGGGGCCAAGTCTTATTTTATATTCTAGTGTAGATTATCATTATTATTAGTTTATTGTTAATATTCCTATTTAGTACATTTTTAAATATAAAAACAAATTAATTTAAAAATATAAAAAGTGGTAGCCTCGTGGGCAAGAACGCCCACCTTGAACGTAAGTGGTGCAAGTTCAAATCGCGGGCCCGCACCTCTGAGATAATTTTCATGTGCGAATATCATTTTCAACAATGATTACCACTTGCTGAACGGTGAAGGAAAACATCGTGAGGAAACCTGCATGCCTATAGAGAGGCGTATGAAGTTCACCAACCTGCACTGGGCCAGCGTGGCGGACTACGGCCCAAATCTCCCCCGTATTGAGGGGGAATGTGCCCGGTATAATGGCAATAGGCTCGCCCTCTATTACATTGGGACCAAAATACATCGGCGAAGTGTGGGCGCACTACAGTGCACCTCCTTCGGGGAATACAGGCGTGATGATGTGTTATAAAATCTTTTTTTTTTTATTCGTGTAGGCCAAAAAGCACTTACAAATAGTCAGATTCTACCACCGGTCCGGAATGCTGCTTCCACTGAGAAGAGCCGGTAAGAAACTCAATGGTATATGGCGGGTAGTAAAAACTGATTTATGATAAATAGATTAAATTATACAAAGCTAGAATACTTGAGCTTCTATAACATAAGGCAGTGCGAAGACCAAGTTAGGAGAAAAATCTCGGAATTTATTTTTTAAAGATCTTATTGGAACCTTGGTGTCCGCTCTGCCGTGTGCTAAGCTTATACTTTGTCTGTTTACACAAAAGCGCAAATCAATTGAATAGTTATAACAGTTTAAGTTCTTCCGTACCCAGCCGTATGCTAAGTATTACAGGAAGAGTTTCATGGTTGTTGTCTTAAATGTTAGTAGTTCATGACAGTTTGAAGCAGGAACATTGCACATTAAGCCCTGTGACCATACACGCGAAAATAAAAATTAATGGTAAAAAACTTTTTAAAAACAAGCTTTCAGTTAATTTTCGTGTTCTCCTCAGCAAGTCCTTTCATTTGACACCCATACTGTGGTAGTGCAGAAAAAATTACCATTCCGCCATCTTAGATGATCCGCCATATTGGAACTAGAATGACGTCACATAGCTAAGCATGCATTGTTATCTAAATTAAGCGTGTATACCAAATTTCAGCTCAATCGGTTAAAGATAAGTGATTGAAAATTAAGTTGCAAGATTCCACCCGGACATACATATATTGTAAGTTAATATAAAGCTTGTAAAAAAATCGCACGATACATTTCTCGCTTATTCTTCAACGGAAAGATGGTGGTCGCGTGACTTTTACCACACAAATTCAATCTATAAGTTTATTGAGATAAAGTTCGTTTTTCTATTGGACAAAAGATGACACCCGTGTCTTGACGCCTTGATGTACGCAGGGCTTATTAGTATCGTGGCGTACCCTATATCTCGCCACGAAACACAACTACCACCAGTCGCTACTAGATGGCGCGACTGTAGACACATCGCGATTCTACGCGTTCAAGAAATTATCCGCCATACAAAGTACTATGAAAATCCTAGCTCGCGGTACTAGTGTGTTCGACAATCTGAACTATATATACAAAATTCCCCGACAACATCACTGGAGCGTAGCGGACCCCGCCAGGCATACCACCCACCTGGCAGGAAAATCTTCTCTATGCCGCCAAAGTATAATTTGAATTATTAAAGGGGGGGTGATCCATTTGCGAGCCGGCGAGCTAACGGTCTAAATCGTTGGCTCGTCGACTCACGTTGGTGATCTATTAGCGTACCAAACAGTCATCTGTCAAACAGTCATGGCGGTTTTTTGCACCACGGAAATTAGAATTTCAAGCATGCACAAAGAGCCAGCGAGCAAGTCCGCCGGTTTTTAAGTCCGCAGACTTTTGAGTGCTCCGTTGGCGGTTTAGACCTTTGGCTCGCGAGTTCGTTGGCGAACCGGCGGTCTTACTCGCAAATGGATCACCCCCTTATGAATTATGGACAGTTTTTCTACTGCGTTTATATAATGAAAGTAGATAATAACTAACTAACTACAGCCCTTTTAACGTCCCACTGCTGGGCATGGGCCTCCGCTCAATGCGGGGGGGATTCAGGCCATAGCCCACCACGCTGGCCCAGTGCGGGTTGGCAGACTTCACACATGTTACAAGACCTAGTCGAGTTCCCTCAGACGTGCAGGTTTCCTCACGATGTTTTCCTTCACTGTTTCATAGCAAGTAATAATCACGGATGAAAATGAGTTGAGTTGAGAATGAAAAGTAGATAATATTTAATCATAATTCAACAATCAAAATATTAAACATTCTTGAATATCTATAAAGTCAATATCGCCCAAAATTGACGCTAACTTCAAACAGCATTTCGCCCCTCGATATGTACAACTGGGGTTAATTTTATAAATTGAGCTACAATGCCTTTACAAATAATTTATAGAATAAAAGCGTTCTGTAAATTCAGTATAAATGGATTGTGGCTTTCTATAAATATGACAGTTAATCCATAAAAGTTACTTACTAACAGGAAAACATGCATTGCTATTTTCCCATCAGGCACACATCGGAAAAATTACGTTTTCCTCAAACCTTTTTACTTTACATCAAACTTTAATATCGTGTCCCTATTAGGTTTGTTTTGGTCGATAAACATCTGTGTAAGCTATGACTTTGGGGAGCGGACTGTCGCGGAATACCTACGAGGTTCGTTAACGAATCCAATTAGGCTAAAAAAAGTACTCGAGTCCCCCATTCCGCGGCGACCTTGTCACGTGTAAACACATCTCAGATGAACCCGCACACCAACCTGACGGTTCAGGCTGTAAATATTGATACCTGTGCCAATTATCATTATAAACAAATCATTGTTTTATGGTTCTGTGCTGCTCGACCTCACCGGGAGCGCTGTTCAGTCGTTTCGCGTCGGCCGTACGGCGCGGACCGTTGCTAAGCTGTATCTACTCAGCCTCGTCGTGTTCGTACGTCGCGCGTGTTCCATTTTCAAATTGTGTTTTGACATTCTTATTTTTTTTTGTCTGTGAACTGTGTGAGGATTTTTGTTCGGAAACAAAAAATAAGGTTGGTATTCTTTTTTTCATTTTCTTTGTTATTTCTATGCACTTGTTACCGGCTGATTGTTAGATAACCGTGAGGCAAGTAAAAGTAAGGGCAAAAACTGTATTACTCACAATCGAACAAAAGGCAATAAGAGCGCCTACAACTCGGAATAATTATTTACCTATGCAAATTGCATTGTGATTTCCAATAATAATAAGTGAAAAGAAAATTGTAGAGAGGATATTAACGTCGCATTTATGAAAAACATGTTGAATGTAGAGGTTTACAATGTATTATTCTATAACCTACCTATTGTACTTATGTTGTATGTACACATAATATTAGTTGTGCTAGTATTATAGTTTGCTATCATTTTATAATATTCAGAATAGGCGATTATTCTGTATAGTACAGTTGGAACATTAACTTCGGTGTAATTGACAAACGCAATATTTGGGCACATGCAAGCGCCACTAAAAATATCGTTAACTTAGCCATCGCGTAGTCTATGATTTGAAAAAAGGGAAAATTGATGACTCCAAAGTATGAGTTCGAAAGTAATATTTTAAAAGTAGAACGGAACGTAATTATTAAAAACAAACACATTAAAACAATTAACATTTAATAATATGTTAACGTTCGATAGGTACCAACAGGCATGTAATTTAATTAATTTAAATAAATACAAATATTAAACTTCACATGAAACAAAGGTAATTAATTATTTAACACGAATGCAAATGTTATTTCTCACGGAAACATCTGGTTACCTTGAAATTGTTAAATTTTAAAATGCATTATTAATAAACGAAATAATCTATTCGAGATAACACAGGTGTGTATAAATTTCAGTTATTTAACAAATATAACGCTTTAAACATTATATTTCTTGAAGGCATGAGCAGAGGTGCTCCATAACAATATTCTCAACTTCTTTACAAACTTTTTCAGGAGATCTACAAAGAAAAATAATAAAGTGCTTACAAATGTCTTTTTTAATTTCAATATTGTAAAATAATCTGTTTACCCCTTCGAGCCATACGGGCGTGATGATTTCTATTTTTCTATAGGCGTAGTTAATGAACACAACAGAAAATGCAAACAATGAAGAGATATTGATTTATATGGCACAATTATTTTTATATAAAGCACGCTCGACATTGAATCAAGGTGAAAATGACGTCTTCAACCATGGGAAAAACATAAAAAAAAACAAATGTGTAACGAATAGTCTATTGATCATTCATACGTAGCATTATAATGTTCATTGACACTTAAACAAATATATTTATTTGTTTCGTTAGTGGAAGTATATGGAAGTTATGTTATTTATTATGTTTTTTTTTGTTTACTCAACTGTACATTCTTATTACAAAATTTAGATTTCTCATTATTATCTTGTATAGTCTCACCATAGAATCTCACCAACCGACTAAATGTTTTTACATACTCAGTTGTTGGCGAAATCAACGACTACGATGACGGCCATATTTTTTTTAAATTGAAGTGAAAACAAATATAGGACAAGTAATTACCTATTATAAAGTTATCTACACAAATAATTAAAATCGAAGTGTATGTTTGTAATGTCAAGCAGTAGTTAGCAGTGGTAGCCTCGTCGGCAGAACGCGGACCATGAACGCAAAGGGTGCAACTTCAAATCTCACAAGCTCGCACCTCTGAGATTAATTTCAACTGCCAATGTCATTTTCAATAATGATTACCACTTGCTCAACGGTGAAAGGTGCACGTCTATAGAAAGGCGTGTGAAGTTCACCAACCCGCACTGGGCTAGCGTGGTGGACTATGGCCAAAATCTCCCTGGTGTTGAGGGAGAATGTGCCCGGAAAAATGGCAATAGGCTCGCCCTTTTTTTTGAATGGACTACGCTGTTGGCCTTTAGTTGGCCTTACAGCTTCACCGGAGGAGAATAGGTTCGCCCCCATTGGGACCAAAATACATCGGCGAAGTGTGGGTGCACTGAAGTGCGCCTCTGCCTACCCCTTCAGGGAATACAGGCGTGATGATATATTATATTCTCAATTCAGTATCTCTTTTTTAATAAAATAAAATAATAAGGCATCTTGGTATCGTCGGCAACAATTTTGATACCAGCTGTCAGTACCTACTCATAAGCCGGGGGTGGCCAAATTACAGGATCCTTTGAGAAATGTCTTATTCCATGGATACACGTCAGTCATGTACAGTCAGCATTATTATATAAGGAGGAATAGAATTTTCAAAATTAACTGTACTATTTATTTATTTTAAATAGCCTAGTATATGTCCCACTTCTGGGCAAAGGCCTCCCCTTTTCGTCTCCATATGTCCCTATGCTGGGCCTGTTTTGGCCACGTTTCTCCCGCAAAGGTGACCAAATCGTCGCATCATCTTCTCCTTGGTCTGCCACGACGCCGGCAACCACCTTCAGGCATCCAGGTGTTGACACGATTTGTCCACCCTTGCGGGTCCGTCCGTGCCACGTGACCGGTCCACTATCACTTCAGCTTTGCCGTCTTCCCACCCAAGTCAGTAATACGAGTATTTTATAGAACTATTTATATGAAACTTCAATCCATGACACAAGGGGGGTTTAAGATTGAAAGCGTGTTGCGTCGACAGATGTCTCTCCGATAAGAATTACATTACATTATGTTCAATAACGTTGAATTGTTCTGAACATTTTAAACAATCTTTTCGTCCTCGTCTACCATCTTTTATAGCAATTTATTATGATATTTCATTGTATTTTTGACAGATTTTGTACAAAATTAACTATAAAAATTAATATCATAGACACCAAAGAGGTGGTAGTAAGATGGCCGATATTTTGATGATGATTACTGTTGAACTATTGAACTGTGGTCAGGAGCAAATCTGTCAGTTTACAAACATTGTTCGGCAATGCTTTGTTGATGTACACTACGCTCGATATATCAATACACTATTGTTTCTCACTCATTGTTTTCTTCGGCGTCGGCGATGAAATTTTGCGTAGTGACGCTATCTTTTTTGACGTTTGATGAATCATGTGTTAAACGATCTGCATTGTTTTAGATGCTGGATGTTGATTGATATTTTTATTGCACCCGAGAAATCGTGAGCAAGTTATGTTAAGTACAAAGTATTGAGTAACTTTGTTTGGGATATTATTAATGGAAATCTTATAGAATTTGGTTATACAAATGCGTTATTTATAAGTTTGAAGATGGCGGCTGACTCATAGATAAATATGACGTCTTTATTTTTTTTCTATTGCATCTAATTGTAAATTTTATACATACCTACTTAATGGATAAAAAATATACATCTAGTAGTTAATTAACAACTCAACTTATTAATTCCGCATTAATTACATACGCTTCTTAATTTTTAAACCCCGAATGTTTTTTTTCCGTTGACTTTTTGTTGAAATCGGCTGACCTTAAAACTTTATGCATATTTTTTCTTCGTCGACTGTACATTTCAATTCTGCTCCCCATTACCGTGCCGCGCGACATTGAGACTTGGCAATGAGTACTGTTAGTTTAACGATTTTAAAGTATCCGAGATGGATGTATTATTATTATGTAAATAAGCAGCAGCCAGTCGGTTTTGAGTTAAATAACTTTGACTTTGAGATGTTTTAAAACAAAGCAATTGGATTTTATGAAAACGTGTTGTTGGAAAATAGACAAAAACATAATTCCACACTAATATACTATTTTGAAAGCAAAAGTCGTTAAAAGTCTTTGTGAAGTCGTTAAAAGTAAATAAATCACTCCAAAGTATATGTTATTTTGCAGAATGAAATAATAAATATGACATGTTGATGCGATCATAAAAAAGTTTGTATAAATTATTAGTACGCCCGTACTTACTGAAGGTATACAACAGTGCGACAGGGTAGTCATATAGGATATCTAGGGGCACGGCAGTGCCTCCGCCAAGTCGAGCAAAAAAGCGGCACGGCCGTACCGTCCTTTTCTCGAAACAGTTCAGACCATTTTCGACCCCCTGTAACTTCGTTGTGGATAAAATTCATTGTTTCCTTACAAATAACAACGTTATAACAATTTTGAGCATAAAAATTCTAAGTTTAAATAAACTTGACAAGATCTTATTATCGTATAGTCGCAAACTAAATGACTGGAACTGAATTCCAGAAGTCCATTTCCAATTCCATTTTTTGCCGACGATAATCGAACCCGCATTCATCCAGTGTAGTATGCCGTTCAGCCCCACGTTCAAGCCACTAGACTAGCCGTCGTTAATTTCAATGAATAAACACATTTTGTGAATCCAGGCACAGAATTAATTAAGTTGATCAGCCTTACCCCTGCATAAAAGTCATCACTCAGCTGATGTTCTGCGAGAAACAGCCTTGCTACTGTAAGATGTGCATCTAACTCGTTAACCTAAATAGTCGCCGAGCAGTCCCCGACGCTTACTAATTGCAAACATTATGTCATCTCCTGAAACATGGATCTGAAAATTGTTTCATGAATTTGTAAACCGGATATAATAGATTGTATGAGGGACCGGATGTTGATTAAGGTCCTAATAAATTTCCTGTAGGGTTACTATGCGCGTCGAAACTTATGCCCCATGTACCTACGTGCGACAAATTATATGCCACTACCAAAATGAACTGAATTTACTTATGGTAAAAGTTAATTTTTCAACGGAATATCATTATGCGATTTTAACGCTAGATCGCGTGTCTTGTATCACAGAAATTCGATCTCTATGTATATGAGTACAGGGTACATTTTCAAACAAGTCAAGTAATTTTGCTCGCATCAGTGGATGTAGAGCGTTGTAACGAAAATGTTGGTCATTTCTCTTTCTCGCGTATGAATGAATAAAGTGAGTGAGCGACTCGCCGCGACATATTCTGTAACATAAGTCTTGTCTTACACTGGACATAGAGACTTGATGTGTCGCTGTGACATTGGATTACATAAGTACCTAAGGCTTCGTGCTCTCCATAACATGGAGCGTGTGTGTGTAGTGAAGGGACCATCCCTCTGTTTACATAGGGCTCTAATGAAATGAAGGGTGAGCGCCCTATTCATTGACGAGGTAGATAGGAGTGCATTGCAGTATGCCAACAGTTTGCTGATGGTATGAGGCGTTTAGTAATTCTAATAAGGAGCTATGCTCTCTTTTTACGAAACGAATGAAATGATTTGGAATATGATGAGAAATGGCTCCACCACGAAGATATTTCTCAATGAAACGCCATTGATGACACGGGCTAATTTTCTCACTTTCAGGATCGTCCATTAGTTACCCATAGTTAGAGTTTATACGATGAGAGTTCTATTTAACTTTATGAAGGTATCTTTGCTCAGAGTAATTTTCAATAAATGGCAAATGAATTCGCTAGCCACAGCCTGTTCTGGACAGAATATCGGGAGAAGGGTTGTACCGCCCATGCCCCCTTCACCACATACCAGTTACTTGCGCGAGCTGTAACCCACAATGCAACTGGTTACTGAGTCACACTATAGGTCAAGTGGAACGCTGTAACCTTTCAAACTAGTTTTCGTTGTAAACATTGATTAAATCGGACATTTTAAAGTATTATGTCATGGGTAGACAAACAGAGCGTGGTATTTATAGCATAATAATATTTGCAAGTTGTATTAGATAAAAACGTTTAGTGGAGGTCGTGACATCAAGCGTGTGGATCATCTAATTAGCATTATTGAGGGGCAGGTTGTTAGATAAAGCTTAGTCAATAACATACAAGAGAAGAATAAGGTTAGAACGCCGTGACGATAGTTATGAAAATCAGTGTCATCAGTTTCACACAAGTTATTGTTACATCTACATAAATAGTAAGTCATTTCATCACACATCTTTAACAGTTATGCTTTATTATTATTAAAATAACGGCTCGTGTAGTCAATAAAACTAAAGTAGTATTATAATAATTGTGCAATAAATACTGATAGTACGTCTACCTAAAATGTAACGATAAACATATTTACGTAAAGTAATCCGAACATGAATGATTTTGTTTGAGTTTTCATTCAAGTAATAAGGTGAATCGAAATCAATTAAATTATTGTTTCTGTAACTGAATAGAATTCTGTAGGTGTTTCCATTGTACTTAGTATTAAAAACACGTCAATCAGCGATAAATTAAAAATAAATTGCTCACGGTAGCAATCACTTTAAATTGTTCGAATAATCGATTTCAATCATGAATCGAATTGCAAACCGCGATGGGCACTACGCTGTGCAATTGTTGAAATGACTGATTACAGTCGTTCACTGGAACAAGCCACTTGACCCGTCTAAGCGTAGCACGCGGATTGAACTTTCATATTATTGTTTTCTAAAGAAACGGAAAACAGTATTGGGCTAAAGTAAGGGCTATATTTCACCGGGACACCATGGCGGCGCAACCAGTCGCCGTCGCGCCGCTACCAACAAAATGTTATAGAGTTACTCACCTGGTGTCCGCTTGTTTGCGCAACCAATTTGGTGGCGCGACCAGCTCGGACGGCAGCACAGAATGTTACTGGTCGCGCATCCACGCTGGTCGCGTCACCGCTTATTACTATAGTGCTGTATGGTGTCTCACTCACTCAGCCGCCAGTCCAGCTGGACTGGCGGTGTGACCAGTGCCGCTCTCTCTTTTCCTACGTACATACAGCAGTAGTGCTATCTCTTCCGAGGTCCATTTTAATACTGTCGCAGTGTGGTGTGACGACTTTGGTGTATGTATGATGTCTAGTTTGGTAGCTTACGGGCACCACGGTGGCGCGACTGGTTACGCCGCCATGGTGTCCCGGTGAAATTTAGCCCTAAGCCCCGGACACCCGGGGACGTCACAACACGCGCGTATTTTTTTTTACTAATAGGTACTAAAACGAACTTTCTGTCAATATACTTTCCTCTTCTTTTTTACGAAAATAATGAAATGATGATATTTAATAGAATAAGATGAGGAATGGCTCCACCTGCGACTAGCGGGTATTTCAGTCAGTGTCAAGTAAGTAATAACAAGGGCAAATTCAATAAATACACATTATAAATAAAAACAGCTGATGACAGTGATAAAGATGGTGGATGAATCCTCTATCAATTTCCCAATATACTTTAGTTTCTGTGCTAAAGACCACGCACTAAAGTGTCAACATAGTTACGCTAGCGCTGTCAATGTCATTACGTTGAATGAACTGAATGAGTTTTGACGCGTCTGTGTGCGCGGAGTTTTATTCTATGTACTAAGTTTCTTTGTTTGAAGAGTATTCTATAGGTATCATAGTTTTTTTATATAATAATTATAAAAGCAGTGGTCGTGGGCAAGAACGCCCGCCTTGAACCTCAGGGGTGCAAGTTCAAATCCCGGCCCGCACCTCTGAGATAATTTTCATGTGCGAATATCATTTTCAACCATGATTACCACTTGCTAAACGATGAAGGAAAACATCGCGAGGAAACCTGCACGTCTATAGAAAGGCGTGTGAAGTTCACCAACCTACACTGGGCCAGCGTGGTGGACTATGGCCCAATTCTCCCCCGTATTAAAGGGGAACGCGCCCGGTATAATGGCAATAGGCTCGCCCCCTATTACATTGGGACCAAAATACATCGGCGAAGTGTGGGCGCACTACAGTGCACCTCTGCCTACCCCTTCGGGGAATACATGCGTGATGATGATGTATAATTTGTGCCTAGTATTCGATTTTTTTAAATAAATTGTACAAAAAAACAAATCAGTGGCCATTACTATTGTCGGTCGAACGAAAACAGCGCGTAAGGTTAACTTATTACCCGACTTCGGATCGGTCGTAGAGTAGGTTATGTGTCTAACGTATGAACTAGATTCCGTGAAATATTAAAAAGTAATAACAATCAATATTGTTAGGATGCTATCCAGTGGGAGAGAGGCGATAAACAAGTTTAGGGAAGTGTTAAAGACTACTTTTTATTTTGTTTTTTAAAACGATGTACCAAGATGCTTTGCGAAAATATGAAGTATTGAAGTATTTTTATAGTCTTACCACCAAATTTATACATATTTGTGGCGCACCCTATATCTCGCCACGAAACACAACTACCGCCAGTCGCTACTAGATGGCGCGACTGTAGACACATTGCAATTCTACGCGTTCAAGAAATTATCCGCCATACAAAGTACTATGAAAATCCTAGCTCGCGGTACTGGTGTGTTCAACGATCTGAACTATATATACAAATTCCCCGACAACATCATCGGGGGCGTAGCGGACCCCGCCAGACATACCACCCGCCTGGCATGAAGTTCTTGCCTTATCCGCCAAACATTTAATTCTACCAACAACCCTATGGGTTTTTTTAGTTTAACACTGTTATATAATACCACTTTGGATTAATTATAACTTACTAAACTTACTATAAAGTGAGGTGTGAGGTTCTAACGTCGCCAGACGTATATATTGCATATATTTTGTATTTGCTTATAAATGAATCATATTTAACCTATTTTTTAACAATCTATAATCTCAATAAGATTTGGTTCAATTGACGTATAATAAAATGGTCTACGACAAAGCGAGCGACTCTCCGAGCGCTGGCTGGTGAGACTATTTAAAATTTATGAAATTATACCTATCGCTTCAGGCTTCAAGTAAATCAAAGGAGAATTTTCCTCGGGGTCTCGAGACGTATAGTGCGATCCGAAAGTTTCAGTTTCCAGACGAGATACAGTTTGTATGCAATAACTTATAAGTTTTAAAAAATCTCTCTCAATCCGTTGCAAACTTGAAATGGTTTAAGTTTTATTATTGATCTATGTCTTCTAACCATCTAAAGTTTTCGTTATTTTTAAAGCCTTATTTAAGATTACACGAACTAATCTTATCTTACACAAATTCCTAATTTCCTATCTATTTCCTTAAAATAGATGGCATCTTAGCGCTCACAGAGCATACATGACCATCTATCTAAAGTGTAGCCTTTGGAGTCTTTTGAGGTCACCAATGTCAACGAAGTTACCAAATTATATTACCCGCCCAATTTACCGCCGTATCTACTATTAACTGATATTTTTACTATGTAGCGCTACTTCAACCGTAATATCCGAATTCTTTGAGATTCAAATCAATACGAAACTTTTAAATGAATTACTTATCCATTGAACATAAAATCAAGTCATCGTAATTTTCAAGCAGCGGACTCTATCGTATGAAGTAGAGATAGAGATTGGTAGCTTAGCATTCACAGGATGACAGGCATAATAATTGCTACAGACCAAACTAGAGCGCGTTGCGACATGCGCGCGCGCCGACTGCCGATGGTCGGATCACACGCTATTCGGGTGCTACTGTCCGTACATGGTGTTGCATGGTGTGATGAGAATAATTAACACCCTGTAAGATAATTATTTTTAAAAAGTTAAAGCCAAGAATGAAGTCAAGGTCTTTTGGAATCAAAATAAAAAATGATGTTCTATGTAGATTTCAAATGACCGACACACTTTTTTTGTGAAGATGCAATTGTTTTTATTATTCGATTCTGAAAAATCATAACCTTACTGCTAGTCCTTGAGTTAGAAGCCAGCTCACGTAAAAAATTAATGGCCCTGATGAGGATCTAAGTCAGATCCTCTCAGTTACGAGGGCCTCCTTTAACCACTTAGTAATTGACGTTTCAATCCAATAAATCATTGTTTAATAAACTTACTTATATATTTTTTTAACTCATTGTCTAACTCCTTAAAGATTATGAACTTGACTCAGAGACCTCATTGGTATTATAGCCACCTGTGATGAGATATACGTGACGGCAAAATGTGACAAATGTATGCTTTGTCTCGTCCTTTATCATGAATTAAAGGCCGGAAACGCACTTGCGATGCCCCTGGTGTTGCAGGTGTCCATGGGCGGCGTTGACCACTTACCATCAGGTGAAACGTCTGCTCGTTTGTCTCCCTATCTCATAAAAAAAAATACAAATACATGACGAGTAAAATGATTCTTGTCTTAGCGAGCGTGTTAGGTATTATTATAACAGTAAAAAGTTGTTATTAGCCACAAGGTATAAAGCTAGAGGTCACACAATAGAACTAAAATAAATTAAATTTTATAGACAGGTTCTCCAAAAACACGTCTCTATAATAAGCCAGTCTGCGCGATTATTAAATTGTCTGCCTATTTGTACCAGCACAATTGTATCAAGTTCAACAACATTCACGTTCATCATTTAATTAAAATTAATTAAGCTTGTTCAAAATCCTGCGATATGATCTGGTTAAAATTTAAAAAAAAATACTTAAAGTAAGAAAAGTCTGCCAAACGAGCAATAGACTAATGTTCTTCTTAACCTAGCCTAACATTTTATAATGTAACCTTACCTTCTTTTAAACCAGACAATCTGTATGATATGCCAATTACTTCACATTTCTTTGATTTGCTACGTACAAATATAATTATTCTTTGGACCACAATGCATAAAAACTTATTCATTTTAATTTGTACCCTAGAGGATTTGTGTCCCCGGGAATGTTTACTCTTTATTTATGGCCGGCGCTAGACGCCTAGCGGCCTAGACATTTTGTATTATGTCCCTATACAGTCAAAATAGCTTCTTTATTTATTTATTCACGTAGAATTTTATTGTTAACAATGTTTTTGGGAAGTTTTGGGACTTTTAAAAACTAAGGTTTAATATCAATTAACCTGATTTTGGCACGAAATACACCAAAATGAGAGTTTTGCTGTCCTTATTACGGCCATAAGGTATGGGGGTGGGAGTATGGTAAGGTATAAGCATGATAACAATATAGTTTAAATGTATTTCGCGTACAAATGAATGGACGTCATAAATTAATGCCAGAACCCTAAAACCTTTAATCTAACTGTTAAATGTTAGTTTAATCATACGTCACAATGTTTTTTTTTTAAATGAAGCCGTATTTATTTATTGCAGCTTGGTACTCTTTTTCACATTGAAGTTTTTGCTGAGATAAACTATTCAATTTTAAGCAGTGGTAGCCGAGTGGTCGAACGCACGCCTTGCAAATCAAAATGTGCAGGTTCAAACCCCGGCTCGCACCTCTGGGTTTATGTGCGAATCATATTTTCATCCGAGATTATCACATGCTATGAAACGGTGAAGGAAAACATCGTGAGGAAACCTGCACGTCTATAGAAAGTTCACCAACCCGCACTGGGCCAGCGTGGTGAACTGTAGCCCAAAAATCTCCCTCGTATTGAGGGAGAATGTGCCCGGTATAATGGCAATAGGCTCGCCCCCTATTACATTGGGACCAAAAATACATCGGCGAAGTGTGGGCGCACTACGGTGCACCTCTGCCTACCCCTTCGGGGAATACAGGTGTGATGATGTTTTATTATTATTACTATTCAATTTTTAAATCGTAACTCACAACTATCATCATTGGTAAAGGCCAAATCGCATTACGGTACACGAAATTACAACATTCGGCCGCTCAATTTGGCCTGGCCGTTACCATGATGGCCTGATCATCCCTCAGGCTTTATCTCCGCGGCCAGGCCTTTGTGCGCCGACACCGCGCATAAATTTGCAAAATGATCGAGTGAGAGCCATCCGAGCGTTTTTGTGATGTGGTTACAGCTTTATGGGGTTAATAGATGGGGGCTCCGTTTTATTGTTTCTTCGGGGTATTGATTGATAGGTCGGCCCCTTACCACAACCTGTCATGGCAGCAATGGTTACAATATTATTTTCTTTTTTTTTTTACGAAATGAGTGAAATGATGATATTTTGATGGAAAAAGATGAGGAATGCCTGCACCTGCGATATGCGGTGTTTATGGCAATGTCGAGTAATTATAGCAAGGACTAATTCAATAAATACACGTTATAAATAAAAATGGAAGATGACAGTGATAAAGATGGCGGTTGAATACTTGCTGACAGTGAACTCAGTGCTAAATCTGATAAATATTGACACAAAATTACTTTAACAGGTGGTAGTAAAGCCTCAGATAGTATTATCCCCTTTTAAATAACTCTAGAAGACGCCTTAATATGACGTTTAAATACAAAATAGTTGCAATTTACAGTGTATAAGAATTTCACATCAAGTTAAAGTGACTCCTAGTTTTTCTGAAATTGGGCATTCCAATTAACATCTTTGGAGCGGTACCATCATCTGATCTTTGAATCTCTACTCTCACTTCTATGAAAATACGTATCTAAAGATGCGTTAAACAATTTGCCATTACTAAAACGTACCGTATCAACTCATGAAAAAGTTCATTTTTCAATGAAGAGAGTAAGTATATTGTCGCGTCAAAGAAATTAAAGCTTTAGCAATATTTAAGTAGAGTATATTTTCAAATAAAATTAAGTTAATTTGTTTGCCTCAGTGGATGAAGGGCATCATGATTGTATATTCCTGTAGGAGAACATCTTTCACTATTTATGTTTTCGAAATATGATAAGCAGGAGTATCTATAAACCCTACGTGCCGGCTGTCACGTACCATAATCATGCATTGTTCTGCTGTCTCTACAATGAACTATTCAGCTTGATGGAGCTTATCAATAGTTTGAGCCTTGTTAATTATTTATATCGACTCTACTACTAGAATAGTTTAGATAGAGGCGTTCTTACATGATAATCTAATAAGGGCAATGACCGGAACTTAAACTGTAGGTACAATTAATGAATTATTTTCTAAAATATCAAACATAATCTTCCCTAGTATGCAAACAGCACATATGATTGATATGAAGAACAACCATTTTTTAACTATTTTGCCGGTCATTTTATAATAAAAATTTAAATCATTCTTTGTTCTGTGCTCATAAAATTTCTCAAGTGTGACTACTTCACGAAAAATCTTAGCCATATCGGGTACTAATACAAATGAAATGCAAAAGCAATAAGGCATAGCATGGATCCTAACAAGCACATTAATAAGTATATTCATCATCACGCTTTTAATCCCCGGAGAGGTAGACAGATATTTGGACCAAAGTCCAAAATGCTGGACGAAAGGGTACTCGATATTTGAAAAAAAAACATTATTTTCAAGGCAATCGCCATAATTACCTCAAATGCGACTTTAACGGCCATCTTAAAATCCAAATATAAAACAATCCCAACCGATTGCAGATATTGAAAGTGTCCAGGGGCCGGAGCCTGTAATCCCATTATCCTTTCAGCCGGGACATTACAAGAAAATACGTTTTAATACCGAATCTGCATCTATTTAACCTGTCACAGATTAAGTGGTTAGCGTACCAATGTTATGGTGAACGGGAGAGCGTTTTGACGATTATATAAAAAAGCATAGAGCAAGGCCTCTCTGTCATCAAGCTGAAAACAAGTGAATATCATGTTTTAAAAAACCTTTTGATAAAACAAGTTTTAATAATACTTTTGATAGACTTTGATTCAAAGTAGTATTAAAAGGTGGTGCACGATGTTTAATACCTAAAATCTTAAACATAAAAAATATTTCTTCAGTAATTACATCTCGAAGAATCCCACAAGCGAATGTGCTCGAACAAGTTTGCCAATACCAAAATGAACTGTATTAACTAATAAAAGCAGCACATTTTTGAACAAATCGTCCGAACCTACCGAATTGTGATCTTTGGTCGCGTCGCTTTTATCATAGAAATTCAATTTATACATACTACCACAGAGTACATTTTCAAAAACAAGTCAAGACGATTCGCTCGCTTTGTTGTAATCACTGAACTGCTACCGATGTTCCCGCAATCGTATAACCCGCGTTTACCCATATCACGCACGTACCTACATATTAACAAAACCGTCACGCTGCTGGATCCCTCTAGTGAGCCCTAATCTTAATACATCGTTTAGAGATACGCACCCCGAGGCGGAGTGGTGAAGTTACCCACTAATGTCCGGGAAGCATTTTAGAAATAACTTATTATACATGTAACAATGTTATAGCTGCATATATCGTAGATAATTAGTTTGGATTAAGTATATATATTTACTCACCTACTACTACTCCTACTACTACTACTACAGCCCTTTTTAATGTCCCACTGCTAGGCACGGGCCTCCCCTCAATGCGAGGAGGATTCAGGCCATAGTCCACCACGCTGGCCCAGTGCGGGTTGGCAGACTTCACACATCTATCGAAAACTAGTCAAGTTCCCTCAGACGTGCAGGTTTCCTCACGACGTTTTCCTTCACCGTTTCATAGCCAAGTGGTAATCTCGGATGTAAATGAGATTCGCACATGAAACCCAGATGTGCGAGCCGGGGTTTGAACCTGCACACTTTGATTTGCAAGGCGTGCGTTCGACAACTCGGCTACCATTTACCGCTTACTCACCTAATTTTCTATAATCATCAATTCAATAGGTAACGGAACCCAAGATACAGGCTATACCTAGTTTAGGGTTCCTTAGGCACCATAACTTATTTTATAATTACTTTAGGAAACCTTTTTTATATTTTATTTTGTAGCTTCGGAATTACGGGCTCTTGAGTATTTGTCATAATGATTGTGTTGTGGCCTTAATGCGGCCATACACATTAACTAAATACTTCAACTTATCTATAAGAAAATTTAAAATAAAACTGCAATTATAACATGTTCACAAAATTATCAACGGAAAATATTAGAAAATGCTTGCGAAAGTATCAATGAAAACAAGTATATCATACCCAAACATCATCAGCCGGTGTCAGTCCACTGCTGGACGTAGGCCTCTCCCAAGATGCGACACTGAGCCCGATCTTCGGCTCTTCTTCTCCAACCACTGCCCACCGCTTTGCGTATGTCGTCGCTCCACCTGGTCACAGGACGTCCTACGCTACGTTTGCCGATTCGCGGTCTCCACTCTAGGACAAGTCTACCCCAACGGTTATCAGTCCTGCGGCAGATATGACAGGCCCTCTGCCACTTCAGTTTGCTAATCCGTTGAGCTATGTCGATAACTTTAGTTCTCTGGCGAATTACTTCGTTCCGGATTCGATCCCGCAGAGAAACACCGAGCGTAGCTCTCTCCATAGCTCGCTGGGCGACTTTAAATTGGTGGACCAGTCGAACTGTGAGTGTCCACGTCTCGGCTCCGTATGTCATCACGGGTAGGACGCACTGGTTAAAGACTTTTGACTTTAGAGACTGCGGTATAGGCGACGAGAAGACTCGGCGAAGTTTTCCGAATGGTGCCCAACCTAACTGAATTCTTCTCTGGGATACTTACTCGTCTTCCCGATACTTACTAATAACTTATTATATTACATAATAAATAATTTCGAGACATATGAAAATTAAAAAAAATATTCGATTAGCGCGTGTGTCTGCGCTACAATGCGAGTTGAGTAAGAATTGTTGTAAAATTGACTTTTTCCATGTGTCAATACAGTCCAGTTTTGTATTGACAAAAATGTGTGCGGCTTCAAGATAAGTATTTAGTTCACATTCAGTAAACTAAATCAAAAGTCATGTCCTTATAGTCCGGGTACTCTGGACCGTCAAGACGAGCGCGTCGAAATTTGTACCAATATCAAAACGAACTGTATGGACTCATAGAAAAAGCTCAGGGATCCAATTGTAGCATGATCGACATCAATTCTATTCGAAATACTATGTCAGTAATTTTTTTTTAAATCTGCTCACAATTAGCGAAAATATCGACGAACATACACAAAAAAAAATATTCATACTGACGAACATAGAACCTCCTCCTTTTTGGAAGTTCGTTAAAAACAAAAAATACGACCAATTTGACGTTTTGTTACGACATATATGTCGCATTTGAGATGTTGTCAATCTTCCGAGAATTGCTCCACTGTCCTCACCTAAATGACATTGACAGCGTGAGCGAATTTTGACGCTTGGTCGCGTGACTTTCACCACAGAAATTAAACCTTTATATATATTGCCGATTTTTATTTTTTATTTTATTTATTTTACTTATATATTGCCGACATTGACAGGAAATATGAGCGTGGCTTGACGCCTCAGTGTGCGCGGGGATTTATTGTGTAGCGACATCTATCTCGCCACATACGAACTAAATCCTGCATCGCGATATTAAAGTTATCCGAGCGATTGACCATATATACGAAAACCCGACAACAACCGTCGGGCAGTAGCCCGCCAGATACCACACTCGTCTGCTCGGAGGATCCTCCCTTTTCCGCCAAAATTCGTTTGATATTACCGAGCTGCGAAGCTCCTGTAACTCGTATTAGCAAAACCGTCACATGAATATAACCTTAAACTGTGGGACTTAAATACAAAGTCTCCACTGGCATGATAATGTTTTTAGGCACCTCACCAGGTTAAAATGCGACGAAGCAAATAATTTATTATAAGATCCAAATTTTAGATTTTAAAACGAAATAAAAATATGTTTGAGCTTCCTAAAATAACCTTCTAGCAGGTTTTAGGGACAGTTATGTTTAGTTTATATAGTTATCTCTTATTACACATAACTGACAAAAGTACTAATTGACTGGTTTAAGACACCACCCTATTCTAAAATTAATGCAAACTCCTTCCAAGACACTTGAGTTTCGTAAACATATGCCATGTTGTTCATATTCAAATTTGGAACAGTAAAATGCAAATGGCGGCCACGGTATGTGCGACACACGTGGTGCGAACCTAATCTAATTGTGCCAGTATGATGTAGATACAATGTGAAATATTAGATATTGTATGTAACTACATAGTTACTAGCATTCATGTTAGAGGATTGTAGCAAAGAGCATTATTGAAGATCAGCCAATGTCCCACAGGATGTGCCCATTGCCATTGTTCATTTATGAACCTAATTCAACAGCAATCCCTCGACGCTTATCCAAACTATACCAGTCCCTGTCGCACGTATGGTGTACATTGTAAGAGAGAATGAGACAGCCAGATCTATCTCCTTTTAAATAAACGCGGGTTTACAAGAAAACGTAATTTAAGTTACTAATTTTTCATACGTAAAAAGTCATCTTGTAGCGCCTCGGCTAATATATTTTCTTTTTAGGTACGGAACCCTAATTATTTTTACACTGTATAGCCTAGATATTTATTGAGGAAGGTATGGACTTTATGACATCACGCTACTACACAGCTAGTGTCAACATATAAGTAGATAAGTTAATATTAAGAAAGTTGATTGCCAAAATAAAATAAAAAGAATTGGACTCACTTAGAAGTTCAAATATTGATTAACATTGATTGAAAATGGAAATAAAGAATAAGTATCCTCTCAACTTGAACTCTATGGAGACCCTTTTATTTTTTCTTGTTAGTCTTAGCTTTTAATTGAGTAGGTAACCATTGAAATAAAATTCCAGCATAAACTTGAATGATGAATGATTTCAAAGAAAATTGGTATTTGTGTGTGAAATTAATAACAAAAAGAAATTTTGATTTAAGTTCTTAGGTAAGTATGTATGGTAAGTATATAAATCAAATAAAAAATCTAGGATTAAAATATTTATTTACCTTCGTGAATTCGCCATCCGAAGTCATCATTGATACATACAAAATATACCCAATGATGGTTCCAGCCTTCTGCCTGAAATAAGTCCGAACTAACTTTAGCAGTAGAATCCAGCCTAAATTTCTTCCCGCAATATGCTGGTCTCCCAATAAAATCTTAACAAATCATTAACTCTCCCTCAAATAATATTCCGAGCGACGTATTTCAAATAATTATCGTTGAAAATTCAATGTCTATTAAAGCGTTCCCTAAGTGTTTCGTTCCAAAGTTCAGGCTTAGGAACTTTGCTTTTAAAGGTTTTAAGTCGATCAACTTTGTGTGGAGTGAATAGCCGTTGTTATATTTCTTGTACTGCGGATTTTAATGTTTGGCAATTAAATTGACTGTTATAGGCTTGTGTAATATTTCAAACACGGCTAATGTTTAACTATGAAGCACCAACAAAACCACACAGTAATGCTTTCGTCGAGGTACACCAAATTATAATTCTGCAAAAGGGATTTTACTAAAAATCTTGACCTTTCCTCATTTTATATTTTCCGTTGGGAAAAATTTATTATTAGCAGTCATAAAACTGGTATTAAAAATACTTACCTAATATATTCCGTAAACCTAGTTATGTATGTGTTTGGATGTAAGCAGCAGCTGACTACGTAATATTTAATTTCGTAGTGACGTCATCCACGTCAAAATGGCGTTCGACGCTTATCAAAAATTCTCATAAGCTGTTGATTTATGAGCGCCGAGCCCCCTTGCTGGGGGCGGTAACTAGCCCCTTCATTCTTTAATGTGAGTAATTAAAAATTCTTCGCTGTAGAATTTTAATTCTGGCTTAATGACATTTCTTAGTGTCACGTGATGTAATTTAACAGCGTTGCTCAGACATGCGCTTGCCATTTTACAGTAAAATAAAATAAGTATTATGATTACCCTTAGCTACTTGAGGTTATAACAAACTGGCACGAGCGTTTTTACTTTTTGGTAATGTACTCTATGCTAAAAACCAAATGTTTGTGGCAGAAGGCACACGTTATCTTCTATGAGTTTGTTTTTGTATCGGTAAATCCTATCTAGCCCGTTTAATAAAAGCTTTTTGTTTTCTAATTATTAATGCAAATCACATTGCTATAGTTATAGAAGCTCGCTATCTCTATTACATATTATACAACACAACACTATTGTACAACACACTATAAAGCTAATGCAATATTTATCTAACGGATGGCTCTCCCATTGTTACAATGTTTAGTGCAAATGCCCTCAACAATAGCAGCGGCGTACGCTGCTTATAACCGGTTCTATGCACAGAGGATACTCGGTATAAAAGACAACAAAACGTGACTTAGTATTACAAATTACAGTACAATCACAATTGCTGATGAGACAATTGACTTTTTTTTATTAGCGTTGTCAAGATAATACTTCGATTTTGTTGCGTTTTATGTCCTTTTGATGGTCGGTCAGGTCGACTTACGAGTATCAAGTCTACCCGCTATCAAATAAGAGTCGATTCAATTACCTCGGCAGATATAAATTTCGGAAAACAATAATATTTTGGTAGACATTTTAACTAGAGTCTGAGTGTCTAGACGATAGATTGCGTTATTATAGAAGAAAATTGGTTCATTAAATTTTCAGTGAACATACAATTAATATTATTGTGATCTATTTGATTAATTAGCATTAATAAACTCTTTAGTATCTACAGAAGTCTATAAACTTGACTAATCATTTTAGAAAAGTATTCTCATTTATAAATTTTCTTTGAAATTTTCAGTAGGTATTGAGTATAAAAGCAAAAATTTTGACTTACACTTCTCAAAATCTCCAAAATAATAACCGCTGAAGACTTGGTCTATCAACGCTTTTACGCTTTTCTACAGTGGTGTCACTAACTACCAAAGAACTCATGAATCTGAGTCCATCATTGATTCGCAATGTTGGTACCATTGATAAGCGCTAATAAGAAAATTACACCTTTTAAAAGAAAACTATAAGCAGTACCAGCCTTTGTCTATCGAAATAATTATACTTAAACAGACCCATAATGCAAGCAAGTTAAGGTTCAGCATTTGGACTAGGAACCTTATTATTGTTCTTACAACAACCAAGTCGTGAAGAGTGTGGAACACTGTAATTTTCCAAGTTGTCTCGCGACCACAAAGCAGTATTGCGACCACATAATCGCGGCCCCAGTGCTGATGCAGGAATGCCAAGGTGCCTCCATTACTTGGTTTGATGACCTAAAAGGTTGATGGAGTAAGCTGAACCGTTCATCTTAGAATTTCACGACTTTTTGATCAATCTACTAAGTACTAGTAGTCTAATGTATGTATGGAATGATTATGATCGACTTTGTAATAGATTGGAATCATAGATGTGTGGACTCCAAGAAAACAAATTCGTTCTTTGTGGAGTTTGAGACACAGTTTCAGACGGACGAGAGAGAATATCATCGAGCTAGTACATAGATAGAGTTAAGGACAAGGACAAGCACTAGGACAAGGAGTTAAAGACCCCACTCTTCGTAATGCTCTGCAGCGATTTTTTTAAAGATCCGCCATCTTAGTCTTAAGATCAAGTAGGTACGTAAGTGTCAAACAATATAAACAATCAATTTCTAAGATAACGGATAATTTACCGCAGCGCGGGCTCCTTGGGCCCGCTCCTTATTAATGGACTAGCTTGATGGAGTATGTAGTCTCAGTGTTTTTGGGTTGACAACATTTTACAGAATTGCGTTGCATAATACGAAAGTATTGAAATTGATATAGGAGGTATTTTGTAGGTAAATTTAAAGTTATGAACTTTTTGGTTACGGTCTAATAAGCACAGACATTGCTTTTCATACTGTATTGCTAGTGCTACACTGGATCGTTGTGGATTCAAATCCCTTGATATTAAAATTCGGAAATGGCTTACTCCTCATTTAACAGTCCTACTGTTTGCATGTTGTTGTTGTGCTCAAGAGAGAATCATAGCTATATGCTACGAGCAGTAAAGCAATACGTAAATACACGGTGTTTTCCTAGCTTCTTTGCCTTATCTTATATTGTTTTTTTTTAAATCCATTATTCTACGACTTCTGATTTCCAAATCTAAAACTAGACTATTTTAAGCATCGAATCGGTATACATTTTTTAAAACGGACAATAAAAGTTGTAATATTATCTGACCTCTAAAGCGACTCAAGAATAGGCACCGACCACAAATTGTTTTGCCAATGTGATCTTCAGGGAAAAACCGAACACGTACATACACCTCGCCACAAAGGCCTTTATGTGCTGTATACTAAAATTAAATGTAAGAGTTCTTGTGGCTGAGTGTTTTTTTTGTCTTTCTGGAGGTAAAAGATGGCTGACCTAATGCTTTGTGAGGGTATATTGAATTGAATAATGAAGGACCTACATAATATATCGAGGAGTGAAAGGCTATTTGACAAGCGACACTTTTGGGCGATATTGACTTATATACATATTTGGAATCAGCATTTTTTTCTGCCTTGAATGAGTATGGTCTTCTGTATAGTTAAAAAATTGTCGCTTCATGCAATTAGCCTTTCAGCCTTCGATATGGAATTGCTACAAATAAATAGGTAACACACATCGTATGATCTTGATTTGTTGGTCTGGAGGGTAAAGCGTCGGCCTACGCTTGAACCTCCTTGACTTACTGCACCACATGGTAGCGGGTTCGATTCCCGTTATCGGCACATTTAGGAAATGGCCTTGTCAGAATTAGCCCTGGTCTGAATGTAACTGGCAGAGTTCTCTGTCGTATTGGTAACGTATAAGCGTTGCTCTGGAGACCATATCACGAATGTTGTTGTTTGGCAAAAAAGAAACATACTGGTCGAAATGAGAACCACCTCCTTTTTTTGAAGTTGGTTAACAAAAGTAGAAGAATTGTGTTCGACCTCATTCCAGCTCGATTGTGGTTAGAGTCAGTTTGATTAAATTGAGGAAGTGTTAATCTTGATGCGCGGGGGCGGCATCTCATCATCTTTATTTATAAAGAGATGCATCTAGACGACTCTGGCGTCAAGAACATTGCAGATAAAGGTTATAAGTATATAAATATCTGTAGACAACGCTCCAATCGTATGTTTCCGAACTCGGAACCTTTATATAATGAATACAATGAAGTTGTCCTACTAACACTTAGGACGAGGCAAATCAGGGAAAATAGAATTCTGAAATTTGCCTGACCAAGTCAAATCAGCGAGCAACGTGGGCCCAAGCTTTCAACAATCCGTAATTGATATAAAATATGAATATAACAAAAATACTTCGATCAATATGGGTTCATTCAAGTGCTACACTCCTCACCCCTTCGGTAAACAGGCTAGGGTATAATGTATGCGATATAATATTACGTAGACAAATCGATTAATTACTGTCGAACTTATGAGCTAATTATGTAATTATATTAAATACATCAAAATTTTTTTTTTTACAAAAGAATCGGTATCAGTCACAGGCTTCGGGAGCGGTTATCTAATAATGTTGACTAACGCATGGTTAAGAATTTGCTTGAATACTTTTGTTACTTCGATATAGTAATCAGATATTAGATATCAGATATTAGTCTCGGTAGCAATCTAGACTCTAGATTAGAGACAATATCTCTACAAGGAAATATACCTTGCATTGAACACAGCTGAAGATGAAACCATACTCAGCACAAGCTTTGTTTCAGGTACAAAATAAATGTGGTATTCTAACCTGAGTCTACGCATTGTGACAAACTGCCATCCATTTATCTACAAAATCACCTGCAAGATAGGTATTTTCTAAAAAAACGTCTTTTACGGCCAGCTTATAGCACCTACCTAGCGGTGGGATAGGTTATGTAAGGTAAATAGATTTTGTGTGTGATTCTAAGGCAGATGGATTGATAACTGTTTGTCACACTGATAATGCTAAGATGGTGCAATTTCTGTATGGATTCTTATTTATGCCCTAGTCATCGTTAGGAGTGTGCACGATAAAGTCGGCTGCCCGTCGAAAACAGATATGCAGTAGCAGAATTTGTAAGTGCCCTCCTATGCATGAACGAAATAAATATTAATGATTTCACTTTGACTTTCGATCATTATGTATAGAATCGTTCACACATCGCTGCTGAGGGCAATTGTCGCATAAGCGACATTATCTCTAATTTGACATACTTATTATTTCGAAACGAAACGATAAAAATTAGACAAGTGCCGATCGGCGCAGACGGTTTCGATAGAAATGACTATATACTAACTACAGCCCTTTTTATCGTCCCACTTCTGGGCACGGGCCTTCCCTCAATGCGTGCGGGATTCGGGCCATAGTCCACCACGCTGGCCCAGTGCGGGTTGGCAGACTTCACACATCTAACGAGAACTAGTCAAGTTCTCTCAGACGTGCAGGTTTCTTCACGATGTTTTCCTTCACCGTTTCATAGCAAGTAGTAATCTCGGATCTAAAATAAGATTCGCACATGTAACCCAGAGGCGCGGGCCGGGGTTTGAACCTACACACTTTGATTTGCAAGGCGTGCGTTCGACCACTCGGCTACCACTACTTTATATAAATCACAAGTTAATTTGTGACTAGCTGATAATGTGTTGTACAATAACTAAGTACACCAATGCCGTTAGTCATACTATTTTTATTACGTACAAGTTAGCGACACCACACGCACAAAACCCGTGGTAGAGCTACTATTGAATACTGTGCGTGCATATCAGAGACATTTTTGTACACCTTGCACAATTTAAAATATTGACTTGCGTTTTTCAATAGTCATTCGTCATGGTGTCACCTCTCCCCCGCATCTGTAGTCGTTTACCGATCGCGGCTGGCAAGTCATCATAGAGACGGTTGCACAACCGGTGGGGCAACCGGTCCGCGGATCTTGATACTGATCCATTGGGGGGTCAATGAACTGTTTATTTGCTATGTGCTAATGATGACAATTTATGGTATAGATCGGTTATTATTTGACAGGACCTAGCTTATCTGTATTTCAATCTATATTGGTTTGAGCCGTTTCTTACTTTGCTGTCGCTTGGTCATCCAAACCGTGAGATTATTCTCACGGTAGTCATAAGACACAGAGTTCGTTTTGGGTATTGAATTTTTTTTAACGCGCGATGATCTGTTGTGGGGCAGGCTTAATGGAATCAGATTACCTTATTCATGTGAACCAATACTATACAGAGTGCATCAGAAGTCTGAAATAATACTTTGGGGTACATATACTTATGAAGGATGCTTAGTGAAGACTTACGAAGACGATTATTACTATCATAGTTTTTGAGATATAGACCATTGAATATTTGTAACAGGTATCATGTCCTGACCTTTGAGTACATCCATAATCCTATTCAGCAGTGTAACTACACATAAGACTACCAATATTCACAAAACAGAACATGCAAATTTTACATACGACTTGAGATATTACGAGTAACACAAATTGACGACAAAGCCCATTGACGACGAAAATAAAGTTTAAAATACCTGGTCGAATTTTAATCATTTTTTTATACCATTCAGTTGTATATCCGATACTGATGCAAACGTCAAAGCATTATTTTGGACTTCTTAAACACCCTGTATAAGTAACTAGTCTAATGGCTTCACTTTAAGGTGACAATGGCTAACAACTTCACAGGTCATATTCTCATTATCATTGATAAAAACATGTCTTGACGCATTACTACGATAGTATCTTCTTAAATTTTTAAGCTTATTTTTTCTATTGCAGGTAAAAACAAATCTATTCCTGATTTCAACAGTGGATCCTCGTGTAGTGAGTGGGTGTGTATCGAACCCCAATTACGATACGTCACGCGCCGGCGGCTCCATCACCCGATGGAGGCTTCAACGCAAAATGTCCGGAAATACCGGAAAACCCTACGTTTTTTTTTCAGGAATATTCCAGTATTTTCGTATGACTGTCCCTAGAAAATATTAGCTTTTCTGTTTACTAAGTATGAACTCATTATTGTGTAGTATACCTCAATGATAGAGTTATAAGGTCAATTTTAAGTGGCTACTTCTCATATAACAGTCAGATGGATATGATGATCTATGTGTTCTTACTTGGTTATTTGGCTTTGGAACCCTAAAAATATTGTTTTTTATTCGTCGACATTAAATTTGAAAAAAAAATAATATAAATACATCATCACGCCTGTATTCCCCGAAGGGGTAGGCAGAGGTGCATGCAGTGCGCCCACACTTCGCCTATGTATTTTGGTCCCAATGTAATAGGGGGCGAGCCTATTGCCATTATACCGGGCACATTCCCCCTCTATACGAGGCAGATCCACCACGCTGGCCCAGTGCGGGTTGGTGAACTTCACACGCCTAGACGTGCAGGTTTCCTCACGATGTTTTCCTTCACCGTTCAGCAAGTGGTAATCATTGTTGAAAATGACATTTGCACATGAAAATTATCTCAGAGGTGCAGGCCTAGAATTTGAACTTGCACCCCTTACGTTCAAGGCGGGCGTTCTTGCTTACGAGGCTACCACTGCATTTGAAAATGTCTGTAATAAACTTTTAATGACGTATGAAAAGATTAAATTTCCTAAAAGATGAATCGTCCAAATCATACTCGTTTTCCGAGGCCCCGTTACATTTTATTTCTGAGTTCATTTATTTGTTTCACTGCTATTGAGCATTCAATTTACTTCATTACTAGGCTATGGCTTACGATTTCCAAGAACGGATAATATTGCAAACATTTATCGTAGTAAGTTACCATACCAATATTACGAAACTCAAAGGTCTTCTTCAAAATGTGATCAATGACAAATCTTTGTGATAAGCTTATTCAACATTAATTAGGAAGTTTTTATAAAATAACCAGCTGTGCCCGCGGTTTCACCCGCGCTTATTGTTACTGTGTAGTAGCGTGATGCCTATATAGCCTATCACCTTCCCCGGTAAACGGACTATTCAACACAAAAATAATTCACACAATTCGAACCAGTAGTTCCTAAGATTAGCGCGTTCAACCAAACAAACAAACAAACTCTTCAGCTTTATAATATTATATAATCGTATAGATTAAGATCCGTATTCGTACCCGTATCCGTGGATCTTGACCCCAAATACCCGTATCCACGGATATACATTTTAACGATCCAGCACATCACTAATAAGTACTAGCATTATTTTACGATATGAAATGACGCCGACTTTCTCATGGTAGGTAAAAATTAAACTGCAAGTGAAGGCCTGTCTGGATCTGAAGGTCACTGAAACAATGCACTCGGAATCTGAACGCAATATATTTTGACATTTTGATTTGCGCCGATTTTTAAGTGCAAGGTCCAGAGGCATATTTCTGAATCTAGATAAAGCTAGTTGCGTAAGTGGTTCAAACGAAATTTGTAGCATACCTACATGCATTTATCGAGGCTTTATACACTATGCTACTAGATAACAAGAAAGTACTATAATTTACTATTGGTACTGGGACACAACTACTTTTGTTAGCTTGGGTTTTTCTTCCTGTTTAAAACAAATGTATGAATATAAATAAATAAATAAAGTACCAGGATAGAGAGTGGCTTCTCGACTTCATGTAGGTTCACGTTAAAATAAGTTAAAATTGAACTGTCATTAATTACATTTGAGCCATAGCATACATGATATTTAAAATGCCTCAAGCGGCGCAAGTATAGCAGCCTCGCTCATCGCATTATAAAAAATATGTCTAAAATGCTGGTTGATGCAACCGGTGACCAGAGGGCTGGTTCATATCTCGCACACAGAATCAGCTTTGCCATTCAACGTGGCAATGCTGCCAGCCTTCTGGGAACATTGCCAAGTGACAGCGGTTTGGCACAAGTATAATTTTTATAAATATGCCTTTTTAGCAGATAGATGCTTATGAATTGTCAATAAACAAAATTGAAATAGGATCTCTACCACCCGTAAATATTTGTATGTAGACAGATCGATTTTTTTATAAATGCGAAATTTCTAAACCCATGCGAATTTTCTTATTTTTATCAAGCTTATAACAAACGGTTGTAATTTCAATCCTATTACACCCCTGCAACCCTTTGTAACAGCACACGATGATGCAATGTATACCTAGCTGTTGTTTAATAGAGGAAATTGTGCCGGCCGGCGCGCGGTGCCTTTGTTGATAAAACTGGTCTTGTCATTGAGGAAATTATAATGGCAAGGATGAGACGCTACTTTGGTATAGAAGATGTCGCGAGTCCCTAAAAGAATTTCATTAATATCAAATTGAACTGTATTTCAATATAGATAAAGATTAAATTTATGTGATAAAAGCCACACCCCACACGTGAGTATTTGCTCACGCTAGAGCGTGTCAATAAAGTTCGTTTTGGGTTTGGCAGACATTTCAGCGCACGTATTTGGACGCCCTTAGTGTACTTTGGGTTTTAGACAAAAAAATCTATGTATTACCGTAGAAGTAGCGCTACATAGGAAAACACTGTGTGAAGTTTATTTTTTAGCCTCATTGTTCGTTGAATGGCGACTAGCGCAGAGTAGATATCGGAGGATCCTCCCTTTTCAATGGTGGATGAGGAACTTTACACCCTCTTCCACACACTCCGCAAATATCTTAACAATGTTTTCATGCATATAATCTAATCGGGTGGGCAACATAATTTGATACTATCAAAAAGCTACAATACCTACACATTTAACAGTCTCGTGTATACTTTGAAAGTGCGAAGACTCTATCTATTTAAAGGTGTTGTTCATCTAAGATTTTATTGCAACTAGAAACTCTTTACGCAATTTTAAACCTCACATTTTTATATTAAAAACCGGCCAAGTGCGAGTCGGACTCGCGCACGAAGGGTTCCGTACCATTATCTATAAAATCGGCAAAAAAAACACGTTTTTTGTACGAGAGCCCGCTTAAATGTTTCATTTTATTCTGTTTATAGTATTTGTTGTTATAGCGGCAACAGAAATACATAATGTGTGAAAATTTTAACTCTCTAACTATCACGGTTCATGAGATACAGCCTGGTGACAGACGGACGGACGGACGGACGGACGGACAGCGAAGTCTCAGTAATAGGGTTCCCGTTTTACCCTTTGTGTACGGAACCCTAAAAAATTTAACAAATTATTTGCGAGAAGCTTTCCCGCTCTGTCCTATTAGCCTATTTGTTATTTTATGATATCTGAAGTCCAAATGTAGCATAAATTAGTTAAGTTGTTATAGCGTCAAGCTTAGTTATATTTACCAACAAAGAATTGTATTTGACGGTGTCTAATCATATATAAATATAGCTTGAATTATGAACCCCTTCTTTGTTAATTTTAAAATTATATCGTAGGGTAATAACCAAGTATTCTAGCATAGTGCCAATAAGATCACTTTTTAGAAGTAACAACAACAATGATTACCACTTGCTGAACGGTGAAGGGAAACATCGTGAGGAAACCTGCACGGCGGCACTTCTATAGAAAGGCGTGTGAAGTTCACCAACCTGCACTGGGCTAGCGTGGTGGACTATGGCCCAAATCTCTCTGGTATTGAAGGAGAATGTGCCCGGTATAATGGCAATAGGCTCGCCCCCTATTACATTGGGACCAAAATACATTGCATCTCTGCCTACCCCTTCGGGGAATATAGGCGTGATGATGAATGTATGTATGTTTAGAAGTAACATTTTGACAAGCCATATTGGGCCCAGTGGGGATTTGAACCATGTTAAGCCAAGCTAGTAGCATGACGTCTGTTATGTACTGACAAGCTGTAATCCGCTTTCCTGTGAGTCCTCACTCCTTGGAGCCAATACCGGGTGAGCAGTAAGGTAGCTGTCGATGCTCTCTTGAGAATATGTAGAAGATTTACGCTATAAAACCACTTGGGCACTGTTTAAAAGGATATCTTCATCACTTTACCTCTAGTATTAACTTCAACACTATAAAAGCCTTGTTGACAAGGAAGCTGGATGCACTGTCTAGTTGAATAGCCAGACTGATTCGTTGAACGAGAAAAGAGCCAGCCTTTTAGTCACCTGTGGAGATAAATAAGGTACCATTTTTTAAATACAGTTTTGGCACTTAGGTTTCATAGGCCTAGCGTCTCTACAGCAGTAATTATTAATCTGTCCCCTTACCACTGACCACCAGCCTTGCAGCAAGATTTTTAATATTACTTTCAGGTTTTAACAGTTAACCCAGTACAAAATCTGTCCAAACAGACACCGACCTTGCTGGCGAGGTCGAGGAACCCCCTCTTCTGCTCGTAGATGCAGCTTTGCACCTAGGAGCGCAGTCATTACCTCTCCCCTCACGGGAACTGCCCAAGCCAAGGTCGTGCCCCATGTGGCGCCCTTGAGCTAGTTGCCCCCCTCTTCCGCCCTTAAGGCCTTGGTTGGAGTGGCACTCTGCACTCGCCACTTCTCCGGTGTAGCTGTAAAGGCCAACTCACGGCCAACAGGGTAGTCCATTCAAAATAAAAACGAAAACAAAATCTGTCAAAAAATGACGGTACTATTGAAACAACAATACTTTGAAGAGGTGGTGGTAAAACCTCTGTTGTTAACTTTGATTTACGTTTACTCTGCAATGCGATTCAACATGTTCTGAATTATTATAGGCATTTTCACTATCACGTAAGTAGGTACAAACATACAATCACGTAAACATGTTTTGTAACAATTCACGTTATATCTACATATGTATGTAATCGCTACGTAATTTGATGGGTCTGTCTAAGGATAGGGTTACCAATCATCCGGGTTTCCCTGTATTTGACTTAGTTTTGGGGAACGTAGAGATTTGCATGCAAACGGATGGTTTTCAAATATTCAAGGTATTCACAAATATTAACATTTAATTTTGAAAAGATATTTGTTATGATTCTAATGGCACTGACTTACATTAAATACATTGTCATCCTTCTCATGTGCGTAATGTATGAGCGAAACAGCAATATTTTAATGTAGTAAAATTAATTTTATTCATACTAAACGTAAGAATAAACATGAAAGTATTTTTTGTAATTCATGAGGTAAAATTACATAAACAAACATGTTCGAGTTTTATAATCTAAAACTGGGGATTTTGAACTCCTGGTTATTACATAAAACTAATGGCAACCCTGCCTAAACATCACATACCAACCCACATATCAATATACCTTCACGCTGGATCGCTTTGTGATAGACAGGAGTACACGGAGGGCGGAAGTTTCGCGTTTACTCGCGAAGTTTAGACAGTATATTTTATTATGTATACATAACATCCTGTACATATACCTATAATAAGCTATGGTTTGGGACATCACCAGATACTTTGGATAATCACTCTAGAAGTAGCCTAACATTGTTTTAAGTCCCTGTATTACTTACACTTTTCAAGACAGTATTGTTAGTTGAGAGACGATAATGTAATTCGGTACCTACCATCAAAATAGGCTACACTTTTGAGTACTCTTTGCTAACACTAAAACTAAATCTACTAAAAACTTTTGTCATCTGTGAACATTACCTACATTCGAACAAATTCGAAACACTCTTGCTATCTGTAGGTATTCCCATTTGCTTTTCTATTGGGGTCAGCATCAGGTCTAGTATTGCTTATTTACACAAAGAGAGTACGAGTAATTAGGCCAGCATACAATGTGCGAAGAAGTTGCGCGAACTATTTCCGATAACACCTTATAATCAACTGTACCTTAATTGTTTTACAGTATGAAATAGCGTGATGTAAAATGAAAGAGTAGAGCGGAAGTACAAAGCAAACTTAAGGTCTAAAATTAATATTTTTAACTCGCCGGAATGAAACCCCCCAAATTAAAGAATAAGACACAATCAGTTTATTGTAGAGTACCTTCTCCGTAACACTTAATTATAAATTACTTAATTAAATTCTCATTCCATAAGGGTTATCAGAAAAAAACCCCTTCAGATAAGTTTATGAGAAGGGTTTTTTTTTAAGAAACTATTTAGTACTAACTTTGCGTTTGAAGTAGTTTGAATCTGATTTTCACTTACGTTCAAATTAATTCGTTCCCCGTCTCATGCGAAGTCTGGCTAGGTCGTTAGTTTAATATCCAACTGTCATTACGGTCGTTACGTCACGCCACTCGTGGAGGGTAATAATGTTTTATGAATGCAACGGCTGCGTGTCCGCAATAGAATATGGAAGCGACAACACGTGCGACGCCGACCGACTAGAACACTTTCTTTGCCAGTGTAATCAGTGGTGTGGAGCGGAATATAAGCGAACAGCGGGAAGGAAATGAAATAATATTTGTTTTAAAGGCACTACTATATATGTTTCTCCTTATAACATCGGCAATCTGCCAGTGGAAGTCCTGGCAAAATCGTATTCATTTATTTGTATTAATTTATCCTGACTATCTATTATTTGTATGGAGGGTAGAATTAAATTATTTGACATCTGTAGCAATTCCTCACCTTGTTTCATAATTTCATTCATTTCGTAAACAAGGACGATGATAACAAAACACTTATAACGGCTAATGTTACTTTCACTGCGAAGAGCTGCCAAGAAACGCAATACGAGCAGGGAAAAATAACACCGGGAATAATAATACTCAGAGTCCAATAAACAAGTTAACAGAAATATTTTATATTCGCTTTCGCTTATATTTTACTCCACAATAGCAATAAGTAGTATCACTAGGTATCGGGCAATTGCCACACGCGAGTTACGTAAGGAGAAAGAAAATAATTCACGCGGCACTGACCGCTTACCGCGGGCTTATTCTGGACAGAACCGGCGATAGAGTTGCGATAACAATTCAACGACATTCACCGTGACTCGCGAACTTGCGAAACTGATGTGGAATACAAATTTTATGGTTTTTGTGTTGGGTTGCGGAGTAAAAACACTGGGATTCTATAATAATTAGCTGATTTATTGCGGAGTTCGATACAGAGTTACATATGTTACATATGGATGCACGGCCATTAGAGAGAAACGAAACGTATTAGCCTGTCAATCAAACTGACATTAACATTTCCAAACGTCAAGTTGACAGTGACAGATGCATTTTACTATTGGATCACTCACAAACTTCAATATTTTGTGCATGTGCGCTAATTTATCGATGTTTGACGTGAATTTTGATACAAATGCACTAAAAGTGTCGTAAATGTATCTGACCTAGAGGCGTGGCGGGACTGCTGTGAATACAAACTTTCAATAGCTATCATATTTTCATACTAACATTATTAAGTTCTCTTTTATGTACCTAATGAGATAGGAACACTTTGAAATACAATTATAATTATTGCTTCCAATTTTAATAGACACTTCTTCCTCGCACTTGCTTTTTAAAATAAGTAGGTACTACAGGGATTACGTAGTTTGACGATGAGTTTAGCGCAAGACGTAAGCATCCCTTAACATAACCATAGAAAAACCATCGCTTTATTTAAAAAACTCGATAAAACTATATATTTTTTAAAATTAAACAATGTAATGTAACCATCAGTGTTTACATTATTCTGTTGTAATTTATTAATTCGACCTACATTTTTTAACTTATTTATTAAATTGCAATGTATGTCCGGGTGGAATCTTGCAACTGAATTTTAAATCAGTTATCTTTAACCAATTGAGCTGAAATTTGGTATCCACGCTTATTTTGGATGATAATGCATGCTTAGCTATGTGACGTTATTCGAATTCCAATATGGCGGACCATCCAAGAGAGCGCGGAATAGTACTTTTTTTCTGCACTACCACAGTATGGGTATCAAATGAAAGGGCTTGCTGAGGAGCACACGAAAACTAAGGGCAATTAAATAAAAGCTTGTTTTATTTAACAAAAATTACCATTAATTTTTAAATAATCGTACGCCAGAATATGTCCGCGCGCACTGGCAGTAAGTTCGCAAGGAAATTAACGAAACTATGTTAGTAAAGTAGCCTGGCACGCGTCACGGTGTGTTGCCTCGATCGTACCTCGTAGGACGTGACATGCGTCGGACTGAAGACGTGAGCCGGCCAATTAGAATATGACAGCATGTTTGCTAACATGCGTGCTTGCTAACCATATTCTAATTCCGGGTTTCAATTTCAATTTATTTAATAAATAACTTATGTAATACAATACATATTTACTAAATACTTATTAAATAAGTTATTTATTAAATAAATTGAAATTGAATTCCGAGTATAGAGAGAGAATTGATGAACTAACTTTCTATGCTACCTAATGAGATAAAATTGTTAATATGTTTGAATAGGGTCATAATCTAGTATAAGATTACCTACCACTGTATTCATGTCACCATGTTAAAACCCCGGGATCATTAGGGCGTTAAAGTGTCAACAAACGGGGGGAAATTTTCATATGATCGATAATATCTCTAATTAGAATGTGACAGCATGTTTGCTAATATGCGTGCTTGCTAACCATATTCTAATTCTGAGTTAAGAGAATACTATACTTTTCTATGATACCTAATGAGATAAAATTGTGTTTGAAATGTTATGTTTGAATAGGGTATAATCTAGTATTAGATTACCACTGTATTTGATGTCACCCTGTTTAAACTCCGGGACCAAACGCCGTCAAAACGTCAACAAACGGGGGGCAACTCTCACATGATCGACATTATCTCTAATTCGGCATGTGTCGAATCAAAACGATAAAATTGGTCGTATTTTGTCGTTTTGTTTGACAGCTAGCGTCTTGATGCCCAGGAGTGCTTAGCGCTTTAAACTTATAACATACGGGCTCAGGCGAATTCATTTGACTTTATTTCAAAAATTACTCTGGTAAAGTATTGATTGAATATGCGTGGCGAGTTAATACAGTTTGTTTTGGTATGGTCTAATAATTGATTATTAGCATTGTAGAACACTTTTGTGTTGAGGAATGCGACTAAACAGGGTGTCTCAGAAGTCCGAAAGAATACCATCACGTTTGCATCAGTATCGGGTATACAACTGAATGGTATAAAAAAATGATCGTAATTCGACCATATTTTTTTTTTCGTCGTAAATTTCTATAACTCCCTAATATCTCGAGTCCTATGTAACAGTTGCATGTTCTGTTTTATGAATATTGGTGGTCGCCCCTCTTAAGTGTAGTTTACAGGGTTAATGATATACTCATAGGCCAGAACACGCTACCTGTGACAAATATTTAAAGGACTATAACTCAGAAACTACGATTGTTAGGTATGAACTGTCTTCACTAAGTGTCCACATATGAGCTACCATATATTATTTAGGACTTCTCATACACCCAGTAGATCGTTTGTAAGATGTCTATATATTAGTTGGCTAGAATCTGCGTCACGGTTACGCTGAATTATACCTATAGCGTAGTCCCACAGTACGCCACGGGTCGTTGCAGTCGGTTTAACGATACGGTTAATAGTCACATGCGTTTATATTGCCACACCGATCTACTTAACTGCCTGCTGTATACGTGCCTGCCACCAAAATGGCAGATACACATGGTCTCTACATGTAACAGGAGCTGCTGATGGTGGCTCGCTTATAAAGACGGGATTTCCTGATTTAATTATTTTAAATTTTCTAGCTCTACAAATTAATGTATATAGCCTAGCTGGAATTATTATTAAAAACACAAAATAAGTGCATGAAAAAATGTATGACTTTGAATGAAGCACAGGATCGTAGCATGTAGCAAACGGTAGTATCTGCCTACCCCCCATGGGATACAGGCGTGAGTATATGTATATATAGATTATAAAATATACGTAGGGTTTTGTTAATTTAATAATTACCGCTTATACAGGATGTTTCAGAAGTCCGAAATAATACTTTGACGATTGGTATAAAAATTTCATCGAAATTCGACCATGTTTTTCCAACTTTTTTTTCATTGTCAACTTCTAAAACTCGAAATAACTCGAGTCCTATGTTAAATTTGCAAGTTCTGTTTTGTGAATATTGGTAGTCGTACCTCGTAAGTGTAGTTTACACTGTTAAATAGGGCTATGGACGTACCCAAAAGCCAGAACACGATACCTATAACAAATATTCAAAGGTCTCAAACTCAGTAACTATGATATTTAGGTATAAACTGTCTTCACTAAGCGTCCACATATGAGCTCCCGTATGTGTACCAAAAGTATTATTTCGGACTTCAGATACACCATGTATTGTAAGTTATGTTTACTCCGTAACCCTAAATCTAATTACAAATTATTTATTAAAATTGAAACTTTACAACGATATAAAGGGGTAAATAAAACATAAGCAATTTAAAATTGTTTAGTCTTGTTCTCATGAAATAGAAGTCAGAACGCAGAGTTCTTCGTTGAATGTCCAATATTACTGTGGGAAAATCATATTTGCACGATGGGAATCTCGGGCAATTTGTCGCTCAATTCAGTTGTAGAGTCCCTTTGAGCCCGAGTCCGAACGTTCCAGACCAGTCAGACAATGGGCCAGTTAATGTTGGTTACAACTACAATTGGGTCCACTCATGTGACGATGGTAAGTTGTTGTTTCCGGCGACGCTCCACGCGGCCAGAAATGTTAGCTGCCTCGTTTTACGTAAAAAGTAGGTACGTAAAGTAAACGTAGCGCATACAGGTCAAAAGCTAATTAGAACCAATTCTCGCATGATCGATATATATCGAAACGAAACGCCAAATTGGTCATACAAGAGGTTCTTTAGGCATATGTCGAATTAGAGATGATGTCTATCTTGCGATAATTGCCCCCCTGTGTAAACAGCTACGAAAAATTTACTTTTTAATTGAAAGATTTATGAGAACTAACATTTTGTTGAAAATTATGTAACACGTTAGGGAAATGGAGCGTTACTTCATTAAACAGGAGTCAGATATGAATCAAATCGAAATCAATAAAACTAACATACTTTTGAAAATAACCCGTTTAATGTCATAGTTTCGCTATAAATCCGCTAAAAGCGACGACAGTGGGGTTAGCACGCATGACAAGACAAGATCTTTGTCACGGATTTGCTCGCTCTCTGTCTAATTACATACGAGAGGATGAGACAACATCAATATATTCCGTGACATACATCTTGGCGCACATGCTACGTCTTGGTTGGCTTTGTCTTGTGGTTCGTGCATAGGCCTCGGCTCACTGCATCGGCTGGTTGCAGTCTCGATTCCTGTCAGGGACAAATTTAGAAAGGAGACGGGGATCTCTGGGCCCAATTGTAATAAGTTGAGATATGGTTTAAAAAAAGCGGTATTTTTTTCTGTTTCAAAATATAAAAAAATCAGCTCAATTCACAATCTGGGAGACGAGAAATCACAAAAAAAATAATTTCACTGAAGAAATAGAGTATCGATTACAATAATTGATTACTGTGAATGATTTAAACAATTGAACATAAAATACTTGATTGATTCAATCAAAATAAATAAATACATTATAATAATTAACAATAAAAAACTACAATTAATATAGTAAATAACTGTGTGGCGTGCGCGTTTCCGAATGCTCCACAAAATGTCGACGGACGAGTTTCCGAACGCCCGCGCGCCCCAGACAGAGTGAGCACGTTCGGTAGCTCAAAAACAAATTGTGTTATTAAAGATTAACACATCATTGTATTCATTTTAATATATTGTTATACAGTAAAGTGGTTGAATTAACACCAAAACTGCATTTTAAAACAAAATAACAATTACAGTACAAAAATCATCTATCTAGGTTGTTGTCACTTTGTTGAATTATCACACTTTTACTAAATCTCTTATAATTCTGCTCTCAGATTGCCAAGATCAGCTAAATTTCGGATATGGTTTGATAATATAATATAAGCTCGTAATTGACACCACTCTCATATTTTTTCAACTGGGCCCAAGAATGTATGAAAGCGTATCCGTCTCATTTGCTCATGTGTGGTTTGTTATTGGGACCGCCCCCAATGTAAGTTAACCATAGTACAAGCTTTGAGTTTGCGATCATAAAATGAGTAAGTGTCTAGCCAAATTATAAACTCTTTCACTTAACAAAAAAATAAGTTAGGTAATAATTATATATTTCTACAGAAACGATTGAAGTAGCGGCATTCAGTCCCATATTATCCTCGTCATTACTGATCGAATACCCCCTACGGCCGGCGTAAGAACAGTCGTGATTATTTTGTTCTTTGTTGTGAAGTCAAGTGTTAATAATGAGTGTGCGTGGTGTGGCCATATCGCGTGTAATCAAACAGGAAAATAACTCCTCTTTTCCTGTAGCCCATGCCAACTCACCCCTGCCTCGCTCTGATTGACAAACGCCAGGGGAAGTAAGCCATGCGGAATGATGATTACCGCATGGATTCTGACTTCTGTTATGTTGTGTTGGTATAAGATACCTACTACTACTACTACAGCCCTTTTAACGTCCCACTGCTGGGCACGGGCCTCCCCTCAATGCGAGGGGGATTCAGGCCATAGTCCACCACGCTGGCCCAGTGCGGGTTGGCAGACTTCACACATATATCGAGAACTAGACATGTTCCCTCAGACGTGCAGGTTTCCTAACGATATTTTCCTTCACCGTTACATAGCAAGAGATAATCTCGGATGAAAATGAGATTCGCACATAAATCCCAGAGATGCGAGCCAGGGTTTGAACCTGCACACTTTGATTTGCAAGGCGTGCGTTCGGCCACTCGGTTACCACTGATGTTATAAGATACCTACGTCTTTGGAAAAGCATTGTAATTGAATTTAAAAATGGACGAGGTGCTCAATTCGACCCCTTATTTATAATTAAATTGGTACTACCAATTAGGTGCTATTTTACACAAATTGTTTACATCTATAGCTAAATAAAATAATTAGCTACGTAGAATATAATGTAGGTAGATGATGTAGAATTATAGCAATCCGAATTCATGCCATGTCAAGATAGATGCAGAGGCACTCCAAATGAAATATATTATGAGGTTATTTTTAGATTTAAGTGCACCTAGGTTTTTGAAGAACATTTTGGGTTTGTATCTTGAATATAAAAATTTACTTGCTTTTTTTACAACATAAAGGTAAAGATAAATTCAATCGCATCATCGATAGCATTGCGTTGAAAAATGTGCTTCTTCTATAAGTTAATAAAGTTCGTTTTGGTATTGGCGGAAATAAGGTCGCGCGCGTTTTACTAATAAATATTTTCATCAAGTTGAAATTGGTTAAGTATATCCTTTCGTGGCTACGAGTACATTATATGTCCACACTACCCCCGGGGCAGTAGGCCGCGCTCGTCTCCACCGATTCATTTCCATTATCTTAACTTGGCTGAGCGCGCTACTAATTATAATTACCTTTATTGACATGTAATTGATTATTATTACCTACGTTTTATTATCTGCGTCAATATATGTAAGTAGTAGATACAATTTTTATAAGCTACGTAATTTTCCTTATACAGGCTGTACCAGAAGCCCGGAAATATTCTCACATGTGCATGACGGTTGCGTCTAGTTGTTGGAGCATAGCTCGCTTGGTTCACTGTACTAGGTGGTGGCAGGTTCGATTACCGCCAGAGGCAAATTTCGGGTGACCGGGATCGCCCAGTTTGGGTGTAACTGGGCGATCCCAGTCTCTCTCCCAAAGTTATCTCTCAGTCCATTGTATGGTACCCATAGTACAAGCTTTGCTTGGTTTGGAAGCGAGGGCACTAGGGTAATATCAACTACCCCAAATATACCATTATTTCGGATTTCTAATGCTGCATTAGGATTCGTTGTTTGTTACAAACATGCCTTCCCAGACGAGATAAATTCCATTCAAGTAATTTATTGTTCGTTGCTCCAGGCCGTCGAACTCTACGCCTACCATATTTCTTCTAATATGAAAGACGAAGAAACATTTGTGCCGATATCAATATTTTATTGACGGTAATATAAGCGATAGTCACCTAACCTACCGCATATACGTCTCTATGGATAACCAAAATGTCATTTGGCACCAATATAATATTGGGACGGAGGATCCGCCATTTTTATCACTGTCATCATCCATTTTTATTTATAATGTGTATCTATTTAATTTGACCTTGCTATTAATTACTTGACACTAGCTGAAACCCGCTAAATGCAGGTGGAGGCATTCCTCATGTTATGGCGAGGTCGTGGAACCCCCTCTTCCGCTCGTAGGTGCATATTTGCACCTAGGAGCACAGTCACTACCTCTCCCCTCACGGTAACTGCCCAAGCCGAGGTCGTGCCGGTGTGGCGCCCTTGAGCTAGTTGCCACCCTTTTCCGCCCTTAAGGCCTTGGTTGGAGTGCACTTTGCGCTCGCCACTCCTCCGATAAAGCTGTAAAGGCCACCTCACGGCCAACAGCGTAGTCCATTCAAAAAAAAAAAAGAGAAAGAAGAAGAATATTGGGGCGATTGCTCCATCAGCCCTATCCTTGGTAAAAGGTAAACACACATGAAATTTGGAACGCAAATCTATATTTGATAAAATTGCAATTTTATCCTTAGTAAGGCAATACATATTGTATGAGAAGTGCCATAGCAATGTTCTTCTTGCATTTAAGAGTGACTTTTTAGTGTGAGAATAAGGTAGATACACACAGCACACAAGCGTAAAGGCACTCATGTAATATGACTACTGACGCACACTACACAACACATGTCTTATTTAATATCAATAGATTTATAAGCTGTTATCCATAATTTAACCTATCACTCCAGTATTTCATAAGCAAACACAGAAAATTGACCACAAATATCTACAAATAGCCCATAAAACTGTGCCGAGGGGTAATAAAAATAGTGTTGCCAGTAACGCCCGCCGAAATACCCCCAATTTCGGGGCAGTCGTAAACTGGCAACCCCGGAGTGGGCAGAAACAATTTTATAGGTGGTACACACTGGTATCGCGATCTTTATGGCGGTTGTACTGACCGTACGTGGTTTTATTGGTTGTTGAAACGTATGGAAGTTGGGTAAGCATAGATTTTTAGGTGTAATGTTTGTTAGTTGCCTGAAAGTATGTGGGTCACGTGTACCTACTATATTACTAATTATATGGTTCAACTCAAGTCAAATTATTCATTCTGTGTAGGGCTACGGGGCACTTACAAATTGTCAAGATTTTTTCCTTGCATGCTACTACCGGATCAAAGCGCGACCTCGACTGTAAAGTTTTCGTAAGATACTCAATGGGCTTATTATTTTTTAAATTCACTTTTTAAAAAGTGGAAAATCTTCCTTCCAATACTTGCCTACTTGTATGCACAAGAATCAAACTCAGGCTCTCGAGTTTAGCAGCCGCGGTTAGCTATGAGTCTTTAGACATAAGACATCCATTGCGTATCTATACACGCAATGGATGTCTACGCAGGCTAACAATGGTGTTAATTTTGTTGGCATTTAACAAACTTCCGACTCCTATATTCAATAAATGCTCCGTTTTTTTAACAGACTGTAAAGGTTTAACGTATTATTGTTTTTTACGTCTTCCCTCTATCCTCTTTCTCTAACATACTCATCTAATCTTTCCATTTCTTACACATAAAACGTTCTCCGGTCCGTTCCACATCATGGATCCTATAATTACGTACGTATAGTATCATATCGGAACACCATTAGCAGCTAATCGTAGCACCGACCTTGACATTAGGATCACATGACACGACCGGAAGCGGTCATCAGAGGAACAATGGCGTGTGTACCGGAAGTCGGCCATTTCATGGCAGCGCCGTGTTCAGTTAATAGCGGGCTTCGTTTCAGTGGGAAATATGCTTTTTAAACTCCCATTAAAATGAAAAGGTGTTTTGAATAATAGTTGAAATTGAGTTCAACGTTTCTGTCAGTTTATGTAATGATTCAAAATTATGCTATCTACTAAAGATAGGTAACTAGGTACTAAAAATATTAATATTAAATACTTCTTCTTACTTGGGACCGAAAATACATCGGTGAAGAGTGGGCGCACTGCAGTACATCCTACACAAACGCTTTAAGCTCATAGCATTCCTCCTTGCACTATTTCAAGGTCCAACAAAAGATTTATTTAACTATTTATACAACATACATGTACAGTCAAGGTCAGTAAAATCATTAAAACACACGCTACCAAAATACGCGGAAATTACAACAATTAAAAAAGATATTCATTAGGAAATCTCAACCGTCAATTGCTTATAAATTATAATACACGAGATTATTGTTTATAATACGTGTTCGTAATACATTGCTCGCGGTGAACGCCAGGTGGCACTGATTGTGAAGGTGAAATAATCGATTGTTATGTAAACACCGCGAATATTGCGAGGGGATTCTGAAACGTGATGGGTGTTTTAATCTTTTCCGCATAACAATATTGTTTTGGCACCTGCGATCTGTATGAAAATATTGGCAATATTATTGAAACACTTGCGAGGACCTTATATGAGGCGGAAGTTCAGTTAATTACAGATCGGTGAAGAGGTTCTCACTTGTCAAATCTTTTAATTATTTTGATTAAATTTGTGCGGGTTTCAATACCGCGGGTACCTTTGCCGTAAGACTAATCGAGAGTCAACCAAAGCTTTTTCATTAAGAATAACAGTGGTGGAAGTGTGTTGAGTATATTTCTGCAAACAAATGGGGCGAATTAAAAAATATAGATACAAAGTTTTGGCGATAATACCTTGTTAAATCTTACCAATGAAATCCACCATTCCGATTTTGGTCATCGACTTCTGATGCCGACTGTACCCCATATATTACTTAAAGAAACTTTGACTTTAATTTAAATATTTTAAAATTCAGTTAACAGGGTTTCTATTGGACGTCTGTGTGCCGGAAGACGCCGCGTTCCGGCAGTTGGCTTGAAAGGTGCGCACGCGCCGTTCCTGTGTGCCGTGCCAACTCGAGAGTTCACGGCTTACTGTTTATTTATTAACCAGCATTGTTCTATAGTACACAAATGAATTGAAGATTACGAGAAACATACAAGGTACAATGCCCACAAAGATATTTTGTTTGTTAAAATAAAAAGGTAATACGAAGTTCGCCGGGTCATCTACTCGGCAATACAAATAAATCCACACCATACAAATTTGTTGTCTTCTTAATTTTAAGAGCTTTACGGTGAAGCTTTTTCCAATCCTCTCTTCTTTCTACTAACTCTTTTGTCTGCCGGTACACTCTGACATGTTTTGCTTTATCGGGTCAAAATGGCTTTTCCTCGGTATTCTTATACAAGGCTGTCTCTTACATTGACACAGAGTAATTTAAGATTATGTGAGTAATAACAATGTGATATCATATTAGTCCTATAAGCTCCAGCAACTAAGTTATACACATAATTTTATGACCAGGAATCGAACCCAAAACCTCTCTACTCACCAGGCTATTGGTGTTATAAAAGGCCAATCCTCGCTGTATCTTTAAAATACATTCTCAGATCCATCAACCTCAAAAATAAAATCCAAACTTCCAAACTGTCTCACCCTATAAGAATTTATCTTAATTTTATTCATGAGCGATTGTTGAAACTTTCTCCAGGCAATTACGTATCGGCTGTAATCTACAAGTTTTCAGGTAGATTAATAACCCTCGGATTACCGGAGTGACGACGGTCGGGCGCGCGCGGCGGGTCGGAACGGCCGGGCGGCCCCCTGATTGCTTACCGTTAAAACAAATTCAGTGTTAGTTCGGAGTGATCGGTAATTGAAGCCTGATCGCGATCCGCCAGTCATCGCTCAAGGTTGGCTAAGTGGCGAATTAAGGTCGTGTGTTCAAAAATATTTGAACAGTTAAAATCAACAGAAGCTGATTAGTTTCTGTTGATTTTACTCGTAAGTACATAATACTCGTTAATAAAAATTGGAACATCTTTATATTGCGTTTTCATCCAATATAAATTTTAAAAGAACAACTCTACACATCGCTAGATCGAAGCTTGCCGCTAGAGGTGGGCAATACAATAAGTGATGATATGAATATACAAACATTGTATAAAAAAAAAAAAAAAAAATATGACATATTTTCTTGGCCAATGAATATTGTTAGCGCCAAACTAAACAACACTGACTGAAATCTGTTGCTATCTGTGAGAGAGATAGCAATACACTTGTCTTTATGAGTAATCACCATATTTTTTGCGCTGTTATTATTTACTTTTATTTTATTATGGACTATTGTATGTCCCACTTCTGGGCAAAGCCCTCACCCTCTCGTCTCCACATGTCCTTATCCTGGGCTTGTTGTGGGCACGTTTCTCCCGCAAAAGTGACCAAATCTTTTACGAAATGAAATATTTTGAAAGATTGTGTCGATGTGTGAAAGGTTATTCGACTTAAACGAATTTTTTATAACATTACACTCATTCAACGCAGAAAAATTAGGTGATTCCAAATATGTATGACAAATGGCGGATTTGTTAGTTATGGCGTATTCCAATTATCATTGTATCTTAATATCAGTTCCGAAACGTGTCAAGTGTGTTCTTACTTTATAATATTCCGTTTGTAATTTCTACAGAAGACCGATGTCCGATTTTAATCTACCATTTGACACATTGATTTTTCACGAAAGTGTTAAGAGCCGAGTCTCGTAATTGAAGTATGATGGCGGGTTTCGGTAACTGTCGTTCATTCAAACGGATAGCGGTCGTTTAGACCGATTGCGGCATGGGGAGGGTTAATTGAATTGTAGTTACGATTCTAGTAAAGATTGTACGGACATCTTTGGTTCTAGAGCAAATGCACAATATCGAGGGGAAAAAAGCTATTAAAGCGGCATTTTTTAACTTTACAGGAGAGCATACTCTTAAAAGCGGAAAAATTAGCTGATTCCAAATATATCGCCCAAAAGTGTCGCTTAAGACAAATGACCTTTAACCCCTCGATATGATTCAGAATGATTTGTCTCTGTTTTTATTCGTAATATTTGTAAATTATTCTTATGTAAATATTTGTCAATAAAATAACAGTAAAATGACTATGATACAATTTCTAGAAAAAATGATTATAAAAAATAGATTTCTAGAACTCATCAATAAAATTGTATATCTGACAGAATATTGATAAGATAACTATTTTTCCCCGACAATTAAACCATTTATTTATTTCTATGCTTTTACAAGCGTATGCATGGTCAGTTAGGTCGCTAGATTAGGTACACTTTTGTGTTTATCGTAAGATTAAAGGGTGTTCAAAACTAATAGCTGCGTTTGTTGCTGTTTTGCGCCGAATTCGAAGGAAAACTGAACATGTCTATCTTATTAAAAGCTTTTATAAAAAAAAAAACTAATTTTAAGCTAGAGAACTGATATTTTAGTTAATATATAGAGTTAGTATACGCCTTTTTAATCATATTGTATACATAAAACTATTTTATTAATAAACAATTGTATGTGATTTATAAATTTTCTATTATTTTTGAGACGTTTTGTCACCAAAACAATGTTTTGTGTTCCCGGGATTTCCGTAATAAAACAACATCGTAATGTCGAACGAGCGGCGTGGACTTAGCAATTATGTTAGTGGCAATCGGCAGCTGGCACCGTGCCACTCGATGCCAGTGCGATGACAGGTTCAGTGGCATAGCTTCGAACCTTTGTGGTGTACGTTCTTAAGACTATTGCCAAAGTTACAAGCGGGAGCGGAAAACATAATATACTTCGACTTATTCTCGATTTACAGAGGGGCCCCTTTAATCAATCTTAAGTATTCCTAAGTAGGATATGTTTAAAAAAATACAGCTTATAACACAAAGGCACCAATAAGCGATGTTTTTTTTTAAATAAATTTAATGATTTAATTTAATGGAATAAGATGAGATATGGCATGTGATTAGCGGGTACTTTACCAATGTCAAATAATTGATAGCATAAACAAATTTAAAATGGGTAGTTGAGGTGATAAAGATAGCTGTGACTCAAAAAAAATTACAGTAAGTTATATTATACTTGTTTGTTCACAACTTGGGCCATACGTCGATTTAAGTAATATTTTATCTTACGGCTCTTTGTTGAGCCCTACAGCAGGTACGATGTAATATCTCGTAAGAAAATTAACGCTTCTCGGTGTATTAGCATCTCTGTAAGGTCGTGCACGCTTTTATAGCCATTTACATATTCCTTGTATATAGTACATACTGTGTAACTTTAATAAAGAACGTCGCAGATAATATATACAGTCTGTATTATGGTCGCTACATTCTTGGAGCAATGGTTAACTAAATCTTACAATGTTAAATTTGAACGTGGAATACTCAACTTTCGAAAATACACCATAGAGACTGAGTGGTCCAAACAGCACGGGAATCTACTAGTTGAATGTAGTTATTTTTTTTTATTTTTTTCAAAATGAGAACCTTCTACAATTTCTCGTTTCACTCACGGGCCAGGTTTCGCAATTAACGTATCACACACAAATTAACGGAGCTTAGGAGTCGCTAAGCTGACATCGCTCCTTTATTTTTAACGATATTTACAACGTCATGAAAATTTCATGCTCGTTATTTATAACGTATCGTTAAAGTGTCGTTTTGCCACAAATTGGTTGAAAAAGTGTCGAAATAGGACCCCGTTATTGGACACATAAATATAACGGAGATGTTTTAATGGAGTGAACAAATTGATGGGGACTTTTTTTGGGGTAAGGCAAAATGTTCGAAAAAAAGAACTGCAGAATAGTGCTGCTTATCAGTCTTGTTCTCGATGTGGGCAAGATCAAAAACCGAGACCACTATGTTCTTAAATTGTCACTTATATTATTAAGTTGCTAGAGTCTTGCACAAGACTCTGTATTACCATAATACTTTAAAAATCGACCTTCGGGGACCTTCTTTATAGTTTAATGTTTGGGATACTATCATACTTTAAGTGACGTATCTTAGGTGTTAAAACATGAAGAAAAAGGTCACGACTAGCCTATTCGATGCCTCAAGGGCTTTACAGAGCTAAGGGATGTTAATGTGGTATTTAAAAGCTAATTGATGCTTAGGAATTTTTCTAACACGTATCTTGTAGGTATGATATGTATATTCTTGCATCATTTTCATTAAAAGGTTTTACGCAGCAATATAGGAACCTATTATGTATGTACATAGCTTAAGTCATTTATTCATAAGTGCCCATAAATTCCATAAACACTGTATTACTTCTTAGCAATAAATTGTTATGGGTATTGAATATTAATTTTGTTTTATTTTGTTTCAGATCGAAGATTTCTGTAAATTGAATATCTTATGTTAATACTGTAAGTACCTTCCTATTATATTCAGACAAAATGACATGAAATGAATTAAAATACTTTCTAAGGCTGGTTTTCTTGTCACGCTGGCGGTCGGCGCGTAGCTTGTCAGCGCTGATCGGTCAGCTCGTATCGTTCGGCCGTCAGCGCTGAGCGGTCAGCGCGACTCAAAAACGCTACCTGTAACTACATACAAATTGACCCATCAGCGCTGACGGTGCGCGTGCCGCCGGCGTAAGACTAAAACCAGCCTAAAACCACCAGCCTAACTTTTATGTTTTTAATATAACTACAGACCAAAAGGTCTGTGAATATTATCTACATTTAGTTTTTGACAGTTAATAATCCGTCTAAAATGAACAGTTGAATTTAATAAAATACTACTAGAATATGGTCGTAAGGCCCCAATTCTTAATTTATTATTGTTTAATACTAATACCAGCTACGTAACGCGTTAGACAATACGTGACCTTTTAAAGTGACATTGACGAACTGTCAAACACCATTTTGTTACATTTGGCTACACAAGCAAAATAATAGTGATGTGCGTAGAAGGTTATAATTCGTTCGTAATGTGGAACATTTAAAAATGTTAATATGAAACAAATTTTGAGTTTAATTTAGCCTAAATTAAACTGGAAGCGACCTTCCAGTTCAATGTTGAATATTCAGACTCTTTACCAAAGCCTAGTGTTTTGCAAAACATTATATTTATTTCTTACGCTTAGTCTCGCTATTTTATCTTTGGAACCTTTATTTGTTGTAATGTTTCTTCTAGTGGAATTTTCCGTTTATAATCATATAATGAATGAAGCGTGATTGAACACGGATTTCCCTGTGCTGAGATCGAATTGTTTCAAGATTTAATTATTTTTACAAATTAGTGACGGATGGTTGAATGCAGACAATTCTGAGAAATACTTCGTTGAAGTAATTTTAAACTAAAATAATTACAATTACATGCAAAAGTACTTCCTTCTAAATGAAAAATAAAAAACGCATGTGGTCGAACACAAGACATAATAAGGTAGCGGAACATTTATTTTTTACTAGACTACACTTTTGGGCGATATTGACTTACATATTTATATATACATATTTGGAATCAGCAAACTTTTCTGCGTCGAATGAGTATGCTCTCCAGTTAAGTTGAAAAAATGTCGCTATGGTAATGGTATATGGTAATGTAGCCAAATAGTCTTTCAACCCTCGTTACGCAAGCATGGTTACGTGCCACGAGATTAGAGCAGGTTAAGCCGGACTATTATTAGCTAACACCCTATAGTAGCCCCTCTCTCGTCTTTTTGTCCTAACGTGACGTGCCGCCATTATAGTGAAGATTCTGGATCCACCTCGTGAACGTACCACCTCATCGCCCTGACCATTGGAAGAGGTCACTTCAGACTCGCCCGCTTGCATCATCACCGAGACGGGAGAAGGAGCTGGCTTGGTAAGCATCCTTCTTGCTTGGTAATCGTTCGCCAGGAACCTAGCTCTCTCTCGTGCGTGAAGTAGATAGATGTTAGGTAGTCCGCAACCCCCCTAAAGCTAATACAGTCCACTTCCTGTCTTTTATAATAATCCGCTCAAACAATTGAAGTTCCAAAACCGTTGCCTTAAATAGATCTTTATTTATATATTTTAAAAACGTGTATTCAGAAACATACTCTGTTGCGTTGTTCTAAAACCGGAATCTTCAATACTCTTGCTCAAAACCGAGACTGGCCATCACTAATACTTAGAGAAACAATGCAGTGCCATAACTATATGTAAACGAAGTCAATCAACGCGACAGATCGCCGATGGCCGAGGGCCGACCGGTGAGGACGAGCCGACCTCAACCCCGATACCCGCCTCATCACCATCTGCATTCAGAACGAACGCTATCGATTAGCGTTTATTGTTATTGCTTGTTTTATTACTCGCTCGAGCGCTTCACATAATGGGTATGCCCACGGGATATTATTTTATTACATAGACTAGGTCTTGGTCACACTACTGTCCCTTTTTTTAGGACTTACGCTGTAGGCCGTGAGGTGGCCTTTACAGCTTTACCGGAGGAGCACTACTAGTATTTTCTCGTACTTTATTGGTATGCAAAAGTTGAAAGTATAATTACCAAAAATAAAGTAGGATACTTTATTATAAAGTATGGTTGGCAACCCTAACTGTCCCATCACTCTTGCTCGTGTAAAGATTAGTTTGGAATGGGTAACCTTAGAATTTCTTGCCGGTTACGTAACGTTACGGTTACGGTAACGTTACGTAACCGTAACCGTAATTTTACGGTTACGGTTAAAAAAGATAGTAAAACAATCGTTTAATTTGCAGGCACAATTAGATCTGCATTAATTATACTTCAAGAAACAAATACTTAAATGTTGGTAGGTGCCTATACAATCATTTCGTTTAAATTGCCTCCATAATATTAAACCGATACCTACAAACATAATTATAAATCTAATTATGTAACTGTTCAGTGTCATCTCTCAAAGGTCACGTCTCGGGTTGACCTTTACACAGTGTCATTGACCCTTATGTCATTCGAAACGACCTCAATGTTGTGTTGATGTAATCTATCTTCGAATGAAACTAGTTTTTCGTCGATAAATTCGTTTTTGCTGTGGCCAAATTAAACTTGTTTTAACATTCTGTCGAGGAATTATTTTTGAAATATAATCATATGTACGCCTATTGCTCAGAGGGGTGAGCAGAGGTAATTTCATATTTTGCGAAAGTTAAATCAGCTTTTGACAAAATGTTGGAAACCAAAGGCTTGATTCATTCCATTATCCATTATACTTAAGAGTGGTAAAATGCACGTACGGGTTGAATTCGAATTCGACTTTACCATAGAAGGAGCGCTACATAGAATAAAATATCCCTATATGACGTACACTTTTCAAGACTTTTTTGTTATGTATTAGTAACATAGAAATCTTCACGCCTGAATTCCCCGAAAGGATAGGCAGAGGTGCACTGCAGTGCGCCTACACTTCGCCGATTTATTTTGGTCCCAATGTAATAGGGGGCGAGCCTATTGCCATTAAACTGGGCACATTCTCCCTCAATGCGAGGGAGATTTGGGCCATAGTCCACCACCCTGGTCCAGTGCGGGTTGGTAAACTTCACCCGCCTTTCTATAGACGTGCAGGTTTCCTCACGATGTTTTCCTGCACCGTTATCTCGGATGAAAATGAGCTTCGCACATGAAACCCAGAGGTGCGAGCCGGGGTTTGCACCTGCACACTTTGATTGAAAGGCGTGCGTTTGACCACTCGGCTACCAGTGCTCTTAGTAATGTTTTAGCCGGTATATTTAGTGTTCTTTGTTTTAATCCAAGTCCATCCACCTTATGGTTCTATGGAAATGTGCGCAAATTATTTAATTGTTGCATATCAGAACGCTTTTCGTAACAAAAGCATCCACAACAAGAGGTATTATTGCGATAACAATAAAGTTTAAAATAATATAAGGGAGGTTACTTAACAATATGCAATTTACCATTTACCTGTTTGCAGTTTAAAAAATTCATCCTTCGTCAAACCTACGTCAAGTCGGGAATAGATTGAATGCGCTCGCAATCTCATCGCCATCAAACCTAATAAGATAATGGTTATAAATCACCTCGCATCGGAAGCCATAACAGATACGTATTGAAAATGTTACAAAACAAGCTAAAATAAACCTTAAGCAATATATTTCAAGGCAAAATGAAACGCATATTAATTTTTGGGGTGGTCAATGGCTAATCAAATATCGTATGAAGAAAATATAACTTTGTTGCGATACAAATATAGTCGAATTTGAAGTGTAATATTTGAGACAGCACAGTCTGCACTACGAGGATATTACTGTATTTTTTCTTTACGAGTCACGCGAGGTATTAAGTCTAATTGAAAAGGCTTTTAAAACGTAGTGTTTTGAAATTATTTTATACTAGGATTGCGTATTCACCGCAGGGGTAGGCAGAGATGTACTGTTGTGCACCCGATATTTTTGGTCTCAATGCACTAAGGGGTGAGCCTATTGCCATTATATCAGGCCCCTTTCGACTCAACACAAGGGGCCAAGTTCACCACGATAGCTCAGTGTGGGTTGGTGATCTTCACACGTTCTTCTAGGCACAGAACAGATGTGCATTTAGTTCGTATAGGCCTACGGGGGCACTTACAAATTGTCAGGTTAATTTAAGTTTTAAACATTATTGTTCTTATATGCTGTTGTGGTACTACCGGATCTGAGCGCGCCCTGGACTCAGAAGATACGACGAGAAACTATGTGGTTTTGTCATTTTTTAAATTTGTATTTTGTTATCGCCATATTGGAAATTAACCCTGAAAACCCCAGAGGTGCAAGCCCGGAGAATTAATTTGCAACCCTTGGTCTGGTTGCTACTGTATTACTTCTCAAACTAAAAATAAACTTAATCTAATTAATCTCAAGCTGTCATGGACAGACCTTGAGTGACCAAACCATAAATCATAGAGCCCTAATTCGTACGCACTTCCTTGTACAACGCGGAACATTATAAATATTTCAATGCGCACCGCGCGCATCAATCTTCGACCTTATTGAAGATCGCACATTCATATAACGTGCGAACAAAAAGGTGCGGAAATCAACGTAGATTACTCTTCATTTAAAAATCATCCTTTTGTATTACAAAAGTAAATCGAAATTGAAATCATCATTGTAGCGACATCTACCTCGCCGCATACGAACTAATTCTGCATCGCGATACTAAAGTGATCCGAGCGATTGCACGTATATACAGAAACCCGACAACAACCGTCGGGCAGTAGCCCACCAGACACAACACCCGTCCGGTCGGAGGATCCTCCCTTTTCCGCCAAATCATTAATATATTTTCCGAATCATAATTTAGTGTTCCCGTGAATGTAATTGAGATTTTGAATAGAGATGAAACGGATAGTGGTTTGGCCGGATACCGGATATTCGGCAAGCCAGACGGTAGCGCCGAATATCCGTCTACCAGATATTTGGCCCTTTATTACTGACGCTTCTTAAAGACATCTCGAATCGATCGCAATCACAACTCATATGGTGGTCAGTTCATTTGCATTAGTAGTCGTAGTTGTCAAGGTTTGCTAGACTCTATCTTTCAGCACCTGGTGTTGATCACTTTCCATCAGGTGAAACGTCTGCTCGTTTGTCTGCCTATCTCATAAAAAAAAAAAAAAAAACCTGGCAGTAGCGTTTACAGCTAAAGGCTATTTTCAGAAGCTGGTCTGGTATACGAAGCCAAGCTGAGTCGCCTCTTACCAATAAATGCGGAAAATTTGGTATTCATTCACCACAATTTGCCAATTGTTAATTTTAAGTACTAAACTAATTAAGAAAACAAATAATTTTGATTATAAAAATAAACGGTGTCCATAACCTCTTGTGGAATGTGATATGAATTGCTATGTGCAGAATAATGAGAATTTTCTGAATTTTACTATCCGGTATCCAGCCGGATAGTGTAAACAAGGCCAGATAGGCCGGATACCGGATAGTTACTGGATATACGTTTCATCTCTAACTTTAACTTATAAATAAAAACAAAAATGTTATTTGAATCGTACTGGCGTACTTCTCACGGTTTTCAAAGAAGTACAAGTTTCTGTTTAAATTAATTGTCTATAGGTAGCCTAGTAGTTGGTCCAACTGACCTGGTAATCAAAAGATTATGGGTTCGATACCCACCCTGGTCATCAAACTGTTGATATGAGAAGAGTTCTAAAACAAGCATTTAGTTTAGTGGACTACCGGTTTACGATTTATTTTTAAATCTCTCAATATAAAATAATTAAATTAAAATATAAAAAAAAAAATGTATAATAATTGCATTGGCTATAAAATAAAGTCAAGGATACTTTGGTATTATAATATTTACTACAGAAATACACTTAACATAATGCATTTAAATTAGTTGCCGTATAAAAACAACATGCCTCGGTAGTGTGCAAGCGCATTCACATCCCTATAATATCCCCATCTACTTTAAATTGACGCCATTTACATATAAAATATTTAAAAAATAACATTAAAACAGGTTTGATATGATTTGCAAATGTTAACCATAGGTCTGTAACCTCGTTGGCTAAACTAGTTTGGAACAGATAGGTCGTGTTAGGAGATAGGCAAGTTACCACGCCACGGGTGCGATGAACTGGCGATTTATATTTTTATGGGTATTTTGTACCCGAGATCATCATGTGACTTGTTTGTCCTTATGTCTGTTAGAGGGTATAAATATATATAATTTAATATGCTGTAAATTATATTGAACGTATTTTATTTTGCTACCCGAGAATCATTTAAGAGTACTACACTACTACCAAAATGAACTCTAAGTCAATATACATAAACATGTCATCTTCTTATTTTATGGTATAAGATGAGGAATTACTGCACCTGCGATGAGCGGTATTTATACCAATGTCGAGTGATGAATAGCAAAGACAAGTGCAATAAAGACACATTATAAATAAAAATTAGTGATGAACGTGATAAAGACGACGGATATCCTCCTACATACAAATTTAATTTCTGTGGTAAAAGCCACGAGACCCCGCATCAAAATTCGCTTGCGCTGACAATGACATTTCATTGTCGAATTTGCTGTTGAACCGACTTCAAAAAGGAGGAAGTTCTCAATTCGACCCGTATGATTTTTTTTCTACGAGTCAATATAATTCGCTATAGTACATCATCATCACGCCTGTATTCTTCGAAGGGGTAGGCAGAGGTGCACTGTAGTGCGCCCACACTTCGCCGATGTATTTTTGGTCCCAACGTAATAGGGGGCGGGCCTATTACCATTATACCGGGCACATTCTCATTCATTTTTGGGCTATAGTCCACCACGCTGGCCCAGTGCGGGTTGGTGAACTTCACACGCCTTTCTATAGACGTGCAGGTTTCCTCACGATGTTTTCCTTCACCGTTTCTTAGCAAGTGGTAATCTCGGATGAAAATAAGATTCGCACATAAACCCAGAGGTGCGAGTATATCGAGCGAGGTTGCTATAATATTGCCAAAAATGTTCACGCACGCGTTTTGACGTCCCAGTGTGCACAGGGCTTAAAGCCTAACGAGCCTACATTAAGGAGGTCAATACCAATGAAGATATATCCATGCCTATATACTAAGATTGCTTAGCAAGGCCGTGTCATCCACACCTTGACCCTAAGTACTGCAACCGTCGTTCATGAATAACAATAAAATAATTAACCAATTAATACTTACATAAACTATGTACATAATGCAGTTGACCTTGGTACAAGACACCGATAGAATATAAATCAGTATGATGCAGGGTCGCCATGCTATTGATAAAAAAATGTAGGACATTCCTATACCCAAAGTTTTCATTTAAACCGTCGCGTCGCTAAATTGGTTCTATATTTTATTTTCAATATTTTAGACGTTCTCAAATTAAATGTTTGAATTTCGTAGTTTCACATAAGTGTTTTAGCGCCATTATAGAAATAGATTTTAATTAAAACTGATTGCCACCTGCTCCCCTAAGTTCATTTTTTGTTTCTTAATATTGTTTGCATTATTTGACAGATTTTGCAATACAAAATCTGTCAAAAAAACAATGTTACATTCAAATAGTACAGCTTTTATTTGCCTGGACACATTTTAAGATTCATAGAATAGTCGGTATTAGATTTGATGTTTTTGACGTCTTTTAATGTTACGTATTATACTTGGTGTATGAAACTTTATTATTGTGTTAAGAATATTTAAATGATATATTACATTATCTTGATTAACGACTCAATAAAATGCTGTATACTACTTGAGTTTTAAAATGGCTTATGTACTAGTATCGAGTGTGCAAGTATACCATAGATAAAGAAATAAACCATAGATTAAATAGAAACGCTTCGCAATCAATTCTACTTGATGCCTTGAAAATATCATCATAAATCTTTATGACTTAAAGATATCCAAATTAAAAAGAATTTTCATAGCCACACTTTCAATACAAAAAGTTTCACATCAAATAACTTAATTCCGAGACAGTTTCAAGTTTTCCGAGAGATATGGTCCGCGAGTCGCACATAAACACGGCTGCCCTTTAAGGAAGCAAGGACTGTCTTGGTATAGACGGAACAATTTGTCTGCTCTTCATCGTATTGTTCATTTTTTGTTATTACAATACATTTGGTAACACAAGGCCTGATCGTCTGTAGTTAACCGACTGCCCCAGAAGGAAGGTATACCTAGTTAAAATTGTGTACTTAAAAAAGTGCCACCTTTGTTTACTGTGAAACTGTTACTAATTACTTGCCGTACTATTTAAGCGGCTCCTTAAAATGTTTATTATATTTATAGCTATATCGAATATGTGAACGACTACAAAGTATGAACGCTTAGTTTTAGGCACGCAAAATTAACAAAATGCCTTTTTTACGAAACAGTGACAAACCTTTGGTAATATTTATTTCCATACGAAATTTGGGCTTATCAAAGTATGGGTAACGGCCACGCGCCGCGCCCTCGACAAGTGAAACAAGACTTACATCACCAAATATGTCCCAAATATAGCTCTTTTTGTCTTTGTCCTTATGAGTGAATAAAACAAAAGATACATTTGTCAATATGTCTTGTCACAACGAGTCATACTAGGCCTGCTGCGCTGAGCAAACATCCCACGATACAACCGAAGGCTCTCATGTGCAATGTTTGCTCTTGTCTTTACATTGTCGGGACAATATTTACATACGTGCGTGAGAATTAGTTAATTGGCTGTCTTACGTACGACGAAAATTGCAAATGCTGACCGTTTTGTAGTGACAACAAACATTTCGCTGCTCTGTACACATCGAGAATAAATTATCTAAAATAAAATTGAAAACTATGTTACAGAATCCATAGACTAAATCCGACTCTATGCATTTCATAGAAATAAAAAAACTTTACCATTTGCAAAGCAGATGTAGACTCGTCAGTAGAACGCCCGTCTTGAACGTAAAGGGTGCAAGTTCAAATCCCGGGCCCGCACCTCTGAGATAATGATCATGTGCGAATGTCATATTCAATAATGATTACATGACATCGTGAGGAAACCTGCACGTTTGTAGAAAGGCGTGTGCAGTACACCAACCCGCACTGGGCCAGCGTGGTGGACTATTGCCCAAAATCTCCTTCGTATTGAGAGAGAATGTATAATGGCAATAGGCTCGCTCCCTATCATATTGGGACTAAAATACATCGGCGAAGTGTGGGCGCACTGCAGTGCACCACTACCTACCCCTTCTGAGAATAAAGGATGATGATGACCATTTGTAATTTTGTCCGGATACTTAATATACACGTATATTTTACTTTTAAAAGATTTATTTATTTATAAAAGTATAATATAATATTACTCTTTTGTAAAAAAAAACAACTCACCTTTTGCTTACTTAATTATTATTAGGTTTAACATATTTTTCCTCCTGTAAATTTCTAAAACCAGTTTAGTAATTAACGATACAAACTTAAGTTTAATGGCCTCGTAAACCACAGACTAGTTGTCATTCGGATTATTAATCCATGACCGTTAACCATTAAATAGTTTTGGAGTGTTCTATTATCATAACAAAATTATTAAATTAAAAAACAGGTGTTTAAAAAAAACAATTAAAAAGATGATCCAAAAAGTGGAGGTTATTTTTATTGGATTTTTTTAATTCGAATATGTTTTTATTTTGAATAAAATCAACAAGATGATAAACAGAAAAATACTAACTGTAAGCTTTTGTAAGCAATGTAGCGCGCGAATCCTAAGCCTGGCAATCGATTCATATGACTTTTACCTTTTTTTATATCGAGGAACATGTAAAGCTTTTATATAAATTGCTTACAAGCTACTACAGCCAAGTCACGACAAAAATCAACGAAAATTGTGCGGAATCCCTTACAATAACAATTTCATACGAAAAAAACAATCGTAATCAAATATTGCTTCGGGGCGAGCTTTACCGTCTCGTCAAGTTAAACCGAATACATTACTTTTTCGTATGCAATCGTTACCGGTAAGAGTAACGAATCGTTTTTGAATAAAATGCTGTAACAGGCGTCGGGGACGTTACTTACAAAACTTATTTTATAAGAACAGTTTTGACGTGTAGGCGAGAGCTTTAAAGCCCTATTTACATTGCGACACTAGTGTCGTGAAAGTAGTTTCGTGACATTAGTTTCATCAACAGTTCCACAGTGTAAACGTCAAGTTTCATGCATTTATCGATGCATGCATTAATTTCACGACACTAAATTAGTTTCGTGTAGCGCGCGATATTTGGATGACACTAAAGCCTAGGCACATCGGAGTCAAAATGTATCCCAATACCAAAACGAACTCTGTGTAAATATACATAAAGATTTAATTTCTCTGACAGAAGCCACGAGATCACTCGTCTAAATTCGCTCGCTCTGTCTATGTAATTTCATTGAAAAATGAGCTTTTTCTATAAGTCAATACAGTTGGTTCTTCTTCTTTTATACGAAATGATATTTAATGGAATTACATGAGGAATGGCACAACCTGCGTCCAGCAGGTATTTCAGCCAGCGCGGTAGCAATGAGTAATTAATAGCCAGGGCAGATTCAATAAATAACTACTCTCTTACAAAATCTATACTTCGTAATCATTTTAAGTACTTCTAAAGATATTGGTTGTTTCCGGTCGAGTTGATATCAGTCCACGCCTCGTCAAAAATGCGAAGATTTCTTTATTGTTTCCACTATAGCGACGGTTTCACTCCACTTTTCACTCTCCCGCCATTGTGGAACCCTTTTTATAGATATGTCCATTCACAGAGAAAGAATCCTCTGATCCTTTTGTTTTCCATTTCAATGGTGATATTTTCCTACCTTTTTTTCTCTATGGGACATGATTTGCTGCCGTCGCTCCGTTCGGAATTTAAAATTTCCGAACGCTACGATTTGTTATTTTTTAAATTGAAGCCTTTGTTTATGGCTTCTAAATTCAGACAGTAAAAATTGCGTTCTGTTTTGTTTTAATAAACAGTCAAAACATTTCCTATGATGGCGTCTTAATATTTTATTTTATTTCGATAAATACTATAAGCATACATTAAGCTAAAAAATAAAGGAAAAGCCTTCATAAATAAAACAATTTTATTACTTAGATTTTTCTACACTAAGGCATACAAATTAAATGTAAATTTTTTCCCATAAGGCATGCAAATTATCTAGGATCTAGGTGAGAAGCACGAATATTTATGGATAATAAACGCTCAAAATGTGAATTTATTAGACGCTAACTAATATAAATGGCTGCTAGAATGGATTCTAAAGCGGCTTTATAGCTCGGTTGGGGTGGGCTACGCGCTAGGACTATGTATAAACAGAATCAATTAATTAATCATATAAACTAATTAATTAATATTTTAATGGCTTTAGAAAAGGGTTTGATAATGCATGGCCTAAAGACCTAACCTATTTATTGAAATGTTTTAGTAAAATATATTTAATATGCACAAAACGAAATGTTAAAAATGATTAAGAATATATTGACAGCACTACATTTAAGTCAATGCAAACATAATCTATTTAGCCATAGGTAAGAAACTTATATTCTATAAATTGATATAAATGTTTTAATTTACCAATTATATTTAAAATTCAGGTACCTAAATGTGGCAAAAACGTCAAAAAATAATTACCTACGCTGAATTGGGTCACATTGATGCAACGCCAGTCTTATAAGTATTGACATAGAATGTCTAACGTATGGAAACGTCAAAGTCACACGCAAAATTAAATTGAAACTGACAAATGTTCGGCAAAGCTCCCACTTTGTTACAAACTCTTTGGAAACAGCCTTTTCATATATTTAATGGCCATCCGCATATTTATGTATATAAATAATGCATCGCTTAATTATTTTAGAATAGCTCATAAATATTGTGCTTGGCCACTATAAGCCGTATAACAATTGATGTTACAATTTACTCGTGAAATTTGAATTTTATGAATTTCAACCTAGAGGTTTGGCGCACGTCCAAAACTCTATTGTTTTCTTTAAAACAAGTCGTATTTCAGGTTAAAAACGACCCGTTTCGCTACCGTAGTCGAGTAGTTTTATATAACCTGCCACATTACCACCATTTTTGGAGTATTGTTTCAATATTAATTATATTTTTTGACAGTTTTTGTCGCACAAAATCTGTCAGAAATTATGAAGTGATATTTGAAAGCAACGAGATTTGTCCTAACATTTGTCAGTATCTCACGTCCAAGTTGTTGTATGAATTTGACGTACGTCATATAATTTATGTCAAGACGTGTAGGACTAGATGGTCATGGCATCAATTCACCCATTTAGGTCAAATTTATTGGACGTATTTTTTGCGCATTATAAGTAACACTACTTCTTAAAAATACTAGTGAAGCCTAGGGGAGGCTTTTAAAATAAAACGGCGAATATATTACACTAAAATGCTCTTAAAAATTAAACTCCGTCGCGTCGTCGTTGACAAAAGAACTTTAAAATTCCAAATTCCATTTGCGAAGCGCTACTGAAAATAGCTTAACAAAAAGCGATTCATGGAAAATCTGAATCGTGAAAGACATAAGTATCTATTTTTGTAACTGGCAACCATAAACGTATTATTTTTCAAAATAAAAGTTGTAATGCTGGCAGCGTTGAATTTAAAAAGTATGTCCTGTCATTGCGGTTTCAAATATGGAACGGTGAGTTTTATATTCGGAACAATCTCTGCTGGAAGGAGAAAATGGAACTTGTGAAATTGGAACTCTTACAGCTTTGTTATTCCGCTAACCGAATCAAGTAGAAATGATTTTAGTTTGGATTCCTACCCTGAACTCACGAATGAATTTATAACCTGAATTTGATAACTGACATAGACGTGGTTGTCGCCATAAACTAATATTTTGATCGTAATAAGTACGCATGTAACGGATTTGTTTATTTAAAATCATCTTAGAAAGAATTTTATTTCCAGATATACATCTAAAATCACAATGCAATATTCTATTCAACATGACGCATTGACCCGAAAAATTGAATTATAAAATATTACCTAGAGCGGTCGGAATACGTTCCATTCCATTTTCTGTTATTGGCATTTTATTTTGTTATAGTATTTCATTTAACCGGTTGTCTTGTCTTGCAATTTGATTGAGCAACAACCCATTCGCGTGGTCGTTAACCCATTAATTGACCTGTTAACCTTATAATTTCTTACGATTATAATGACCCTCAAAGTGCATTATCAGTACAACCATAAAACACACGGAGTATCGATCAACGCATCATAGCTAGCACAGTTCAACAAGGATTTCTACTAACGTTTTTGACGTTTGTGACAGAAGTGACACTTTGCAAGATGGCGGAGCTAGTTTCGGCACGTTCATAGAGATCCTTAAGGGATTGTAACATCCGGTCGGAGTTTTAGAATAACGAAGCCGCTTCGCTCTCGGAGTCATCACTGCGCTTGACAGCACCCTCATCACACTGTTAACTACAAAATATAAATTTATACGCAGATACGAAGTATTACACGCACCACGCATACATCTATATCTATACAAATAAATAAAATTGGAATGTCTGTTTGTAATATCAAAATAACATTATTTCAACAAATGCATATGAAAGTATACACGATGCCTATAACGAAAATGCATTTTTTTAAATTTTGTCTGTCTGCCTGTTTATTCCGGGTAAACTTCCAAACGGCTTTCACTGGCAGATAGCTGATATTTCAAGGCGTAACTTAGGCTACTTTTATTTTTGAAAAACCATTATGGTTTCGCAGGATGAACATAAAACCATTATTTCCGGGTAATCTCGGTAATCTAAATTCCACGCGGACGAAGTCGCGGGCACAGCTAGTTTATAATATAAAGGAATAGGGACATTTAATTTGGTGGTTGATTCAATTTAAGAAATGTTGAATTTCCTATTGAGGAACTAGTAGGAGAAGGTATCTTCAAGAAACGAGCCTACTCATTCCTTAAAGGCCGGCAACGCACTTGCGATGTGGTGTTGCAGATGTCCATGGGCGGCGTTGATTACCATCAGGTGAAACGTCTGCTCGTTTGCCTACCTATCTCATAAAAAAAAAAGTAACAAGTAAGTAAGCCCGTTATTTACTAACATTGGGTAATACTTCAATATAAGTATAAGAACGACAGCTATTTATATCGTATACGTAATCTGTATAACTTTAAGAGGTGGAACAATTAAACTTGTCGCACACTGGGGCGTCAACGAGCGTCATATGTTTTGCCATACCAAAACAAACTGTATTAACTCACAGAAAAAGTTCATTCTTGAACTACTGACATTGACTGCGAGCGAATTTCGACGCATGGGGTCGTGGCTTTTACTACAGAAAATCAATCTTCATTCATACGGACACAGAGTTCGTTTTGGTGTTGCCATAAATGTTTCTAAACTGGTTATCTATCTATTAACTGCCATTGACAACTACGTAATATTTAAGTGTCATCTTAAGGTGTCTCCTAATTTAATGAAAATGGTCCTTAGTATAGTTACGTAGATTAGCCTAAGCAACACTCCCCTTACCAACGCAAAACGGTAAAAACATCAAAGTAACATTCAAACATTACTGTACGGATATTCATACGACCGTTAAAATCTAACCCTTCGAGAAATTCGGGTTTGTGTTTAGGATTACAAGTCTTCAATATCGAAACTACTAATATACAATAAAAAGTGGAAACACTTAAATTATCGGAAATACCCCCTGTACCTGTACCCTCCCCACTCGAGGCCGCCTTTGCCCGCTCAAAGAGCCGAGTGCCTGAAATTTAATCCGGGAAAAATCCAATCGTCTTGACCCCGAAACGTATTTTCAATGTGTATGCGGAGTGTTGGGACTGCACTACACCGGGAGGAACAATTCTAACTTTACTTTCTAACTTGATAAAGTTATACCATTACTTTAATTAACAAACATAACATAACATACATAACACAACATAATAATATCGCATGACATACTCGCCGGACGACACATACTATTTGATTCCAAACTAAGCAAAGCTTGTACCATGGAATGGGGCGATCCCAGTTACAACCAGAGAAGGGCAAATTCCGAAAAATTATTATTCGAAATTTACCACTGACGGGTAATGAACCCACAATCACCTGGTGCAAGCCGAGGGGTAAACGCTCAATCCGCTAGACCAAGTCGTCGTCATGGTAACATTAAAATAATTCAGAATTATCAGAATCCTTAATTGCATTTTTTTTCTTACTAAAAGTGTAAAAAGCAAAGCATTGTGATAAGGGAACAATAATGCCGATCATCACAGTCCGATAGCTTTGTACGCAAGAGATTCACCTACAAGGTTACAAAACTTATAAATCACCTTTAAACCATTTACAATAACATTACAACATATTTCCTAACAAGAAGTTTAGTCATTGCATTTGAATTTAAAAATATATTTTAAGGTTTGGCCTGCTGTACTCAAAATTATTATTCTATCAAGTTTAAAATATTTACATTAACCTATAATTTCGTTCAGAAACTTATCCCACGCTCGTATCTCCTAAACTAATTTTCAAACGTTGTTTGCTTTGTTCGAAGTTTAAAATAATGTTATGGACCCGTTGTGCCCCGACCCGCGCGCGGTCAAACGGTAATAGAAATAAATCGGCATCGTACCTAACCCTTCCGCGGCCGGTCTGTTAGGCCCCCGGGACCCGCGCCGCTCAAATTGTAACGCCGCCCTCAATTGAATGTTCACGGGTTACAATTACCTTAAAAAAAGTTCTCTGCCTTTTTTGGGTTCCTATAGTACTTAATTTTATTATGAAGTGAAAATATTCAGTAAAATAGTCAGCCCACTGAGTTTCTTGCCGGATCTTCTCAGTTGAGGTCGCGTTTCGATCCGGTGGTAGCATAGTAGAATATAAGAAAAAAAATGTAAACTTGACAATTTGTAAGTGCCCCCATAGGCCTATACAGAATAAATGATTTGACTTTGACTTTGACTTTAAAAAATATATTGTTTGGTTTATGTAGAATAAATACTATTCTATCAGTTTATCTGACAATTTAAAACTCTGATCTATCAAAACTTCGTTAACGTTCAAGCAGAGATTCAAATGATCAAACCAACGAATTATTGTATCACAGAGGGAACTTTTCTTAACATTTGACAGCACGTTCAATTTTGTGAGTGACTTTGACGGTTACGTACGTCAGATAAATATATGCCAGACCAATTTCGATTAATGGATTCATCCGCCATCTTTATCACTGTCATTATCCATTTTTATTTATAATGTGTATTTATTGAATTTGTCCTTGCTATTAATTACTTGACATTGGCGAAATACCCGCGCTAGTCGCAGGTGAAGCCATTCCTCATCTTATTCCATTAAATTTCATCATTTCACTGATTTCGTAAAAAAGTAAGTAATTTCGATTTCGGACCTATCTACATAGGTATCTATTCTTTCTGGTATCTATCGAACAATCAATAACGAGCATATTTTAAAAATAATATTGCATTCAAACATGAAAATGTTTATCATTTACTGTTTAATAGCATGCTTTTATCATTATTTAGTCCTGTCACACCTTGAAACCTTTGTCCGGGTGGACGGACGGGGTGGTGATACAATTTTATTATGCGAACTTATCGGCGTAATAACGCCGCCATCTTTACTGTTATGTCACTTTTCCCTGTCCTTTAATGTAAATACGCGTACGCTTAAAGTTAACTGAGCGTGAAAAGAGATCGAATAAAATATATTTTAGTTAAGAGTATAGTACAAAGTTCGGGAGTAGGGCTTAACTTAGTCACAAAATGTTGGGAGACGTCTCGGGAAACTTAACTTGGTTTATGGAACTTATGTAGAATTAGTTACGACTTACGTATGTTAAAACGCGTATAGATGTAATCTTCTTTTTTTTTATTGTTATTAAAAGTCAGTTAGTAACAGAACTCCTTACTCAATGTTTTTAAAATTAAAACTGGAACATATTTTTTCGTAATTGTTACAAAAAAACTAAATTCACGAGTTCTTAATTGAATCAATCTGCATAATTTATCTTTAGCCTTAACATAGTTATAAATAGTGATAGCCGAGTGGTCGAACGCACGTCTTGCAAATAAAAGTGTGCAGGTTCAAACCCCGGCTCGCACCTCTGGGTTCCATGTGCGAATCTCATTTTCATCCGAGATTATCACTTGCTATGAAACGGTGAAGGATAACGTCGTGAGGAAACCTGCACGTCTGAGGGAACTTGTCTAGTTCTCGTTAGATGTGTGAAGTCTGCCAACCCGCACTGGGCCAGCGTGGTGGAATATGGCCTGAAATCCCCCTCGCATTGAGGGGAGGCCCGTGCCCAGCAGTGGGCCGCTAAAAGGGCTGTAGTAGCTAGTAACAGATCTCCTTACTCAATGTTTTTAAAATTAAAACTGGAACATTTTTTTTCACGAGTTCTTAATTTCATCAATCTGCATAATTTATCTTTAGCCTTAACATAATTATAAATTTACTAGTATCTACCCGCGACTTCGTCTGCGCATTCTGCGATTATTCAAAATCGTTATAAATTATAGCCTATTTTATGTTATTCTGATGTATAAACAAAAATAGTTTAAAGTTTTACCAAAATCCGTTCCGCAGTATTTGCGTGGAAGAGTAACGAACATCCATCAATCCATCCTTACAAACTTTCACATTTATAATATTAGTCGGATATAATAACGTGGCCTAAATCACAAAGTATTAACCTAATCATTTTTTAACTAAATATATATATATGTTTTTAAATGTGTAATAGCAGTGGTAGCCTCGCGGGCAAGAACGCCCGCCTTGAACGTAAAGGGTGCAAGTACAAATCCCAGGCCCGCACCTCTGAGATAATTTTCATGTGCGAATGTCATTTTCAACAATGATTACCACTTGCTGAACGGTGAAGGAAAACATCGTGAGGAAACCTGCACGTCTATAGAAAGGCGTGTGAAGTTCACCAAGCCGCACTGGGCCAGCGTGGTGGACTATGGCCCAAATCTCCCTCGTATTGAGGGGGAATGTGCCAGGTATAATGGCAATAGGCTCACCCCCTATTACATTGGGACCAAAATACATCGGCGAAGTGCGGGCGCACTACAGTGCACCTCTGCCTACCCCTTTTATTAAAGTATTATTTTAAATGTTCATTCATTTTATTAAATGCAAATTTAGAACGGTCAAATGTATTTTATAGAATACGTGATGTAATTTACCTGTCCATGTTTATAAGGGTCACTTTATAAAACCCTGGACACACTGGAGCGTCAAAAGTCACGAGTTAAAATGTTTGCCAATGCCAAAACGAACTCTGTGTTGATATACATAAAGATTTGATTTATGTTGTAAACAACCAACGCTTCAAAATTCGCTCACGCTGTCAATGCCATTTCGTTGATGAAAATAATCGTTTGATATATGAAGGGTTCAGGCAAATAACAAGGAATGTCACTTTTTTTATAGAATCATATTTTGTGTATGGTACTTTGAATTCTAATCATTGGAATTTAAAAAAGTTAACAGATGGCGTCAAAAATTCAGTTTTGTTTATGGCCAAATTATAAAATTGTAAGAATAGTTGAATTTTAATTTTTTTTTCTCAAAATTCATTAATTAAGACATTCTAATGAGTGACTACAGTTCGTTTTGGTAGTGGCAAAAGTTTTGACGCGTGCGTCTTAACGCTCCAGTATGCCCAGGGCTTACACCTAGTGTTCACGGTAAAATAATATAAGTTTATCTCCCGCGTAATATTGAACGACGGACCACGCCGGGAATAGAAAAACCGGCCAAGTGTGAGTCGGACTCGCGCACGAAGGGTTCCGTACCATTATCTATAAAAACGGCAAAAAAATCACGTTTGTTGTATGAGAGCCCCCTTAAATAATGATTTTAGTCTGTTTTTTTAGTATTGAATGTTATAGCGGCAATATAAATACATTATCTGTGAAAATTTCAACTCTCTAACTATCACGGTTCATGAGATACAGCCTGGTGACAGACGGACGGACGGACGGACGGACAGCGAAGTCTCAGCAATAGGGTTCCCGTTTTACCCTTTGGGTACGGAACCCTAAAAAGAGATTCACGTTGGAAAATATTACTTAGATACAAGATTGTAATACAATTTTCGTGCTGAAGTTGTAAATTTGATTAAATGCCAAGAATTTTAGTAGTCTTACATAAACATTCTGATATTACTTTTTAAGATTGTTAGCTACGTGAGATCATTACTCAGGAGTCCCAATAGAACGAAATGCATCTGTTAGGAATTAACTCGTGTCAATACTTTAATGGTCAATGAGAGAGCGAACCCAGAACCTCTCGATTACGAGAACCCCCATTGACTACAACGCTATTCATACTTGTTAAAGTCAGTTTGTTTTTTTTAAGTTTGCTAGTCGCTACGTCTAAACCTAAATTAAACGTAGCGTCTACATACACAACATGGTAGAGCTGCGGAATCATAAACAACTATTCTACCTTATACTAAATAGATACCATACCATACCATAGATAATAAAGTAACTGTCAAACCTCGTCCACAGACAACAAAAAAATTAACTACATCGTGATTATCCTGTAACACGTGTAATAAACTCTTGTAGTAGATTCATCCGCCATCTTTATCACTGTCATCGTCCATTTTTATTTATTACCCTTGCTATTAATTACTTAACACTGGCTGAAATACCCGCTAATCGCAGGTGCCGCCATTTTTCATATTATTCCATTAAATTTAATCATTTCGGCAAAAAAGAAGAAGAAGAACCTCTTGTAGTATTATCACACGTTCTCAACACGTCAAAATAGCTCGGGGGTATGTAAGCAGGTTTGAACAGCCGAGCGGGGCCCGTTGTCGTATTAAATATTGCACTCAATGTGCCAACCGTGTCCCGTTTATGGCGCGTAAACGACGCGGACGGAACGATGTCGGGACTTTTTTTAAAACCCCTAACCACCACCTGTCTTTCAGCAATGTTTTTAACCGACTTTAAAAAGGAGGAGGTTCTCAATTCAACGCGTATGTTTTTACAAGCTTTATATTAACTTGCAATGTATGTCCGGGTAGAATCTTGCAACTGAATTATAAATCAGTTATCTTTAACCGATTGAGCTGAAATTTGGTAACCACGCTTATTTTGGATGACAATGCGTGCTAAGCTATGTGACGACATTCTAATTCCAATAAGGCGGAATAGTTATTTTTTGTGCATAGTATGGGTATCAAATGAAAGGGCATGCTGAGGAGAACACGAAAACTTAGGGCAATTACATAAAAGCTTGTTTTTAAAAAGTTTTTTTACAATTAATTTTTTAATATTACTTCCAGATTTTGACAGTTTACTCAGTGTACAAAATCTGTCAAAAAAAAATAAACATTTAACTATCCCATTGGAAACCTTTCAGGGGCCCAATTATCGCACGATCGTCATCATCTCTAATACGACATAATATGTCGAAACAAAACGTCAAATTGGTCGTATTTTTACAAGCTTTATATTTACTTGCAATGTATGTATGTCCGGGTGGAATCTTGCTACTGAATTTTAAATCAGTTATCTTTAACCGATTGAGCTGAAATTTGGTATAAACGCTTATTCTGGATGACAAGTTATGCTTAGCTAAGTGACGTCGTTCTAATTCCAATATGGCGGATCATCCAAAATAGCGGAATAGTTATTTTTTCTGCACTACCATAGTATGGGTATCAAATGAAAGGGCTTGCTGAGGAGAACACGAAAACTAAGGGCAATTAAATAAAACCTTGTTTTAAAAAGTTTTTTAACATTATTTTTTTTTATTTGTTTTGACATACGTCGAATTAGAGATAGTGTCGATCACGTCCAGATTTATTAGTTTGATTGTTTAGAAAAAAAAAAATTATTAAAATTATTTATAGATAGAAGTTTAAAATTTTTAGGGAATGACGTTTTTATAAGTCAAAATGGGGTTGATTTAGATGGCACGAACTGAGTGTACTACCGTCCTTATCATGTTCGTATAAACGAGACCGCTATATTATTAGTGCTATTTGTGTATAGCAGAAAATACACCAATATCTTCCTGCAAAAGATTGATTCCGCTAAATATTATAGAGAATGTTCACTCTAGTTATAAATTCTTATTCCACGATAGGCTTACTTAATACTCGCAGTAAAATATAAGCATTTAATACTACCTATTACCGTTCACATGGGTACCATAAATCAATGTTTCATTAATAATTCACATTTTTTTCTTTCAAAACAACCACTCTCACTTATAAAACGCTACTCCCAAACGGGCTACGTTACAAATTCACCCTTAATGCGGGCCCAATAAAGATCAAACGCGAAACCCACTCAATATTTCATCGCCAAGTCTTGGGTCCACACGTCACTTCAATATTCCAAACTTGGCGCGAACTTGACGCGGCCGGCAGTTGACAGCACATGAAAAATATTTGAAGGACGATCGGTGACGCCTCTGCTGCGGCCAAGTCGGCCATGTTTAACTTTTTCATATTGTTTCCTAATATAAAAAGTTTTCGCTATCGGCCTTGATGATGTTATACCTAACAACATCGTTCCTGTTTTTGTGAACTTAAACAACTGCAGATATTCACTTATTTTATTTAAACAGCCATTTGCATAGATATCTTATTTTTAGATTATAATACAAGTAGGTTAAAAAAAAAGGTACACTTAATAAATGGTGAAGCTTCCACCTCAAAGGCTCGTTCACGAATGCCGATCCGACTGACTGTCTGGCGCTCCTTCGGCACTTTCCCCCTCCTATGACACGACGTGTCGCGATAGTGTTGCCAATTTTAAATAGAATAATATCGATATCAACAAGTATTTAACGAAATACCGATACATTTGAAATCGTTTTGAAATTGATTAAAAATCATGATACTGATATAAATACATATAACCAGATAACACATACTCATGGTATGATCTCAAACTAAGCAAAGCTTGTACTATGGATGCCGTACAATGGTCTGGGAGTCCAAGTTACACCCACACCAGAGCAAATTCCGAAAATATCATGTCCGGAATTTTGCCACTGGCGGGAATCGAACCCGCAACCAATAAGCCGAGAGGTCTACGCTCAAACCTCTAGACCAAGCCGCTAACAAATATACTATGTGTTTAGGCAACACCGGGCGCTTGCATCGCCAGGTGATGCCACAAACGTCCGCGCCGCCATTATTACTTACGAAAACCTTACACGAACGAACGACGATTTTTTGTACCTATTTTAATATATTATATTACGAATTACGCAAAGCGAGCAGTTTATTTTATTTTGCTATAACTGCCGTAAAGATTATGTAATATACAGATAAAGCCGAACCATACATATATACAGCTACCTAATAGTTACTTTAGTTTTGTTATAATTGTTTATATTTGTTTGTTCCAGATCTCGTATGCGACCAGCAAGCTAATTGATAGAGAACCAGGGTTGCACACCCTTAAACCAAAGGTAATTTTTTTTAAATGATAGAAACGCTGGTAGATTCCCGATCGTAGCAATTCCTAAAGGGTTCTACAAAAACATATATATGCATGTTAAAAGGACTCAAACTCTGTATCAACATCCAATTCCTTATCAAGACATTTCAGAGTAACGTCACATAGCTGCGTCCACAGGCGTGACAAAAGCACACATATTTTTTAACATTAAGTACTTTTCAAAATAAATGTTTTATTGTACAGAACCTGCATATTTTTCATCGAAGATGCAAGCGTATTTTGACGCGTTACTTTGACCACAGTAATTTAATCATTGTCTATATTTATATAGAGTCCTTTTTAAACAAACATGACTAGTTATTTCGCTTGCAGGAGTAACGTTTTGTAAAAACACTTGTCAAGCCTAAGTCAACCAAAACCCATGATTGATAGTTCTACCGGCGCATAGTATATCCAAACTCTTTGAAAACAGAAATGAATGTGAAGGATAAAATCAAGATCTTATAAGCTAGCTTGAGCGTAAAGTACTTACCCATTTGTAACCAAATAAATATCGTCTAAACTGAAAGCGAAAACATTGGAAACCCAATAAATCCGTCATGATGTGACGAAGGACGGTGAAATAAAATAAAAAATTCCACGAACCAAAAGTAGGAAGAAATCTGTGAAGAGAAGGAATTCTATTTATTCACCCCTGAATCGTGGCCACCATATTTCACCGCGATACATTCACACAAGTCGTGAATTATTTATATTATCGTGATGGAAATATATTTATTTAGTTATCTCGTAGGCCCGGAGAGAGGGCGCCATTAGTTTTGTAAATTGCAACGCTGTGTATCTGATATGTGATATTTTGACATCCCTTACAACGTATTATTGCCACCATAAATAACTGAGTGAGCGAAGACAAACGCTATTTTTACAAGCCCAATAAATTCACTCTTCTCTATTCTACTATAGACAAACAGGTACGTCTTCTGCTTGTTTTACGCAATAAAATGATGGAAAACAATGAACTTAATTAATAACAATAACAAATTCGATAAATACACATTAACCCTTCGCCTTAGTCGGCCAAAAATGAATGATCAAGGTGAAAAAATGGCGGATGACCTGACGTGTAATTAGGGTTCAAATAAAGTGAAAGATCAAGTTTCAACTTGAGACGCATTTTTAAGAAAAATCAAAATGTACGATTGTCTAATTTAATTTGATTGAAGACACCCTCCCTCGTCCACTCCATAAATTCAATTTTCTTTTTAAATTGCCAGACAGACTAAAGTATCAAAATGATTTTAACCCAAACAATAAAATAACATTATTACCCACCTTTACTCGTAATATTATAATGGAATATTGAAACTTAATACCTACAATTTATTTTGTAAGTTCACGAATTGATTTCATAATAAAATGATCTATTTAATCCGTGTGTCTGTAGAAACAAATTAATTACATAATTGAATGTTTATGCGGTTCGATTTTTAATAATTTGATTCTACGCTTTTTTTTTAAGATACAATTATACATGGAATACCTTACTTTTGTTCTACGCTTTTTTTTTTAAGATACAATTATACATGGAATACCTTACTTTTGTTCTACGCTTTTTTTTTTAAGATACAATTATACATGGAATACCTTACTTTTGTTCTACGCTTTTTTTTTTAAGATACAATTATACATGGAATACGTAAGTATTTGTAATAACAGAAAGTAAATAAAAAAACTTTTTTTTTAACTCCTTGCCTATAAAGCGTATTTATCTCCTCCGAGGACGATATAGCATGTCAGTACGTAAGTACCTCCGCTCCGAGCAACATTCTTACTTCGTTAGCATCCGCTGCAATACGAAAACGTAATCGCGGACATTTTTATTAGCTTATTGACTTTGATTTAGACCGGATTTGAAAATACTAATTAAATTTAACGTCCTTAATGTTATTTTTAGGGTTCCGTACCCAAAGAGTAAAACGGGAACCCTATTAGTAAGACTTCGCTGTCCGTCCGTCCGTCTGTCACCAGGCTGTATCTCATGAACCGTGATAATTAGAGAGTTGAAATTTTCACAGATGATGTATTTCTCCCATACAACAAACGTGTTTTTTTGCCGTTTTTATAGATAATGTTACGGAACCCTTCGTGCGCGAGTCCGACTCACACTTGACCGGGTTTATAGTTTTATGAACGTTCATTAATAAAAGTCTTTTATACTTAGACAAAATTCTGTACTTATGAGTCGTACAAAAGGGTAAGAAGTATCGTTTACTAGGTAGGTAGGTATAATGGGTAGATACTTTAGTTCCTAGCTATGTACTCGTATATAAATCAATTGCTGTTCGTTAGTCTCGCTAAAACTCGAGAACTTCTTGACCGATTTGAATATTTTTGTTATTGTTTTGTTCACTCTAATACAGGGGAGACTTAAAATGTAGGTGATATAAGGTGGCCAGTACTTGTAGCATGTGCGCCAAGACTAGACTAATGTCACGGCATTGTCTCTTTCTCTCGTACGAAATAAAATAGAGAGCGAGCAAGCAAATCCGTGACAGATGTCTTGTCTGGACATACGTGCTAACTCCACAGGTCATCTAGTTTAGGACAAAAATTACATTTCCAAATAATATTCCAGAAGTGCGGATCTGGGTTTGAACCTATACTTTGACTGAACAGCGAGTGTTCAACCGCTTCGCTGCCACTGCTTGGAAAAAAATGTAATCAAATCAATCACAGATAAATAACAAAAGAGGCGTAATATGAAAACAGCCGTCTTTTTCTGTTTACTGAGCCTGATTGAGTTTATTTTCGATATCTGATAGCTTTATTGTATTGTGGCGAAGCCATTCAAGCTTGTGTTTGTTTATCAAACCGTACCCATCATTTCGTGATATAATATTTTCTATCAATGAGGAGCATAATATTTCTATATGTAGTGTTATTCTTTAGACAATATATACCTACTACCTACTATATTTATAACAATGAATATTAGGACAACTAGGTATATAAAATGATGTATCATATATAGAATACAATACGTAATGTTATTTTTAACACCAAGCATAACTTCCTTGCCATGCCAATTTAGGTGGACGTTTAATTCTATAACTTATAGGGGTTAAACTGCAGGATGTGCTTTAGAATTTACTTCTAAAGACCAAAATACATTCCTGGAATCGGACCCAGAGGTTATGATTAGTAGGCAGCGCTTTTGGCCGCAAAACCAACAGATGTAATAGGTACGGTTTAATTATTCATGTTTACTCGGAAGGGGTTAATCCTTACCCGTGCGTATTGAGAGTCCCCTTACAAGCCGCGCGGGCGGGTACAATACGGTATTCAAATGCTCTTAGTGATGTGGTTTAATCACAAAAATGACTGACTCATATAGAAGTCAGCCCCTAAAATTTGTAGAAATATTAATCAATCTACAAATCAAGAGATTACTACTAATTCTACAATATAAATTGTTTAACGATCATTTTGCCCGTTGAACTGCATTCTGTTTTATAACTATTAGGAGTTCTATCACCTTTTTCAAGTAGGAGGAATATATTTTCTGACATGTATTTGTGTACGTCGCACCTATGTGAGCCAACATAACGGGTCACCGCACATAAAACCCGCTTGTAATGCAATTCGGGAGAAACGTGCGCAAACACCTCGCTGCCCGACCTCCGGTAACATCCGGGGAAATCCGGGAACAAACTTACATATACGAAGATATTATTATATTATATGCACTATGTATTAAGCCTGTCGTTTTGATTGGTAATCCTATCCTATCCTACTTCCTTCCTACTAATATTATAAACGTGATGTTAAGGCCGTCATCACCCGCGCGTATTTTTTGCCATAGAAAAACGAACTGGATTGTCACAAGGACAATGTTCAGTTTACAACTAAATGACAGTGACAGTGCGAGCGAATTTAGACGCGTGGGGGCGTTACTTTTACGACAGAAATATAAACTTTATGTATACTGTGACAGAGTTCGTTTTGGTATTGGCTCCAGGGTGCGGGGTCTTAATAATTTTGTTCACTGAGCGTTCCGTAGATCTACTTTGTATCACTTAAAAATGTACTATACATATATTGTTTTGTGGTAGGAAATAGCGTAATCGAATTTTAAAACCAAATTGTAGTTATGACCAACATGCTATGACCAGCATGCTATTTTGTATTTTAAAACAATTGTTTTATAGCGGAATTTTTCTTGGCCATTGCTTAACCAATCGTCCATTGCTGGCGCGACACAAACTTTTTAATTGCAGCAGTAAAACCACAGATTGAATCGTGTCATCAGAATTTAACCGACCACTTACCAAAAGTTAGTGTTCCCAGTGAAATAAAACAAAGAAGTCATTTAATATAAAAGTGTTGGTTAACCACTCGCTAGGGCTTGATCAGATAAATATCATAAATAGATTGTTGTTCCGAGCAAACCTATTCAATTATTATTATTAAAATTGGTAGAATCCAATTTCAAACAATGTTTCCATTGTCAACCTATTAATATCAGGTTTTTAAGTATTCCGAAATCTAAATCATCTAACAATTATAAATTTGATTATAATCATATTTACAGATAAAATAATCCATTTATCTCACGGTACACTTAGACTCGACTTTGGACTTAACTAGCTAAATTCAGTGTTGTTTTGTATTTCATAGTTTATAACAGTTCCTATAAAAAGATAAAGATCCGGATTCAGAGCGCAAACACCGAACCAGCCCACCACTACCGGCAAATACGGTTGAACGCGCAATCATGTCGTAGCCCGTAGCCGTAGCAATTATGCTCTCGTAGCGACCGCTACGAACGCTACGTACAAAACGGCGTTCGTCGAAAACTTGAAAAGCCGGTTAAGATAATTTCATTTTTTAATACCAAATGTCTGTATTATTTGCTCATTATAAACTAATTTTTCAAATTTCGACGACGGCTTGGTCCAGTGGTTTAAGCGTAGGCCGCTTGACTCACTGAACCGAGTGGCTGCGGGTTCGATTCCCGCCAGCGTCAAATTTCGGAAATGGACTTTTCGAAATTTGCCCTGGTCTGGGTGTAACTGGGATCGCCCCCAGTCCATTGTATGGTACCCATAGTACAAGCTATGCTTAGTTTGGGATCATACGATGAGTATGTGTTGTCTGGCGATTTATTTATTATTTATTTATATTAAGGTTTTTTTTATTATATTTAAAATACAAATGATTTTTATGTTTGTTTCAGATGAGGCGGGTTTCGTGGGGTGTGGCGCTGTTGGCGCTTTTTGCCGCCACCTTAGCCGACTCCGGAGAAGGTAGGTTATGTGTCTACGTCAGAAAAAAATATTTTATCTATAAAAATATTTTCTCTGATGAAACATTTCATAGCACGATCGACCACCATAATAAATGAATTTAAACTCTTTGATTAAATCATATTCAATTATGAAACTATTTTGACTTTATTACAGAGAAGTTTCTAGCATATAGAAAAGGAAATACTTAAGCAGTAACAATAAGATCCCCAAATTACTTAATTACTTTAAGACGTAGGTAGGTCTCAGTTTTAAATACATCTAATAATCACAATGGACATAACACATTTTAATACGTGTAAAAAATTTATGAAAATTTACGGATAGTAAAGGATGTTCACACGTCAAATGGAATTCGTTTACCAGCATCGTGTAGTGGGGGGATACATGCCAGTTTTAATTTGATCCCGCGTGTGAAGTGATCCGGAACAGCATCCACTAGATGTAGTATTAAACGCGATACAATGTCCCGATTATAGATTAACTTTTGCTGCAATGTGAATCCAAACAAAAAGTGTTTATATTCCCAAAATGTTTAGTAAGTTATGATCTAATTATAGTGGTATTGTAGAATTATTTTGTACTCCCAAATGCCTTGAAGAATGGTGTTTGACACTTGGGGAAAGAGTTGGTTTGGATCGAATCAGTAATTCTGGAGATAATCCCCCAATAAACGACTCTACATACATAAATATAAGGTATAAACATATATGGGTTCAATCGAGAACCTCCTCTTTTTGATATCGGTTAAACATGGAAAAGTTGTTGTTTATAAACCTATAATAAGGTTATATACTTATGACTATCTAGGAATAAAGAAAAAAATTGACACTGTCTGTCATGAGTAGTGATCTGTGATTACGTTTACTGTTCAGAGAAATATAACATAAATATGTAATATCAAACTTTGAATTAAACTGGCAGGTAGTTTTGTAATTTATAATACCTACCTAATGATTCCCGGTTTCCCCTCTAGATCAGCGAATTTGACAGGTCTGTCATTTATATTTTTTTTATTTATGTACATTCTACGTTCCATTTGACGTAATAATAACCAAATGTTGTATTCTGTCTGTCTCGTTTGCTCCTTTACTAATATGCCTATCTATATTTCCCACCGAAATTCTGTTTGCTCAACCGTACCATATCTCAAAATCGTTAGTCCTCTTTTTATTATACTTTTAAAAGCCTCACCGTCCAAGTCTCTGGCAAACTCAGTTGTTGGCAAAATCATCGACAAATTGACGATGGAAGCCAAACACTTGTAAAAAAGAAGAAGAAGAACATAAATATGAATCTTGTTAAATCTCGTTTATTTTATTGTATAACTTAACATCATTTTTTACAAGCTTTATATTAACTTGCAATGTATGTCCGGGTGGAATCTTGCAACTGAATTTTAAATCAGTTATCTTTAACCGATTGAGCTGAAATTTGGTATAATCGCTTTTTGGATGACAATGCATGCTTAGCTATGTGACGTCATTTTAATTCAAGATGGCGGAAAAGTTATTTTTTCTGCACTACCACAGTATGGGTATCAAGTGAAAGGGCTTGCTGAGGAGAACACGAAAACTAAGGACAATTAAACAAAAGCTTGTTTTTAAAAAGTTGTTTTTAACATTAATTTATTTAGACGGAGAATACATAAAATATAAAATACATGAGCATACATACAATAAGCAGTGGTGCACGGTAAAGCACCCACATTAAGTAGATATATTTTGGTCACAATACCAATATAATAAAATAATATAAAAACTTCTTATTATGATGCTTGTAAAGCAAATAAGAATTTGTTATTTGTAAAGCATCATAATAAGAAGTTGTGCGATACAAAATTGTAACGAGATCATTTATTTTGTATTTTCATTTCACTTTTCCGTTCTCTTTACGGCTTACGAACTTAACGTATAGTACGTATTTTATATTCTGTGCATATTCAAAAGACGGTTCTTCTTTCTGGACCTATGCCAGCAACGTCCGATGTAGTAATTTGATTCACTGGACTGTTGTTTGACCAAATAAATTACTGAGATGCACAGATATGACCTAATATATCACATCAAGCTAATATTTTTTTTTCAAAATGCCTTAAACACGTGTTTCTTTATTTTATATGTAAAATACGTAGGTATTCAAAGTTTCAAGTTCACCCCCAAGGGTGTTAAATTCTGATAATATTTTTAAAATGGGTCCAACCTTGAAAAATTGCCTAGCAAACCTCAAAAAAAAAAATTAAATAGGTCGACAGACGACGGAGATATGTGGTAACATAGATAAAATAATTTAAGGATAAAAAACTTTTTATAAACAAGTTTTTTTTTAATTGCCCTTAGTTTTCGTGTTCTCCTCAGCAAGCCCTTTCATTTGATACCCATACTGTGGTAGTGCAGAAAAAAGTACTATTCCGCCATTTTGGATGATCCGCCATATTGAAATTAGAATTACCTCACATAGCTAAGCATGCATTGTCATCCAAAATAAGTGTGTATACCAAATTTCAGCTCAATCGGTTAAAGATTTAAAATTCAGTTGCAAGATTCCAACCCGGACATACATTGCAAGTTAATATAAAGCCTGTAATAAAAAGACATACGGGTCGAATTGAGAACCTCCTCCTTTTTGAAGTCGGTTAAAAAGATTTCATTGCCATAAACCACTTTAGGCCCTACCTTAACACATAGCAAAGGGCGGCTTTCTGAGCCACACCGGGGCGTCAAGAGACGCGCGTCGAATGTTTTGCCAATACCAAAACGACCTGTATTGACTCATACGAAAAAGTTTTTTTCCGAAATTAATGTAATTAGATATGAAATTTTGATGTAATAAGATGAGGAATGGCTGCACCTGTGATTCGCGGGTATATATGACAATATCAAGTAATTAATAGTAAAGACAAGTTTAATAAATACACATTATTAATTAAATAAAAAGCGGGCAAGTGCGAGCTGGACTCGCGCACCGAGGCTTCCGTACCTAAGCTATGAAAGCACCGAACATTATTCTAACGACAATATAAACTGGACAGAGAGACAAACTTAACTTGGCAGTTGGTATACTTGTGTCCCGATACAAACTAACTACAAAATAAGTTTGTAATCGCAAAAAAAAAACATTTTCTAACAATACATTTACAGCTTTTGGATTTATTCCTTTACTTGTACTATAAGACCTTACGTCATGGCAAATTTCATGATTCTAGGGCAACGGGAAGTACCCTATAGGTTTTTGATTCCCGTGCAAATGTACTGAAAATGCAACATAAACCGCCGTATCTCTGGATTGCGTTAACCTAGAAGTTTGATATTTTAGGGCACGAAGGGACCGCAGACTAGAGTCTCTGTTATAAATTTCAACTTGATTGATACCTCCACGTGTTTCTGTGCAAAAGGGTCTTGACAGACAGACAGAAAGACGGACAACAAAATTATCCTATAAGGGTTCCGTTTTTTAACCCTAAAAATGGGTGATGAACGTGATAAAGATGATCGATTTCAAGCTCCATAGGAATAATTCTTCGCGAACTTGACCCGTGGGGACTTTTTTAGCACAGAAATTCTGTGAGTATAGCGCTTAGCGGAAGTTGTACTATGACATGAACCCATTGCCTGCATCCCCTGTGGAGGGTGGTCGTGTGGGTCAACATAAACAGCACCCCAAACACGTATCAATCAGATTGCATTTGCCCAGAACAAACGACACTCCGGCTCTCAATACTGTGAATGACACAAAACCCGCCGCCGCTAGAGAGCGTGTCTGTCGCCAGATAAAGGCTTAACTATAAAGGCGCGCTCACAATTAAAGTAGTAAAAATGACAGCTTGGTCTAGTCATTCAAGTGTAGGCAGCTTGGCAGTTTGCGGGTACGATGGAAAATAACTTTTTTATATTCGTCCTGTATGCAGGCTTAGCATAAACATGTAGACATAGTATATGTAGACATAGACATGTAGTTGTATCTCTTTGAACTGTAAGATTTGTCGAGAAAATGACATCACTTCGAGCTTTTTGTACTGAACATGGCTTGGTGTGACGTCTCGACAAATCTGACAGTTGAGAGAGATAAAACTTATGTCTAGGCGGTCTGAATCTCTGTTACATAGTGCGAACGTTACTTAATTTATGGTCAAATTATGAGTGTTGATTTATTGTTGTCGCATTGATTGTTTTCTCATATGGTAAAACCATGCGTACCATTGCAAGACCTCAAGACACTGTGAGCACTTTCTGCGTGGATCGGAGCGCAAACAACAACTAAATATGAGGGTACCCAGTTATTAACTATGACATCAGGACGTCTAACACCTCAGTCCCCCCGTGATCATGGTTGCTGTAAAACAGCCGAAACGTCGGGAAAATTAAATAGTAAGTAAACGCGATAGAATCCGTAAAATAGTTTCATTTCAATGTTACCGCATTGTTTAGTATCCATGCCATACACAAATATTTTACGCAAACGCTGACGTCTATCGAACTTATGCTCGTCATAGAACAAAGATTGATAGTAGTCATAAAAAGGCATTTTAAACTACCCGCGTAATCCAAATTTTCCTGTAGATTAACCTAAAGCCGCATTAATTACTAGCAGTGTATTATAATGAGGAATATTATGTTAAAATGTGACGCCTAATTACCACGGCCTCTTGTAGATCAACGCTCGCCCGTGACGTAACGCCGACGCGTGAAGCCCTACACAAACTGGCACGAGCGAATTTACTTAACTCTATTTGAAAATGTACTCTGTGGTAATATATGTACAGGTCAATTTCTGTGAATAAAGCTATAAGTTCGCGTCATCGTCAACATTTCGTTGAAAAATGTGCTTCTTTTGTGAGTTAATAAAGTTCGTTTTAGTATTGATGAAGAATTTATCGCGTGCGTTTTGACGCGCCTGTGGGCTGACTTACCGTCGTCAAACCGAGCTGTTTAATTAATTTTCATCTTGTGAATATTTGACAATTCATCTGATAATCTGAGAATAGAGTTTATTAATCCGTCCTTGTTTTGTTCTCTATAAATATTAATGAATTGTCAAATCACAATCGAATTCACCTTTTTAAGACTAACAATAATGTGTAGACGCTGCTTTGTCCCTCACTAGGCGGGTGTCGTTTCTATTTCCGTCAGATCAATTATCAATTTAGTCTGGTCTGGGTGTGAATAGGATCATCCCAGTCCATAATGTAGCACCAATTGGATACAAACAACACAAGTTTTAGTAAGCATAGAGATTTTTGGTCATTCTTCTCTAATTAATTACTTTGACTTGACTTGACTAAAATACATTCCAAATGGATGGTAGAGTCCAGTACTATGGATATCATCAATAATAGAACAATAAATATATACATTGTGTGTGTGATTCTGCCTATTGGTATTTCGAATTGTACAGTACAATAGTACTCAATTTCCGCACTACGCAGGGTGGTCCTGTAATCGCACCCAAAAATCGATACCCCAATCGATTACACATGTTTGTAATCTATCATCGCCAGCGAGACTGAAACAAATAAATCGATTACTGATCGTCGCCGTTTAATTATCGGCCACCATTCACAAATACGATCCTATCAGCGAGCCGGTACTTTGTCCAGCGCTCGAGTCCGATGCATTCCACGTTACACTGCTTTATCCGCAGATAATATGGAAGGACTTAATTAATTACGACGAAACAAATTACTACGATAGTGATAAAAAATTGGATTCGTTTCTTTGATGATAACAATCAAATACAAATCATTTATTGGCCTTACAAATAGACAACTAATATTTTTGTTTCATGTATACTAAGATCGAATCGGAACGCATCCTCCACTGAGGAGGTCTGACATGAAACTCAGTGGACTTGTTTATATTATTAGTAACAGCAAGTTGTCTACTATACGGGACGAATCCTGCCTATGATTTGTCAATGAATTCTAGTTTAACCTTGGCCAATAGTCCGCAATTTATATGGCTTTAATAATTGTTTAAAATATATTTATCTAAAATAAATAAGCCAATAGCATTTGGATACAGTGAATATGATCTTTTAAATTGTAAAAAGCCCGCAATCACAAAAAGGGCAGTACAAAGCATTGTTATGTTACTCAAAACGTCTTAAAACGTTAAACAGAGCATAACAACAAAGGACATCCCCAAAAAGTCTTTAAAATACTCCAAATTTTACCACAATAGCTCTAAAAATGATCGTCTCAAAGATGAAAAGATCACAAAGACAAATCCTTGGCCGCGGCGCGGGCCCGCAAATGAAATCTGCCCACAATACATCATTCCAATCTGCCGATATCTGACCTCTCTCGGTTTGGGGAGATGTCGGCAAATAAAGTTAATGGATCTACTACTCTTGGGGTGACACACGGACACGAAGAATGGGGGATAACATACGAAAATAAAATTACTATCTTGTTATTACCAACTAATAAATTCTTACCCATCATGGTACGGACCTAATCCAGCTTGTAGATATATAATGGACATTACAAAACGAACTGTATTAACTCAGAGAAAAAGCTCATTTTTCAACGAAATATCATCGATGTCGTAAGCAAATTTTGACGCGTAGTCGCGTGGCGTTAACCACAGAAATTCAATCTTTGTGTATTTTGACACAGAGTTCGTTTTCATGTACACAAAATCCATTATTAGACTAAATCTATTTTCTTTTTTATATGCATGCTCTTATATTCGTAATGGAATATTATTACTTTATCAAATAATGTCTCGAAATATATAATTATTTCACTGTGACCCCTATTAAATTTAACAATTAATAAAGTAATAAACATTTAAGTTTTAATCAAGTAGCTTGTGCATGTCTAAAACTAAATTAAACTAAGCTGCAGATATACTATAATATCATTTATTAGCGACGGCAAACATCACAGAGACGTGCTTAATCTTATCTCGAATCGCATTACCAAATTAAATGTTTTAACTACACTATTGGGAGTTCTTACTTATCATGATTGGATAAATCCTAATTACTATAATTGTCTTAGGATTAAATAAAATAACATTATATAAAGGTAAATAATCTATTTTAGGATTTCAAGCAGAGACGCTAACAAAGAACTGGAAAAGCCAACTTACCTCTTTAGTACATTCGTTCGTAACAATTACCCACACAGCTATTCTCACAAACTTAACCACCATGACACTTGTCTAGCATATAAATTTTATATCTTAACTAATTTATAAACTTTCACATAGAGAAGAATTAATGTAAACCATAATCTTTATTATCTATGTCAAATTTTATAATAATAAAATGATTAACTTTAATATAATATTTGACAATTTAAAAACTTGACTTATGAATAGCAGTGTCATCATTTATGATGCCAACCACGAGCTCTAATCAAGCTACTCCTATAAGATATGGCATCATTTATGTTAATCATAAGCATCAGTTAAAAGGGAGACATGGCAGCCATGACATTAATCTCCCGTTTAACTACTTATAATCGATTTTCTAGACTTATCAAACTCAACAGTTAAATCCGTAAATCACATCACGTACACTGAACAGTCGCCAGGGGATTGAATGTACGGGAATGTAGTCTGTAATTTTTGCTACTGAACTGAGCACTCAGTTATTCCTGGCCTGTGTTTATTCTTAACTTTTTCGCTGTTTTGTTCGCTTCCTACGCCGTGTCAGCAGTGCGCGCTTTGTGGCAAATAAAGTAACGTAATTAGAAACTTGCCGAAGCGTTTTGTATGGGAATTCATGGAAATGGTGCCGGAGTTTTCTGAAATAGTGCTCGGGTTTTGATGAAGGGACGAATATAATTAACTTTTACATACATATAAGAATGCGTACATATATATACGTATTCTTGTTAATACTAAATAATGTAATAATGAATAAATTAATATGAAATATAAAATAACTTTATGCTCGCATAGGTGTCAGAATTATACCTAATTACCCAAATTTAAGGAACATTGTAATTGATTTAAAATGGCGGTACAAAGCATTTTTGTATTAATACTTATAGACTGGACTTAAGCACATTTTTTTATATTTATCGTTAATAATGTATCGACATTAAATAATTAAAAAAAAAAGATATTATGTGCTGTTTTGCCTATTGGTCCGTGTGTCACCCGTACAAAAGAAAACATAGGAAGCGGCGTTGCTGGCTTCGAAATCTTTCATTTCTTATCGCGAACAGAGACGAGCAGACGAACACTCGCGTCGAAATGAGCCCCTCTTTGTGATCTACATTCATAACCACTCCTCGTTTCTGGCTGCCTGGTACATGTTGCTATGGGCGTTCGGAACCGGGATCATAGTAAGTACTTATTTCGAGTAAAACAATAACTGATCAACATTTAAAATAAACAGCTATGTTCAAATCATGCATGTATAAAAATGGACAGACGAATCTCGATAGACATAAAGTGAAGCATCGATAGAAGGCTTACTTGTACGTACACGCTACTAGTTTAATGACCTAGGTGAGGGTCGAACCTGGAACCTCCCGGTTACAAGTGTACTTTTATTAAAGACTAGGATTGAAAGTAATGATTGGGTAATTTAGGAATACCCTTGTACTCATTCATAATGGGTATACTAACCTTTAAAAAATTAATAAGACTTTAGATGTTTAAAGTTTTCTGAAAATTCGGCACAACACAACTCTTAAATCGACTATTACTTTTAAACTCTCTTTGACTTAAAAATTAACACAGCAGAAAGCGACTGACTACGCTTCTCAAAGCATAGAAATAATAAATAAATTAATGATCGCTGCGATTTTTTACCGTCGGTTACCGAACGTGCATTTTAAATATACATATGCATATAAAAAAAACGTAAAAACAAACATTTACCGGTAAACCGTCGCTAGTTAATTCACAAACATTCGGCATTTCCGCTCCGAAGCGCGAGTTGGTTGTGTAAGAGTAAGCGGGCGGTGCGCCGCGAGTTTTATTAAAGTATTTAATGAAAACCGGAGCTTACTCCATAATTTACATGTAGCATTCCCGGCGTAGCCGAATCGCTATTACACTAGGGCCATGAGAATTTCACTGCCCTCTGAGGGCTACAAGATGAAAATTTTCGAACGATTAAACAGTAAGAACTTCCCCACCCGTTGTGAGTACCATATTATTTACGACTAAATCAGACATTTTTATGCACACTTTTTGTTATCATAACAATGTTTTAGCAATAAACCAACTGTATGTTTTATAGTATTAGTTTACATACGCTAACTTCGTGGCCTCACAGCTAAGTGATATCGCTTAGAGCTCATATTTCGTGGCTCTCAGGATAGACCGTACCTGAAGATTTATTTGTTCGCATGTTAGTGCTTCTGTAGGCGTTAGTGCAGATACCTGTGTAGTTGTGTGTAGTGTTGTGTGTACGGTGTAGTTTGTATATGTGTGCGTTCTCGATTTCGTCTTTTACGATGTGACTTGCGGTGTATTGGAAATTGGATGTTGCAAATATTAGGTCCCGCTGTTGATGTATGCTTTCAAAATGAGATACCTGCCTGGTCTATTTAGGATAGGCGGCGTTTCAAGGAGATTGAAGATGATTCTCATGATATTCAGTTCGTTTTAGTTTGTATACACAGTAAATTTAGGTAAAGGACAATAATAAATTACCTACATCTTTAAATATAAAAATCAATGCCACTTTTCGTTGTAAGCTAACTCCTCCTAAACGGTTGGACCGATTAAAATGATTTTTTTTTGTATGTGCTTGGGTGGCACCCTGGATGGTTTAGATTCACAATTGGACCCGGTAGGTGACGCTGCTTTCGTATGTCACTCATTCTAAGGCGGTACGAAGTTCGCCGGGTCTGCTAGTATGAATATATAAATATTGCCAGACAACACTTACTCATTGTATGATCCCGAACTAAGCAAAGCTTGTACTATGGGTACCATACAATGGACTGGAGGTGATCCCAGTTACACCCAGACCAGCCCAGTCTGCCACCTGTCTACTACTAATTCTTCCAGTTATTGACAGTTAACTTAATACAAAATCTGTCAAAAATTGACAGTTAGTATGGAAACTAAGGCCTGGGCAAATTCGTAATAGGTTTCAGAAATTTTCCACTGACGGACGGGAATCGAACCCGCAACAACTTGGTGCAGTGAGCCAAGCGTAGGGCACGCTCAGACCATTAGACCAAGCCTTCGTCAAGCACTTTTTAACCGACTTCAAAAAGGAGGAGGTTCTCAATTTGACCAGCATGTTTTTGTTCGTATACATTTCATTTTTAGGGCTTCGTAGCCAAAGGGTAAAACGGGACTCTTATTACTAAGACTCCGCTGTGTGTCTGTCTGTCCGTCTGTCGCCAGGCTGTATATCATGAACCGTGATAGTTAGAGAGTTGAAATTTTCACAAATGATGTATTTCTGTTGCCGCTATAACAACAAATACTAAAAAACAGAATAAAATAAATATTTAAGGGGGCTCCCATACAACAAACGTGTTTTTTTCTCCGTTTTTAGGGTTCCGTACCCAAAGGGTAAAACGGGAACCCTATTACTAAGTTATAGATAATGGAAACCCTTCGTGCGCGAGTCCGACTCGCACTTGGCCGGTTATTTTTTTTGTATAGATTACATTTTATTTTTTTCTACACAACTATTTACGAAACTCTACATAATCTTTTACGTTGAATCAAACACAGAAAGTGTTCTATTATTTACTCACGGCGGTGAACCTCGAGCCGCTGACTCGGTGCGAGTGGCGCGTTACGCGATTTATTTGCAGTTCGTGTTTTAGTTGCGCTATGTAACTTCCGTGTTAGCCATGTACTCAGAATGCTAGGGGGAGCGGAATGAAAGGGGGTGATGTCAAAAGTTTAAGAACAAACAGTTAATTTGTAATAATTACTCTATGGTGCGAGCTATGCTGGGCGCACAAAACCCAAGACCGTAATTTGTGGCGATCTATGGGGGAGGCCTATGTCCAGCAGTGGACGTCCCTGGCTGATAGATAGACTCTATAATTATTGAAATCATGGAGTTAAAGAATTCAGTCAAATCAGAAATTCAATCTTTATGAATATTGACACGAGATTCACCCGCCATCTTTATCACAGGCGTCCATCATCAATTTTTATTTATAATGTGTATTTATTGAATTTGGCCTTGCTATTAATTACTTGACACTGGCTGAAATACCCGCTTAACGCAGGTGGAGCCATTCCTCATCTTATTACATTAAAATATCATCATTTTACTCATTTCGTAAAAAATAAGAAAGAATAATATTGACACAGACTTTGTTTAGGCATTGGAAAAAATATTGACGTGTTTTCTTCCATAATCTTCCAGGTAATCTTCCAGGTAATCTTCCAGGTCTTCTAATTAAAAAAATATGACAATCCCAAATCCTCGGTACAGTAACACTACGTTCACAGAAAAGTAATAGTTAAGTGTAGAGCGCTCTATCTGAGTTACGAGCCTGATTATCTTCACGACCACCGTATTACGTGAACAGGTACTGGCAGGCTTTTGAACGTTATGGATATTACAACGGCTATTATGACGAGGGCTTCCAAAATTACAGGCTAAATGAGGCGCGATTATTGCTTCGTCTCAAATATTAAATGCCGGTTTTTGATAGAGATTTGCAGAAATTAATAGGTGATTATATTCTAGATTCGACCTTTTCTTAATTGGACTAGCTAAACAAAATGGATCCATTCGACATCAAGTCAGTTTTGAGATATATAGCTTGAAGATTGTACACGTGAGTTGGTAACCTAGGTGGTAAAAATGCTATTTGCTTTTATTTTTGTATGGAATCTTTTTTGTTGATTGAAAAGGCCTCCTTTAGGAACCGGTTGGTATCTTCTTCTCTTCTCATTCGTTTTGCTCTTGACAGAGCGGTCGTGGTCACGTCGAGGCATCCACGTCGGTGGTAGGGGCGGACATAGCTCTCCGAACGATCTCGTGCCATCGCTGTTTGTTAGCAGACTGTCTCGCGCAGTCAGACACACGGTTACCCACTGCGGACTTCACTTGGTCAGTCCAGCGCATAGGTGAACTGCCGCGCGATCTGGTTCCTTCTACCTTTCCCTGTACTACCAGCCGCTCTATGGAGTCGCCATTTCGTCTAGAGATATGCCCAAAGTATCGGAGAATGCGCGGTTGGTATACTGAAGTCAATTTTGTCAATTTTGTGGATTGGATCCTCTTTGTACTACGTCCAATTAACAGTAAGTACCTAATCGTCTCCTTGTATTGAATATAAATATAGATATGTTATAGAATATAAATATGTTAGGACTACTTCTAAAATTCTAGTGTCTACCGTACATGAGCTTTTTGTTGAAGTTCAATTATACCTAAGGTCGTTTATAAATAACCAGCGGCCAGTCCCGGCTTCACACAGGTGGACATCTTTTTTAAATATTTTGGAATAAATAAATGTAGCTTAAATTACTCAGTGATAATGTAGCTTTCTAACGGCAAAATGCTTTTTGCAATCGGTCCAGGAGTTTTTAAAATTACATACAAAAATACAAATCTTTCCTCTTTATAATATAATTAGTAATTAGGATAGATACTTGGTAGTATGGATAATTGGCGATGCTATTACTGAATCAAACTTTATTTTATTCCGAATTGTAATTTAATTCTATAGTCGAAGAGCTACTGCACTTAGCATTTTAATCCTGCAACTCGACGTACCTAATAAAGTTGACGCGAGGAATCCGCCCCTGTCGGCGAAAGTCAGAACTACTGCTGTCACGTAATTTAATAAACATTATTTAACTTTGAGGCGTCTACGTGAAGTTTGCCAACGGTGTTCGTTGGTGCTCGTTCAGAACGCTTAACGTTAACATATAAGTATACGTTACGTCGCGTATTGGTATAGGGGTGCTCACTTTTACTTTTGTTTGGTTTTCGCTTTGTTTGCTTGCCCTTTGTGATCGCAAAGCTCATTAGTTTACGGCAAACATCGCTCGGACAATAAACTGATCGACATGGTTTGTGTATTCGACAATTCTATAATAGGTAATATTTAAATATTTTGTGTAAAAAAATCATACTTTTGGTGCATATTTGAGTACAACATAAATTACAAAAACTTTTTGTATATTAGATTTTGTATATTTCTATAAGTAACCTTATTATAATATCTTAAAGCCTATTCTTACCCTACATAATCCTTAATTCTTATTAATTAATAATCACAATAAACACCATCACATAGATTACACGAAAACGAAATAACAACACGGAATTAATTCAAGCATTCCTAAGGGCAAACGCTCCCCTCACTATTAATTTAGCCCCGACAGACGATAAACAGGCCGTATAAACAAACGGTTTGAATTTACGGCCTGTCTCCTGGCCTATATATTCTAGAGCTCATACGATTACAAGTATTTACAGTTAGGCGAAGAGTCGACTGAAATTCTCATTACCATTCCTCTGACGTAACAGTATTTAACGTGTCACGTCAACTGCCGTGTAAATTTGCGAGCTGCCTCCTAGTGTATGTGATATAGGGACCTCATAAGCGACGTAAGCGCTGCACTTAGAGTAGTCAATAAGATAGAGGCTTGATGAGAGGCTGCAAAATTAATTCTCGTGCTATACTAAGTATTCAATTATTAATTCTGTGATTATTTGACGTTGATTTGGTCTGTTTAGATCGTAGGGTGTTTAGTTTGTGGCGTACCCTATATCTCGCCACGAAACACAACTACCGCCAGTCGCTACTAGATGGCGCGACTGTAGACACATCGCAATTCTACGCGTTCAAGAAATTGTCCGCCATACAAAGTACTATGAAAATCCTAGCTCGCGGTACTGGTGTGTTCGACGATCTGAACTATATATACAAATGCCCCGACAACATCAACGGGGCGTAGCGGACCCCGCCAGGCATACCACCCGCCTGGCAGGAAGATCTTCCCATTACCGCCAAAAGTATTGGATGGTTGCTGGTTCGATTCCCGACATTGTCAAATTTCTGAAATGGGTAGCCGAGTGATCGAACGCACGCCTTGCAATCAAAGTGTGCAGGTTCAAACCCCGGCTCGCACCGCTGGGTTTTATGTGCGAATCTCATTTTCATCCGAGAGTATCACTTGCTATGAAACGGTCAAGGAAAAACATCGTGAGGGAACCTGCACGTCTGAGGAAACTTGACTAGTTCTCGATAGATGTGTGAAGTCTGCCAACCCGCACCGGGCCAGCGTGGTGGACAATGGTCTGAATCTCGCTCGCATTGAGGGGAGGCCCGTGCCCAGCAATGGGACGTTAAAAGCGGCGGAAAGAATCGAGGAGCCACGGAGCTGCTCGAAGTTTTGATATTCCCGAGTCACCGAGTCAATAAGGTTGATTTCATTTTGTTTGATACCATCGCATAGCGTGGCTAAGCGTCGCCATATTTAAAACTATACTTTATGCACTCAGTAATAAGGTTGATTTCATATTGTTGTGGTGAAGCGTCGGCAAATCTCGCCACACAAAAATTAGACCCCTCGCCTATAGATGTTTCACATCAAAGGCTTAATCTTCTTCAATAAAATGTCATTGGCAGATGGAGCAAATTTTGATTCGTGAGTACGTTGCTTTTACTACAGAAACTCAATCTTGAGTTTGTTTCGGTATTGGCAGAGATATTGACGCGCGCGTTTTGACGCCGCAGTGCGGAGGCCTGCATCGAGTCGTGAGCGTTTTGCGCTAAATTAATTATCACTCCGCGCCGGAAGCCGTTTGAGACAATACCGCCGCTCAAGTTAAATATGGAAATTCTTTGTCTCGCATCTCCACCACTCGTTTTATGCCCGCTTTTCACCTTAGAATGAAATAATTGTTTTTTTAAGTTCTTAAAATTGGACGCAGTTGAACAAAAAGGATCCAATCCACATTAAGTCGGTTTTGAGATACGGCAGCTTGAAGTTTGATAATGTATTACATGTGGGATGGTAACCTAGCTGTTCAAAATGATATTTATTTTTCGATGGTATCTCGTTTGTTTGTTGGAAAGGCCTTCTTGCTTAACGACGTCCAATTAGGTATACTTCTTTTTAGGTGCACAAGTTTTAATCTTAAACTTTCTAATTGTTGTGGGCACCATATTAAACTATCTTAATTGAGTATTTTGCCATCCTTCTCATGGTCGAAACGTAAGAGTAAGATGGCAATATTTTTAGTAATTGTCAAGTTTCGAGTCGGTACCTACGAATTTTTTTTGTAGGTCTTTACAAACTAGTTAATGTGCAGCAAAATTGCGATTAGTTATATATAAATTTTGTTTAAATAATAATTAGTTTTTCATAGATAAGATGAATGAAAACATACCCTCGCTATGACCCTTTTAACTAGAAGTTAGGGGGTCAATACTCATAGCGAAATAATATTCACCCAATCCCTATCGAAACCAATTGAATTACCTACCTAACTACTAATGCATTAGAGTCGCCAAATCGACCCGAAACAAATTTTCGGACCATCCGTATCACCGATTCCCCCATTACTATTCATGAGCAATTGCCCATCCCCCCCACTTTAAATTCAATCCAACTCTTGATGTGCCCCAAAACCTCATATAAATATTTACAATCCCCAAAACCGAGCCGGAAACACATCAAACAATATTATACTTTAAAATTTTCGTTATAAAGTCAATTCTCTTTTGCGCGTGTTATTCCTTTTTTCACTTTAAGTTAAGGAAACTTTCAGGTTGCAATATATTTTAACTCATTATTTATAGCGTTTTATAAAAGTAAAGATGAGGTGTATATTTATATTGTCAATAATATGCAAATTTAGGTATCTTCAAGAAACGAGCCTACTCATTCCTTAAAGGCCTGCAACGCATTTGCGATGCCCCTGGTGTTGCAGGTGTCCATGGGCGGCGTTGATCTCTTACCATCAGGTGAAACGTCTGCTCGTTTGCCTCCCTATCTCATAAAAAAAAAAAAAAATTATAGTACTCAGTTAAAAAATATTTTAGAAATATAAAGTTCCACGCGGCATCTGACCAAAATTCGCTTGTGGTGTCGATGATATTTCGTTGAAAAATGTGCTTCTTTTATAAGTCAATACAGTTCGTTTTGATATGGGCGAAAAGCTGGCTGCGCATCTGGGTGCATAGTTTTATCCCTAGAAAACCCAACACTAGAATTGTCTGACTTAAAAGAGGTTTTCAAGTTCACAAGGACACGCTCTCATCAGGTGAAGGATCTCCCCTATGAGAACACTGTGTTTGTACATACAGCTTAGGTCTACCGTTAGGCATTATTTACACGGTGAAGCAGTGCACGGTGCATGGGGAAGTTTTTTACCAGAGTCCTGTATTACGACCACTCATGTGAACTACCTCTTTCCTTGAAATAAAACTATTTCACGGATTCTATCGCGTTTATTTACTATTTTATTTTCCCTACGTTTCGGCTGCTTTACAGCAACCATGGTCATGGGGGGACTGAGGTGTTAGACGTCTTGATGTCATAGTTAATAACTGGGTACCCTCATATTTAGTTGTTGTTTGCGGTCCGATCCACGCAGAAAGTGCTCATAGTGTCTTGAGGTCTTGCAACGGTACGCTTGGTTTTGGATTTAATCATATTAATTACTGGATCCCAATTTGGTGGTAGCACCCGAAACGTCGGGAAAACCAAATAGTAAATAAACGCGATAGAATCCGTAAAATAGTTTTATTTCAATGTATAGTATTCGCGTAAATATGAGAAAAAACCGGCCAAGTGCGAGTCGGACTCGCGTACAAAGGGTTCCGTAACATTATCTATAAAAATGGCAAAAAAATCACGTTTGTTGTATGGGAGCCCCCTCAAATATTTATTTTATTCTGTATTTTAGTATTTGTTGTTATAGCGGCAACAGAAATACATAATCTGTGAAAATTTCAACTCTCTAGCTATCACGGTTCAAGAGATACAGCCTGGTGACAGACGGACGGACGGACGGACGGATGGACAGTGAAGTCTCAGTAATAGGGTTCCCGTTTTACCCTTCGGGTACGGAACCCTAACAATATACCTCTTTCTTTTTTAAATTTCCCAAGTGCTATACATTAAGGATATATATTATTGAATCCATTTAAGGCCATTGGTACTTAAATATTAATTTACACCGCGAAGCCCTATTACCGTCGTAACAACGAACTGGCGTCGTGACGTCATAGCACAGTCATATTGGGGCGTCAAAATTCGCGCGTAAAAATGTTTGCCAACATCAAAAGTAGCTCTGTGTCAATATGCATAAAGATTGAATTTCTGTGGTAAAACTCCACGCCCTCATGCGTCATAATTCGCTTGCGCTTACAATGTCATTTCGTTGTAGAATGGACTTTTTCTATAAGACAATACAGTTAATTTTGGTATTGGAAAAAACACTCGCGAAGGCCAACGTACCAGTGTGCCGGTGGCATAATCCTTTCCATAAGTAGTATAAAACTGTATCCCGCGAAGGCTTTGTGACATTTTACTTTGTTCCCGCCTCGTGACGAGACGCCTGCATTGTGTATACATACAATTTCTTTGCAGCGCTCGGTTCAACGCGTTAACATATTGAAAGCTCGCTTATATTGTGAAGAAAAACATTATTATTAAGCTTTGAACATACCGGGTCGAGCGGATTCACTTGCTTATTCTTAAAAATGTACTCTGTGTTAATATAGATAAGGTTTGAATTTGAACGTGCGTTAGTTTTTGATCGCACGCGTTTTCACGCAGGCCTTTATTCTAGTATGGCATAAAATAGCTCGCTTCAACGAACCCCAAAAAAAAAAGTAACCTCAAAAGAACATATTTTCGTGGAAATTGCTCGATTGGCGAACACCTTAAACCACTCACGACTCTACTTATCATACAGATCGTTTGACTGCTGAAAAATATGTGGCGAATTGTGGCGTGCGCGCGCCCAATTTGCGTTGATTTCTTTATGCGAGCACCGGTGGGACGTGGCCGCCGCGCGTCGAATCCAAATGAACCACCTAGGTAGGGTCGCAGTGACAGCGAGAATTAGAACAAGCAGATTTTTTCATGTACTCCAATACAGGGACTTATGAATCGTCAATAAACAAAAAATATAGTATCTCTACCATGCAACATAAACCTGTCACTTAAATTTCGGTTCACAAACGACGGAGTTATGGAATAACATACATAAACAAATGATATAATAGTGGAGTTGAGAACCTCATCCTGTTTTGAAGACCGTCATATAGATGTTTAGTCTTTTAATGTAATTGATGGTAAAACAGGTATTTGGTGATTCTTTATTGATATACGTAATATAAACTTGGCTTAACTCTTCATCTTTCTCATTGTTATGAAGTATGACCAGGACAGCAATATGTTAAATAGTGTCAAATTTAGCTTAATTTTTGACCTTCGCCTTATTGTCTTTAATACAATTTTGCTAAATTCTGTAAATTGTGTGGGTTTTGCAAAATTTCTTAACTATAATGGACCCTTGAACGTTTTTTCTAAAACCGATCATGTAAATAAATGAGTAAACCCTGCTAAAAGCGCCGTAATAGTATACTGTTAAAACAAAAGAAAAAATTTACTTTTTCTTTTGTTTTTCACTCAATAAACCTATTTTACAACAAGCGATCAAAAGAATCTGAATAATATATGTACTTTGTGCGCGCATTGAACTCATGTTAAAGCCATTTTCCAAACCAGCGGATTCATTTGATGTCATCGTGAACTGATTGAGTATGTAATTAAGTAAAATAGACAATTTCCCCTTAACAAATTTATTTTGATATTCGTTGCCGTATTTATTCACATCTTATAACATTACTTGTTTACCTATTTAATTCAGTGATATTAACATGGTAAAATTTAAAAAAATAAATACAAGAAAATGAGAACACCTTATTAATAAAATTTATTTCTTACAGAATATGCACTACTATATGTTCCAAGTAGATATACATAATCGCTCATAAAACTAGATCAAATGTAACTAGATCCATTTTTTCGGTCTATACCTAGGTCAAAATAGATTTTAGCAATTCACATGTCTAAGCTCTAAGCCTTAAAAAAAGGTTCAGCAAGTTGAGGCAGGTTACTACAGCGATTAGCAATTGCAGTTTCACTGAACAGGAATCGCTAATCGCTATCACTGGAGCCCAAATCAAAAACTTCTTCTCCCATTTATATTCGCGTAGACGCCCAACCAGGGTATAGATGACCTTTTTATTGAAGGTGGGGGCCGCGGCCCGCTCCGAATTGGCTTTTAAATCCCTCAAAGGACCTTTTGAAGTATGACAGTATAGTTTAGTACTTAAGAGTTCAATTCGAGTGGACGTTACGACGTCGCTCGGCGTCACGACCTCTTTGTTTAATGGGTCTTGCTTTATAGTAATTTTCATCTTTAAACGGAACAGCTTGTGATTCAATTAAAAATAGAGTTGTTCAGTTACTTAATTACTGCAGGGTGATCACGATATTCTACTGCAAACTAATTTCAATCACCTCCTGTCAAAATGTATTAAAAATCCGCCATGTTGTTTGGTTTCTAACGAAAATTTATAGCACTTTAGTTACATAAGTGCCTAGCTGGTAGCTCTAGGTAGATGGACGGAGATCACACGATGCAGCCTTTCCCGTTTAGCTTTATAATTCTTGTATATTAATTAATCTTCGCATAGATCTTTGTTAGTACTCATTACAGAAACTCTTTTAATTATTTATATTGTTCTTTTCCAACAGAACTAAGAAATGACTCAATAGAGAGCTCCAGCACATCAACAGGCAGTTCCCAAGAAGAGGAACAGCAAAGACCTAAAGAGGCGTACATGAGGACCCCAGCAGTGGGCGGCGTGGCAGTCAGGAGTGGTGAAGACGCCTTGCTGACCTGCGTGGTGCTGGGCGCCAGAGGCAGGCCCGTCCTGTGGAGAAAGGCGAGAGACCATCAGCTGCTAACTGCTGGCGCCGTGAGGGTCACGAGAGATGATAGGGTTCAAGTGCTGCATGATGATTGTAAGTATCTAATATCTATAGACATTTGGACTTAGATACAAGTTTCAGAAAGCCTAATGACAATATTACTTAACAAACTGCTAGACAGTTCACCTTGTCTCCACCTAATGGAAGGATGACTCAAAACGGTGGACCTCATGAGGAAATCAGACGTTATGAACACGTCAGCGATGGGGAGCTTAAAAATTACCATTGCAGATAATAGTCCATGCCGAAATTACGTCGAGTCAACACATGTCTCAATCAATGATATCGGCAAGATCTAACCTTCAATGTGCTTACAGCCGATGAGCCTCTCTCCGGGCCTGGCATCACTAGGGGTGGCGACGTGTGGGCGCTGGTTATCAAGCAAGTTAAGGCATCTGATGCTGGTGTTTACATGTGCGAGCTGAACACTGAGCCTCCAGTCAGAAGCTTTCATAGACTTACAGGTAACTAACCTTGACACTGAACACATCTGAATACCATTATTTTATTATTAATCGTGAAGTTTTGCCGTCTGCTGTAGAGTACCTGGATTTTTGGTTGGTATCGAACCACAGTTGTTAGGTGCTTCAATTAAATTTTATTAAACCAGTAGTCTTTCTTTGAAGCAAAGATGTACGGGTTTTGCACAGACAGAGAACAGCAAAATTTGGTAACTGACTACAATATATGGGAGCTTAAATTACTAGTTAAACTCTTCAGTCGCACCAGTTTTTGCAAAGCTGAAGCGAGGATTTTACTACCCAGCCCACGTCGTTAACAATTCAGTATATTTCAGTGATATCAAGAGGACTAACACCACCTGAGAATCAGAATGTGACAGATAGCTACTCAGCAAACGTGCCGACGTTATCAACTCTGGCGCTGACTCATAATTACACAGACTGCTGTCTCGCTGCCAACGTTACCAGGAACTGTTTAGGCTTCTGCAGCATACAAACCATACTGGAAGGTACCGGGCAGGACCCGGAGACTTGCCAACCTGACTTCCCTGCGATTGTTAAGTGAGTAACCATGTAAAATCCACATTTAGTAAGTGTCAATGATAAATTAAGTGTCCATTAAATGACAGTAGGCTTAGCATGACCGTGTAGACATAAGTTTTATCTCTTATAACTGTCAGATTTGTCGAGAAAATGACGTCACTACGACCTTTTTGTACTGGACATGGCTTGTTATTTTCTTGACAAATGTGACAGTTGAAAGAGATAAAACTTATGTCTACGCCTACGGTCATGCTACGCTACGTGGCGAGTCTTATATCAGTGTATGGTAGGAAACAAATGTTGATAATAATTTATGTAAATTTTGTAAACTCCTCTATACAGAATGTTTATAAAATGCTTCGAAGGCTAGAACTTAATCTGTTTCTCACTATTACCAGAGGATAATCTAACACGTTTTCTGAACTACTAGGTGCATGGCAGACGGTCGTAACCACGTGCCGTGCTGCGTCCAGGAGAGGGTGCCCGATATCTGCCAGGACGTCTGCAGGGGGGAGTTCACACCTGTCACTGACAATATAAAGACGCACTACTCTTGCGCCACTTACATGGAGAAAACGTTGGCTTGCATTGTTGAGGGTATCGGTACGTGATCTTTTAACTATAACAATACCAGTTCACTTTTGCTATAGCTATTTGCTATTTGCATGTTAAACTTGAGGTTACCATCTAATCCACTCATCAACGGTGTTTGTACTCCTTTGCCTATTGTTTTCTATTATAAACCTCCGAAAAGTCGTGTTTTCGGAAGTATAACTTTAATTAATAAGTCTAATTCCAATCACAAAAGTAATAAAGTTTTTACGCAAGCACATATAACGATAGCACGGAAAGGCAATTAATTATCGCGAGGCGCTACAGCTCACGAGACAGTCAAACTTTCATTTCGACTTTTATTAAAGTAGCATTTTTCCACCAGAACTTCTGCCAAGTCCACCGGAAGACGTCGAAGTGGAGCCTCTAAACGAGAAGCAACTAAACGTATCTTGGACACCTCCCATCCAGAACACGGATTCAGTTGTAGAGTACATAGTCAATGTGACTACATTAAGGTCTTTCGATGCGCATTTGATAGACCCTTCAGAGAGCTCCATAAATAATAATGAAACCATGAGAAGCATGCTGCGAATGACGTTCAAAGTGCCATCAAATAGAACGTACTTCATCCTCAACGATTTGCTTCCATTCACAATGTATGAGATCACTGTTACTTCGTACAATATCCACGGGTCCAGCTTACCCAGTTATGCTATCAGGTAAGTCAGTTAAAGAGCAACAAAATTATTGTTCAACTTTCTCTATTCTTATTCTACCTTAACTGTTTTTGCCGTTATTTTTGTTATTGCCGTTACCCACGTAACAATTCACTTTTTCCCTTATATTTTATTATACCGATAAATAATACCATCAGATCCCTAACCCTGACTCCCGGTAAGATGAAGACCACTGAAGTGGCAGCGGCTCCGAAGTTGCCTGACGTGCGAAGTTGCTGCGTTTCCGCTGGTGTGAACCACCCAGGCTGCGTCGACAAGCTCTGTGACCCCACCAAAACTAACGAGATCGCGGTAAGTCCCCTCATCAGCATCTATGTGTGGGTATTGGAGCACCATCGAATTACCATCAGATATCATTATATTGAATAACAGAAATACCAACATCATCGACCGAACCCGACCCTGGCTATTAAACTATTCCCAGCCCTACAAGCATTTAGCTTAGTTGGAAGGGCTCACGGGACTACTAGTAATGTTATAACTGCACATTGCTAGGTATCTTTAAAGAAGTAAAAAATAACTAAGTTATGTAAATTATTTCTTGTTAGGTTTATAATTAAGGTGCAGAATTGTGCAGCAAAGTGCAAATCCAAACAAAAGCAAACCAATAATGATAACGTGGTGGGTGACACAATCTATTTCAAGCTCCTAAGGTGTGGTTAGAAACATTTTAAACAGTTATAAAGAAATGAGCCGTAAGTTAGCTGATAGACCGGTTATTTCAATATGCCACAAAGAAAATCGTTGGACAAAAGATTGAAATCTTCATCATTCATCACAAGTTGGAACGGAATAAAGCTAATATAATCTTACCATTGCTTTTTAGAAAAACTGTAATCATTGTGTCTCATCAATGTTTCATCCAGATAACTCAAAGCACAGTTCACATCACTACAACATCGTCACCACCACGACCATTTGTGACTAACGCACTATCACCAGCCGAGCGGTATTCAATGTTCAGTTGCAGGTCACAGACTTGATGATCTGCGCCCCCTGGGCCGGGGTCACCTTCGGCTGCCTCGCCAATGGCATGGACCACACCCCCTGCTGTCGGTCCAGGGGTCTACCAGAGTCATGTTTGCCACTCTGCAGCGGTAACATCACTACTCTAGACTTCAATCACTTCAAGTAAGTAGAATAATTTGCAGACACTTTACTACCTACGGTATTAAAACCATAAGTTTTATTTTATGTAAAGATTGTGTATACTGATGATAAAATAGATTAGTTAAAGAATATAAATTCCTACTTATTAAATGGACTGTGATCAATTATTTCACTTGCAATAACAAAATTATAAGCACACTCACTCGTATAAATACAAAAAATAGTTATTTACCTAGAGCTATAAAGCATTATTTACACGATTTCATTTTAAATTATGTATTCTGAACCTAGCCAAACATTTCAATTATTTCGAGCTTAAACCAAATTTTATGCAACATTCGAATCGTTTATTTCTTAGACCTGCGTATAGTTGAATAATAAACTTATAGAAACAGATCAAAATGATGTTTTAAATTAATTAACTAAGTCCTGAGGCTAAACTTTGACCACTATCAGGTCAAAGTATTTAGAAGTATTCGTCCTGCCCGCATTCGAAGTTGCCACCGAAACTGATAGGACCAAACTTTATAGAGATCCTTTGAAACTTGCCAACTACTCAGGCGATACACTCAATAGACATTAGTATATAAATAATAATAATACTAAGCTTATTATTAGGTGTAAGAGTGTTCTTAATACACATTATCAAAATTGTGTTCTATTCTCTATTGAAAACTCATTATTAATGTATTCTTCCTTCATTAGTACTGTAAAGTTTTTGATCGATACGGTAAATACTTGTGTACCCTTGATAATTTTTCACTAACACAATTTCAAATAAATTTAATCTCCATAACATCTAATAAAATCGTCTGAACAGTTTACAATTTTAGATTTAAATTAAGTCAATGAGACCTATACAATCTTAATTGTTAGTTAAACCCAATTTATCTTCGTTATCAAAAGTCTAAGAATCACAAATTATGTTATTGTGACATTTGCGTTTTCAATTATTCAGAGGAACAACGATTCGTGAAAGCTTTGTTAGACTTTTAAATGTTTTGGCCTAATTGAACGGAATAAAATACGAATTCTCTTTTCATGGGTTTCATATGTTTTATTTAGAATCATAATTTATAAAACTTTGCTATATACACTCAAAGACGTTTTATATTTCCCTTATTTACTGATGATGATATTAGATACTTCATCACTTCATCACTTAAACCCTCAAAATGCCAAAGGAATCTATCATGAGAGAGAAGCTTACAGTCCTCTTTTAACCTCTCAAAGAGATTAACTAAAGATCCCATAACCAGGTGTCTCCGCTACATGTCTGAGTACACCAACTGCTTGCTGCGAGGCTACGGGGTACTCCCAGGGGCTCCCTCCAGGCTGTACCTTACCAACATTGACACGGACTACGCCGTGGTGCACTGGTCCCAGCCCGCTGCCCTCGCAGACACTGTTCAGTACTACAACCTGCATTACAAGACCCTGTTGGCTGGAGATGAGTACAGGGCCTTGGAAAGGGTGAGGAAGTTACTTTTAGGGCACTACTTTAATGTGTGCAAAATACTGCTACATTAAATTAGTCATAGGTAAATATTGCCTTGCGTATAAAATAGGAAAGTGAAAAGGACGGAATACGGTTAAGCTAAATATCAGCACCATCAATGAAATTGTATGGTACAACCGCAGGCATTTAGACACTGGCAATGAATAAAGTAGCTAATAACCCTTCTGGTGATAATACTACTACTACATCCCTTTTAACGTCCCACTGCTGGGCACGGGCCTCCCCTCAAAGCGAGGGGGGATTCAGGCCATAGTCCACCACGCTGGCCCAGTGCGGGTTGGCAGACTTCACACATCTATCGAGAACTAGACAAGTTCCCTCAGACGTGCAGGTTTCCTCACGATGTTTTCCTTCACAGTTTCATAGCAAGTGATAATCTAGGGTGAAAATGAGATTCGCCCATAAATCCCAGAGGTGCGAGCCGGGGTTTTGAACCTGCACACTTAGATTTGCAAGGCGTTCTGGTGATAATAAGCTATACTAATTTAGTTATGTAATGAATAAAAAGTTCTACAATCTTAACATGGACATCGAGAAGATTAAAATAATGAGAGGTAATCGTTTAAGTCTTAATCGTTTTAATTTTTATTTGTCAAGACTTTATTAGATAAGTGCAGTCAAGATAAAGGAAGTTGTTTTCTTATATTTACGCGAATACATACCTATAGGAAGTTGTTGCAATAATACTTATACCATATTTTATCTACAGGTGCATTCCCCCTATATCTTGGAAGATCTAGAATCAAACTCGGACTATGAAATCTACGTAGAAGCAGTCAATGAACACGGCGTGGGAGACGCCTCACCAAGACTAATATTTAGGACACAGAGTCAAGTAAAAATATAACTTATTGCTCACATTTCTAGGTCTATTATAGAAACTTCATTCTCTAAAAGGTACAATGTTTCAGATAATTGAAGAAGAGGAAGAAATGGCGAATTCGTACAATGTGACAGCGTGTTGCGAGCGTGTGCAATTGGCCACAGTGTGCATGCCGCTTTGCTCGTATGATGCCAAGATGTCGGATCTGAGAATGTTAGCGCCACTCTGTGCTCAAGACTTCCACAAACTTCTGCGTTGTGGTGCTGGAGGTGATAATATAATTCTATTAAAACTGATAGAGAGACATATAGACTACACGTGCTTCCATAATTCTCAGATGTATAGGAATGATACAAGTCACGGGCAAAGAGGGAATTACAAAAAGTTGCGAAAACTTGAAACAAGGATATCATAAAAATCTCAAGAAGTCTATCAAAATCCGGCGAACAGAGAAAGAGCCTATTGTATAATTATTTATCCGTTCGCCTATTCTGCCTTCTTAATCAGTTCCTAAACACAGTGAATATTTAAGAACTTAAGTACCACATATCTAAAGGGTGAAACACCCCAATATTGAAGAGCTTCTCATATGCCAAGCATTAACCTGTTTGAGGCTTTGTTATGTATATTTTTCGTATGGTTTATCAATAGTAATAGTATGGTTTAAGTAATAAGTTACTTGGTAGGTCCTCCAATATCTTACTCGATGTTCATAAATTCATTATTTAATGGCCAGGTCGGAATCATGAGCAATGCTGCGCCCGCCGCGGCGTTCCGACAAACTGCCGTGGAGTGTGCGCGGGCGCATATACCGGCGGCGTCAACACCTGTGTGCCGTACATTGGGAACATCGTGCAGTGCTTCGAAGAAGGTCAGTTCATACGTTAATTGGTGCCTGTGGGAATATAACAAATCAACCGAAGCAATGACCTAATTGCGCTTACGCATTTCAGATGCCTTAACAAAAATAACGTTGATAATATATCTGATTCCCTAGGTACCGGTCTTCTTCCCGGGCCACCTCGTGAGCTCCACGCTGGCGTGGCCTCTGGAAAACTTTACCTAGACTGGGCGGCACCGCAAGATGGCACAAACGCTACTTCATACGTGGTGCACTGGCAGAAAGTTGACAACACTACCCAACCATACAGCTACAATATTATGCAGAATACTTACAACGTTAGTATGCTCATTGCTCATCCTTGTTACTCATGTTTCTATACTTTAAGGCAGTCACTCTTTTCCTAAGCTTTGTGCTTCAATCATCGTTACCTAAGTGCGATTTCATCTCGTGTCTCTGACCCTTAGAGTCATTGTTGATCGTGTATCATCTTATCAACATCACCTGTCGTTATACTACTTGTTCCTTTTTTCGTTCCTGTCACTTTGAATATCTCTTAATATCTTTGTCTCTTGATGTAAGTTCCTAATTTGGAGCACCGTACCTCATAATCTGTTCTACTGCTCCCGCTTGTAATGTATCTAATACATTTTTCCATCCACAGAAACTGAATGTCTCAGACACAATGGCCACCATTAATCAGCTCGAGATGAACAGCACTTACCACGTGTTTGTGGTGGCAATCAATAGTTACGGGGAGTCGCTGCCTTCTAGCATGCTGCTATTCAACTCCACTGATGGTAAATAACTCTCTTTTAGTGGTTCCACAACTATACAGTAGACCAGAGTACTTTAAGGAATATTTTTTATTTATTTTTTACTTTATTGAAGAAAATGTTCGTTAATTAGTATTAATAGTTAGCTAGCCCTCAATTAGCTAAAAACCATGGTTTGAGATAATAAACATCTACATCTACCTATATGCTACACGAGGAATGTATCGTCCAATTGCGTTCCTACATATAAACGGACACAGTTACGTTACATCTAGTAACGTACTATAAATTTGTTTAAATGTAGCAGAAGATAAGGAGGTATCTGGCATACCGTCGCCGCCGCACTCGCTGGCGGTATCCTCGCACTCGGCGACCTGGCTCACCCTTACCTGGCAGCCACCTCAGTTCTTACAGCCTGACGAAAAGATCACATACACGTAAGTTTCACATCACTAGAGCAGCTGCAAGCATTATCGCTGCATCATAAAGCACTTGCTGCCTATACAGTTCCAGTTTTAGTTTTATATTTTATGCCAACACATTCTAAAGTTACTATCATGTGTTTACTTAAAATAACTGATTAAAATTAAAACTGCCGTGATTCTATCGTCCAGGCTCTTCTACAAATCCCCAACGCAAGCGTCTCAGAGCAACATAACGAATGCGATTACCACTGTCCCGGGCTATACCCTGGAGAAGTTGACACCAAACACACAATACGTGATCTGGGTGAAGGCACACGCTCAGGCCGGGGACTCGCAGCCGTCGGAGACGCTCCTGACATGGACTGATCCTGCCTATCCAGCGTATGTTGAGGTAAGAACAAAAATAATTAAAAGCAAAACTTTATCTACCCTGTTCCAATTCAGTAAAATTGTTCCTGCTTCTTCTATCAAGCTCTTTGAATTTTTGTTCGTATTGATGTCGAATTTTCTACCAAATGTACTCTTTTGACTGCCTTGGGTGAACTGACAGGTTAAAGTGAAAGTTGAGCTTCTACTGGACAGGCTACGGTGAGCAACTATCGAGTGAAAACGTTTTTAGGCTTCAACTCATTTTCAGTTCAAGTTACCCTGTTATAGAACGGCTTTTATTTTTAAAACCTTGGCATTTCTTTTATACCTAAATAACATAATCGCATAGCAAGCGACTACAGTTTTCAATAATCTAGTTGGTCGAACAACAAATACTTTAAGCAACACTTTCCAATCGTGACAAATTCAGCAAAATATTTCCATGCAATCAAGCAAATTCCGGATAAGTTATGTAGATTCCTATATTCCTTTCACTTTAAGCAATTTGTATTCACAAAACAAGTTGCATTAATATTATTTCGCGGATTACTCAGTATTTCTCTCGTTTTATATCGCCACGATAAATAATAGAAGAGAATCCATAGATTTCAATACCGCTAGCCATTACTGGGCTTACCATCGCATCGCCTCCGAGCGAAAGCAAAAAATGCAAATTGGCCCTTTTGAAGTTTTATGAGGAAATATAACGAAAATAATGAAAGGAAAACAGAAATTCAATGTGAAATGCAATGAGCTGTGTTTACTATGACTATGCTTATAAACCAATTGCGTCTTCTCAAAACTTAATACCCATTTCTTATACCTTACTGTATGTCATCAGTAAATAATAGATTTATTATTGAGCTGATATTGTTTTTTATTTGCAAATGTTTTGGTTATAAATACTGTCTAATTCAATGATATATTGATTAACTTACCTTTTTTTTAATAAGTTGGTTTAGCCATGTAGAAAGGATGACTGAAAGTAAACTGACGAAAGAAATATACCAGGCGAACGTGTAGGAAGAGGGTGCCTCAGAAAGCCTTTAGACGACCAGATTAGCAGTCGCTTCCAGAAAGGCTAAGTCCGTAGAACCCTCAACCGATGGAAGGACATGAATTTATGTATGAATGTGGATGAAGCGAAGAGTTATGTCAGAGTCGTAGCATGTGGCAAACTTAGTCTCTGTCTACCCCTGCGTGATAGGGCCGTGAGTCTAAGTTAATTAAGAAGCATCCCCAACAATATAGTTTAAACTATTCAACAACTTCATTGATCGTTTCGTTGATACAGCCACCATCAGTGAACCCTGTGAACCTGGTGGTTGAAGGCTCCAGCATGACGATCCTCTGCATAGCCATGGGAACCCCAACGCCGACCATATCGCTCTACATTTCTGGTAAGTTATTGACTAACGTGAATTTCTTATATTCCCATTCAGACATTACAAAATCACACCAAGGTCAAAGAAACAATTGCTCAAGTTCTGCTGAAACCCTGTTACCCTTGGTACCAATTAAATAACAAACTGCCTGAGCTTAAGTAGCCTCCAAAAAATCTTTGGTGACGTTAAAATGAAATTGTTGCGAAGGCTCAATGCTAGAAGGCTAGCTGTTGTAGCTGTTGGTTGGTAGACACCACCTATAGAAATAGAAGAGCTTCGCTGCCTTGTAATCAGTATAACTCAAATACCAAACAATGAACATTATTTGGAATCCAATCCCGTGTGTACTAGACCATAGTCTGCTCAGTTTGACGAGGCAATCTTCCCAGAAAATTCTCATTACGAGAATCCTCCTGAATACAATATGAGATCTAAATTTATTACTTACTGAAATTCTAATAAGAATCCGATGATCTTGTCTGAAAGGCATAAAGCGTTTCATGCGAGATTTCAACATTCATATTATATTGAATAATCTAGACTAATTGGCTCCCTGTGATATGACCTTGTTCCCTTATTATTATGCTTGTATCTACCTCACTTAGATACGAAGATAGAAAAGTATTACGTTAGAGATAAATATACGTTGACGTTGCTGTTGTGTGACTAGTTAGGTATCCAGATAGATCCATAAGATTTTTTTTTCTGTTTAAAAAATTTCACACATCTATGGCAAGTCAAATAATAACCCAGGACCGAGAGGTGTTCAGAAGTAAAGGGGAGACTTTTGCCCAGGAGTGGAACATAGAAAGGCTATAAAAAATAAAACTTTTTACATAACGACGAAGTTAAATTTCTATGAATCTACAAAGCATTTACGAGTACAATGGCATTTTGAAACAAAAATGCTTTGGAATGCGGCTGTCAATAGACAGTAACTTTCTGTAAACAAGGGATTTTTTTTAATAAATCGTGTAAATGGTTTTAAATACGAAACGTGCGAAATACTTACTTCGAGATGTCTCGTGTCTATTATTTATGTGAAAAAAAAAACTCCCAAACCTATAAAAAGTTATGATCCTTGACAATGGCATTGTTGTATAATACTTTTGTACTGAAAATGCTACTGTTTATAATTTATGGCACCGGCATTTTCTTAAACACAGTCTTACATACAGTATGGTTAAAGATATATATGCGTAGGCACTATCTGTACCTAAGACATTTAAGTAAAATCACGAATATCAAATATTCCATTAAATTATTCAAACATATTTCATATTCCTTTGAAAACGAAATGGAACTTTCTGTAATATTTGAATACAAAGAAATGAGAATGGATATAGATAATATTGAGACCTTTCTAATCCAAGGTACCTATTGAGATGCATAAACTTATAAAAACAAACAAATTAATTAAGAATAGTTTTCACGTCCAAACTGGTTGTCTGGAAGAAATTGCTTTTAGCGATAAGACCGCCCAATTGCTACTGTATCTAGAAATAAGAATGTTGTATTATTTTATTTGTTTGGTGTGTACAATAAAGAGTAATCTATCTATCTGTCTTATACTGGATTGGATGTTCTAACAGCTCCATAAGACTCATACAAGAATAACAGGTTAAAACAAAAACAATTCTTATAGATTAGCTATAATTTGAAGAAAATTGTGAGAACATGACCAACACTCTTTCTCGGTATTTCTTGACCAAGTCTAATATGAACTGGGATTAAATCAATCATGGCAGTGTCACTATTATTAACACCTTTCTTCTTACATACATTGATGCATTGAATGCCTAATTTTACCAACAATTTACTGACAGAATCATCTCGTTATTTTATGCCACGTGCCCTGTCTTTAGGTCGTCTGGTCCGCCAAGAGGTGACGCGGCATATGGTGACCGTGATCCACAACGTGACGCGGGATATGGACCAGATCTCATGCTATGCGGATAACGGCTACGGCACCCCCATGCAGGCCTCCAGAAAGATAAACATCTCACGTGAGTAGATATGGTCAAACTAATACAATAGAAAGAAACATTACATGTATGCCAATACAGGTAGCGTCTGCCATCCATTTGGAATGTATTTCCTATGGAAAATAATGGGCAAGTAACTCCGTGGTTACGCTTTTCCAAAAGGATTACTTTAACATCTAATTTTATTTGCAAACACAGAAGAACTGTCTTTAAAAGAAAAGTAAGATTGAGTGATCTCTAATGTTGTTACAGATGTACCAACCATCCAAGCGTCTGGAATTACGATGGCTGCGGCTGGAGACGCCGTTATCCTGGAGTGTAGGGTTGAAGCGCTTCCCAAGCCCACCATCGCCTTCTGGAGGGACCCCAGTGGCAGGACCCCGGTCATTGATGGACCTAACTACACTATTCAATTGATAGCCGATCCTGAGGTATGTGAAGGTTATCTTAAGGACCATTTTTCTAAAGCTTTTCTAAGTTTAGTCTGTGTCTTTTCATGGTATCAGTTTGTTACTTAATCTTTCTTCTGACTTAAGGATAACAACTTACAGCGGAAACCTATATTATGTCTCATCTGTAGATGTGTTTTAATATGGATACAATTGCCTATCTTTTCAATTTTTGCGTCCAAATATTGTGTGTATACCTTTACCAAGAATAGGGCTGACAGAGCAATCGTCCAACAATAATATTATTTTGATGATAACTGACATTTTGGTTAACCCTAGAAACTCCTAACTTATACTAGGTACCAGTTCGGTAATTAGGTATCGTTAAAAATAAATTGTTTTCGCCCATAATTAGTCTATATTTAATCAATCTCCACCTACCTAACTTAAATCAAATAAAGAAGTCGGTTTTATAAAATTAGCAAAATATCGATCTGTATTTTGTTAGGGAGCCAAATAGGAAAGGAGACGGATACGCTTTCATACATTCTTGGGCCCAGCTGTAAAAATATGAGAGTGGTGTCAATTAAGAGCTTATATATTATCAAACCATCTCTGAAAATTTTGCTGATTTTGGCAATCTGAGAGCAGAATTATAAGATATTTAGTAAAAGTGTGGTTATTCAACAAAGTGACAACAACCTAGATACTAAACAGCTGATTTTTGAACTGTGATTGTTATTTTGTTTTAATATACAGTTTTGGTGTTAATTCAGCCTTTTTAGTGTATATTAATATATTAAAATGAATACAATTATGTGCTTAATCATTAATAACACAATTTGTTTTTGAGCTACCGAACATGTCGTTCGGAAACGCACACGCCACACAGTTATTTACTATATTAATTGTAGTTTTTTATTGTTAATTATTACATTGTATTTATTCATTTTGATTGAATCAATCAAATATTTTATGTTCAATTGTTTAAATCATTCACAGTAATCGATTATTGTAATCGATACTCTATTTCTTTAGTTAAATTAATTTTTTTATGATTTCTCGTCTCCCAGATTGTGAATTGAGCTGATTTTTTTATATTTTGAAACAAAAAAAAATACCGCTTTTCTTAAACCATATCTCAACTTATTACAATTGGGCCCAGAGATCCCCGTCTCCTTTCAGAGGTGTATCGGTCTAGTACTTAATTGTTACGGTGTTCATCTAGGAACAAACAAAGTACACAATGCGTCTGATAATAAAGAAGATATCAGAAGCGGACGAAGGGGATTACTTCTGTCATGCTGAGAACGCGTTCGGAAAGACTTTGAGGCCAGTCTCGGTTAGAATACGCTCCACCACGCCACACCACAACGTCACCGAATGCTGCGCACAAGTAAGTATATAACCTGCAGGGCGATTCTCGTAAGATCGCACGTCAAATTGGCCGTACGTATGTTTTCGTTTTGTTGCGACATTGTCGAATTAAAGATGATACCGATTTATCGAGAATTAGGCCTCAGTGCAGAAAATAGACATCGTAATCTTTGTCATTAGACTGGTCATATTATGAATCAATATTTATACTACAGCGATTGTGTTAGTCAATTTGACACCCTAGTTTTTTATTATAAGTAAAATAAAGTTCAAATTCAAATAGTGGTAAGTCAAATAGTCCGCTTTTAAATAGATTCATTAAAAATTTTAATGCAGCTGTATTCACAAACTCCGACATTCAGAATCCGACCTGTCATCCGAAATAGTCACGTCTCCAACGGCCAAAGTGGACTTAGTTTTGCGAAAGTTAAATTTAGATTTAGACGCTATTCGATATTTGCAGCTGTAATGTTTTGTGGTAGAGTTGATTGTTGTTTAGCAATTCCGGTATTCAATAGTTTTGGTGCAGCTTTTACAAGCGTTAAGCCTCCCGCGTTTACACAGGGGCATCGACTCTCGCTCGATTTTTTTTTGTCATACCAAAACAGACTCTATTGACTTCATCAAAAGTTCATTTTTCAACTAAACGACACTGACAGCGCGAGCGAGTTTTAACGCGTAGGGACGTGGCTTATACCACAGAAATTCAATCTTTAAACATATTGACACAGAGTTGGTTTTGATATTGGGAGGTTTCAACATGTAAATAAGTATCAGCAGTCAACAAATACTCATCGTATGATTCCATGTGTTATCAGATGAATGTGTCGTCCGCGTGCATCGACGCGTGCAGCTTCCACATAGACATGGACAACATCATGGACCGGCCCGAGTGCATGAACGACTTCGATAAGCTCATGAAGTGTGCCGCCGACGGGTCTGGTAAGCATGCTAGCTATATCATTAGACATTCTTCAATACTCTAGGTTCATTATAAAGAAATGGTCATTTATTTTTTTAGCAAACTTAAGTAGCTATGTATTTTTAATTTGCTTACTCTTAATTTATTATACATCAACACGCCTATATACCCCAGAAGCTCAACAGTGCACCTCTGCCTACCCATTTATAAGTAGTTTCATTTAATCCTCTAATGTATATTTTCTATAGAGCAATGTTCGGTGCTCTCATAGTTTAGATACGAGTCCAAATCGCAACTTGTCCGGTTCTTTAACATTATCCGGTATGTCCCAGACCACCGCAGCTGCTGCGCGTCGTGGGGCGTGCCCCGCAACTGCCTGGAGCTGTGCCGCGGCGGGGCGGTGTCCCGGCCCTGCGCGCTGCAGCACGCGCGGCGCGCACTCGCCTGCTTCCGGGACTCCGGCGCGCGGCTGCCTGGGCCACCCAGAAACTTGAAGGCCCATGTAGCACCCACACCACATTCCGTACTCTTAAGGTACTTACCTCTACCTCTTAAGGCACTCCGGAAACTATCACTATCACTAGCCTACTCAATTTCTATGTTTTCCCGAAATTGTAAGAGACGCCTAGTAACTGGTAACTGCTTAATAGTCAAAGTTAAATCTCTTATTAAGGTCAGGTAATTTTTTTTCGAGTGTGGTATTGCGCAACTACCGGATCGGAGAGCGACCTCGAGTGAGAAGATCCAAGAATCAGTGGGCTTGTCATTTTTAAATTTGCATTTTTTCCCCAAATATTTATCTGGAAAGATACCAGTCAGCAAATATGACTCTTGGGGTTACAAAGAATTAGGTTATTTTTGCAATAGTATCAGTTCCCTTGAGACTCCCTACTTCCATCGAATAGTAACTAATTGTTTGAATTCTTCAATAGTTGGGATGCCCCAGTGAAGAATCCCCAAACGGTGTACCTGTATAGGGTATTCTGGCGCGCGTACGGCGCTAAAGTGCCAGAGAAGCTAGACACCAGCGAGACGAGCGTGGTCCTCACCGGGTTACAGGACGAAGTGCGGTATGAGTGCGTCGTGAAAGCGGCTAACGATGTTGGTAAGTAACCTAACCTAACATTTAACTTAAAATTCAAAGGTTCATTTGGTCTGAAGTAGAAGACTTTGCTTAAACACTTGACTTCAAAAACGGCTAGAGTAACTAGAAGATGAAGAAATTTCAGTTGCTAGATTGCAGGAGAGGAAACCTGACCTGAGAAGTTGAATAAGGTGTTATTGCCGATGAAATTATGACGTCCCGGATCCCTGACCACTTCGACCATACACGACATACTCGTATTGTCATTATACCAGGCATATTCACCCACAGTACGAGGGAGATTTGGGCCCTAGTCCAAATCCAGTTTGGTAAACTTTACACGTCTTTTTATAAACGTACTGATTTCTCACGATTCTTGCCTTCACCATTCAGCCAGTGGTAATCATTATTGAAAATGACGTTTACACTTAAAAGCCGAAAATCGAAGATGGGCCCGGGGTTCGAACCTACACCCCTTGCGTTCTACCAACTAAGCTCTGCTAACACAATTGTAGTCATAGCAAAATACTCATGGAAGACAGTTACGCTAATGTTGGTAACAATGGAAGATGAGCTCTGTTTATTTCCCACCAGGTACATCGTCCCTCAGCCAGCCCATCATGTTCACGACCGCGGGCCAGGAGGCAGGCGCCGCGGCCGCGCCAGTTGCTGGCAACAGCACAGCATCGGCCGTCGGCGTGGCCGTCGCTTGCATACTAGTAGCTGCCATACTGCTGGCAGCTGGACTGTATTATAGATATAGAAAGGTATGTGCTTATATACATAAAATGCTGTTTTACCTTACTCAAGGAGATTCCGTAAAGTAATGCCTAAATGTTAGTGGTGCACTAAAACTAAAACTGGTGGCTAAAACGAACTGTATTGACATAGGAAAAGCTCATCCTTGTCATTGTCAGCGCGACCTAATTTTGACGCGTGGTCTCGTGACTTTTAGCACGGTAATTCAATCTTTATATATATTTTAATAGAGTTCGTTTTCGTAAAGGGAAAAAAATACTGGATGACACCGTGAGTCTGGGGCTTTAATGAACTGAATTTATAAATAAAAGAAATTTAAAAAATACATCATCACGCCTGTATTCCCGAAGGGGTAGGCAGATGTGCACTGCAGTGCGCCACACTTCGCCGATGTATTTTGGTCCCAATGTAATAGGGGCGAGCCTATTGCCATTATACCGGGCACATTGCCTCTCACTAAGGGTGAGATTTTTGGGCTATAGTCCACCACGCTGGCCCAATGCGGGTTGGTGAACTTCACACGCCTTTCTATAGACGTGCAGGTTTCCTCACGATGTTTTCCTTCCCCGTTTCATAGTAAGTGGTAATCTCGGATGAAAATGAGATTCGCACATTAAACCCAGAGGTGCGAGCCGGGGTTTGAACCTTCACAGTTTGATTGCAAGGCGTGCGTTCGAACACTCGGCTACCACTGCCGTTAACTGAAGTTAGTTTAGGATAGAGCTACAAGTTTTCTTATCTTGTTTCAGACTCTTAGACTTAAGGCACAAGGAGGTGTAGCATTCGAGAACCCGAGCTACCTCCGGGAACCCAACCCTGACGCTGCCGTTAACGTATGTATACTCTCTTTTCACTAATATCATTAACTCTACTACCTATTTTCAAAAGTTTGAAATTGTACATTTACATATGATAGAGTATCATATGTACAACTAAATGGTATGAAATAATTCAAAATGTTATTTTTGATAATAATTTTCTACGCCAATTATGAAAATATTTAGGTAATTGTGTAAACTCTGTGTGTTTTATTGAATAAATATTTTGACCGCATCCCTTCAATATAGTTTAGACAGTTTTTAGGGCTTTGGAGATGTTCTTAGGCCTAAACACCAAAGTTTTTTTCTAATATCATAAGGTCGCTAGCACTTAAATTATAATAAAAATGTGTATTTGCTCTTAAACTATACTAAGAATGTAATTAAAGACATTTTAAAATTGGACTTCCGATAAAAAGATTTTTGTGAACTTCACTCATCTAAAGTATTTTTTTCTTTCAATAGGGTACAGTACCAAACGGGAACGCCAACGGCACCAACGGCACGAATGGGGTATCGAACAGCGCGGCCTGGAGACATGAGACACTCAACAACCCAGGGACGACTATCCCGACGCAGCGGGAAGTGGACCCCACGCTTTACGAGGAGTTGAAGCTCGGTCACGACGGCGCCGGGTTCAAGAGACTGAAGCCATAGCCCGCGGCGGCGCGCCGCTCGCCGCGGCTCTCGTCGCCGCGGGTGGCGCCGCGGTACTGAGCGGCGCGGCCCGATCCGCGACTTATACACCCCCACGGGTCACGACATTTCCTCTACAATTTGTGCATAGACAGAGAAGTGGATAGATAAAACCACCTTTCATAAGGTACGGCCTAATATTGTATTACGTCTAATTACCTATTCAGTGTCCTTACCACCATATTATTAGCAGTACCGTTTACTACTTAGATCAATCAATATTAAAACTAGACTTCCTAAAGAGAAGGTTTCAGCTACTGAACAAAATAATTATTTTGAACCTCCCATCAGTTTAACTTTAAATGCTATCATCAGTATCAGCGTATTATGTACAAATATATATACTTATGTATAGATACAACAGTGTTCAACACCGCGCACTGGTTGGTAGAATCTAAACTAATATGAGCAGAGCAATAGATGGTAAGAACTGAGTCGGTAGGCTTTTAAAAATAGAACTCTATTTTAGAGAAAAGAGTTCTATTTTTAACTGCCCTGCGTAGATTCCTGAAAAATGGTGTACCTACCAGCATAACTATTTGGATGGTACGTGGTTATTTATGTCTGTCCACTTCTCTCCTTCCTGTCGAAATGTGCGTAATGTAGGAACGGAACGAACTCTCAATTAAATTAGCGACGATTAAAGTTGCAGTATTTTTATCAGTAGTTACCATTTACTTCGAAACATTTCTTACAAATGAAATATTTCCAAATTTGTACATTGTAGTTCTGTAGAAGCGTGGCGAGGGCGGAGTGTAGATAATAATATAGTAATAGAATAAAAAAAAGTTATTATATTTTCAGTATCATACATGTTGTGATTTTAACCAAAAAAAAATGTAAGAAGACCTCATACTTCTTGTCATAAATATTTATGCTAAGATGGGTTTGAAGGTGCCTAGGCTGAGCTTGGCGGGGGCACTTCCTACCCTCTGGTGTCGACTGACGAGCTGAGATAAAATCTGTTATTAGTTAGTTTTATACCGGCCGTCAGTTCGTGATAATGCAAGAGTTTTATTTACGCGATTGATCTATGACTTTACTTCTAAAACGAAGATCTCGACTCAAAAATAATTTTAGTGCTCTACATTCTTTAAAGCGAGCGAATATACAAATGCAGCATATATTAATTCATTTGACTACGAACGGGTTCAGTGGTCTGAGTGTAGGCCGCTCAGATCACTACACCGTTGCGGGATCGATTTCCGCCAGCGGCAAATTTCGGATTTTTGTCGGATTTTGCCTTGGTTTCGGGGTAACTGGAATGGTCTCCCGCCCATCATATTGTTCCCTTAGTAAAAGCTGTGTTTAGTTTGGGGCCATACGATGGGTATGAGTTATCTGGCGATATTCATGTTTTTGGTTTATCTATCACGTTTTATATATTTAAAACCATAGGTATATAGATCGCGTAAAACAAACTCCACTACAAAGAAGTTCTACATAGATCATAGCTTCATCGGAAGAATTAAATTAGGTCATTCTATGAAAAAATATGTGCCTTCGAATGTTTTATGATGTAATTAAGTAGTGATAGAGTATCCTGTTCGGCCTGTAAATTGTATTAATGTAAATATGTAGTGTAATTGTTAGACACTGACATTCCGTAGTTGTGGGAAAAAATATTGAACGCCATTCGATTGGAATATCACTGTAGACTACCATGAAAATACGTTCATTATGAGGCGTTAGTCGTTATTGTCAGCGTAAAATACTTGACGCTGCACATCACGTATTTTATGTAGACTAGATAGGGCTTAGACACTTTTTGTAATTGGCAGTTCGAAAACAAAGTCAAATCATTTATTTTGTGTATGCCTACGAGAGCACTTACTGACATGTTTTCATTTGTTGTTTGTACTACGACAGGATTAGAGCCCGACCTCGACTAAAAAGATCTGGCAAGTAATTCAGCGAGTATGCTTTTAAATTTGTTTCTTATTTAAATAACCAAAAGTCACTTGTAAATACAACAGGACACTTATTATAGGGCGGCTGGCCTAAGCGTATGAAATTATCCTAAGGCTGCCAGCGGGATAAATGCATAAATGTTTATGAATAATCACATTTATTTTAATGATCTCATTGATAAACATTCCATTAATTTTCAAGGAACCTATATTGTATGTATATTTTCCAATGACGTACCTATGTTTTCATTATTAATTTGAATACAGTATGACAGCTCAGACATAATTTGTGATTGTTAGTTTTATTTAGAACTTCTTGTCATAACTAATTGTATAATTTTAGACGAACAAACGGATGTGATTAGATTTGTAAATAATATTAATAAAAAACAATGAAATAATGTTATTGTTTTAATATGAATATTGAAATGTTTTGTCCCCGTGGAATGGTAAGTACTTAACTATATACTAGGGATGAAACGGATAGTGATTTGGCCGGATACTGGATACAGGATATTCGGCGAGCTACCAGGCCAGAGCGCCGGATATCCGGCTACCGGATATTCAGCCCTTCTAAAGACGACGGTTCTCAAAGCCATCTCAAATCGATAGCAAAGACCAGTACATATGGTGGTCAGTTAATTTGCATCAGTAGTGTCCATACCCAGTTGTGGTATGATTTGCCCTGTGTAAAATAGTTTTTTTTTTTAATTTTACTATCCGGTATCCGGCCGGATAGTGAAAAACTATCCGGTATCCGGCCGGGTAATAATTTACTATCCGGTATCCGGCCGGATACTGAATTACTATCCGGTATCCGGCCTTATAGTAAATAACTATCCGGTATCCGGCCGGATAGTGAATTACTATTCGGTATCCGGCCGGATAAAGAATTACTATCCGGTATCTGGTCGGATAGTAATTTACTATCCGGTATCCACCCGGATAGTAATTTACTATCCTTTTGTTTTTTGTTAAAATAATTTTTTTTCACGATTTTTACTGTCAATAATCGTTGAAAATTTGCAAATATCACCTTATAAAACAGCCCTAAAAAAGTAAAAATTTACAGCCAATAAAAAAAAAGACGAAAGACGTGTTTCTTTATTTTGTATGTAAAATACATATACAAACTTTCAAGTCGAACAAAATTTTTTTTTTAAATTATGTGACCTTCACCCCCCCATTTCACCCCCAAGGGGTTAGATTTCTGATAATATTTTGAAAATGGGACCAACCTTGAAGAATTCCCTAGCAAACCTCAAAAAAATATTTCGAAATCGGTCGACAGACGCCTGAGATATTCGGTAACATACATAAAAAAAAGGCTGTCAAAGGCTGTATCTCATGAAGTATTTCTGTTGCCGCTATAACAACAAATACTAAAAAACAGAATAAAATAAATATTTAAGGGGGCTCCCATACAACAAACGTGATTTTTTTGCTCGTTTTTATAGATATAGATGGTACGGAACCCTTCGTGCGCGAGTCAGACTCGCACTTGGCTGGTTTTTAATATAAATATTTATTATTAGGTCCAGCATCCTGTTTCATTATATCGATGATCTGAGCGTAGTATACGTGGAATACGACATTTTGAATATCGACATTAAAAACGTAAGGCACAATATTGCCATGCCTCCCGCCGTCAGCGTCAAGGAGCGCTGAGAGTTCGTCAACATGGTCAACACGATCTTCCTATTATTTACGTTAAACTTCTCCCATTTGCACGCGTAAATAGCCCGCTCGAAACACACACTTGCATCCATTAACTTCTGCCCGATATAACAGTCCATTGCGAACTGGTTCATAGTATACGGCATCTGCATATAAGTGTTTTCCAGACCCCCAAGCAGTTCAGCAATCAATCCGGTCACTAGAAACAGAAATCCGATAGCTGTTGGATGCCTTGTAGAGTTCTCAATTTCCCGCAACATCCTCATATTGACTACATGCCTTGACGTTATGTCTATCAGATGTTCATTAATGTATGCGTTAACAATTTTCTCTTCATCTAATTGACGATATAATGTATTCTCATTTTTGAGTGTTTCGTAGTTATCTATTGCGTCGTCCCATAGGTTAAGGAGCTCCTCGCTTAAAGCGAGCATTTGGCATTCCGTGTAGCCTATAATAATAATCAGGAGAGATGTGACGTTGGCAACCACGTAACATATGTATATGACAATCGTGGTCATTATAGCGGTGCCTATCTCGAAGTTGGGTGATTCAAACATCGGCTCTAGACCTGTAACGATAGAATATAATTTTCAATAGTCGCAAGCAGTTATTGTATTACGGCATCAAAGGTGCCACCGTTAAAAGGCTTCTTACCATAAATAACAAAAGCTTCCACATTGAAATGCTGTCCAGGGGTAATGATAGGTCTGAGCGCGTACAGAATTCCATTGTTAACAAGCAATAACCAATAGAAGATAGCTCGTTTCTTTACGTCTCTCAGTGAGTAATTAAGGTTAAAAGCGAATCGACTCCCCGGGACGACATGGGAGTCGCAAACTATGTACTCATGCACCGTTTGTTGCACTGTGTCTCTGAAATGATAGAAGAATAATTATCCCTTGGTTAAACCGCTTCAATGCCCTATAGATCCTCCTGAGTTGTTTGTGCAACCGTATGCAATATTTGAAACAAGAAACAGAGCTTAAGTTACAATGACACTACTGCAATACATTTTCCAAGGGACTTACGCGAAAATCCACATGAACAGCAACTTAATAAAGCCTATGACGCTGGTGACTGCAAGGGAGAAGGTCGCCATGGCGGTAAGCCAGTCGCCGGTCTGAGGACACCTGCTAAACGTGAACCAGAGCCCGCAGCACACGTACACGTAGAAATACGTCGGTGAAGTTATCACTGTTAGGATTTTGAAGGAGATTGGGATGGCTAAAATATTAAGACAAGCTTCAAGTTAAATTGTCTCATATATTCAACCTACATAAACATTTAAGTATCAAACTAAAATATTGTTTATTCAAATTTCAACCACATTATAATCTAGTTAAAGCATATAGGTACGTACGTGATTTATTTCGTAAATCAATATTCAATGAGAGCACTCTAAACATTGTGGAGATATTTGATATCATCGTCGGCAGGTCACTGTGTTCTAGGCCAAACCTGCGAACTGATTCTAACATTGTGCTCCGTCAGGTCCTTGCTTCTTAAAGTTAAGAGTGAACCAATTAAACCTTATAATAATATCAACATGAGTAGGTGGTTGTCACTACTTCGATTAATTTAGGTAGGTGTTTTTATATTTTATTTGGTGTCGAAAACAATCACGAAATCTACAAACTACAAACTCTTAATAGGTACTATGGCATGGAGAACCCCTGTAAAACATCTAAAATAGTTGATATGAAAACAAAACAAATATAAACAAACAATAATGTGATAAATACAAGCAGCTGCAACATAAAAATCAAGATATTTTAACTTAAAGCTTAAAATGGAAAAAGTTATTTTGACAATCGTCCTATAACAATAACTGCAAATAGGCCATCGCGAGATATTGCTAGGCGCAAACGGTAATGCGCCGTGTTTCACTCATAATTCCGAAACCCTTCACTAAATGCTGGAGATAAGCGAATTATGCAAAAGAACCTTTTGAACAATGGAACATTTAACAAGATTTCTTTTTCTTTTTATTCGTGGAATATTTTTTATTTCGAGCGCGTTTTACAAAATGTAGGGCAACCATACTCGCTGTTGGCATCCCACCACTTATTGGCATCTATGACTTTAAGTTAAAATAACAAGAAAACCATGACTTTAACCCCTGATTTTATGTCAAAAATGGAAAGATTGTACATTTTTTAATCTAAAACCCTTAACTTTAACCTCAAACTCAGACATAATTAGTACAAACTTTTAGTTTGTTTGGGACATACACTAAAAAGTCCCCTTTTTTACGCATTTTCTTAAGGACCGGTACTTGTGCCAGTAACCGGGTAACCGGAAAATTTTGGATCAAATGTAAAAAACTTATGTTTCTAGTATGATTTTTTTACAAAAATCTAGAAAAATTAAAAAACGAGTAGAGTTCTATAATCTGATATCCTTTTAGCGAAATAACGGGTCATAGAGCGTTTTGGTGACTGATTTTCTCCGAGTAGACGCTTAAGGTGCCAATAGCTGGGGGTTTTACCCTACGTAGGATATTTAATTTCAAATATTAAGTAGCTTTTTTTGTAAGGGACTTAAGATTGTTATTTCAGAATACTTTGTACATGATAAGTGTTATGAGTAGGCAGTACTTATTTCGTGTTTTATATCGAGGGGTGAAGAGCAATTTGACTTAAGCAACACTTTTGGGCGATATTGATTTATATACATATTTAGAATCAGCTAATTTTTCTGCGTCGAATATGTATGCTCTCCTGTAAAGTTAAATAACCTTTTACGCCTCGATATGTTCCACCAACTTTTAAACTTATTAGGAAATGTAGGAAGAGACTCACAGTAGTTACATTCAGTAATTTTTAGAATAATTGGGTATCTTCTGTACTTTTTGAACAACTAAATAATATATTACAGAATGCGCACATCGGTTCAAGGTAGGTAGCGGAATTTTCAATTCGCTAACTACTACCTCGTCATTAATACCCAACCTACATTTAGTCATTAAAATTACAGACCGAGCCGTATAGCTAACCGGTATTTGAAAATTTAAACAGAAAATCGCAGTTCCCGATGTCCTATTAATAAAATATTTCATGAATTCATACAGCATTCTATGCAATATATAAATAATAAAATTATGAAGCCGTTTATTATTATAATTGGTGATTATGCGATGTTCAGAAAATTATTTTTATTTCTGTATACCAAAACGAACTCTATATCTATATCATCATCATCAATTTCATCTGAGAATCTCATCTCATTTTCATCTGAGATTATCACTTGCTAAGAAACGGTGACGGAAAACATCGTGAGGAAACCTGTGTGCCCGGTATAATGGCAATAGGCTCGCCCCCTATTACATTGGGACCAAAATACATCGGCGAAGTGTGGGCGCACTGCAGTGCACCTCTGCCTACCCCTTCGGGGAATACAGGCGTGATGATGATGATGATGTATTTATCATCATCAATACATAGTATAAAACAAAGTCGCTTCCCGCTGTCCCTATGTACGCTTATTTCTTTAAAACTACGCAACGGATTTTGATGCGGTTTTTTTTTATCGATAGATTGATCCAAGAGGAAGATTTATATGTATAATACATTTATAATATAGTAGAGAAACACTGATAATTTTAGGTGGCGTTGCTTTCGTATGTCACTAATTCTAAGGCGGTAAATTGTGGCAAAAACGCCGCAACCACTCTGCAAAATTCGCTCTCGCCGTCAATGTTATTTCGTTGAAGAATGAACTTTTTCTATAAGACAATACAGTTCGTTTTGGTATTGACAAACATTTTACAGGGCGCGTCTTGACGCCATTGTCTGCTCGGGGCTTGAGTCTTTGTTATGTGTAATATATATGCACGATCAATAAATACAAGCACCATGGAAACGTTTCAACTAAATAATCACAATATACAACTTTATTATTACGTTTTTATTTATTTAGTATTGCCATTCAATGTGGCAATGCTGGCAGCCTTCTGGGAACATTGCCGAGCGACAGCGGTTTGGCACAAATGTGGCACAATATGTTCTTTTTATTTTCTATCTTTGTATTATTTCTTACAATTAATTTTATTTGCTTTGTGTTATGTCAATACAATTTCTTGAGTAAATGACTTTAGTAGATAAAGTTTTATTTTATTCATTTTCACTACAACGACCTCCAAACTGCATCCAATTAGTAACTTGCCAGTCGCGCTTGCTACAAACTATTTCACTCCGTAAGGGAAATAGTTTGTAAGCAGTAATATAGATAAGGATGATTTGCACATTACACTCATTAGTTATCTATTACAACAAATTGTAGTTGAATAATACATCCGCTACTGGATGGACGTGTTTAAGATATTTTATTGGGTTTAAAATGGTAACGCCGATAGTGAAAGAAGTAAGTTTTTTAATTAAGATACTACCGAGACTGATTTGGAGGTGTTTCTAACACTCTACTCACGACCACGAAAGGGATGGAGCTAATGAAAAACACAGTCAAATCAGTCTATCTATCCTTAATCAAGGGATAAAGTGTTTAGCGTCCGTATCTAGCGGGTTTTAGGCCCGTGAATAGTAGTTTTTGCAAGTTTGTTTATCCCATACTAATCACCTACAAATCATGGAAACTATAACAGTTTTAGAACATTAGAGCAACTGTTCCAATTACGAATACACCCAAAACCTTGCTTTATAGACTTTGCTATCTATGTAACTGCTAAGAATACTCAAGGTTCTGACTTTTCTATTTATGTAACTGCTAATATTACGATGCACGACTAATATACCTAACATGAAATAACAAATACAACTTGAGTTAATTACTAAGCATGTCACTATCTTAGATAAATAGATAGATAACTCTTTATTGTTCCACCTCTTACAGAAATACAAATTATACAAATACGATAAAAAAAAAAGTGCAAAAGTGATCTCTACCAGGCAACCTTTGGATGGAGAGGAATTAAAGTACTGTAGCGTACAGTATTAGTAAGGACGAGGTGTACTAAACAAATAACATACACTTGTTTATGGAAATTCGTTCTGGGTGTCAAACATTGTTAACTTACCTGTGCTGTAAATTTTTATAGTGGCTGGTGATGATACCGCTGATCTTTCACCACCTGGCGATCGGGTTCGTGCTGGCCTACCCTGCAATCCTCACGCCAGCCATCACCGGAGGCAGTCAAGATATCCTCGCAACGACGGATCAGGCGTCCTGGATAGGTGAGGTGATTAAGATGCATATTCGAATCTTGCCCTATATAATCTACAGTAGCCGTTTATTCCTTAGGACTTCAAATAAAAAATATTTGAAATTAAATAAGCCAAATTTAACTATTTATTCAGTCATGTTTAATAGTGTTTTTCTTTCAGCGGCTGCGTATAGCATGACTGGTAGTATTGGCTTCCTCATCCTTCCACCCTTGATGCAGTTGTACGGACGGAGATTTATCAACATTGTCATGAATATCATCATTTTCGTTGGTTGGATCATCATCGCCTTGGCCCCTAACGTTCCCACTTTAATAGCTGGCCGTGCTATTCAAGGGATCTCTTTCGGCGGTCTATACATCTGCAGCATCTTAGCTGGGGAATATAGTCATCCCAAACGTAGGGGTTTCTTCATAATATTTAAAATTACTGCTACAAGTGTTGGTGAATTGATATGCCATGGTTTTGGATTCACATTATCCTGGAGATTCATGGCTTGGATGGCATCCATACCACCAGCAGTCGCTGCTTTGGGAACCATCGTTTGGCCGGAAAGTCCATCGTGGTTGGCATATAAAGGACGATACGAGGAATGTATTAAATCCTTCGAATGGATCAGAGGGAAGAACTTAGAATCAAAACGAGAGGTCAACGAGTTGATTATGGCTCAGCAAGAAATTAGGAATTTGAAGCGTTCAAAGAAGGAAGAGAGCTGGTTGATAAGGACAATACAAGCATTCCGTTCTAAGGCATTCCAAAAGCCATTCATAGTGGTACTTATGCTTATAATTCTTACACAAGTGTGCGGTCGACATTTTCTGTTAGCCTACGTCATTCAGATAATGATTTCTTTGACGGGTGACAAATCCAAAGCTTATTACTACACAATAGGATTAGACGGAATGAAGATTTTAGCTGTATTGACCTCTAGTTATATAGTAAGATTGTTTAATAGGCGACCATTGTTGATATTGACTGGAATGATATCTTGTGTGTTATCATTCCTAATGTGTATTTTTCATTATTTAGGTCATCAGAATATTCTAGATGTGAAATGGTTGACTCCAATCATATTAATATTGTATAATATAGTTTGTTATGTGGGCGTTATACCAGTTTCTATGGTGTTGAAAGGAGAATTGTTTCCTATAGAGTATAAAGGACTTGGAACGAGTGTATTAGGTATATTTCATTCCTTATCTAGTATGGCTCTAATGAAACTAACAGCCGTAATGTTGGAGTCCTTGGATACTCACGGTACTTTCGGTACATACATGGTGATAGCGTTCTCTTCTTTGGGTTGTTTATTATTTACTTTACCGGAAACTAAAGATAGGACATTACAAGATATAGAGTTGGAGTTTATTGACATAAAGTTACCTAAAGATGTAAACGAAACTTCAATTAGTTTAGTGAAAATGGGTAAGACCTACCTTCAAAAATAAATTTTCGTGTTGTTTTTCTTTTATTCTACTGAAGATGGCCGAGCCAGCCACACACCAACCCATAGACACCAAACACTCTTGTAATACTTATTATTTTATTGAGAACCATAAGCCCACAAGCACGTTGAAATTCGGGCGATATTTTTTTTGCTCATACCGAAAGTAACTGTATTAGCTCATGGAAAACGCTCATTCTTCAACGAAATGACATCGATGACGCGTGACTTTTACCACAGAATTTCAATCTTTATGTATATTAATACAGAGTTCGTTTTGGTATTGGCAAAAACATCTACCAGGGGCTTTAAGAATGTACCTACATACATGCATCTGTGTTATTTTGTTTACAAGAATGAAGTAAATAGTGCCGTAATGAGAGACTTGATACATTTCACGTGGAGGGTACAAAGGACGGACCCTTAGTAACGGAGAAGGCATTAGGCCCTTAGCGGACCAATTAAGGGTTATTTAAATGGCGGCCATTTGATATCTTGACTTACACCGACCTATTTATATTACCAAAGGGAGGCTAAGGGTCTTTCGGGGGAAAATATTGCATTGATTTATATTGATAGTTCAGTGCCTTTGTAGGCGAAAGTATTTACTTAGTTCGTATTTATTTATAGGTCAATAACCCACCGACACCTTGGTCTTGGGCGGTTGCGGGTTTGATTCTCGGCAACGGAACATTTCGGAAATAGCCGATTAGGAATATGCCCCTGGTCTGGGTGTCTTGAAAAATTAATACCCAACGCGTCAATATGACACCATTTTTAATGGTTATGGAATATTATCAAAACCTGTATATTCATAATTATTATGGATTGAATACCGTCAGTGCGGGTTACTTTAGCTCTGGGGGAAGTCAAAAACAATAGACGTCTCGAACTAAAACGATTACTGTCATTATTACCAAGAGGCGAGAAGTTCAAACTTTTTTCCGTTTTGAGCGAAAGTTCCCCCCCAGAGCTAAAGTAACCCGCACTTACGGTATCCATATTGGCCTATGCCAACAAATCACGTAATCATAGTCAGAAACCATTTATCAATACTTCCTACCAGATAGGCACATTCTTTGTGAACTTTATCATTTTGAAATCCACGGCAAATACCTATTGGGCGTAATTTAGCGAAAAGCGAATCCAATTCACAAATTTGACCAAAAATGGTTTAAGCATACTAAACGGTTCCTAAAGGAGGCCTTTTCAATCAACAAAAAGATCGCATCAAAAAATAAAAGCAAATAGCATTTTTACCACCTAGGTTATCATCCCACATGTAGGTATTTTTATACTTCAATAAAAGAACCTAAAACTAAATACCTTAATTAATATAATATAAAAACTAAAATATATTATTAAAAGGAGTCCCTTTAGGCAAAATTCCGAAGACACTGGCAGCGTTCCCCCTTTGAATAGCTACACTAATTCTTTGTCCGAGGTAGCTGCCAGCTCTTCGGTCTTGTAGGTCATTATCAAATTTTAATCTCAAAATAAATAAATAAATAAATAAACCGTTTTGATGTGGATTGGATCCTTTTTGTTTAACAACGTCTATTGTAATATGCCCAAATAACAAAGTTACAATTGAATGCCCATTAGTAGTACCAGTTAAAACTTCTCCGATGTGACATCAAAAGTTATATTCTAATTAACGATCGTCACAAAGGTTTTCCATCAAACCTTTCGTTTCACGTTCATTGTAATTCTGATACTTACAAGCTCTTTGTCTGGCTAACTGCGTTTAATTTTAAAGTTACGAACTTGTTTAGTAAGGCCCTTGATAAATATCTTTATAAACCTAAAATTATTTAACTACCTACTTACCAGTACAATCTTTTGGCACAACTGTTGTGAGAACACTTCGCACCTTTAATATTATAGAGACCTAACTCAAAAATAATGTTGTTGAAAAATGTTCGTTAGGGTCGTTCCCTTTAAGATTTATAATCGAAATCCTTAAATTTCAAAATGGGTCTCTATACTTTTAAAGGTGCGAGTGTTAAAATGTTTTTTCCTGATTAAATAACTTCCTACCTGCTTTAATGAAAACGTTTTTACTCAACTGTGAATATTATTCGCTTAATATCAACACATAATAATGTGACCATCTCGCCCCCTAATACATTGGGACCAAAATACATCGGCGAAGTGTGGGCGCACTACAGTGCACCTCTGCCTTCCACTTCGGGGAATAAAGGCGTGATGATGTATTTATAATAATGTGAAGTCACCGTTGTTTTAAATTGTAGACTTAACCACCTTACGATCATTACCACCATAGAACTATTACGTCCTAATATATTATCTATGATAATTGAAAACCATAATACAAAAACACTAAAATGAGAAGGAACACACAATAAACAAAAATAAACAACAAATAAAGAATTCTATTTTAAATCAGCATATTCCTTCTTCTTTTAAGAAATAATGAAATAGGTGTAATATGTGTATATTGGACTCTGATGAAATAAAATGGCTACAGCGAGTTTAAAGTCAGTGCCAAGTAATGAATAGCAACATCAAATTCAATAAAAAAAAACATTATAACCAAAAATGGACGATGTACATGGCGGATGAATCTGAAATATTTAAAAAATACGAAAAAATAAAAATGATTTAATAGCGAATAGTAGATGAAGTAATATTTATATATTTACTGTACATTAATTCGTTTATTTAAATCACAACTATTACACGTAAGTAAACTGGCAGTTTCTACAAGGGCAACCCAGCGTTTGCTACGCTAACGAGAGCTTAGCTTTGTAGCTCACTTTTCAAAAATGATCTCACAGACAACTTTTCACCTACCGTAGGTTTATTAAATCTATATGTAATACCGCAGACAGAATATGAATTTGAGGTAATTTTATTTCAAAATTTGTCAATAAGATCTATGTAACCCAATTATATTTAATAGGATCATAAAGGGGATTCATCCGCCATCTTTATCATGGTAACCATTGTTATTTATAACTAGCTGTGCCCGCGACTTCGCCCGCGTGGACTTTAGGGAGATTACCCGGAAATATGGGTATTATGTTTTCCCGCGGAACCCTAATGCTTTTTCTAAAAATCAAAGTAGCCTAAGTTACGCCTTGGAACGTCAGCTATCTGTCAGTGAAAGTCCCATTGAAATCGGTTCAGCCGTTTAGAAGTTTACCTCAAACAAACAGACAGACAGACAGACAGACAGACAGACAGACAGACAAACATTTTTAAAATTGCGTTTTCGTTATAGGTATCGTATATACTTTTATACGCATTTGGTAAAAAAGTGTTATTTTGGTTTTACAAACAGACACTCCAATTTTATTTATTTGTATGTATGTATAGATAGATGTGTATTTATTAAATCTGTCCTTGCTTTGAATTACTTGACATTGGCGAAATACCCGTTCCAGTCGCAAGGGAAGCCATTCCTCATCTTATTCAATTAAATATCATCATTTCGTATAGAAAAGAAGAATCATATAGGTAAGAGTGATATAATAAGGCTTGAAATAGAGTTGCTCTTAAGTTTTCGGTGGTTAGGTACATTTGTAGATCATTGCGAATTAAAAGTTCTTTGTGAAAGGATGCCTAGTCACCCTAAGTTTCAAAGTCGTGGCAGATAACCTACCGCACCGCAGGCAGGTGCAGAGGTCGCTTTGAGCAATTTGCGCTGAGCCACGGCCCCTCGGGATTGTAGCCGCTCCGTGTCCTAATTGACCGTATAATGGGACAGTTCCTGGTCTACATTGGACGTGAAATTCAAACGAGTACCTAGCCATCTTGTAGAAGATATGTTCCTTTTCAATAATCGAGACTTAATTTTCAACATTAAAATGAGGCGATATTGCGACGAGAAAATCTCGAATTAGTAAATATAAGTTAAACGTGAGATGACAAAATAAAACAGATTAGACATTATGCGGCCAGATGCTAACTGTAAGGCGAGATGCTAACTCTTTATTAGGCGTCGCGACGCACAGTATTAGGCTTCGCGACGCTCTTGTCGTGACACTCACTTTTAGGCGTCGTGATGCTCACGATCAGTCGTCACGACGGTAGCTAGTAGACGTCCACTATACGGCGTTGCGACCCTCGCTATTAAACGTCACGTCACTCACTATTTGGCCCGGCGCTCTTTATAGGGCGTCACAACGCTCACTGTAGGGCGTCACGACGCTCGCTATTACTGTATTTTTTATAGTGTCGTCGCGAAGCTCTTATTATTTTATTGTGGCGTCGCGACGCTGTTATTATTTTATAGTGGCGTCGCGACACTTTTATTATTTTATACGGGCGTCGCGACACTCTTATTTTTTAATAGTGGTGTCGCGATGAAGTTAGCTATTAAGCGTCGTGACGCTCGCTATCAGGCATCGCGACGCTCACTATTAGGCGTTGCGCCGCTCTCTATTAGGCGACGTGTCTCACTATTAGGCGTTGTGACGCTCATTATAAGGCGTCGCGACGCTTATTATAAGGCGTCGCGATAATCATTATAAGACATCGCGACGATTTCTATAAGGCATCACGACGCTCACTACTAAGCGTCGTGACGCTCACTATTAGGCGTTGTGACGCTCATTATTAGGCGTCGCGACTCTCTTTATTGGGCGGCGTGGCGCTCGCTATTAAGCGTTGTGACGCTCACTATTAGGCGTTGTAACGCTCATTATAACGTGACGCGACGCTCATTAAAGACGTTTCGACGCTCGCTATTGGTGTTGCGGTGTGATGTTCTAGTCACGGTTTGAACTGTCATTCATGAATCCCAAACAGTACATGACGTACGAAACGATGCAAGTTAGACATTTACATACAACTGCAATCGTAAAAATATTTCTTTAAAAAAAAAGCTTCAATAACTCATCTTTGGCTAACAACAGGCTTTGGCTAGGAATGGTTCACACGAGCGGTCTTTTGGACTCAATAATAGGAATGTCTCCTTGGAAGATAGCAGTACCGATACTATAAATAGGCTTTTACAAGAGTATTTAAATAAGTACTGAGTCACAAGTGCAGCCACGCCTTCATTGCATTAAAAATCATACACCAAATAGCTATTTTTTAAAAGTTATTCTATTTTTTTACTAAATACATTGAACCTTTAACTTTGAAACTAAAGTATATTTCTACGAGAGCCCATTTATCAATGAATAATACATAGTTTTAGGCAATCGTTACAATAATGATACAAGTCGCGAAGTAGGGCAATGAAGATTACACGTGGAAAGTTGGCAAGAATGAATGAGGGTAGGACGGAACCATAGATAACAAAAAACTCAAACCGACTTCAAAAACCTAGGTGCATTAAAAAGCTAGAAATAACCTTATAATTAATTCATTACATTTGGAGTAGGTGCCAATCTACGTCAGACTAGGCAAATACACACATGAATTGGCAACGACTTCAAATGTAATTAATTATAAGATTATTTCTAGCTTTTTAGTGCACCTAAGTTTTTGAAGTCGGTTTTTGTTAATTTTTAATTTTTTCACGCTTTTTAGTGTCAATATTCGTTGAAAATATACAATTATTATCACCTCATAACAACCCTAAAAAAGTAAATATTTACAGCCAAAAAAATAATCAAAAAATCAAATTTTTATGGGACCAAATGACATCTATTCCGCATCAAACAAAAAAAGAATCACGTAAATCGGATCATAACTCGCAGCGTAATCGGTAACATACATTAAAAAAAATACCTATCGAATTGGGAACCTCTTCCTTATTGGAAGTCGGTTAAAAATAAATAAGGTTGGAATGGCAAAAACTATAGGCTTGTATGAAAAACTGCTTATTATATCTAAATAAGAAGGGAAACCCATATATCGCATTATTACTACGTTAAATTGATAAACTCTCTTCGTAACTTTTAACTACAAGCCATATTATAAGGCAATGCGTATGGATTTCTTACGCAACCATTAAATATAGGTTTTATACGAAGGACATATTTATAACATAATTCAATGAAGTTCTGAGTGGGCCCAGAGACGTTACCAGGCGTGCGTCAATTTTTTCCAATACCAAAACGAACTCAGTGTTAATGAACATAAAGATTTGATTTGTGTGATAAAAGTTATTTATGACATTTCATTGAAGATCTTTTTGTTTGATCAAAATTTGGTCGCACTTATTTGGACGCGTATGTGTGCTTTAGGTACTGAACTAGATTACTTGGAGAAAGAAATTCATCTCGGTAGGGCAGAACCTATTTTTTTTGCAAGGAAAAGCATGTCATGAATAATTGCGAACTAGACATTATTATACGATTAGTATGTGTTCAGCTGTGATAGACCCGAGCTAGGCCTAACATCGGAGCGAAGTTGTATTTTTAAAATTACGTTAAAATCTTATGACCCTCGATTTCAAAGTTACAGTGTTACTTGCGGTTAAGTACTTTGTTCAATTATTAGGGTTAAACTAGTTGTCCTTTAACGAGTTGGAAGTGTAGCTGGGGCCCTATTCATCGTTAGTAGCACCTCTAGATCGAGTCTAGCCCCTAGCGACTCCTGTTGCCCGGCGTCCGGACCGGGACAGATTTGTGAGTCTAGGCGTAGCCTGTTCCTTCAGAGCTGATCCAAAGATGAATTAATGTACTATTGAGCATTTAACGAACAAGCGTCTAATCGAAGATTGATGCGAGTGATCTATTTAGCCGGGGCCGTACCTCCAAAACAAATCTAGCCTCTACCGACTCCTGTTGCCTGGCGTCCGGACCAGGGCAGATATGCGAGTCTAGGCGTAGCTTATTTCTTTGGTATCGAACCGGAACTGCCAAGTACTCAAGTGCGTTTTATAGTACAGCATCGTGCACTTTGTTTATTGTTTATTTGTGTTATGGGGCCCCTATTATAATATATTTTTATTGCGCATTATTATCGCCATAGCGATATTTGTTGAGCACTGTACTGGAGTTCAGGCGAGATCTCTAGACCGAGGAAATATTGGCGAGGCGTCTATTAATGAGTTTATAAATCAGTTTTTGATATGATATTGATAAAGATATTGATATGTTACTGTAAAACTATCGATCAGTCATCGATCGGTCAATTATTAGCACTATATATATACAATCATTTATTGCATCAACTATCGACCTTAGCTTGCAAACGCTCAAAAAGTATTCTAAACAAATAGCTTTAGAGTAACAGTTGACTCAAAGCCTGGTAATTTATATATATGAATGATTTTAGCTATACTAGTGGCTCGTTAGGTGAATCAGGGGTTTGTAGAGTACAAACGCACACTCAAACAGAAATTCAGTACTTGTTTATTTCATGTAAGCACAAACACACAGACATATAAAACAATGCAGGCATAAACAGATAGATAAGGCTTATTCTAAAGTTCGTGGTTATATTTATGATATTGTACTGGTCCCGCCACTGATGGCACGATCGAATAGTTTGTCTAGGCAGCCTAGCCCTAGAGAAGCTTTTCGTCAAAGCCTCCCTTTCGCTTAAACGCGCCTCAGATAAATAAGAACATCTATGCCCTTACTTATCCTACACAACCAGTACAAAGGCTAAGATTTTAATATTTACAGTATTCGAAAGATTTCAAGCTTAATAAAATTGGACTTCTAAAAGAAATGGGCTTTTGTCTCAATGTATATGAAATAACCACGGACAAGTAATTATTCATAATTGTGTACGATGTGTTAGGAACATGAAATTGCGAGTTTATTAGTTAGTCTTTATTTAGTACGTCATGATGATATTCAGGTAATTAATTGACCTATAGGTCATAAAGAAAGTGTTCCAGACAAATCGCATCGATACAACATTCGTACAAATAGGTACTTAGCTTTAGTTCAGCCTCCAGCAAGACACTGACTTTACTTTATTGAACTATACTAGATTGACCAGAGACAAACACTGACGCTAACGATAGAATAATACAAATATGCTAAAAAGGTACTGAACAGGACGACCACCAGACGAAGACTTCCCTAAACTTAAAGCTACTCAGGCGCCGCTGATCTCCTCCCATCAGGAACTCTCGGGGCGTGGCCTGCGTCGGATCAGCCAATCCAACAACGGTGTTACTATAATGCCGCTATTCCGCTGTGACGTCGACTTGTCGAGACAATGCCTGTACGTTGCCCGCAACCGGACTAGATGGCGTCAGCTAACTCGCATAGATCCAATGGCGCTGAAACATTATAATTTAACCAGCTTTAATTCAAGCTAATAACAGTGTTCAAAGTATAAAACGAGTTATACGATCAGTCGTGATATGTTTTATTTATTAGAGTGAATGATAACTTGATAACAGTTTGTGTGATAATTAATCACAATTCTTTAAAATCGACAGGCGCCATTGCCAACCTTAAAGAATCATATTATTCTATGATAAAGCCTTAATTCTAAAGCTTATAACTAAATTCCCATGTTCATGCAATGTCTTAATACTACCATTCATTAATTTTAAAACTATTGTCTAAACATTGTATATTCGAACCATTCCCACGAATCCCAGACGAATCAGGTAGTGGAGCCAACACGTGTAGAGTGCCGGCAATTAAATAAATCTTTTGTACAAGTGGACTGTTGGAATGAATAGCTTTTAGTGTTCGATTGTTACCACTTGTAAAATCTCTGGGTCCCTTTTTGTTTATACTCTGCACATGTTTGAGTTCTTAGAAAGTTAGAGACAACAAAAAAAAATAGCATTCAGTAATTGATGGATCACGGTTCCATCACACAGCCCTAGCCGTGATACATAATAATATATATTCTATAGCATCTTATGTGACCGTACCATGAATTTATAATGAATCAGTTGCAACTTTGATTTGTACGGACTTTCACGTAATAAATTATGTAAGTCAATATAAATCAGTTCAGTATTTGGTGAGCTGCCATCATTAACTGTTTGATTACATTTACCGTTTTATTAACTATCAAAATGTTTGAAACGATACAAAAGTTTGGACTCACATTTTGTGATCTCCCGACCATGATTTGGAATTTGTCCGTATTTTTGAGAGTACTTGCGTTAGATATTGATCCCCGTAATAAAAAGGGTAAGTAAAAAACAATAAAAAAACCCAAGACTACAGTTTTAAAACAGAAACTTCTAAAAGTCCGCAGAATTTCAACGAAAACATAAGACAATACTGGAAGTCCGATGCTTGTTACGGCTCGTTCCTCAAAAACTCATCGTAACTGTTACTGATAACGACATTTTAATATGAACCCAGCATTAGAAGGCAACAGTCATAATAATTGGGTGACAGGTCACAATTGCTAGTCATTCAGCGAATAACAACATCCATTGTTTCGCCATCCGAGGAACAAATTTAAGATCTTCATTCCAGGTATCCCGTTCATCTACTACATAGTGACAGCTATAGTAATCCTATGCTACTTCTATGTCTATCTGTTCTCAATGAGCTGGTTCGTCTTCTGGAGATGTGCAGAAACGGGGGACGTGTTGGCTGCCCTTATTATATTCTCTCTGGGGGTCTCCAGCGAAATTGGCACTGTCAAGTTTTTCTTTATGCTTTTTTACCGGTAAGATATTTTCTATTGCTTCTGTAATAGCTCATCTCTATTCATCGAGATCAAAAAGAAAATTCTAGGTGTTGTTCTCATGTTTCTATTAATCTTTACAATATATGGAACTGTTATTAGCAGTTAATGAATAGTTTATGTGAGTGAACAACTCGATATAATCCATGACTTAAGTTTTAACGCGCTCTAACTATGCTGTTATTACGTGGGGGAATTAATATACTAGGTGTTCGGAAAGAGCATGATAGTTGTTCCAATGATCAATAAAAAGCTTTGTCTTACTTAAAAGGGGGTATCTTAGAAGCATGGTTTGACAAATTTCACAATTCGATTCCAGCGATAATGTGAAACGCATCGTGTCTGATTGCCTCGCCTGTAGCCGCTCGGTGGAGCTCAAGAGTCGGTTCTCCAACAACCTGCTGAGCTGCCTCCGAGACGTGAAGAAGCGAGCAATAACCTTCTGGCTGGTAATCATGGGCAACGGAGTGGTGTACATCCTCAAGGCTATACTGATGCCAGGAAGGCATATGATGGAAGATCATTTTATATTCTATGGTAACTAAATACGAAAGTCAATCTAATAGCTCTTCATAATTCAACTCCCCATATTTTTATTAATTAGCAACTTAAACATTAAAATTAAAATAATTAATTTTATAACATCCTGATTTGATACTAACAAAATTTGTCTTAATTGAGTACTTAATTTTATTTGCTGTGGTCAGGACACGAGTGACAATATGAGTTGGCATGCCACTATCACACAGCCATCAGTATATCCTCAGTTTTGGTGAATATCGAGGTGCTCTTATTATTTGCACTCTCAAAAACTATTTGAACCGTAACTAACATTCCGTAAATATAACCCTTTTTCTGAAGCAGTCGAGTAATAAGCAGTTATTGAAGCCATTATGATTTTGTCCACAGGCTTAGAACCGATGTTCGAGACACCAAACTACCAAATCGCATTCCTGCTGTCTTCTGCTGGAGTGGTATTCACGTGCTACCCCCCAGCCAACATCCAAGCCTTCATCATCATCATTAGCGGATACATAGAAGCACAAATGCTCGCGCTGACCGAGGAAATGGTCCACCTGTACGAGGACGCAAAGGACCACTACAACAATATGCCAGGAAATAGTTCCAATGAAACGGAGACAGATATAGCTCAAAGAAACAAGATAACCAATGAATACATTAAGGAACGATTGAAAACGATAACCCAAAGTCATGCGAAAAATATTGACATTTTGAATCAAGTTCAACATGTATTCAGTGGTGCTATAGTATTAGAATTTGTGCTACTAATGTCTGGTTTGATAGCAGAACTGCTCGGTGGATTGGAAAACACGTATATTGAAGTTCCGTTTGCTCTTATGCAAGTAGGCATGGACTGTTTCACGGGACAGAGGATAATGGATGCGAGCGCCAAGTTCGAAGCGGCAGTGTATAGCTGTCATTGGGAGATGTTTGACACTTCTAATACGAAGATAGTGCTGATCATGCTCCAGAATGCACAGAGGACCATGAAACTGTCTGCTGGAGGGATTACGACGTTAAGCTTTCAATGTTTTATGACGGTGATAAGGTCTATTTACTCTGCGTATACGACACTAAGAACCACTATGAATTAATTTTATGTGCTTTGATATTTATTTCACCTAACTTTTCGTGCAATTAATTAGTTTCGTCTAATCAATAGGTGTTTACCTGTTACTTCTGGTATATTAATTAGGTATCCAGCGTTAAGCCGCGATGCTATCTAGACACATTCAAACACCTATTGACCTCGGGAGGTCACAATCCTACCGAGATGCAGAAATAACTCAAAACTGCACAACTCCATCGAGTGGCAAATATCTACACTATATATTTGGACAATATGGCTTTATTGAAAAAGTATGGCCACGTTTAAAAACCTTATGAATTTAGTATCTGCGTTTTAATTTACCTAAACAATAGAGTGGACACAATGTGTTATACGTATATTCTGTCTATGCAACACCGTATGGCCTTAATTATAATGTCAAATTGTGTAGAATGTGTGTGGGTACGGGTGAAAGATATAACACCTCTATTCAAACAACAAACAACGCGATTGCACCCTGCAACCTATACTTAACATCGCGTCATCGCGTCGACAATAATTGTTGTTTACTGTACAATGGGGGAAAGGGGTAACATGGGGACATTGGGCCTTGTCATTACACCTTTTAGCAATACGACTTTATGTATTCGACAGTTGGTTTATTATACAAACATTAAAGTAACATTAAAAACAATACTGTCGTAATGTTGGTGGTGATGCAGCAGGACACTATGTATAAAAAACAATCCAAATTAAAAATTATAAATATTATATTTCAAAGATAATCCAACCTCAAGGCTTGCCCTGCTCAGATCTTGGAGCATTTCTTACAGTTCGAACGGACCCGCAGAGGTGGACAAATCGTGCTGGATGCCCGAAGGCGGTTGCCGGTATCGTGGCAGACCAATGAGAACATGGTGCGACGATTTGGTCACTTTTGCGGGAGAAACGTGGCCACAACAAGCCCAGGGTAGGGACATGTGGAGACGAGAGGGGGAGGCCTTTGCCCAGCAGTGGGACATACAATAGGCTATAAAAAAATATTTATATATATTTCGACTAACTACTACTTTTTAAGCTCTTTCTCGTTAGCACTCAAGTTAGATATGGTGAGTAGTGTTTAAATTAGGTTTTGCATTTCATTTCAATTACCTTAATCCAGCAGACCGATATTACCTATATTAAAGTGAGAAAATATTATTTTTTATATTATTTCAATCGTTCGAATATCCCTTCCTTCCTCTTTGTTTAGAACCTAATAAGGTAACATAAGAAAACATAGCATGTTTAGAACTCCAGTTAGTATCTAACAGCAGTTCTATTGAAATAACCTCCTAATTCCGATTATATTAAGTACCGTCTTTATTACCATGTGGGAAGAGGTCCGTAAGTTCGGTCTGGAGTACTGCGACCTACCCACCATGATGTGGAACGTCGCCGTATTCCTGAGGGTCTTGACTCTTAATATAGATAGCAGATACAAAGAAGGTAGGTGACAAGACTTTACAGATAGATACAGCCACGATACAGCTCACAAGGGTGGCGGTAGTACAGCGAACACAATGGTATTCCCGCCCTTCAAGCAAAAAACGACACTAACAGAAATTTTGCCGTGATGTCATGAATTCCCTAATTGTTTGAGACGACATTCCGTTTGGGTAAAAGTTTAGAAACTTTCAAAGCATTTTGTTTGCAAAATGTACTACCAGCCAGTACTACCTTAAAGGCCGGCACCGCACTTGCGATGCCCCTGGTGTTGCAGGTGTCCATGGGCGGCGTTGATCACTTACCATCAGGTGAAACGTCTGCCCGTTTGCCTCCCTATCTCATAAAAAAAAAGCCAACGGCACCAGAAAAACAGTTCTGTAGAGCTTGCACGCGCAACTAGACAATACATATGTCTATATGGTCTCTATCACTGCTATTAATTAAGAAAGTGCGAGAGCGATTCGACGCTACATACTCCGTAAAATACGTATTGTTTTGCCACGCCTGCTAGTCCTGCTGGTCATCATTAAAATGTCTTTGCCAGGTATCCCATTCCATTATTACGTGATCACGCTGGTGTCGGCCGCTTGCTACTTCTACGTGTACCTGATATCCATGGTGTGGTTCGTGTTTTACCGCTGTATGCGTACGGGCGACATGGTGCCGGCAATGGTGGTGCTCTCGCTCGGAGTATCTAGCGAGATCGGCACCCTCAAGCTGGCCTATATGTTCGTCCATATGTATGTATAGCAGCTTTAGCGGCTGATATTGTTGGATGCAAAGACCAAGCTGAGTTTTAGAAGCGATTTAACTTTCAAAGACTTCATCGATAACTTAATAAGAATTGAGTATTGTACTCACTGGTTTATTTAACAATTACACACCTTGATTTAGAGATTAAAGCTGTTTTGATAAATCATTTCAGTGTGAAAATTAGGGCGTTGAAATTTTTAGAAGTTTCGATCGCAGCATGATAGTCTTCTATCACGTTTAGGACTAAAATGTTTTGTACATCTTTTGCTAAAGAATATAATCTAGTTTAGCTTCAAAGAGCCGATCTTTTACATAACATCATTTATTTTGCCTCTAAATAATCAATGTTCCTAGTGATAAGCTGAGGAAAATAGCTGACGACTACTTGGAGTGCGATTCGCATGTAGCACCCAACAGCCGCTTCTCCTCCAACCTGCTGAAGTCCCTGAAGAGCGTGAAAAAGCGCGCCATCATCTACTGGATGGTCCTAGTCGGCAACGGGGTTATGTACTTACTGACAGCGATGCTCACTCCCGGAAAGCACTTACCAGAAGATTATTACGTACTTTATGGTACGTCACACTTGCTATATATCTCCAAGGAGAAAACTGAGTTCTCTGTAGGTCTTGACTTACAGAGAGAGCAGATGAGTTAGTAAGTGGCAAATTAAGTGACAAGTCATTGGACCAGTACTATTGTATCCCTTAACATATAAGGTGTCTAGCAGTTTCCATGTTCATTAAAAGAGCTAGCTAGTCCTGGTTAAGTGGCTCATTTTTGTGATCTAGTAATTAAGTTCTTAAAGTTAATGATCTAAGTGCTATATTTGCAGGATTAGAGCCAGCATTCGAATCACCAAACTTCGAGATAACTTGGTTGGCAATGATTGCTGGAGTACTGTTTATATGTTACGTGCCGGCCAACGTTACAGCTTACCTGATCGTCATAGCAGGATACACAGAATCGCAGATGCTTGCATTGAGTGAAGAAATGCTTCATTTATGTTCAGATGCTATAGAAGAAGCGGGAGAAGATGAAGGAAATTATAATGTTGAAGTCGTCAACCAGATCATAAGTAAACGCTTAAAAGATGTGATAAAACGACACGCTGTAGTCCTAAACCTCTACAATCAAGTAGAAGATGCTTTTAGAGGAGGGATCGCCATGGGATTTATTCTGCTGATCCTAGGGTTTACAGTTGAGCTCTTAGGGGGATTAGAGAACACATATTTACAGATGCCTTTCGCGTACATGCAAGTTGCTATGGACTGTTTCACGGGTCAGAGGGTAATGGATGCAAGCGATATGTTTGAGAGGGCGATATACGAATGCCAGTGGGAGAAATTCGACAAATCCAACATGAAAATGGTGCAAGTGATGTTGCAGAATTCGCAGAAGACGATGTGTATGTCCGCTGGTGGGATTACTACCCTGAGCTTCAGCTGTTTGATGACTGTAACCAGGGCTATTTATTCCGCGTATACGGCGCTTAGAACCACCATGAATAAATAAACAATACTATCAGTTATAATAAAATGCACCTTTATGGGCATACCGTCTAGACACTACGTACGCAATAGAAAAATTGTGTGAAAATTTATTTTTCATTGAATTAAAGTAGAAATACATATGTGTGTGACGTTTTTTTCCTTCTCTCATAAAGTCAGTTATAGCATTATATAATATGTATTAAATAATGCTGAGCTTTATACCTACATTCAAAAAGTAAGTATTATAATAGAGGCATTACCTGGCTTAATCCTACCGGAATTTGGAATGAGATCCTAGCTAGCCAGTCAAGAACCCAAAGAGAGGAACTTCCTCACGATGCGTGCCGACTGCCGTCCCAAGGACCTGCCTTCTGAGTTAGGTAGTTGATCTAGCCGACGCTAGCTTCTAAAGGTACGCTTGTGCGTACGGCAAGACGCAACAACACTTTAATATTCAAGAAATAAAAAGAGGTCTTAATAGTGACTGTCTACTTCTATTTTTGAATGTCTACATCTCTCGCCCTCAAGAGAAAATATCTAAATATAAATAACTAAATGAATATAAATAAATAAATAATAATAAATAATGTACAGATACAGCTAAAGATAGAGAACTGTGGCATTCCTTGCTTGGGGGAGGCTTTTACCCGAACGGGGTCCATACAAATATAAATATATGAATAAAATAAAAAATATACAAATAGAATAAAGTAATAAAAATAAACAAATCAAATATGTAATTAAAATTAAGATTAAATGCATGATATTTACTCATACAACCTAAAAGTGTTAAATGTTTAATAAAATTAACTATGTAATAATGTTTATTGTATATAAATTTATCAATCTGTAATTTGTATGGAATTAAATAAAGCTTTATTATTATTATTACATCTCTCGTATCGCTCGCACTTGTAACAGGTGTCCCGATATAGGCCGCAGTGCTATGTCTACCTTTAAGTCCATACTGTCAGCCTGCGATACAATTCTCAGACGCAGTAAGCCAGAACCGTCTTCAGCAAAGTCATTGCGCACTTCTTACCTAGCAATGAGATTATAAGACTTTTTAGTGTCATCTTTGGTAATAAGTAACTCAAAGTCCTTTGCAATGAATTTGATTGTATCCATTACAGTGATGTTGTACCTACTGTCTAGAGAGAGAATTTAAAAGATAACACCACTTCAATACTAAGTGCGCTGATCTTGGTAGACTACCCGAATAATTAAGTTCTGGACGAAAATTGATTCTAAAATCATGTAGGATAAAATCTGTCTATTAGGACCTGTTGAATCTTGTACTTACTGTTGATTTATAACCAACCTATGCAAGCTCGTCGTCTGTAGCTGAAAGCGAGGAAACCGGTGTGGTTGCCGGGCGACTGGTCCCCCAGCCAGGAGTCGGGCCGGAACAGCTGAGCATCGTGGCCCCAGGTGCGCGCCGACCGGCCCGCGCCCCACACATTGATGGCTATTGCACAACCCTTAGGGATCTTGCGTGACTCTATGGAAAACCAAACGATACCCTTATGACCAAATCCAATTATTATGTCGGAAGAGATAAGCTATAGTTAGCGAACCGAAACTGTTGTCTAAGTTGGAATTTTCCACGAATAACTAAAATTAAGTTTTCAACAAAATAATATTGGGGTGATTGGGCGCAAAAATAAGATAAGCAATTTTGTCCTTAGTAAGGACAATTCATAGATTAGATGGAATTTATTTTAGGTATGTGCCATAGGCGTTTTTTATATTTTGCCAAACTAGTTCTGATCTGTAGGTCCCGGTCGGCATATCTCATGACAGCGGGCAGCGGCGGAAACATGCGCAATGTCTCGCTGAGCACCGTCTCGCAGTATCTTACCTCTTCGATAAGTCATCCTTCGTCACGGGACGATCGCTATAGTCGAATATGCTTTGCATCCTAAACATTGACATACCAGAGCTATACCAGACCTCTTACTCAATTTTAGGGAAATTGTAAAAAAAAATAAGGAAATTGTGTCTTTGAAGCAACCACCACGTATATTGCTTGATTCTGTTTGTCTGTATCTTTATATTAAAATTGTAAGCTCCAAGAGGAAATACATCAGGACACGATACGAGAGTAGAATCCTCATCATATTGTAGACTAAGAAAATAACAAAGAGGTATAGGAGATAACAAAGTAAGTACATTGTAAACAGTGCCTACTGAATGGTTTTGTTGGTCATATTAGTAGTACTCACTCAGCAAACAATTTCTCTTGCACCCTCGGCCTGCAGCCGATCATCAACAGGGTGTACGATATAGTGGTAGCCACGGTCTCCTGTCCACCCATTATGAGTGTGTCTTCTTCTACCTTCACCTGCTGCTCAGTCAGCGTTGCGTCGCTTTCACTCATCTCCAGGAAAACGTCGAGAAACGCTTTGAATTTGGTTCACCTACAAAATGCAGGTAACCATAACAAAAGACACGTTCAGTCCTTTGTAGGTAGTTAGCTACTTACAATAAGCCTATCATGAGTGATTAATGAAAATCGACTAGGACTAAATAACTTCGAAATAAGAAAGACTTATCAAAATCAACATCAAAAACTGTTTTATTCGTGTAGGCCAAAAAGCACTTACAAAAAGTCAGATTCTACCACCGGTTCGGAATGCTGCTTCCACTGAGAAGAGCCGGTAAGAAACTCAATGGTTACTCTTTTCAAAATGATAATTGCGAGTAATACATTCTCAGGAGCAGCAATGCCTTGAGAGCAGACAGCACCTTTGCCACAATACTAGAGAAAAATTATACTCACGGCAGTCTAATATTAAATACAAATATAGTCTTTACGCTTAGGAAGCTAGTACAGTAAGGTGCGTCTACTGCTATTTACAATGAAGGGATTATTCTAAACCACAGATGGTTATAGAAATAATTGCTTTGGTATAATGCCTTCAACGCAGTATGGGAGAGAAGATAGTAAGTCATTATGAGGAAAATGGTTAATCATGGTTATCATAAGTTCAATAGTATTCTAAAATTAACATAACTATCTATACTCGTAATGTAGAGGTAGTATACAGACAGTCCGTTTTTTCCTTTTTAGCTACGGAACCCTAAAAATTGTCAGTTTTTGATTTAGTGTTGGGTTTTGGTAAATGGTCGTGTCGGTTACAAATAATAACCAAAATTTACGTCCCAAATATAATAAATTTAATTGCGTAACAGGTAGGTACAGTAAGTTAACTCGCCGGCCTATGCGGCCTTGTGCTGTGTCAGCAGCAGCTACATACATAAAAAGTTACTCTGTGGTTACATACAGTTACTATTGAAATAACAATACTCTAGGAGGGTAGTGTTACTGTACTTACGACGTACGTATAGATATACTCACAAACACCACGCTTATAATTAAACACGCACGGCGCAGTATAAATTGGCAAAATAGGCTCAATCTAGCGTGGGCATCAAGTGGAAATGTGTGATGTGATCAGAACGCTGGAAACTACTGCGCATAGCACATCAAAATCGAAATCGAAAGTACCTACACAACTACAAGTTACGTATGGTGGGTAGGTAGGTACCCAAAGTAATACCTACAAAGTTTTTTTTTGTAGGTACCTACCTACACGTACGCTATAGATAATAATAGAATAGTAGCAATGCACTATTAATTAATTAATATTATGTATATTAGTTTCTTAATTATTTCCTCAGAGTCAAAGGAAGTAAAATCGCATACAAACCATGGAGATATTATAACGAAGATGGCATTTTGAGCCCGCCCTGCGGTTTTTTTTCTGGTTTATCTGATACCGCCATTTTTGTTTTCCCATATAGTTGCCTATGGAGGGTAGAAGTAAAGGAGGGCAATATGTGTATTGAAAAAGTGTCCGTCGAAATGCATGAAATAATAGTTGAAAAATCTTCCACAATGGCGCTACCGCGTCGACACCAGCGCCATCGACGCCCCCCGGGAATAAACCGGTACAGAAAAATCGCTGATTCCGAATCTGGCATAAGCATAACAGAAAAAAAGTCCATAATAGCGCTACCGACCCCCCGTGTCGACGTACATGAGATAACAAAAATGGCGGTAAAATCGCCGCAGAGCTATACGAACAGTGGATACGTTATGGGTAGGTCTAGATACTCTATGGTATTTAATATACCGATCTCTTTCACCCGTGTGTTGAAAGCGATGCTAAATATCTCGTTCCATGTTAAAAATATGATAAAAAAGAAGAAGATCAGTATCTATCTGTCAGTCGATTATTATTATCTGTTGGCCAACTGTCAGCCCAACGAAAGTAATTTGTACGAATTTTATTCGAAAATGTATAGAAATAAAAACAAACAAATATGAAGAGGAATACGCAATTATTTGATTTATACTGGGAAGATATATTGGTGTCCAAGGTTATACCACATCTAACAATCAAGGAATGCTTCAATTTTCGCTGTGTTTCGAAAACTTGTCTGCAAATCATAAATATGTATTTCGCGAAGCTGAAATCGTTGAAGTTGATGAATAAGGGATTCTCGCCGCACACGTTTAGCGTAAGTAACCCATTTAAGTTGCACGTTCAACGTTCGTGATCACTTGCACGTTATTATTACTGAATAAGTACAAGAAATGGTTTTTTTCCAGGTGTTTACACTATCGTGTACGCGTTTAACAATATTGAACTTGAGTCGTGCGAGCGTTAACGACGATGACTTGATCCCGATGTTGTTGAGGAACCAGAACTTGGTCCATTTAAATCTCAGTCAGTGCAAGAATTTGTCAGCAAAATGTTTGCAGCCAGTCATACTATATTGTAATAATTTGAGGACATTGAAATTGGCTCGGTGCTCGTGGCTGACGACGGGAGCGGTGGAGGCGCTGGCGCTGCACCAGTGCTTGCTGGAGGACGTGGACCTCGCCTACTGTGCCACTATATCCGAAAGCTGCATACTGATATTCATAAAGAAGTTCAGACAGTTGAAAACGTTCAACTTGGAAGGCAACAAGCAGGTTTCAGACAAGAGTCTGTATGCTTTATCAAAGTATAGTACCACATTGAAGCTCTTGAATCTGAGTGGATGTTCTGATGTTACTGATAAAGGAGTCAGGTACAATATTTCTACCAAAAAATTCTCATAATATTTTTTTTTTGACTTATTGATATTTTGGTGACTACGGTTTAGTAGTAGTATTATCTATGACTTATGCCTTAGTTGCGCTATGTTCACTTAAAAAACTCAGGTATAACTTGAATCTTCCTTTAATGCCTTTCAAGGTATATAACGCCATTCAAGTATTTCACTTTATAATGCTAAGTGCACAGACAGAAATGAAGGCAAATTGATAAAATAACATGTTAATACCATACCACAAATACCTACATATTATTGTCTTTTTCTTAAGGAGATACCATGTCTGACATATTGCAGAACATTAAACAAAAGTACAATATTTTTCAGAGCACTAGCATTACACAGTCCAAAATTAGAAGGACTGCTGGTCCGAGGATGCCCCAAAGTGACGGAGACCAGCCTGAAGCTGATGAGGAACCGTGTGCACTTGGACCGGAGGCCTGTGGACCCCGCACCAGTACCTATTTATGTACAGGTTTAAAGTGATAATAGTTTAATTGAGCCATATTTAGCCTTAAGAATTAACTTCGAGCAATAGACTGCGCAGGAATGGTAACTCATGGAACTGCTCTAATTGTGGTTTTAATAGTAATAAGTAATTTAGGTTGACTTTCATGATCTACACAAATAAATTAAATTGAAGTGTCTGTAATGACAAAATTTAACAGCTTTTTATTAAATGCATATGAAAGTATATATGTTACTAATAACTGAAATACAACATAATTTTACTTTGTCTGTCCATGTGTATGTCTTGGCTGATTTAGACTGGACTCCACTACTACAGCCCTTTTAACGTCCCACTGCTGGGCACGGGCCTCACCTCATTGCAAGGGGGATTCAGGCCATAGTCCACCACGCTGGCCCAGTGCGGGTTGCCATACTTCACACATCTATCGAGAACTAGACAAGTTCCCTCAGACATGCAGGTTTCCTCACCATGTTTTCCTTCACCATTTCATAGCAAGTGATAATCTCGGATGAAAATGAGATTCGCACATAAATCCCAGAGGTGCGAGCCGGGGTTTGAACCTGCACACTTTGATTGCAAGGCGTGCGTTCGACCACTTGGCTACCTCTGCTATTAGATTGGACTCATAATAAATAAATTTAGTGTGTACAGACAGACACTACATACATTGAATAACTTATCTGCCCTCTAAATACATTCCTATGTATCATAATGTGGGGTTAGCATGCATGTCAAGACTAGACCTCTGTCACGGATTCGCTTGCTCGCTCTCTGTCTTATTTCATACAACAAAGAGAGAGACAAAATCAACATTTTCCCTGACATAGATCTAGTCTGCTACAACTACTGCAGTTATGAGGTGTGATAATCCATGGGATTTAACCTGTTATAATAATTGTCAAAGCTCAGCATGTGTTAAGGATGTCTGTGGAGCACCAATATGGAGTAGGCATCTTATTATCTCATACTTCTTTTGAATGCCGCCTTCTTGCCAAATTAGCTTTTCAGCTTAAATATATTTCATTTATATTAATTAAGAATAGCTTAAAATTGATATGGACATGGATGCATTGTTATTTAATAGGTGGATAAAATAATATTGTGATTAGTTTAAGATTGTAGGTAGGTGCACATAAATATCTGTTTCTAAATTATTAAGTAGCGTAAGATTAATTAGATAAGATGTACTTTTAACCGACTTCAAAAAGGAGGAGGTTCTCAATTCGATGGGTATTTTTTTTTATGTATGTACACTGATTACGCTGCGATTTATTATCCGATTTTCGTGATTCTTTTTTTGTTTGATGCGGAATAGATGCCATTTGGTCCCAAAAAAATTAAAATTGTATGGCCAAGCTTTCATTTTATAAACATTTTTATATTTATTATGATCATTATTTACGTGGATGATGTAATTGTATATGGCTTTTTATGGAGTTTTCATTTAGCTTCATTATCAACCTAAATGAAAACTCCTCTTTCATGTGTGCATTTGCCTAGTCTGGCACCTACTCCAAATGTAATGAATTATTAGGTTATTTTTAGCTTTTTAGTGCACCTAGGTTTTTAGAGTCAGTTTTTGGTTTTTGTTAATTTTTTTTTTTTTTAATTTGTACGCAAGTACTGTCGTTAATTTGCTACTGTTGTGTAAAATATTCTTATGTAAGCACCAGTCTAAATGGAGTTTGAGTTACTATTACCGACTACCACATCTTACTCCACTCGAACTCTCATTAACCAATTGAATGTATGTGATAAATACGGTTGGCACTTACTTCTATTAGATATTACCATGTGAACGGGAGGCTTTACATGGTCGGATCAACTGCCTAACAATAAGCTAGAGCTAATTTTAAGTGAAAGTCTAAGGTTGTACAGTTGCTTAAAGATTCCTAAGCGCAGTTGCCGTGCGTTTAATTTTAATTAGTTACCACACCGTTTCTTTCTGAAAGTAGATTAGTATTGCTAATATACAGGATGTTCCAGAATCCGAAATAATACTTTGACGTTGGGATCAGTATTGGGCATAGAAATGAATGGTATTAAAATTTGATCATCGCCAATTACTATACCACGCAATATCTCCAGTCCTTTGTAAAAATTGCGTTCTGTTTTGTGAATATTGGTAGCCGCCCATCATATGTGTAGTTTACACTGCTAAATAGGATTATGGATGTACCCAAAGGCCAGAACACGATCTATCTATCTATCTATCTATCAGCCAGAGACGTCCACTGCTGAACATAGGCCTCCCCCATAGATCGCCACAAATTACGTTCTTGGGCTTTATGCGCCCATCGACTCCCGGCGACCCTGGTGAGGTCGTCCGTCCATCTGGTCGGGGGTCGTCCCACATTCCGCTTGCCTGTTCGTGGCCGCCACTCTAGGACTTTGATGCCCCAACGGCCATCCGTTCTCCGGGCAATGTGTCCGGCCCATTGCCACTTCAAACGTGCAACCCTTCGAGCTATGTCTGTAACCTTGGTTCTTTTGCGGATGTCCTCATTTCTGATTCTATCGCGCAGTGAAACTCCCAGCATAGCTCGCTCCATTGCACGTTGAGTGACTCTGAGCCGTCTTATGAGTCCCATTGTGTGCGACCACGTCTCGGATCCGTACGTCATCACTGGCAACACACACTGTTCGAAGACTTTTGTCTTCAGGCACTGAGGAATATCGGACGAGAAGATGTGACGCAGTTTCCCGAACGCTGCCCAGCCGAGTTGGATTCGTCGAGTGACCTCCTTCTCGAAGTTGGATCTACCTAATCGGACCGTGTGTCCCAGGTATACGTACTCGTCGACAACTTCGAGAGTAGTGTTCCCAACGACTATTGGGTGAGGTGCGACATGGACATTCGACATGATTTTCGTCTTATCCATGTTCATTTTAAGACCTACCTGTTGAGAAACTCTGTTGAGAACACGATACCTATGACAAATATTCTAAAACCCAGAAACTATGATAGGTGTACACTGTCTTCACTAAGCATCCACATATGAGCTACCGCATATGTACCAGAAGTATTATTTCGGACTTCTGATACACTCTGTAGATAGAATAGAACTGTTCTTATTATTCATTTGGTGTCTATCCTCAGCATTGTGAAGTTGAATTGCCAAAAATAATTGATTTAATTTGGAATAAACAGTATGACCAAAGAATGTGTAAGTAGGAAAGTATAATATTTGTGTAGCTTCTTGTACGTACGTTATATATATTATATGCGTTACATACATAATTAAGACATCCTTACTATGTATTTTAGATGTTATAGCTTAGTGTTTAAGGTCATTTAGTGATTTTTTATGTTGTTTTGACCTGAAAAAGTGCTAGTCTGTTTTGATTGATTTGAATAAGTATTTTAGGTAGCGTGTTTTTATTATTGCTAAGATTAAACCATGTTGTATTTTTTAAATTTTACCCACTTGTTCATAATGCGCGTAGTGTCGCTACTCGCTACCTTTATCATCTACGATTGTTATTATTATAAAAACCTTTTAGTAAATACTTAAGGTATGCTTTAAGAAGGCTTGTGCACTAGAATAAAATGAAACATTGACACAGTATATTTTTTGTCTTGTATTTTCTTCGACGGGATTTAAGAAAATAAAACCAAAATTATTTCACAAAATTATATTTTGTGTGATAACACCTGCTACATGTTCCTTACTGTTATTGTATTTACAATATTTTATATACTACACATTAGTAACAAATAACATTCAAAACCTTAGAGGAGCAGATCTTACGAAATAATTAGTCGACGGAGACGCGCAATACCGCGCGTTCCCAAACTAAACATAATTATCTATACGTGCACGGGGACGAAACTAAACGTGACCTAACTAAAATACTTAAAAACTGTAACCTAAGTTAAAACGTAATAGTTAAGGGTTAATAACATTTGGCAATAAATTACTGGGATAACATGAAAATGATCCTTGCGAGAAGCGTTAAAACAATATTATCGCGATTAAAAACATTAAAACTTATCAGTGTATAAAGAAATAATAAAAAACCGTCATGTAGGCCTGTTTACGTGGTTAACTACAGAAATTGCGTCAACAGTGCGGCCTTCGCTCCTCCAACCTGTCGACGCACTATCACATTGTTCAAATAAAAAAAACGTATTGTACAAATATTTTAAATTCACAGCTCTATACGTATAAAGCCTTGTTATAATAATAATTCGCGGGGATTACATTTACAATATCTTACACGGGAGTCGAGCGGACAGTCGGGACATGAGAGGCACTTCAGAACAGATTCAAGACAAACTAGGATCCTACAATAAATGATAATAATTACAAAACTGCATCTGTACACACAACAATGTACATCTCCGCTCACAACACCACGCAGCGAAACCTAAACACAATATACATATATAGTACGAGTTCCAAACGAATCAGAAGTACGATCGCAATCAGTAAATACATTGCACTCATCTCCACATAACCAAAGACTTACACAATATCGTTTCTTTGGAAATTAAAAATATATTAATTTATGATTATGCACGCGCCGTGATCACTGTCGGATCGCAGAATTATCACAGTACTCTCACAGAGTGCCTCGAGACTTCAGTTACGAAAACAGCTCAGATCACTACCAGTGTCCATACATTTATTGCACTATAACATTATGCTACATTTCGGCGATATACAAATCGTTATTATAAACAAATTTAAATACAATTTACCTGCAATTTTGTACTTTTATTCAGCTCACCGGACACTGCGCTCTCTCGAAGAGTAACAATACATAAATATCATACAAAACTGCCATCAAGAGCTGCCGGCGGCGGCGTATAGCGTCTCGGGTGCGGAAAGGATAAGGCAACTGAAGCGGTGTCGACGTCCTAACGCTAATCGATTAACTTTATATACAACTACACACTTATTGGATAGCAAATTATTTGTACTATGCCTTAATTACTTAATAATAATACACTCCACATCGTTTTTGATCCGCGATGCGACGACCCGAACGTCGTCCCGGTTGACCGAATTCAACGGGAATGTCTTGCGAGTATCAGTCTGGGACGCGAGCGGGCGAGCCTCATACTGTGAAACGACAGTCACTTCTAGTCATTGTTATTCACGCACGGACATAGGGCTTTCATAGGCGTGCGCGGCAGTCGGCGACACCGACGCGGACGAGTCACCGGCCACCGGCCGCGCTCGTCTCACTGCTTGTACCGCTACCGGCGCATGGTCGTGTTGAGCGTCTGCATGGCGAGCGGCGGCGGCGGCGGGTTGATGTACCCGTACGCGTACACGTTGGACTGCTGCGCGCGCGGGTCGGGGTTCGGGTACTGCACGCCGGGCTGCACGTTCATCATCTGCAGGTTGTTGAACTGCTGCTGCGGCGGCATGCGGTACCCGTTCAGCCCGTACTGACTGATGATGTGCGTGTTCAGGTTCGGCGACATGCGCGAGCCGGGCGCCATCTGCATATGCTGCATCGCGCTCAAATTGCCTGCGAAGATACATAAAGCGTCTTAATAAAATGAAACTTTACAATTGTTCTAATGCTTTGAGCGCTTGGATGATTAACATCGCCACCAGTAATCCATACGCTTGTATGATTACTACTTATAATTTAAAATTATTTCATTGTGTATCTATGTTCATAGTGTTAGCAAAATGATTAGAATGTCTGCATATTACGATCGTATATAAGAGGTGTGAAAATGAATATGTTTATAACAATGATTATTCTCTCACTGGTTGTGTTCCTGGCGTTCCTAGGCGAGTCGAGTTGGTTGTGCGGCGGCGCGTAGTACTTGGCGGCGTGGTAATGCCCCGCCGCAGTGGCCGGCGGCGTGCTCGACTGCTGTGCGTACTGCATTAAACAACAACTTGTTACGAGAACATAAAGGTTTCTATGTCGACATTGCAATTATCATATCAAACTCAATTTTTGTACTGTAAATGGTTCCATAAATAAAAGTAAATATAATAAACTGTAAATAAAAGTTCCGTTGTAAATGGTTTTGTAAAGATAAATATGATTGTGTACCAAATTCAGAATAAAAATATTTTCATTTTTCATTTAATTTTCATTACAATGCTAGTAATCTACTACTACTACAGCCCTTTTAACGTCCCACTGCTGGGCACGGGCCTCCCCTCTATGTGAGGGGGATTCAGCCATAGTCAACCACCCTGGCCCAGTGCGGGTTGGCCGACTTCACACTTCTATCGAAAACTAGTCAAGTTCCATCAGACGTGCAGGTTTCCTCACGATTTTTTTCTTCACCGTTTCATAGCAAGTGATAATCTCGGATGAAAATGAGATTCGCACATAAATCCCAGAGGTGCGAACCGGGGTTTGAACCTGCACACTTTGATTTGCAAGGCGTGGGTTCGACCACTTCACTGCTTCCATGCTAGTAATCATAGGATATAAATTAAATAGCTGTGCAGTAAAAAACATTATACAAAACCCTAACCTGTAGCGATGTGTGTACCTGATGCGGCGGGTGGTGCTGCGGTGTGTCCGCCATCTGCTGTAGCTTGGCGAGCGAGCAGGAGGCCGGCCAGCCGCCGCCGTGGTATTGCTGTTGCTGCTGAAACGACAAGTAGCCGCCCTGGTAGCCGCCCGCGCCGCCGCCGCCGCCGCCGGCTTGCATCACGCTAGCGCCCGCTGCCAGAGAATTAAAGATACATCATCACACCTGTTTGCCCACAGTGCAGGTACATTTCGCCATTTTTTTTGTTAAGTGTTATAAATAAAGAATACACATCTTTATTTCAGAAATAACCGTCAATGCAAAGCTATCAATGTGTAGTACAAGAATGTACGTCGTGAAATTAGAGAGGAAATTTATATGAATAGTCGTCGATACATGAAACTCAAGGTGTGACGATTCGTAGAATCAGAAAACAGTTTTAGATTATTTCAGGAGAGCTCAGATCATCATCAAATTCAGGGAATAAGCTTTTTCATTGACCTCCAGCGTTAATGTTTAAAGCATTAGAGTGTACAAGTGCGATATAAATAGTTAATTGAGTTACCGTGCGGCTGATGCGGCGCGGGCGGCGTGACGCGGTGGCGGGCGGGCGGCGTGCCGGCCCCGCCGCCCGCCCCGGCCGAGCCGCCGCCCGCCCCGCCCCCGCCCGCCCCGCGCAGCGCCGCCTTGCCCTCCGCCCCGCTGTTCCTGCTGACACGTTATACATGTTCCTTATATTTACATCATGACACAGATTATGATTTCATTATTGGAAGTATACGCAACACTCGTCACTGTAAGACTGACCTTCGCGCCAAAGGTCAGTCTTACACGCACACACACGCGGTGGCTCGGATCAAAGTTAAAGACAGGAAATATAATTATTTAAATCATCCTCTATGCCAATTAAAGACAGAGATTTAGTCAACACAATTAAGAATCATACTCCCACATGATTACCCCAAAAAAGACTTAGAATGCATAAAACAATATTCGCTTACCTGTTTCTATTGTTAATTTTCTGCTGTTTCGGCGGTTGATTGGTCTGCGTCATGATGGAGGGTATGTGTATAGAGGAGTACTGGGGGCTTGGCGCGTGCATGTGCATCATGGAGCAAGGCGAGGCCAGGTCCGAGTTGATGCTGGTGGGCGACTCCAGACCCAGCTGGCTCACATCGAGCTCGCACGTCGGGTAATGCACCGAGTGCACAGAGTTGCTGGTCGAGTCGGGTGTGTACACGCCCATGGACTGCAGCACGGGGCTGACCGGCCCGCACAGCTCCTCCTTGCCAGAGTCCTTCGGCGACTCCTCCTTCTTAGCGTGGTGCCGCGTTTTCTTCTCGATGTCGGTCTTCTCCTGACCGCACGGCCCGTTTTGGTTGTACGGCGCCTTGCAGCCCGGCGATGTCATCACCTGCGGGCTCTGCTGCCTGTACTCCGCGCAGCTCGTCGCCACCTCCTGCTGCTTATTCACCTGCCTCTGCATCATCTGTTTCATGTGCTCGGCGGTGTTCTGAGATTGGGATTTCTTCGGCTCGCATTGCGTCTGGCAAGCGGTCGTCGTTTTCGACTGCTTGGCAGGTTTACATTCATTCTTCAGTGAGCACTCGGCCTTAGAGGTCGGTGTTTTGGTGTCCTTAAAGTGTGTGTGAGGCAGTCCCGTCGTCGCGTATATGCTGCCGCTGAGCGCACCGTACGCAATCTGGTCATATTTCGGCATCAATTTCTGCGGCGATTTTTGCATTTGGTCCAAATGGGAAATATTGAAACCCGGCAACTTATCCAAGTAGTTCTTGTTATCGCTAACGCTGTTCTTCATGTTGTCGAGAAATCTATTGTGTTCCCATGTAGTCTGTATCCTCGTGGCGTCCCAGGGCGGCCACTGGTACTGTCCGTGCGTCGTGTGGTAGTTCGGAATCTGATTCATGGCGTAATCCGCTTTAGGAACGAATTCATTGTCGTATTTCAATTTTGGTATCATTTTATTCAGATCATTCTGCTCTGCCTTTAGATTGATTTGCACCGAGCAACCTTTGTCGTGTTTGACTGACACGGTCTTGGACTCGCACCTGGACGCGTTGGACTTCTCCTTCTTGAAATATTCTTGCTTCTTGGGAGCTTCGTTGGTCGTTTTAGTTTCCGCTTTACTCGTGACCGGCACGGGGTTTATTACGTTTATAGGGACAGACGTTTCCGGCTTCCTTGTGTTTGTATTCTGTTCCGGAAAAAACATCTTCGGTTCGGGCGTGCTGCGCGGAGTATCATTCTTGGTTTTCTTATCGCTCTTCTCCAGTTTGCTGTGAGCGGAATTCACTCTGATATCGCGCAACTTGCTCTTCTCTCGGGGCTTTTGATTGGGGTCATTCTTTTCTATCAGAGAATTACTTTGGACCATGCTCATAGAGCCAGTCAAAGAGTTTTGTATCGCGTTACTATTAGCGAAACTAACTTCTAAGTCAGTCCTTTCTAGACCGAGACCGACGGCCGCGTTGGCACTCTGACACCTAGGTAAAAAATTAATGTCCGTCACATTCGGCACTTTGGGTATGACCGGATTTATCACTGGAGATGATATTGGATGAGGCACTTCTAATTTGGTGTTTTTGCTGATAACTGGAGTAGAATCTAACAGGTTCACAGTGCGGTTATGCTCACTAGTCTTCGGGAGAACTTTGTCAGTCTGCACTGCCTGTGACTCCTTGCTAACGTTTGCTCTGTGATTGAGAAACGAATGTTGTGCGGTATTGATCTGTTGTATTGTCATGGAATTCGCTACCGGAATTTGAAAGTTCTGCATTGTCATCGGCTCCATGGCACTCCTAGTTATCACAATTTCGTCTTTACGAGTGTGCATGATGTCATTCCGAAAGGGCATGTCGCTCTCTTTACTTACTAGTGGATTAATACACTTATTTCTATTATCAATTTCTGTAAAACTATCTATTTTAGGAGGGTCCTGCTTTTTCATTATAGGCAAATCTCTATGGGGATCAATGTTTTGAATAATAGATTCAATTTTGTTCGGCGATTTTTTCTCCGAGATTTTACCATCTTCCATATTCTGATGTTGTATAACAGTTTCTTTTCTAACTTCGTAATTTTTCTGATCGCATATGTCAGTGTTCCCTTTCTCAGGCGATTTTCTGGGCTTAGGTGACTGGTTCATGACCAATGTATCATTTTTCTTCGGCGAAATGCCAATTTGCGGGGAGTGCGCATTATCCGATTCTCCTTCGACTACTATTGTTTCGATCTGATGTATTTTTGGAACGATGAGGTCTACCGCGGGCCTAATAGGAGTTACCTCTTCCTGACCTTTAGCATCTAAGACAATCTGCGCGTTTTCTGTAGACACTACAGGAATAACTTTAGATGGGCTCTCTTTTTCTTCGACCTCCCTTGGCTTATTCTCATTGTTCTGCTGGACGGGTACCACTAAATTAGGTTTCGGAGACGGCAGTGGACAACTTTGACTGTTATTGTCGTCGGATTCAGATATAATTATAGTATCTTTATCATCCAAAACTGGTTTGGAAGGCGATTTTATTTCCCCATTTTTAGTTTCAGGCATTTTATCTTCGTTTTGTTTGTTAGCTATAGTGTTTGCTTGTTCCTCTAGGTGGTCACTAGTTTGCTCCGGCGTGGTGACGGTTGTAGTATCGTCTGGGTTGTCAGTGGTTTCGTTGATGACCTGGTCTTTCTCGGCGATGGACTTGGGCGAGTCCATGTGTATGCTGTCTAGCTCCATGTCGCTCGTGTGGTGGTCCGTGCTGTTCTCTTCCACGTGTCGCGGGGACGCCGGCTTGCTGGCGGCCTTGCCCTCCTCGCCTTCCTCCACGTCCATCTCGTCATCTGCTTCTCCGGAGGAATCTTCAGAACTCGCTTCAGAGTTTTTACTCTTCTCCTGAGACTTCTCTTCGACATTATTCTTTGAAGAATGTTTATGGTCTTCAACAGTAGCAGACTGGTCGGGTTCCGCCATCGTATCATCAGTTTTGTAGTCATTAGTTTGCTCTTTTTGCTCTTCGTCTAGTTTGGCTTTCTTCGCGTCGGGTGATGCAGCCCTCATAATTTTGCTGACCCTTTGCCGCTTCTTTTGTCGGCCTCTCCAAGGCACTTTTCGCTTCGCTTTGGGCTTGGCCGAGTCTGGTGCGGGTGTGAGAGCATCCATATCGATACTCTCTTGGCTGTCCTGACTGTCGGAAGCGTAGACCGCCTCTTTGGCACTCTGTCTTCTTCTTCGCTGCGGCGTTTCCTCGACAGTTTCGATCTGAGTGACTCTAGAAGACCTTCTCGCGACACTTTTGCTTCTCTGCCTTCTGGGAGTCTCTTCCTCTATACTTTTATCTTCATCGAGATTATTTTCCGATATCTTTCTGCTGACGCTCCGTTTTCTTTTGCGCGTGCCCTCGCCGAGTATAGGCGTGGTCTGGTAAGTCGTCTCACTGTATTTGGCGGGCCTTGTCCGCCGCCTGCCGGACGACGTGACTTCTACAGGTACATCAGGGGTTTCTGTATCATTCTTAGCTTTCACTTTGAGTTCGGCTTTGGCGACTGGAGTCTCGGGTTCGGTGGCGGTATCTTCGCTTTCCGTTTTCAGTTCCGCCTCATCGTTCTCCGTATCCTGGTCGGCCGAAGCTTCTTCGGGTGATCGGAAAGGGTTGACGGTCGGCGCTAACAACGGAGTCCACCTTAGACACTCGGGATCTATCTCCAGTCGTGGTTTACTTTTCAGTTTCTTCATATGATTATCGACCCTATGCCAGTCTATACAGATTCCTAATTTTGTCGACTCATCATTGGGAATGTACCGAACGAAGCCAAGCAACTGAAACGTGACGGCAATGTCGTTCATGTGCATCCCCGTCGTGTGCGCGATGTCTTCGAACGTATAGGATCTGTCTTTGTGGTCATGGAGATATTCGAGTATGACGGACTTCCAATATGCGTGATAGGAAACTCTCCCGAGGTCCGATAGGGGTTTTTCCGGCGTCCCGGGTTGTCCCTCTTCTTTTGAAAGTAAATAACCTGAGAAAAAAATAATTGTTAATTGCGGCATAGACGCGACACGAGTATATTAAACAAAAATAGATATGTTTCAATGATTCCACCACTCACTAAAATGGATGAGAAATCTGCCGAAGCCCTGCCTCTGATACTGCGGCATCGTCATTATGCAGGAAACATTATACTTCTGCTGGCAATGCTTTTCTTTGGAGAAGTAGCCGACTAAGTGGCACCCCTTGCTGTCGTTTTTGGTGAGGACGTAGAAGAGAAAGGGCTCGACGTCGTAGTAGAGAGTCTTGTGGTCGAGGAACAGCTTGGCGAGCAGACAGAGGTTCTGGCAGTATATCTTGTTGGCGTTGCCGTCCACCTCGAACACGGATATGTCGCCACAGCGGTATATCTCGGTGGCGGGCGGGTGCCGCCACAGGCACTTGTCCAAGTGGCGCAGCAGCACCGCTCGACTCTTCGCGTACTTCAGGCAGAACTCGCAAAGGAACAATTTGGGTAATCTGGAAGAGGGGAAACGACATAGATTTTAAAGAAATTCGAGTGTTGCAGACGACGTTTAGTAGGCAGGATGTCGAGCAATACATACCTCGCATACTCCTGGGGGAAGGGGCTGGAGTACCACGTGTCGATCTCCCACTGGCCGAACTCGATGGCGGAGGGGCAGCGCGGCGGGGCCTGCGCCGGCTCGGGCTCGCCGCCCGCCCCGCCCGCCGTGCTCGCCCCGCCCGCCCCGCCCGCCCCGCCCGCCGTGCTCGCCCCGCCCGCCCCGCCCGCCGCGCCGCGCGCCTGGCTGAACAGCTCCGCGTCCGCCTCCGTCACGCCCGCCGGCAGCCGCTTGCCCTCTGAACGACACACCGGAACCTCTATAAAGACTCGCAACACATGGGTGTACACAGATAAACAATTTCTCACTAGAGTATACTTCTAAATGCAGATGCAAATATCGCCGAAGGTTCAAACTCCCGCACCTCGGGATGTATGAAAATTAAAAATACTCGACATTCAATGGTCTTTGTTAATTCGAATAACTTTTTTTAAACTTGAACGATTAAATTTAGTCAGTGCAGTCTTTATTACAAATTGAGAATAAATTGGTTAGAAAAAGTAGATAAACCTAAATGAAACAGAGAGAGAAGAGAGCATATAGAGTGTTCGCACGCGGCGGGGCGGAGGGCGGGCGGTCGCCGGCCGCGTGCGAGCGCTCGTCGCCGACGTCACGCCGCTGCGGCGAGGCGCAGGCGAAAGTGCACGAGTGGATTCTGCCGAAACCCGAGTGACGACGCGACGCCATCCGCGCTTGGCGTCCAGCCGGAGAAGCTAGCGATACGAACCGAGAGCGCGCGGCTCACTCACCCGTCCCGAACGGAGAATTCGGAAGAGAAACGACGACGCGACAGCGGAGCGCCGGCCATCAATCAGAGCGAGCGATCAGATCCACCACGACACTTTCACCGCACCTCACGAACCGATCTTACCCGTCTGATTGGTGGCCGGCCTCGCGACGCCACCCTGCCGACCCGCCAAAGCTAATCCGCGGTACAGTTTCTCCGCGTCCTCGGAGACGGTCCGATGCTTGCCCGCCGCCGCGGTCCTAACCAGCTGCGACGCCGACAGCCGCAGCTCTCTGGGCGGCGGCCGCTCGCGCTCTACCTCTCTACGCGGGCTGCGCGCCGCGCTCGGACTGCGCGCCGTGCTCGGACTGCGCCGGTCCTCCGTCAAGGCCCGCCGGGCCCGCGGCCTCGATGCACTGCGCCCGCGCGCTCGGCTTGCCGCCCGTCGTCGAGGTTCGGGCTCAGACTCGGACTCGGGCGCCGGCTCGGGTTCCGGCTCGGCACTCGGCCGCGACTCGCTGCGCTCCCTCCTGAGCGAGGCTTGGTATCGACGGAACGTGCTTCGCGTCTCCTTTAGAACTTGTTTATCCTCCTCTTGCTCGCGAGCCTGCCGCGGCCTGGACTGAGAGCGCGACCCCGTCCGCACCGAGTAGAACTCCGAGAGACCATCGAATAGAGTGGTCAGCAGCCGCTCCCCGCATCGGCTTCGGCGACGAGCGGCGCGGCGGTGCAAGGGTTCGACGTGCGGTGACCGCGACTGCGGTGGCGGTTGCGGCTGCGGCTGCGGCTGCGGTAGCGGTGGCGGTTGCGGTTGCGGTTGCGGTTGCGGTTGCGATGGCGTTGACGGTAAATTTGACTCTAGGCGACGCTGCTTCTGCGCCTCGGCTGCGAAGCCCCACACGCCGCCGGGGCCCGAGTCGGCGGCGAGCCGCTCGAACACGGTGGACGCGAACGCGGGCGCGAGCGAGCCGCGCGATTCGTGCGAGTCGTCGGACGACGCGTCCGGCTCGTCCGGCGAGGCTAGCGACGCGGAAGACGCGGGGGAGTCGAGCGCGGGCTCGGGCGTGGAGCGGGCGGATGCGGGCGTGGAGTGGGTGGAGCGGGTGGAGCGGGTGGAGCGGGTGGAGCGGGTGGAGGCGGGCGAGGCGGGGCGACGCTCGAGGCGCAGCTCCAGGCGCTCGAGGCGGCGCACCCTGGTGACGCGCACGCCGCCGCCCCAGCCCTCCCACTCGGCCGAGTCGCGGCGGCGACGCTTCACCAGGTTGAACGCCGAATATCTGAAAAACTTTTGTTTCTCCCGCGACATTCTCTGTTCGGTCGGGGGGCGCGGGGCGTTACCGTCGGAGGGATCGTCGTCCGAGTCCGGCCGCCGCGGCGTCCGCGGCTTCCTCCCGCGCGGCGTACCCGCGGTCGACGTCCTGCGGGAACGACGTCATATAAGTCACGATCGGTCACGACGGAGGTTGTGACGGAACATTGTAGAAGGCGCGTAGCATGACTTACCGCTTGTTATTGTGCGCTAGATGCGCGCAGTCGGGGCAGCGCCAGGGCAGCGGCGCGCAGCGGGCGTGCGCGTGGCTGGCGCAGGCGGCGCAGCGCGCGGCCCACTCGCCGCCCGGGCCCGGGCCCGGCCCCACGCCGGCCGCGCTGCACACCGCGCACCACGCGCACTCGCCGCACGACCACCGCGACGACTGCGGACAACACACCAATCATCAACTCGCCTGACTCGCAACCCACTTCACTTACTACACTACATCTCTATAAGCGCCTGTCTTAGCAACAACTTCATGCCTGATGAACTAATGAAACAGAAACTTAACTGGTATAAATGATTCATGCGAGTCTGCAAATTTTAGGACTCACCTTTATAACACTGAGTGTGGTGTGGTCGAGAAGGTTGAGGCAGGTGGGGTGCGCATAGGACTTGCACTGGTGGCAGCAGATGAGCGCCTCCGCTGCCCCCAGCCTGTTCCTGACTTCGGTCCCGAGGCACTCCAAGCACGCCGACACGCCACCATGAATTGGCTTCTGTAGCAACGTATTACATACCTTTATTATCTTGCCAATAAGTCATAACTATACTAGACTAGCTTCAACTCATAACTTCGTCCGCACATACCTCATTTATTCAATATTGTTATAAATTATAGCCTATTTCTTATTCTAACATACAAACAATAATATTGTAGTTTTATCAAAATCCGTTCAGTACTTTTTGCGTATAAGACTAACAAACATCAATCCTCACAAACTTTCACATTTATAATATTAGTAGGATTATCACAACTTTATATAATGGTGTCTTACTCATACAATACTAGTAAGAAAAGGACGTAATATATTCGCCTTATTTAGCAACGTCTAATTTGTGTATCAACTGAATTAGTCCTAAACATGTTGGAAGCATGTGATTACCAAAACAGAATAGAAGAACCTTTTTTGACAAAAATTAAATTAAATTAAGATATTTATTAGGAACAACAAACAACTGTACATAAAGGTTCACCATTAGTATTACAGAATGTTATGCAAACACAGTACAGTCCAAGGTGTTGTCCAATAAAATGGTCAATGGTTCGATACCTATCCTGAAATTAATACCTTTGTTGCTATGTAAAGCTATTTTCTGTGGTTTGTTGCTGGATATAGTTATTAAATAAATCTATACATGACCACAAAAACTTAATCAGAACAATTTTTAATAATTTCAATGTTGCTTATTTTGCCACAAGACTACCACCACCAATTATCTTTATAAATTAATTCTGATGGTATTATTTTAGTAAGCTGAACAGAATGACTAAGGAAATATTTCAAAGCTTTTATGGAACCAAAGTGACTCAGCATTCAACAATCATTGAGATTTTTACTACTTACTACAAATACTCTTGTTTGAGTAGTATTTAAAGAATATTATTACTACAAAAACATTTAATTGTATAATATCTTTCACATTTTAAACCGACTTCAAAAAGGAGGAGGTTCTCAATTCGACCCGTATGTTTTTTTTTTACTCTTTCACTCCGAATGGGTGGTAGACTTTTAATATTTATTGACAATTCATAAGTGCCTGTATTGGTTTATATGAATAAAAAATATTTTGATTCTGATTCACTTTCATTAATAAAAAAGCATATTGGTTGACCCAAGAACCTCCTCCTTTTTGTGATGTTGGTTAAATATGAAGAGACAGAAATCTCCCACATACTTATATTATAAGTGGTAAATTTTAAAATAACTATGGATATCTAAATTAATTATCTTCAAAAAATACAAAATGATTGCTTACCTAACAAAAATGTGCATAAACAAATACACACTTCATTATTTTGTTTGCTGTGCATAAATATAACAACATCATATTAAAACTGCCTGCACAACATCCTGATATGAATCAATAAAAAAAAAACAAGTATGCAAAACTCATGAGGTGGTCAGTTGAAAAAAAGTTTTTTGGAATAAGTGTATAAATCCTTGAACATTATTTGCTAGGTTATCAACCTACAATTGGACTGAGAGTATTATTGGTCTTGGATCTATCTATAATAAAAAAAATGCTTTTCTACGGTATTGAGTCTTATAAAGAAGACTATACAAATAAATAAAATTTAAGTGTCCACCTGTCTGTTTGTTTGAGGTAAACTCACAATGGGTCAATGTTGACAGGATCACTGGGAAATAGCTGAAGTTACAAAGAGTAACATGTAATACTTTTTTTTTTGGGAAAATAATAAGTGTGTCAAAACTAGTATAATATGAATCCCAAAATTTAATGAAATTTCAGTCTATTTACAAACTTTTTTTGACAAACAACAAATTATAAAAAATACTTGGCATTTTACACAAAAGTTATCTATAATCTGACTGTAATACACATTACAGCAAGAAATAAAATTTATAACTGTTGAATAATTCATTTGCACTTATTACTAACACAGTTTTTATAAAATATAGGCACATGCTTCATACTTTTCCAAATAAGGGAAATCTGTTCATGTTCTCCAGACATGGCTGTGGGTGTATAAATAGATGAACATAATGATAAGCTAGTTGCTTCCACCCTCATGTAAGCTGAGATCAATATTACAAACTAAATATAGATTTATATTAGTTTAGGGGAAATTTGAAATAGCAAATTTCTTTTTATCTTCAACCCAACAACTTATATTTCCATCCTTTTTGTAGTCATAGAACAAAACCAAGATGGAAATTATATCATAAACCATTGAATAGGTTACATTAAATGCTTTCTTGATCTACAATAATTAATTCATGGCCTATTTTTATGGTTGAAATTAATTAAATTTGTAATATAATTGAAACACATTCTTAACTTAAAGTTTTAATGTGAAGAATCAGTATTATGTCCGACAAATGAATGCAGGTTTAATTTTGGCGGGACCCTGATGACTACTCTATGGAACCCCTAGGTTCCGCAGAACCCAACTTGGGAATCCCTGGTTTACAGGATTCTATAATAATCAAATAAAAAAAGTTCAGTATGAGACGTGATTAACCAATAATTACAATTTGGATGGCCTTAAAACACAAGTGATACTGAAAATCCAGAAAAGTATTAACACAAAGATCAAACTAGTCCAGACCTCAGTCTGGACTAGTTTGATCTTTGTGCTATGCTATGCAAAAATTTGATCTAAAAATATTCAACCAATTAGATCACAGACACGCTTTCCTCACTTGTTATTGTTTACATGTTGTGTACTACAACAAAACAGACATTTTAGTAATAACTTTACTGTGTTAGAAATGTTAGGATGTGTCATGCAAGCAATAAGACAGCTTACCTTCTCGGGGGAATCCTGCAGATGCTTCCTTGGCTTTGAATTTCTTTCTGTAGATGATGTTAGAGGTCTGTCTGTCGCTTTATAAGCCCCCGCGTGGTGTGCCAGCAGACCTCTCGCCACGGCGCGCTTCGCTCCCGCCCTCAGCACACCACGCACATCCACATCTGGTTCCACTGTCACTTGGTATGCTTGATGCAAATGTCTCTCAATAGTCTTTAGTGTGGAGCCATCACGCTCACCTAACTCGCGCACAGCCTTCGCCACTGCCCGCGAAACGTCCACATCTGGCGCTAACCTCAGAGTCTTGTTTTGTAGCCCGCACGGATCCTTGTACGAGCTCTGACCCTTGTTATACACTTTCAGCACGGTTCCCTCGCGTACCGCCAGCTCCAGGCGCTCCGAAACCACATCCTCATGATAGTTGTGATGCTGTCTGATAGCGTGACATATTCGCTCCACGCTCGGCCGCTGTTTCTGTGAGCGTATCTTGTGTATCGCTTCCAGGATCCATTGCTTCCACACGTCTTTGCCGACGTCTTCCGGCTCGCACATCTTCGTCGTTATTTAGATATTACGTACAGCCGCCTGAGTAACGGTACGGTATTGCATTTATGTCAACACCCGTCACATTTTGGCGCCTCGAGCGAAATTCCATTTTACGAAATGGAACCCCGCCGTGTGAGGCCGGTGATATAGGCCGCGCGAAACGCCGGTTTACAACACGTTACCGAGGCTCTCACAACCCGATGACACATCGGGCCTCGCGAGCGGGTTTTGGCGGAGCGAGCATCCGACGGCCGCCATCTTGTGGCGATCTAAATTTTACGTAGTGATCAAAACACGCGACGTAAATAATAACGACCGTTTCATAGATTCGACCGAACTTGTTGACGATATTTCTTGCAACCGAGTTTACCACTGCCACGAGATTTATGTTTGTATTACAAGGATTTTTAGAAAACTGAAATACGGCTGTGTTCTTTCCGGTTTTTTTTCACAATGCTCATCCACCAAACAAACAACTTGTTATTCATTGATGTCCCAATAGAAAGATAATTTTAACAATTAATTTTATTTATAAAGAAACCACTTTGATATCATAGAACTATTACAAAATTTCCTTGAAAACATTCACAAAACACCAACAAAGAGTCTTCAAAATGGCTATCAATTAGATTGCCCAGTTAAAAAAATATTTTTTTATTCAGCCATATCGGACGCGCGTAGTATTTCAATTTGTCTATGGGTGTTTTTATTGCGTAGCATGATGGATGGTGTACAGAACGCTTAAACCCAAACTTTTTGTTTGAGAGAGAAAACTTTAAGATGGATTAAAGAGACTTTAGCCCTTCATACGATATCATGTCATTAGCGTTCAATCCACAAAAAAATGCGATACATGCAATACTATGATGTCGATTTTGTTTTTGTTATCTAAAAACAAACTACAACTAAATTATATTTGTTAGAACTACAAATAATGGCATCTTGGTCGTGCATTCCGCCCAAGGAGTATACTAAGTAATGGGATTCCGCCCATGAGAAGGACAGCAGTACACTGCGTTTAGTTGTTTATATTTAGAGTTTGGTGCCAATAGAATCAATGTTATGGTAAAGTCGTTAACAGCCACGAGACGTCTAAAATATTATCCAGTTAATATGATATTCGGGATTCATCCGCCATCTTTATCATATGTCATAATCCATTTTTATTTGTTGTGTGTATTTATTAAATTTGCCCTTGGTATTAATTATTTGACACTGGCTGAAATGCCCGCTAAACGCAAGTGGAGCCATTCCTCATCTTATTCCATTAAATATCATCATTTTATTCATTTCGTAAAAAAATAAAAAACCGGCCAAGTGCGAGTCAGACTCGCGCACGAAGGGTTCCATTATCTATAAAACGGCAATAAAATCACATTAGTTGTATAGGAGCCCCCTTAAATATTTATTTTGTTATGTTTTTTAGTATTTGTTGATATAGCGCACCAAAAATACATCATCTGTGAAAATTTCAGCTGTCTATTACGGTTCATGAGATACAGCCTGGTAAAAGACTTACGGACGGATGGACGGACGGACAGCGAAGTCTTAGAAATAGGGTTCCCGTTTTACCCTTTGGGTACGGAACCCTAACAACCCATCAAAGTGGGAGTCGGACTCGCGCACCGAGGCTTTCGTACCTAAACGGTAAAAGCACCGAACATTACTCTAGCGAAAAGATGAACTGGTTACAGAGACAAACTTAACTTTGCGTTTGGTGTCTTCGTACAAAGTGACTACATAATAAGTTTATAATCGCAAATAAGCATTTTATAACAATAATATATACAGTTTTCAGATAGTTTGCTTTACTTGTGCTATAAAACCTTGCTTCTTGCCAAATTTCATGACTCTAGCTCAACGGGAGTACCCTATAGGTTTTTGATACCTGTGCAAATGTACTGAAAATGCAACATAAACCGCCGTATCTTTAGATTGCGATAACCTAGACGTTTGATTTTTTTAGAGCACCGAGGGTCCACGGTCATAAGTCTCTGTTATAAATTTCAACTTGATACTTTACACGTTTCTGAGGAAAGAGGTCTTGACAGACAGACAGACGGACAAAAATTGCGTTTTCGTTATAGGTATCGTATATACTTTCATACGCATTTGGTAAAAAAGTGTTATTTTGATATTACAAACAGACACTCCAATTTTTTTTATTTATTTGTATAGATTTAAAGTCATAATTCGTTTTCGTTCGTGGCGCAGAGTCGATCCTATTCTTATTTGAATAAAACTATACCTATTACTACTACCGCCATGGTCTTAGTCTTACCATAGACTTATTAAGAGTACCCTGCCATAATATATTACTATACTCTTTGACCCTGCCCTTTAGCGTACATTGATACGCCTGTGGGTCTTCATAAATAAGCTTATTGTTTACATTGTGATGGTAGCCCTGAAAAAAATAAAAATAATATTGTCTCTTCCCACATAACTTTATGAAATTTGCGCGGTCAGCCGGTTTCTTGAAATTTTACAAAGTTAGTCAAATGCTTTCATACTGGTTAATTATTATAAGTTTTTACAAAACAAGAAGCTATAGGTTAACTTAATATTAACTTAATCTCGACAATTTTTTTATGAAAGCACATCTCGGTGTAAAAAGTTTGGTGTTGTAATTCGACACCAAAATTTTGTTTACCCTTAGTTTAGAATTAATCATACAAAATGAGGTAAGTAAATTAATTCGACAAGTTATCACAAGTAGACACCTATTAATTTAAATTGAGAACCTATTTCAGTATCATCTCAGTAGGTATATGGCGGAAATTATACTAAAATATGGTATAAAACACCTTTATTTCCACAACAATTACAAACATAAGTACAACACATTCTATATACAAATTGCAGGGCACCAAAGTTCAGAACAATATCAAAGAATGACTGTGTCATCTGCAAATGCAACATTTGTGTAGATCACAGACTGACTATGCAGTTTAGAAGACATACCAGGAGCACCACAAGACGATTGCAAGCCATGGAGTTTTTATTATTAGAGATGTACAGGTGCATGCCACTGTTGGGCGACGAAAAGGAAAAAGTCCCAGATTGGGACATACATATTGTACACTATAGTATTGTATTTAAATATATTGAACTGTCTTAAGCCATGATTATGTTGAACATAATCTTACCAACAAGGATGATCAAAAATGGTTGTTCAATTGTTCCTATTATCTTTGTATTTAGATTAAGTTTTGAGTATTTGACATAGCATTTAAGAGAACTGTTGAATTTCAGAATTTTACATTATGTATGTTAAAAAAATATTTCTAGGATTATTGTAATAATTATAACATAGATAAAAATATTGACATTTAAGGTATAATTGACTAAACCAAGAGGACCTTACAGGCATCTAAAGTTGTCAGTTAATGATGTTTAAACAGACTGGGGTGTCAAGATGCAGTTTTGCCAATACCAAAATGAACTGTATTGACTCATTGAAAAGCTCATACTTCAATGAAATGTCATTGTCAGTGAAAGTGGATTTAGCAGCTCTTTTTTTTTCATTCATTTTGGTAGTGTCAAAAAGTTTTCATTGTGACACCCATGCACCCCAGTGACTCCAGGGCTAACTTTAAAAATAATATCAATTTTCATAAGTTAAGACTCATCACATCTTTCTTAAGTTGTGTGCCCTACATTTATGTATTTACTTTCTTATTTTTTTGTCAGTTTCCAAAAGTTGTTTAATGATATTGAAATTTGGTGGTATTTATTTACAGCGTAAGCCAAACATTATTTTGATATAAGAATTTTATTACAGTAAGTACATACCTGCATTAAGTATAAAAAATCAAAGATGACACAGTGTTATAAACTTAGTATATATTGTCCTCTATCTTTCTAAGGAAAATGATTTTGTTTTCACTAAAGCCACCATCCACAATCGGAATCGGTTTATAGAATTAATTTTTAAATATATAAATTGACATCAGATCTATTTAATAATACATTGTGTGGGTATTGTTATCTACATTAAAAATCTACTTTATTAGGTATAGTAAATAAATACCAAGACTCATGGTAGACGCGGTTTTAAAACACAAGTCGATATTACATTCAGACTTATACTTCTATACTTTCTTATGTTGGTTTTTTATGACAACAATCTAATATCCAATTTTGAAAATTATTTTATCATATGGTGAGCTTCATAGTTAAATCAATATCAAAAACTATGTGTGTAGTCCAAAATGCACTTACAAATAGTCAGATTCTACTATACTTGAATGTCATAGGCTGTAAATTTATTACAAGGGCAGCAAAATTGTCCAACATATTAGTTTCATAACACTGCTACCAAGAGTCTTGACGCGTACTACATTGGAATGGTTAACAATAAGGTTATATTATTATGATTCGAGGAAGTTTCAATTAGATTATAAAACAAATCTTTGGAAGAACTCACTAAAGAAAAATACCTAAACTTTAAATACAAACTTGTGCGTTGGTCACTTGTACATACTTACAATTGTGTACATTATTGCTTTGATGCGTACCTACATAATAATTGATACGCAAACGCTTTTCATTTAATACACGTGACGTGATTATATCGTATTTGAACACTGCTCCAAATGTATGAGGACAAATAGAATTCAAAATGTTCTGAAGAAAACTGGACTTTATCTCAATCATGCCATAAAATGCTTATCAGAATAACTATTGTCGTGTGATTTGTTCAATCTGAAACGACACTCGTGCCATTATGATAAAAATTTAATTTCAATTGGTCGTCCTGATATTTTTGATGCCGACACCTTCATTAAATTCTTTGTCGTATTATATATGGGGCAACAAGTAACGTAATTTGATAATTTCTATTAAATATATAAACTAATCCACAATTTAAAGTATCAGATACAAGTAATTGATAAGAAACATGACACCAAGGAAATGACGATCATATTTTCTAAAATAAAATAAAAACTCAACAGAAGCAGCGTCGTAAACGTATAACAACGTGTATTCATCGAAAAAGCGTTCATATTTTTTTTAGCTGGCCTTAAAATCACTTACACCACTTAATGTGCACCCAGAATGTTGTATTACATGCGTAGCTGTATAGATGCCGCACTTAACACACGTCACATATGACTCCCCCAAGACCATCTGACTCAAAAACCCTCCTGTAAACGCGTCCCCAGCACCATTGGTGTCAACGATCTCTTCCCTGGATAACTTAGTGACCGGTACTAAGGTGATAGAGCCATTCTCCACTAGTATCACTGGATCGCAACCCTGGGTGATGACCACCACGCGTCTACGGTTAGGGTTGACTTTTTCCAGCTCTGCCATTTTCACGGCAATCTCTTTTAAGTCCTTACCTTGTATGTCGAATGCTTTAGCGAACGCCTCCGCTTCCTGCAAAAAAAAGAAAAAATAACTACGTGAAATGAAGACTCTAATCTAACTTATACAGGGTGTTTCAGAAGTCCGAAATAATACTTTACGGTTTGCATCAGTATCGGGTATACAATTGAATAGTATAAAAATTTGATTGAAATTCGAATATGTTTTTTCAACTTTTTCTTTGTAGTCGATTTCTATAATTTGTAATATCTCGAGTTCTGCGTTAAATTTTCATGTTCTGTTTTGTGGATATTTGTAGCCGCCCCTCTTAAATGTAGTTTACACTTCTTAATAGGATCATGGATGTACCCAAAGGCCAGAACATGATACTTGTGACAAATATTCAAAGACAACTTGGAAACCATGATAGTTAGATAAAATCTGTCTTCACTGAGCATTCACATATGACCTACCGTATATGTACCCAAAGTATTATTTCGGACTTCTGATACACCCTGTAAAGATACTACATTGATTATACATTTTTTAATACTATTGTTAATAATATCGGCTGTGAAAGGCTATTAAGCGACATTATTTTAACTTTACAGGAGAGCATACTCATTCGACGCAGAATAATCCGCTGATTTCAAATATGTAGGTAGGTATATAAGTAGGTAAATATCGCCCAATGTTGCTTAACTCACATAGCATTCCACCCCTCGATATATAATTTTGTACGATTATGTATGAGTAACAAGTCGTTGGTGGTTGCCTGTTTTTACCTTACTGCTCCTGAAGATGTGTTACGATTTTTCTCACAAATATCACGAATGTAGGAATTGTACTTTATTGTAATTATGAATGGAATGGAATTTGATTCCATTTACAAAGACATTTCAGTACTTTTGTCCCCGATGACGCTTAGATGTATTGATATTTATATAATTTGGGAGTAGAAGACCATACATTTCAGGGTACAACTGGGGGTTAGTGTAAAAGAGACCTAAAAATCAATGTTTAAAAGCATAGATTAGCTTACCGATTCATTTCCGAACAGCACGTCTACATACGGGATGAGTTTTTGTAGGGTGTCCTTGTAGAACTGCGAGACGAAGGGTGCGCTGAGGTTCATGGCGAAGGGGTGTCCGCGCTCGTGCGCGTGCCGCATTAGCTGCAGCATCGACTCCGGGGACACCGTCACGAAGAAACCCTGGAAACAAACACGCAACCTGTGATAAGACTTTAAAAAGAAACAAGACTCGGTTTGGGCGAAAAGGATGAATAAGGAAAGTGAAAAAAAAAGATTTGAAATTGAGAGCGATAAATTTTTTGGCAATACCAAAAATAACTGTAATAACTCATAGAAGAGGCTCATTTTTCATTGAAATGACATTGATGACTACTTACTTTTTATGATATTTTTTTATTTAAATTACAGAGTAGTATAATAAAGAATAGGTTTTCACACGGTGTTTGCCTTCACCGTCTAGCAAGCAGTAATCATATTATTGAAAATTACATTAGCACAAGTAATCCGAAAATACCAGTGGATAGGGTAGGAAACCTGATTGGCGATTTTGTAATTCTTATTTGCTATCAATTTTCATTAGAAACCAAACAATATGTCGGATTTCCAATACATTTTGACAGGTTTGACGTAATCGTTCTGCTGTACCATATAACACTTACTGAAGCGTAAAAGAACTTGGCGGCCTCGATGCTCTTCTTGCACTCGTCCTTGGCGAGGTGGTCGGCGGTGAACTTCTCCGCGGCGGCGAGGTTCGCGCACAGCGAGCGGTGAGTGCCCGTCACCAGCACCGCGCAAGTGCCGGTGGGCGCCGCGCTCGTCTCCTGGTAATGCACCCTCACACCTTCCGCGCTGGACATAATCATTACTACATATTTACCAGCACCCTTAGCATGACTGTCAGATTTATCGAGAAAATGTCATCACTTCGAGCTTTTTGTACTGGACAGAGCTCGGTGTGACGTTATTTTCTCTATAAATCTGACAGTTAAAAGAGATAAAAGTTATATCTACACAGTCATGCTACAGGGCCAGGGCCCCAAGTTCCCTTACACTATCGTTCTGGAGTTGCTAGGTACGTCTTTATTTTTAACGCGCAACATCAAAATTGCCATAAAGTTATTCTTTTTACAGAACAATAAGACGTAAGCACGGCTTATTGTTCTGTGGGACTGTCTGACCTTGGGCTAATTTCGTAGACACTTCAAATCATCAAGATAATAATTCTGCAATTTTGGCGATATAAATAAAATTGATTGACACTATCTAGATAGGTACCCTAACTATTTACGCCTTTGTAGATAAGTGTTGGATATTGTACATCTTATGTCAGTCACCTTACCTCTTAAAATATCAGATAACCCAGAAACACCTAAATATATTGCTACAATCACCCAATGTGAGACTGTAAAACCGTGTAGGTGACACGTTTAATCGAAATTATTGCATATTTGGTTGGGTATTTAACCACAAATTACAAGAAGTTGTGGCGCACTCTACATCTCGCCACGAAGCAGAACTTCAGCCAGTATTTAATAGATGGCGCGACTACCGACACATTGCAATTTACGCGTACTAGATATTGAACCGCCATACAAAGTATTATGAAAAACCTAGCTCGCGGTAGAAGACTTCTCGACGATCTGAACTATATATACAAATTCTCCGACAATAGCAGACCCCGCCCAGCAGGAAGATCTTCCTTTTTCCGTCAAAAAGTTAATTTTACAATGGAGAATGCTAGTTGGCCTCCTTTAACATCAATTACCTTCCTACGTACTTTGCATCTAGCTCACTTCGGCATAAACACGACAACTTACAATAATGTATTTAAGTAGATGAACCACTGACCAACAAATTGCATTCGCTACGCTTTAAATCTTAGTTGAACAAAGGCTATAAAAAAATCAGGAAAGAGACGACGATGCAATAAAATTATGAAAAAATACAGCATAAACGAGACTAATTTGCAAGGAATTTCAACACACAGTTACTTATGGTTAAATAGTGTATCAGAAGTCCGAAATAATACTATAACGTTACTTGAGTGTCGGGTATAAAATTAAATAGATATTCGATCATGTTTTTTTTGCCGCCAAATTATCTGTATATGAAACGGTATAACTTATTTTTACTTACACTGCTCTCTCTCGAAGTATTTTCGCATAATCATCGTTCCCCACGCAGCCGAAATAGGTACAAACATTCGGTTTCTTCAGTATCCATTGCGCGACTCGCAGCGAATTCTGTACGCTGCCGCCGGCTATAAATTCCGCGTTATACCTGAAAATAAGCCTATTTGAAAACCCAACACAATGTACAGCGTGCCGTCCTGGCTACCGAGAGGTTCCGGTTCGATTCCCATTCTGAGGGGTTAGCACGCATGGCAAGACTAGACCTCTGTCACGGATTAACTCGCTCGCTCTGTCTTATTTTATACGACAGAAAGAGACCAAATCAACTCAAATTTTATAATAAAATTCCCTCTAACGTCATTAACCTTAATGAAACTAAATTTAAGACTTGCATTAGACATACACTATGCAGGCGCGCATACTACACAATAGGTGATTATTTAGAGGATAAACACGCTTAGTCAGGCGCTGGTCCGGCTCCACAGGAACTCATTTAAGGGATTTTAGCTATTTGTCCCGTTTTCCTCCTCCTTCCTACCTTTAAATCTTGTTCAACACGTAGTTTGTGTAGTGATTTAATTGTGTTTTGAGAATGTATAGCCTCAATTACTTTATATTGTATAATTGTTAATTAAGAAAAACACAAAAATGTTAATCCTTATTTGAAATAGCCCATTCTTCTCCATAGGAAATGCATTCCGAATGGGTGGTAGAGCTACTATTTTTACTGATTATTGACGATTCATAAGTGCCTGTATTGGTTTATATGAATAAAAAATATTCTGTTTCAATATATCCCATGACATAAGCCTAGTCTTGGCGCACATACTACAACTACTGGTCAGTAAATTATCGTCGTGAGCTTACCACAAGCATTTAAATTATTTGATGGAACTAACAGAACTACAAGTAATATGATAACCGTTACTAGTATTAACCAAATATATAAAAAAAAATGGTTGGACTATGGGATATGCGAATAATCTAATTATGTGACAGCTTAACCAGAGTATTTCTGGAATCAAACCCACCACCTTCCAGTACAGTGAGGCATTCATTGTACAAGTAGCTGGCTGATATTGTACTCTTAAATGTTTGTTAAACGCGTTCTGTGTGACCTCTGCATCGCTGGCGACAAGGTTATCACTGTTTCAAGCTAGTTATTATCATTACGTAAATATTTAAAGAAAGATACACATATTACCAATTTGTTAGCAACAAGTGGAACAGTTTTAGTAGTCCAATACATATATAAATTTTTAAAAAAAAAGTTTTGTTTTATTATTCCGAGTTGTCAAATGATCCTGTTTTTTTTTGCGCCAGTGGTGTTAAGATTGGTCATTCGAGCCGAGATTTTATTGTCTACTGCAGACTACACACAAAAATATAATTATAATACATTTTAAACTGTCAAAAACCTACTTTTCAATTAGCTCTCTGTACAAAGGCATATGTTTATCCTCCGCCAAGATGGCGTCGTCAGGCTTCATGCCATACTTCTGCAGCAGTTCTTCGTCTACTATAGCCGAGATGTCCAGCAGTGGGTTGCCTATGCCCACCAGGAGACCCTCCTGAGCCATAACTGAGCTAGAAAAAAAAAAATTATGTAGTAGTAGTAATGCAATGGTAGCCGAGTGGTCCAATGCACGCCATGCAAATGAAAGTGTGCAGGTTCAAACCCCGGCTTGCACCTCTGGGTTTTATGTGCGAATCTCATTTTCATCCGAGATTATCACTTGCTATGAAACGGTGAAGGAAAACATCGTGAGGAAACCTGCACGTCTGAGGGAACTTGTCCAGTTCTCCATAGATGTGTGAAGTCTGCCAACCTGCACTGGGCCAGCGTTGTCGACTATGGCCTGAATCCCCCTCGCATTGAGGGGAGGCCTGTGCTCAGCAGTGGGACGTTAAAAGGGCTGTAGTAGGTAGGTAGTTATGTAGTAGAATGCCTTATAAAATCTATACAAATTAAAGTGTCTGTTTGTTATGTAAAAATAACAGGTTTTCTAAATGTTTATGCCACTTCGCTTCACTTTCACTGGCAGATAGCTGATGTTACAAGGAGTAACTCAGGCACTTTTATTTTAGAAAAATAATTAAGGTTCTGCAGGGAAATAATATAGAAAAAAAATACCTACAAGCACTACAGTCATTTTTTATAGCCTTTTTATGTCCCACTCCTGGGCAAAAGCCTCCCCTTCACTTCTCCACTTCGGTCCTGTAGGCTTAGCATGACATATAAAACAATATTTATATATCAAAACACTAACCCCCAAAAATTTACAAATTTCCGACCATTTGCAGTTGCATTTCAGAACACATCATATACCGAAAAATGACATGACAAGAGCTATGTAATAGATTACTTGGGGAAAATATTAAGCATGATGGACTATTCGAAATTCACCCTTGCATTCTGGGGTATATTAAGATAAAATACTATGAATACAATATATGGGTACTATGAACAGTGCCGTAAGGCCACAAGTGGCGTAAGTGGCGCAAGAATGGCCAGACCAAGCAGGACTATTATTTTTTCGGTTTGCTCCTGATAAGTTCCCGCTGCGCCCCTATTTTTTTTTTTTAAATATAATATCTATAAAAAAAAACAAGGGCGCAGTTATAGAAGCTCGCACAGGGCGCAGAAAAGGCTTTTACGGCACTGACTATGAATAAAGTATGGGGCCAAAATACTATGAATAAAATATGTGTGCAGCACGGTACACCTCTGTCTATTCTGTCCAGGAATATGTGAGTGATAGGTAGTATTATTTGTAATCTACTAAAGGACATAAATATAAAAATACCGTGGTAAGGAGCAAGAGCAAGGAGGGAGGAAGGATCTTGGCCCTGCAGTAGAAGAAATGCTAGAAATAAATATAAAAAGTAAATACTGTCAAAGTTAATGAATCCGTAAATAAAAAAAACACTGCATATTAACACATTGTTGTTGAATCCGTTGAACACAAACTACATCTAAACTGTATGCTACACGCCTATATAATATTTCCATCTTGCTTATACTTTTTGGTGGTGAAAAGGATGGCAAGACACAGTAGGACAAAACACACTTATGCATGCTTTAATAATGAAGAGTAATAGGCTAATTATTAGAAACTTGATCCACTGAGAGTGACATTGTAGAACTCTATGCTACTTACAGGAAATATAATTTTAGATAATATTTAGATGCACAGGAATCTATTAGAATAGGATTCCATAAATTATGTGACTTTTTAGTTTCGTTCATTTAATTAATGGTGGCGTGATAACCTTAACACTTATTTGGAAGGATGGTGTGAGAGAGTGAAAGACCGGATGAATGGAAGGAGGCCGTTGCCCAGCAGTGGGACACAAAAGTTAGAAAAAAAAATATACTATACTTTTAGATAAAGATATTGCTGAAGTTTTACACTGGTTGAACATTATATGATATTATTTATCTAGTTGTATTATCTTTCTATGTATTAAATCTAGCTATATAATTTTATTGAGTCCCAAATTGATATAAATTTAAATACTTCTATGTAGGTACCATTAGTATTGTCAATTTTCAACCAAAGTGTATATTCAAACTATTACCGAGCTAAAGAGTTTGCAAAAAAATCAGGGGTTAATCTTTAAAATCTATTAATTAATACCACCATTTTATAATGGGCCTAATAAATAATGCTGGACATCATCACACAATAAATTCCAAACCTTTCCCTCATAGTAGAATATTAAAATACATTTAAGATTAAAACAAGTTATGTTCAAAGCACATTTCAGTCACCGGGAGAAATAAACACGTTTTAATTTTTAGATTTTTTTACACTGCAGCGATCACATTTGAAGTTCAAGCAATTTTGTAAATTGCTATCATTTGAAACTATCAGCTCACCTGGGTACTTCCATTATGTAATATCGAATAATACTCTGAAAACACTTAGTTTATGACTTCTTATAAAAGCGACAACCGTACAAGTTAGTAAGTCGATCACGAATAAAATTACCGCATGTTTCTCATATAAATAATGGGCAACAGAAAAACGTGTTCGATGTTCGCGACGGACAACAAAAAATAAAATGAAAGAAAAATAAAGTAATGAAACGTGAAATGTCATTCAATAAACGTCAGTCAAATTGACTGTACGTCAATTATTTTTCTTCCTTTTTATTGCATCATAGATATTAGGTACTAGAATGTCAGCGAGCGAGCCGGTTGTGGTCGCAAACGGAACAAGAAAGTACACTTCCTTCAAACACAATCACATCAATCAAACGCGATATTATTAAGTCAGCCAAAAGGAGAACATTTCTCTCTCCGATAAACGAATTGGTATTTTATATGGAACTCCTAATGAATGGAAGAATATCCCCCTTGCACGCTCTGTAAGCGTAACGCAGTTTTTGATGTGAAACATCTATATGCGAGGGGTAAACCTGATTTTTGGCGTGGCGAGATTTGCCGCCGCTTCGCCACAACAAAATGAAATCAACCTTATTACTTAATGCATAAAGTATAGTTTTAAATGCGGCCACGCTTCGTACTCCTCGGCTCCTCGGTTCTTTCCGCCGCTTAGACTCCGCCCATCGGCTGAGTCCGCTCACTCACCGCTACGACGTTTATGTTTTATGTTTCATATCTGCCAGGCGTCCCGCAACCGCTTAGTATTTTTCATTATAAGAAGCTCTAAAAAGAATGCCCGATGTCTTATGTAAATTTATAATTTATGTGTATCTCCAAATTTTGGAGTCCAAAATCTCTGACCGTATTCGTATTATGTATAGAAACGCGCGATTGCACTAAAATTGTATGCTTGTAATACAATGGCGGAAGAATATTGGTATACCTATAAACCTCTTTGATTTGGAGCCTACTATGGATAGTCTTTTTTTTATTCTGCTAAGTATGTACCTGAATAATTTAAGATTATATCGGTAATATTACTGCTGCTGTAGCTGTTTTTTTGTTGAAGATTAATCGAGAACATTTATAATATGTTTTTTATCCATATTAATGGTTGATTTGGTGGATAATATAATAACCCTTATTTAATGTATTTGAAAATTATAAGGAATCGATGACTCTTACAACATATGTAGTAAGTTATGATCCGTTTAAATTCATATGCATTGTAGAACAGTTTTATACAAAATATCACATTATATGAGTTTTGTAAGTGATTTGAAATTTATATTAATTTGGGGATAACATTTGAGATCATAGGTGATCACTTCGCCTGCCGCCATGTTACTACTATTACAATCGATATCGATTCTGTAATATCGAACATCCTTGCTCGTTAGTATTTCATAACCTACAACCGGCGGAAGATCACGTTTTGCGATCCCGGTGAGAATTTTCGAGAATAGAGGTTTGTTTGATCGTCATTTGAAATACTATATATTCCAATTATAAAAAAAATGCTGCGATTACCGCGTGTCGTTCGCCAATCCGTTTCAATCCACAAGGCTCATCAACTATCAAGATTTTACGCAAAAGATGTGAGGTTCGGGGCTGATGTAAGAGCTCTCATGCTACAGGGCGTCGATATCCTGGCGGACGCGGTCGCAGTCACAATGGGTCCAAAGGGCAGAAATGTCATCCTAGAGCAGTCTTGGGGCTCACCGAAGATTACAAAAGACGGTGTGACAGTTGCTAAGGGCGTCGAACTCAAAGACAAGTTCCAGAACATCGGCGCTAAATTGGTCCAAAATGTTGCGAACAGCACGAACGAGGAGGCTGGAGACGGCACCACAACAGCCACGGTCCTCGCTAGGGCTATCGCTAAGGAGGGTTTCGAGAAAATCTCAAAGGGTGCGAATCCTATTGAGATCAGACGAGGAGTCATGTTGGCCGTGGACGCCGTCAAGGACAAGTTGAAGAGCATGTCTAAGCCCGTGACTACGTCTGATGAAATCGCACAAGTGGCGACCATTTCCGCTAATGGCGACACAGCCATCGGTCAGCTCATCGCTGACGCCATGAAGAAGGTCGGCAAGGATGGCGTGATCACAGTCAAGGACGGCAAGACCCTCACCGACGAGCTGGAGGTCATCGAAGGTATGAAATTCGACAGAGGTTATATTTCACCATATTTCATCAACTCTTCAAAGGGTGCCAAAGTGGAGTTCCAGGATGCTCTCGTCCTATTCTCCGAGAAGAAGATCAGTAACGTGCAGACCATCATTCCTGCATTGGAGCTGGCCAACCAGCAGAGGAAGCCTCTCATCATTGTTGCTGAGGATGTGGATGGTGAGGCTCTCTCCACACTGGTAGTCAACAGGCTCAAGATTGGTCTTCAAATTGCTGCCGTTAAGGCCCCAGGGTTCGGTGACAACCGTAAATCCACCCTCAGTGACATGGCTATCGCAACCGGTGGTGTTGTCTTTGGAGATGATGCCAACCTTATCAAGATCGAGGACGTCCAGGCATCTGACTTTGGTCAAGTGGGCGAGGTTATCATCACCAAGGATGACACTCTTTTGCTGAAGGGCAAGGGTAAGAAATCTGACATTGACAGGAGAGCAGAACAGATCCGCGACCAGATTCAGGAGACAACCTCAGAGTATGAGAAGGAGAAACTGCAGGAACGTCTAGCTCGGTTAGCTTCGGGTGTTGCTGTCCTCCATGTTGGTGGATCCAGCGAAGTTGAAGTAAACGAGAAGAAAGACAGAGTTAACGACGCATTGAATGCCACCCGTGCTGCTGTTGAGGAAGGTATTGTTCCCGGTGGTGGATCTGCCCTTCTGAGGTGTATACCTACCCTTGAGCAGCTGAAAACGGTAAACACTGACCAAGCAACAGGAGTGGAAATCGTCAAGAAGGCTCTGAGAATGCCATGCATGACTATCGCGCGCAACGCTGGCATCGACGGATCCGTGGTGGTTGCTAAAGTAGAAGACTTGGGACCTGAGTTCGGCTATGATGCACTGAATGACGAATACGTGAACATGATTGAGAAGGGTATCATTGACCCAACGAAGGTCGTGAGGACGGCGCTGACCGACGCCAGTGGAGTCGCGTCGCTGCTGACGACCGCCGAAGCCGTGATCTGCGAAATCCCACAAGAGAAGGAGCCCAACCCCATGGCCGGCATGGGAGGCATGGGCGGTATGGGCGGCATGGGAGGCATGATGTAAACCGCCATAGGACTTAACTAAATGCATTTATTGTGTAAAAAGTACTGTTATAGTAGTTATACTGTTGGTGGAGTGAATGGTGTTTTCAATTTTTATTTTGAGTCTGATTGAGTTACAAATGTAGAAAGGCAATTGTCTGTCTTTGTTAGAATTATTTAGTTTAATTTGCTTGGGTAGTGCAAGCAAGGTGTTAATTTTAAATAAATATTAATGTTTTTATATTTTGTTTTTATTTCCTATACTTTGGTTGGTTGCCATAACTTCTAGGAACCAATACGGGACGTTTTCTCTTCCGATGCCCAAAGCTCATAACACATTACACGGCTTTTCAACTACACCATACATAGCACGCATGTGTACATAGTGAGAGACAAACGTGTTTTCAGATACCCTTTGATCTCAACCGTGGTGGCTATCAAAATTATTAAATAAATATATCTTAACAATCTAAATTAAATTCCAGAGTTTAGGTTAGGTCTAGATTACTCCTAAAAAAAGCATTTAGCCAAGTTGGAGGATCATATCGCATAATAATGTATATTATGTAGACTACCTACACTTAATACCTACTATGATTATAATAATAATACCTAACTCGTTTAAAATCTAGAATTTTCCAGGCCAGACTGAAACCGGTTTTAATTTCCCAGCCAACCCAATGGTATTACGTAATATAGCATTCATTAAAGCAGCAAGCAACTTGTGTTTGAGTTAACAATTTGAGCGACATCTTTACGACTGATAAAATGGTACAAGCTTATCAGTCATGTACAGTTCGTTGTCCAAATGCTATTAAAATGACTTCGCACGAACACAGTGGGATTCCGCGTGTTTATTACCTCTAGATATGTACCTACTTTGATTTAATACTGTAGGTATAACATTCCCAACAAGGGATCAAAACGCCGTGTTGTGTATGGACGTTTTGCGAAGTAGGCTGTCCACTAACCTCGGCCCTTCTACAAGACCCACAGACCAGGTACCTATCTGGTGTTGTAGCGAGAAAGAATGACGACATTATGGAGCCTCTTAGTTCTTCAGAATTTTGATCTTATTGCGTTTCTTTACGGATTGCAGCTACAGTAAATGATTTAACCTCCTCATAGTTTCATTGAATCGATTTATTTTGTATTGTTATGATGAACGTAGACTTCCCTAAGAACTAAGGCTGTATAGCATAAAGAATTCGTCCCGAGATATTTCCCGAACATACCCGAAATATCAACAAAAAAGTTTATGACCAACGCTACTAGGACATTCAATTTATTGTGAAATCCTTATGCTCTCATCTTTTGAGGTGTAAGCAGAGCTGCCAGTGGTCGCATTAGGTATTGGTTCATGGAAAATAAAGCTTAATAAGAATGGTATTATAATAATTATGTAAATACATTAGCATTTAATAAACTTGTCATGTTAAACATAAAAATATAAGGGTTATAATAATTTGTAAACATAATATTACAATATAGCCCCCATATTTATAGAATTGTATAATCCATTTACTGGCATAACAACACTTGTTAGATGGTTTATAATTTCTATAAATTTGGGGTAAAGCTATCAGTATCTATATCTAATAATAATACGTCATATAACAATTTACAAAAATATCTGGTCCTCGTCCGAATCACCGGCGCCGTAGACGAAACGTCTTCGCGTCACATTGCCGTCAACAATTGCACTCGCCTCGGTCCCAACATGGCTGTTCTTACATGGCGTTACTGGGTACCTAACCGGCCCCAACCATCGCCTACTAAACCCAAAATTTCTTGGTAACGCTACATTTTTCGAGGAACTACTCTTCACAGACTTATCTAAACTATTCAATGAGGATTGAATAGATTTTAGTGACGATTTCTTCAATAAATCGTCATTGATATTCAAATAATCGTCCGGCAGATCCATGTCTGTAGGAATGCTTAGGCTCAAAGGGCGACGTTTTGGCCTAAAGTTTGGCAACTGTCCTCGCCACGTGTTGAACTTTTGCGAATTTCTTTTTTGTGGCGTAGTTACCCGCGATGAATAGCTTCCTACATCTGACTCATCATAAACTTTATTCTCAGAATAACACTTATGTAAAGTACTCTTGTTGGGCGTCAACTGTTTACTAGATCTATCTTTCATCCTGCTTATAACTTTATCTTTAGTTAATTTTATTAAAGCGTATATTGTTTTTAAAGCTTCTTCATTTAATAATTCGTCATCTGTTAACTCTACATCTAATGCACTAGCAATACTATTGCTAATACGTTTCTGGTTTAACCTAATATTCTTATCTACATCTTGATATTCAGCTATGGTGGGTTTGTCAGTATTTTGTAAAACTATGAGTTCCACAGTCTGTGGCGCCGATTGGAGCATTGTCAAAGCTTTATCATACTTTACGTTCAGTAAAGTTTTTCCATTGACAGAGATAATTTGATCACCAGGCTGAAGTTTATGGCACAAATCTGCAGCACTTCCTGGTGTTATCGATTTGATGTAAACATTACCATCGGAGCCTTCAGCTACCTGTAATCCTAAAGCATTCATCTTATCTCTCTCAATCACTGCTGTTATAAATAGTCTCTCTCCCTGCACACATTCCATATTGTCCAACTTCTCAAAGAGTGATGTATTCAGTACAGATTCATTATTAGTTACATTATAATTAAAGACTTCTGGGTAAACTTTAGGGGATTCTATAACATAGGCAGTTGGTGCAGTGGTCATATTCTGGTGGTAATGTCTCTCTGGTAACAACTTCATACTGTTGACATTGCAGAGCTGTTTCTGCTCTATGCTAAGATCATCAGAATCACTCTGTGTCATGGTAAAATCTCCATCAGCTCTTGAACTTGGGTTTGTTCTTATTGGAGATCTAGTATATCTTGCATCTGTTGCAGTCTTCATTCCATTAAACACTCTTGTGCCCATTTTAACTCCATGTCTGCGAGGCATGCTGCAACTTTCTGAGGAGGATAAGCCATCAATTGATGAGTTTTCTTGAGTGTGAACATGAATGAGATTCAGAGCTTCATCACTGTCCTGTGGTGATAATATTTGTCTCAACAATTCCTCAGTATCAGGCTTCTCGTTCTCTTTGTTTTGAGATTTCTTCTCACCAAAAAAATCTACTTTAAATCTTCTCTTAACTGGTCTCTTTATTCTGACAGGATTTCGAACAGCTAAATTGTAGCTGTCCTGATAGTTGCTACAGTCAAACTTTTTTGGGCTACCATCTGCATTCATGGGGCAGTTTAGTTCATCAGACAAATAGGTGATGAAGTCTTCTTTAGCATATAGTTTTAAATATAGCCTATGATGCAATGAAGCCAGCCAAAATGTGAAGTAACTTTTATTCTCTGTCATTTTCAGTTTGTATTTAACTCCAATTTTAGACAGCCCTGAGTATGAGTTAGGCATTATGTACAAACTCTTTTTATTATAGTAAAATGTGTGTATATGATGCCAGGGCAAGCTTTGTAGTACAATTCTGTTTGTATAAGTCCCTGTTTCATCAGATATGTGATTATTTCTTGAATAAAGAGTGATTCCCTTAGGTCCAATGGAGAGCCACACATCTCTGCAGAAACCATCTCTTGTTGCCCAAATTGCTGAATAGAAATGTGCTCCATAATCCCTTAAAGTTTGGGCAAGGGTTATGTAGTTTATTATAGCTTTATTTCTATCTAAACCATGTCTGGATTCGTGAGCTCTTTTCATGCGTAATTTAATGTCTGCCATGTCGTTAGTAATAACGGTTTCGGGTAAATAATGTTCAAGGAGAAAGTAGTCCGCTGTGCCATGTTCTCTGTATGAATATTCTCCAAATTCAATGTGTAATGCATATCCCGTCAACAAAATGAGATTCTGTATTGTTGATGTCAGCTGGCCTTCAACTGTCGCTCTTCTAAGCTGTAGATACACTCTGTACCTCCACTCACCTCCCTGTATATTACTGGCAACGTTCTTGGGCAAGAAAAATTTAATTCTCAAAAATAGTGTCAATGCAACACCATCTTCTACAACCTTCTTTTTACTGGTGGCTTTATGCCAACTTTCCGGTGCAACTTTCTTGATTTTGTAATCATCTGGCAGAAATACGAAATCTCCACCGATCAATACAGCAATACCAAGCATGAAGTTATGCTCATACTTTTCACTGTGTACTAAAGCTTCAAACAATTGTCCCACAGTTATTATGTTAGGATCACAAACTACTTCAAATTTTTGGCCATTCAATAGCACTACAGTGATGAGTCTTCTCTCACACACGGCTGCTAGTGTCAGATCCATATGTTTAGGTGGTTGTGATGCTCTCACTATGAACTCAGGGCCAATACAACCATCTTTGCCTCTGAAACCACATTCAGCTTTATACAGTCTTGATGCGGCCCTCTGAACTGGCTTTCCTCTTCTAAAATTTGCATTTGAATGTGACTTTGAGACTCTTTCATTGACAGCAATAGCAGTCATAGACACGGTATTACTTTGTATTTTAGGCTCTTCGATTTGGGTGCTACAGGCTATATCTAAAGTAGAATGGGCATTACTCAGACCCCCTCTTCTGGGAGTGTCAAATAGTTTGAATACTGATTTTCGGTGGGTTCTTGGGATCCTACAGCTAGGAAATGGGTCCTTCTCATCGGGTGACTTGATGAGGTTGATGCAGCTTCTAGGCCGGACACTGACTTTCAGTTCTGTATTAGTAGCAGCCTGTTGTGTCCTGAAGTGCTGCCAATTATAATCATCATTGATGTGGTAGTCCATGTTGGGGCTCAGCCCTACTGAGGCTGCGGAACATGAGCTTCGCCCGGAATCCTCATCACAATTTTGCAGCATTGCTGGAAAAATAAAACATTTAGATTATATATACATGCCCTAATTACATAGGCGAATGTGGGTGCACTGCAGTGGACCCATTTTGGGAATACATAATGTACCTACACAAAGACTTGCTGTGACTGTGAACTGTGACTTCATGATGTAACTGTAAAGTACTTATGTAAACTCATCGGCTCAAGGCATATATCACGGTACTCTCATTAGGTATTGAATAAAACATGATCTCTAAACGGAAATTACCATTTAAATGGGCATGCGTGCGAGCCATTGCTTAGTTAAATTATAAACGAAAGCGGCTAGAGAAACTATGTATACAAATCCGTGCTAGTTTCATAAAAGCCGTAAATAATATACATAATAACTATAAACAGTAGAGTAGCTTTACTTTGGTACTAAAGTCAGAAAGTTAACAATGGGTTTTTAACTTACATGTTACTTGTAGGAACTAGTGTTCTTCCACGATATTGCCTTTCTTGAACTTTCATAACACTGTTACGTTCATCGTTCGGCATATGAGTGGTTTGTACCGTAGTTCTATGAAGTTATCGCAATTGCTTATTTATGATTTTTGTAATAATTTGTTTGTTTAAAACTTCTCAATCGGTCAGTCAGTGTGACCACTTTTTTACGATAGTCTTAAATCCTACTCTGTGATCCTACTAAAAAGCCAGTCAATGTATGACCTCGGTTTTACATGGTTCTTCTTCTTTTCTTTTCAGTTTTGGCAATTATCCTTTTGTCCACAGATATTGCTGCCAATATCGAGTGTTTGACGTGTTCCGCATGGTTATTTACGATGTTATTAATTATAGAATTTTGACTGATTATTAAAATGTTGGCATATTTTCAATTAGTTGGAATAGAAGACTTTGCACTCATGATCAATAAATTTGCAAAGTATCATTGAAAAGTAAAAGGTACTGGCCCCCCTTTAAGTACCTCCAGCATAATTTTTGGGATTAAAGTCCATTTTGTTTTATACAGATTAATATTTTAGGTATATACGCGATCCTTGATATAAAGTCGTTTACCCGATATTAATTCAATCGTCAAATTATTTCGGACTTCTGATACATCTTGTATAAATAGGTAAACTTCTATAAAAGGAAAGGGGGATCATGATTGAAATTATATCTTCTAAAACGGTAGGAAATAACTTAATGTGGTCCGGTTGGCCAACGAAAGCTGTACAAGATTTTTTTTAATTGAGCTTTTTTTAATTTTTAAATTGAGCTTTCAATGTGAAATTACATAATTTTATTTTTTCATTAAAACTTAATAGTATCATATCCATTTAATAAATTGATTAGATACTATTATGTTTTAATTTAATAAAGCAGAGTATGGCCAGTGTTGACAGCTTTAGATTTTACAAAACTGCCGCATTTTCATGGACTACTTTCGTTGGTCAGACTCTATGCATGATATGAATCAGTCACATAGCCAGTGCAGTGGTAGGGCTGTTGATATATTTTAAAATATCGGATTCTCCATAAAGCAGTGGTAGCCGAGTGGTCGAACGCACGCCTTGCAAATCAATGTGTGCAGGTTCAAACCCCGGCTCGCACCTCTGGGATTATGTGCGAATCTCATTTTCATCCGAGATTACCACTTGCTTTGAAACGGTGAAGGAAAACATCGTGAGGAAACCTGCACGTCTATAGAAAGGCGTGTGAAGTTCACTAACCCGCAATGGGCCAGCGTGGTGTACTATAGCCCAAAAATCTCCCTCGCATTGAGGGAGAATTTGCCCGGTATAATGGCAATAGGCTCGCCCCCTATTACATCGGGACTAAAAATGCACCGGCGAAGTGTGGGCGCACCGCAGTGCACCTCTGCCTACCCCTTTGGGGAATACAGGCGTGATGATGTATTATTTATTATTATTATCAATATCGGAGTTTGATATATCGATATTTCTTTTCGATTTAATTTTATTAGCTTTGTTTTGAAAAAAAAACAATCGTAACTCGGCTCAAGAATAATTTAGAAGTAGATATGCTAAAGCTAATGACAGTGACAAGTGATAACTAACAACAACAGTGGGTAATTTTTTATACAAAATTACATTTCATTTTAGGATAATATACAAAGAAATAAACTAAAACAGGGAAAAGTAAAATAGAGTAAATATAAAAGTATTATAGTACAGTGGATTAAGTTTGCGATGATGTTGTAGTTTAAATAATTGGCGAGAAAAAATAACAAATAAAAACTCATTTAAAGAAAATATCGTGTCGATATCTACAATTCAATATCGAACTATCGATATATCGTCCAAAACAGTATTAATAATAAATATCGATATTTCTAAGTAATAATATCGATATTACGAATATCAACAGTCCTACAGTGGTACCATGCATCAAGATAGTGGTAAAAAAATACTATTCGATTTCTTTGAGGTAGGTATTCTCTATGCCAACCAGACAGATGTCGTAAGCCAGTCAGTCATCTGTCTGTCAATCAATGGTATGTCATGGATGGGACGATTGGTTTTCGTGTTTTACACATTATATAGTTAATTGATCGATTATTGTGCTGTAAGTTATCGTAATAAAATGGCGACACTAATTCAGTCCTACGAGCAGCAATACTCAGTGTTAACAGCAGATATAACAGCTAAGATTGGGCGTTTGAAAGCAGGCAATGAAGGTACGTAAAGTAAAAGAAAATTACATATCATTTCCACTAGACGCCCTCCGCTACTGCGTACGCGCAGAGTAAAATCTTTTGTTTACGAGCTTCCAGAGTTTGGGAGGAACCTATCTTCCAAATTTCAAGTCTGTAGATATAGTAATTTTGGTATATTCGTGAAAAGTGAAAGTGAATAGAATGTTTTCACTTTTTATTGGAGATTTACTTTGTTTTTATGCAGTTCCTAGTTTTCAGTGAAGTTATTAGTCTTTTTTCATGGTTTATTCCTTTTCCTAATAAGATCCATACATAAATTATTGAGTTAACAAGTTCCCGCTGAAATGTATGTGAGTTTAATAAATTAGCTAAAGGGTAAGGACAAGGTTAAGGTATGAATGAGTACAAGGTAATCCCTGTACAGAAATATTTAAACAAAATGTGGTTTAATGAATTCCAGACAACCGTGATCAGCTATCTCGGGAAATTCAAGCAAATTTCGAAGAAGCAAATGATTTGGTGAGCATAATCAATATTAAATCTATAAATATCAATAAAATGTTTCCATTTGGTCTTATCTTGTGACATGGTTTTTGCATTACTTTGTTTTTGCAGCATATCACTCTTTGATATACAAAATGAAACATTTTGTCAATCCGTCTCACCTGCAAACCAATATATGGAATATTATTCTTATAGAAGACATTCTAGGATAATTTAAATACACGTTTGAAGGTCACCTATTTCCCATCAGAATTACTTCCAATCTAGCTTTCAAGCAAATAAGATTTTTAAATATATGATTATGATTGATTTGTTAAATTTTTTTTTTTTGCACTTCATCGTGCGATCAGTCAGCTAGACTATGAGCAGATGCGTTGTGTGGTGTTTTGTGTAAAAAAAGTTACATGAGTTTTTCTTATGGATTCTATCACCCGGGGCATAAGATACCCATTTTGTTTTATGAACAAAAGCTAGCATAGTATGCTGTGACAAAAGTTTGTAAGTGAGCTAAGTTTGGGGGTGTCCTGTCCACAGCTAGAACAGCTGGAGCTGGAGTCGCGAGGCGCCGGCGCGGGCTCGCGCGCTGCTGCATACCGCGCAGAGCTACAGCGCGTACGCGACGAATACCGCAACGTCATAAACAACTCTGCACAATGTGAGTTATTCAATTTAAAAGTTGCAGGATATTCATCATACCTGAAATTTAACCTATGCTTAAGAGAAGGCCAGAGATAAGTTAGCAAAATATAATAATGTCTTTACGCATTAGTATCTTAGATGATGTTCTGGAAGCCACTTAAGACGGTGGTCTTCATGGTTGTGGGAACATCTTTAGCAACAACTAATAGTCCAGTCCATGGTTTACTACGTAAATGGACCCAAATGGCAATTGAAAATGAGATTGGAAGAAATATTTAACTATTCAGTAAAATAATTTTAAAATCCATTTATACAATGAAGGTTCACTTGCAGATAACATAGACAACGATGATGTGTATGATGACTGGTCCGGCGGCAACGAGCAACAGCGGAAGCTGCTTGACAATACGGAGCGGCTGGAGCGCACTGGAAAGAACCTGACGGATGGGTACAGAGTGATACTGGAGACCGAGCAGATCGGGGCCGCCGTCTTGCAGGACCTTAGTGGCCAGCGCGAGACTATACAACGCTCTAGAGGACGGGTGCGTATATATGACCTTCATACATATCACAGGTTAAATAAAACAGCAACATAAAACAGCCAGTTGCACTAAAAAATGCTTAAGGCTGTAATAAGTGCCTATAAAGGTGACTGTGAGTGATAATATAGTCTTAATTAAATAAACACACCTAGTAATCTTCAGCGAGTTATTTTTTTCGCCAACTATTTAAAGCTAAAACTATTTACTAATTTGTTTTGTGTTGAAAGAATCAGATTTATTTATTAATGTAAACCAGGCACATACAGGCAAATACAGGCACTTATGAATCGTCAAAAAAAAATAATAATAATAATAGTATCTTTACCAAATGACATGCCCATATTAATATAGCCTCAGATAATTCTCATGGAGTCTACCTTAGAAGAAAGAAAGATGAGAAAAATAGGTGAATGTGTTGTACCTCAGACACATTTTTTATTTATTTACTTTCTGATGTATTTCTAGAACTTCATATTAATTTACGGTCATCCATGCACATACATGCTATATTTAAAGTAAGGTAGAACATCATAACATGGAATTTAGTCTATATTATTACTTTTACATTTGTTATCGGCAGCTTCGCGAAACGGACGAGCAGTTGAACCGGTCGACGCGGCTGATGAACTCGATGGTGATGCGCGCGCTGCAGGACCGGTTCGTGCTGGTGATGGTGTTCCTGGTGCTCGGCGTGCTGCTGTGCGGCGCCCTCTACGCGTACGTCACCTAACACGCGCACCCACGGTGTGCTCGAACCAGAAGAATCATATCCTCTACTATGTGTGAGTGTAATAAAAATGTATACACTACATACATTTGAGGGTAGATGCGCAATATTGACTGTGAATTTGATCAAGTGATGTACAAAGCAAGCATTGTGTTTGAACATTCTACAAATGAGGGTAGTTTGAGAAAGGTGAGTGTGTCTATTTAAGTGTGTGTGGGAATGTTGTTCCAATCATAGATCTAACAATGTGACGGCAGTTTGAAATATTATCATAGCATTACATGTGAGACATAGCTTGTATTTTAGGTTTAGGCAAACATCTATCATAATATATAATCATGTATGTTAGCATCATAATAAATAGCCCACAAGTTAAACATTACTTATGAAAATTCAGAAAAAAAATGTGAAACTAAAAAAGTTGTAAAAGTTTCTTCTAAATATGTATAATTGCATGTATGATAACAATGTTTCTATCTAGTCTAAGCTTTAACTGAACGTTTATCCATAATGTAAGCATATTAATTTATCAGCTGTTTGATGAAAAGATTTACGAGAAATCGAAGACAAGGTCATGTAGACTTTACTGTAAAACAAGAATTTTAACAGTTTTCAGGCGTAAAATATGCGAAAATGAATGTACTTATATAATTAAGCTTCGAACAATAATATTTAGCCTCACTACCAATTGCAAGTTATCATATAAATATGTAAACATTAATAATCACTACATTCCTTTATCAATAGTTACAATACACGGTTGTTAAAATTAATTATGTTCCTTTCCAAGATTATATAAAAGGAGCTTGTTGTATTATAGCGACGACATGCCAACTAATAAAAATGTACTGAATGTTTCATGTTTTATTATTTATTTCTCTGACATTTACAAACAATATTCGACGTTGTGTTAACTAAAAGGACGTATAAATTACAAAAAACAAATTCAACATAACATTTTAATCATACATCTTTACGTTTCAATCACAATAGCTTATAATATTTTCGTTATGTATTATTTACTTAAAATTATTATTTAATATTAGAGACAAACTAAGCGAAAACTATAATACTCGCGGGTATTAGACAGGCCGGAGCGAAATGCAATATAATAAAATCGAATTGCATTGAGATATACAAAGAACGGTGTTGATTATGTTGGCACCAACTTAAACTATACATGACTACACTAAACTAATTTTATTACCGTGCGCGACCTTCTAATAGGCGTAACTTTTCATTTCGTTTAATGGCCTTTTTCCATTAAGTCTTGGTCCAATGTGATTCCGCAAATATCAACGTAGTGACGAAAACACGATGGAGATTAATTCATTGGTTAAATTATCAAGTTCTTTTTGTTGAGATTGACCGGTAAACTAAAATTGACTAAAAATAATGCGGTCTTACAAGTTACGCCAACTTATAAGACCGCATTATTTTTAGTGCTCTCAAATTTAGTTATGTCCTACTGCTATGGTAGTAAACACACCAATGTCCTGATTATAGTCACGTTATGACCGACGTCAGTCTGCCAAACCGCACTGGGCCAGCGTGGTGGACTATGGCCCAAATCCCCCTCGCATTGAGGGGAGGCCCGTGCCCAGCAGTGGGACGTTAAAGGGCTGTAGTTATGACCGACATAAATGACAAAATATACTTTGCTATTTACATATAGAAATATTGCACATTGGTGTCGATTAAGTTGGCGTTCAATTAAACTTCAATACATTAAGCGTATTGCTGTCCTTTTTACGGCTGACATGAATGAATAAGATGGAAATATTTTTAGGGCTGTCAAATAAAGTCTAGATGTAGATATGTACATCATAGACGTAATAAGCACATAGCAATGGTAGCCGAGTGGTCGAACGCACGCCTTCCAAATCAAAGTGTGCAGGTTCAAACCCCGGTTCGCACCTCTGGGATTTATGTGCGACTCTCATTTTCATCCGAGATTATCACTTGCTATGAAACGGTGAAGGAAAACATCGTGAGGAAACGTGCACGTCTGAGGGAACTTGTCTAGTTCTCGATAGATGTGTGCAGTCTGCCGACCCGCACTGGGCCAGCGTGGTGGACTATGGCCTGAATCCCCCTCGCATTGAGGGGAGGCCTGTGCCCAGCAGTGGGACGTTAAAAAGGGCTGTAGTAGTGGATATTTCGATACATTCAGTGGGCTTAACGCGCTTGGTCAGACTAGACTTCTGCCACCGATTCGCTCGCTCGCGCTCTGTTTTATTGCATAAGGGAGAAAGAGACAAACAACATATTCCGTGACATAAGTCTAAGTCTTGGCGGGCATGCTACAACTACAGTATTGCTTACGTAACTTTTAAGATTATTATAACATGCGTTCACTCACGAGACACGCAATACAAACTTAACTAAATGGGCAGGGTTGTAGCTAGAGTCGAATTTGAGGTAGGGCAGCATTGGTTACAGGTAGGGCGGAAGTAAACTATTTTTTTTTATCTCAAACTATTAATAAACAATTTAATTATAATAATTTATCTTTGCTTTTCTATTTTTAAGGTAGCGAATTGTGATTTCAAGGTTGGGCACTGTCCCACAATGCCCCCCCTTCCTAGCTACGGCCCTGTAAATGGGGCTGATGGGATTATTAGAATTTTTAATATAACCCTTGATAGTGATTGTATGTGGAGTGACAGCTATATCTGCAAGTGTAACGACTGCGTCACCATGTGCCGGCTGAGGATACCGTGTCCCCTGTCGGCGGCGTCCGCGGATCATGAGAGGTGGTGTTGCGGCGGCTGGCCGGGGAGCTGCTGGGGCGGCTGGCCCGACACGAGGTCTACAGGCTCGTCTTCTTCCACCGGCTGCCCGAGTGCCTTCAAACGCGCCTTGTAGTCCGACAGCTTTGTGTCCTGGGGATAAAATTAAAAGATAAATATCGCCAAACACTTACTCCATAATGCTATACAATGAACTTGTGGCGATCCCAGTTACACCCAGAACAGAGCAAATATCAACAAAAACCAGCCAAGTGCGAGTCGGACTCGCACACGAAGGGTTCCGTACCATTATCTATAAAACCGGCCAAGTGCGAGTCGGACTCGCACACGAAGGGTTCCGTATCATTATCTATAAAACCAGCCAAGTGCGAGCCGGACTCGCACACGAAGGGTTCCGTACCATTATCTATAAAACCGGCCAAGTGCGAGTCGGACTCGCACACGAAGGGTTCCGTATCATTATCTATAAAACCGGCCAAGTGCGAGTCGGACTCGCGCACGAAGGTTTCCGTATCATTATCTATAAAAAGGGCAAAAAAATCACGTTTGTTGTCTGGGAGCCCCCTTAAATATTTATTTTATTATATTTTGTATTTGTTGTTATAGCGGGAACAGAAATACATAATCTGTGAAAATTTCAACTGTCTAACTATCACGGTTCATGAGGTAGTCTGGTGTCAGACGGACGGACAGCGAAGTCTTAGCAATAGGGTTCCCGTTTTACCCTTTGGGTACGGAACCCTAAATAGGCCAATTCCGAACTTTACTGCTTACGGGAGTCGAACCCGCAACCAGCCAGTGCAGTGCGTCATGGGGCCTACGCTCGAACCACTACATCAAAGCGTCGCCAAAAGAAAATCAAGTTTTAAAAACCTTATTTATAATATTATAAGCACTACTAAGCTCATCACTAAGTACAGTTACTTAGTGATGAGCTGAAGTTACAACTTATAAACCAAAATAAAAAAATAATGGTAAAAAAACTTTTCAAAAACAAACTTTTATTTAATTGCCCTTAGTTTTCGTGTTCTCCTCAGCAAGCCCTTTCATTTGATACGCATATTGTGGTAGTGCAGGAAAAATAACTATTCCGCCATCTTGGTTGATCCGCCATATTGGAATTAGAATGACGTTACATAGCTAAGCATGCATTGTCACGAAAATAAGGGTGTATACCAAATTTCAGCTCAATCGGTTAAAGATAACTGATTTCAAATTCAGTTGCAAGATTCCACCCGGACATACATTGCAAGTTAATATAAAGCTTGTAAAAATTGTTTACGGTAGTAAGTATAAACAGTTCATGATGCATGCAAAATAGATGTTGCAATAACTTAGGTGGTTAGCCAGCCAGGGCAGTTACCAGAAGATACACAGTTGCGGGTTCAATCCTGGTCATTGAACTATCGACACGTGCCTACTCCCAGTAAAAATATTGGAGGGCTATTCTAAAGAAATATACACATACCTGATCGGCTAACAACTCCAGCAAATCGTCTTGGTCCTTACTCAGTTTCGACAACTCGTCGCCGGCCATGGATCGTGCATTTTCGGAGATGTTGAGTTCATTCTTCAGCCTCTCGACCTCCGCAGCCAGGTCGTGCACCGCGGCGGCGTGGCGCGCCAGCCGCGGGTCTTCGGCCGGCGGCGGGCTGGGGACGGACTGGGCCGCCGACACTTGAGCTTTCAGGAGCGTGTTCTCGTCTTTGAGATGAGAGTTGGATGCTATCGAGTCGTTTAGTGCGCTCTGGAAGTAAAAAAATCACAATCACGGCCATGTTGAACAAAAATAAGTACCTACCTACAGTGCTGGCTGCGATATGCATGTGATATGGCCAAAAATCTAAACCGGCCAATTGCGAGTCGGACTCGCGCACGATGGGTTCCATGCCATTTTCTATAAAAACGACAAAAAAATCACGTTTGTTGTATGGGAGCCCCCTTAAATATTTTATTTTATTCTGTTTTTATAGCGGCAACAGAAATACATTATCTGTGAAAATTTCAACTCTCTAACTTACACGGTTCATGATACAGCCTGGTGACAGACGGACGGACGGACGGACAGCGAAGTCTCAGTAACAGGGTTCCCGTTTTACCCTTTGGGTACGGAACCCTAAAAATTAAGGAGTTACTAGTTTACTAGCGAACTAGAGTCCACTCTCCGTGAACGAGCGTTCTATCTTTGGAGTCAATAAGCATAGAGCTTGAATGAGATCATTATCTTTTTCTACTATTTTTGTCGCGGGTATAAGGTACACACTACAACACTAAAAAATCTCACAGATTAAGCATAAAATAGTCAGTCCTTTGGATATTGAAGCATTAACTAGCAAGAAATAAAGTACTATTTCCCGTTATTGTCATTAGAGCTACACCATTTTGTTTCGTTTTATTTTGCTCCTTCGAATTTTAGTACAGGAAGTAAGGAGTCGCGTTGAACATTAAAATAATTTATAATATGAACGTAAAAGTTTAGTTATTTACTTTAATTAATTTTTAATTTAGGAACTGCTATTTTAACCAGTCGACGTCGGTTAGTATTTCCGGATATATCCGATTCCGATTTTACCAAAACCAATTTTGAAGGCATTAGTAATGGTACAATTTTTTAAAAATTATTGTAATAATTTAAAAAATCAATCAAATCTACTCCATGCATTTTCGTTGCGTTTTCAATGGTTTAAAACCATTTATTTGGGCGTGTTTGGGGTTTAAAACTGCAACATTTTGTTTAAAACGTTTTAAATCGGTTGTTTTACATCTATAGGTTATTTCGATTACAAAATATTCATATGGGTGTGATCAGCTAAAGACAGAAAGCCGGAACCAACACAGGCTGGAAAAGCAGGTAAAGGCTGAAGACCTGGAGCGACTGGTTCTGTTGCATGAGGCCTTCGACCTGCGCCAGCAGCTCCTGCAGGCGCGCGTCCTGTTGCCGGATGAGCGACTTGTACTGCTCCAGCGCGCCGCTCGGCGGGGACGCGCGCTCCAGCGACGGCGACTCCGTGCCGTTCTCCTGCTTCTCCATCAGCGTTTGAGTTAAAACACCTGGCCAATGACGCACATAATGACTACATAAATACATTTTGTTTTTTCTATTTTATTGTTATATTGTATATGCTGTAAGCTATCCTAAAAGAATGAAATAAAATAACTACATATCATTTAGATTATCATTTCCTAGGATATAATCTAGAAAATGGATGGATCTAAATGACATAAAACTATCAATAACAGTTGCCTGGTATAAAACTAACAGTGAAACTGAAGTCGTTGCTTGCGTCGCCTGACATTATACATGATTTAATTTGGCGTCCTTATAGTATCAACTATCTACCAGTGAAAGTCCCGATAAAATCGGTTCAACCGTTTAGAACAAAAAAATAAAAAAATGCATTTTCGTCATAGGTGTCGTATATGTATAATCTCATATTATTATTATTATGAGTCTATAACGTCCCACTGCTGGGCAAAGACCTCCCTCCCCTTCCTCCATTCATCTCTATTTTGAGCCAAAATAGGCCACTCCTTTCGATGGGAGTCTAGTTCATCCCGCCATCTCCTTCTGGGCCTGCCGCGATGTCTTCTTGCATTGCTGGGAATCCACTCTGTAGTTATTTTGGCCCATTGTTGTTCTGACATGCGGCAGATGTGTCCAGCCCAGTTCCATTTTAGCTTGGCAGCTTTTTGACCTACGTCACTAATTTGTGTCTTGGAGCGCAGTACAGTATTCCGGATTCGGTCAGTAATCTCATATGCATTTGGTAAAATATATTATTTTGATATTACAAACAGACACTCCAATTTTATTTATTTGTATGTATGCAGCAGTGGTAGCCGAGTGGTCGAACGCACGCCTTGCAATCAAAGTGTGCAGGTTTAAACCCCGGCTCGCAACTCTGGGATTTATGTGCGAATCGCATTTTCAACCGAGATTATCACTTGGGTGAAGGAAAACATCGTGAGGAAACCTGCACGTCTGTGGGAACTTTACTAGTTCTCGATAGGTGTGTGAAGTCTGCCAACGCGCACTGGGCCAGCGTAGTGGACTATGGCCTGAATCCCCCTCGCATTGAGGGGAGGCCTGTGCCCAGCAGTGGGACGTTAAAAGGGCTGTAGTATTTTTTTATATGTATGTATAGTAGTTGTCTCACTCTCGAGCACTTTGAAGAGTCTGCAGAACTCGTAGTCGACGAGCACGTCCGCGGCGAGCTTGGCGCGCAGCTGTGGGTGCTTGGCTGCCTTGTTGTAGAGCTCGTGGCGCGACACCTCGCCCAGACGCGACGTGAACATCTCCATGCCGATACGCTTCGTTATCAGCTGGCGAAGCGAATCCTGACAACATTACACACGCACACATTAAAGTATAAGTAAATACTTGGTGCAGATTATTGATAATATGATCAAAATCAATTTTTTGATGTGAAACATCTATAGGCGAGGGGTAAGCCTGATTTTTGGCGTGGCGACCGCTTCGCCACAACAAAATGAAATCAACCTTATTACTTAATACATAAAGTATAGTTTTAAATGCGGCACGCTTCGTACTCCTCGGCTCCTAGGTTCTTTGCGCCGCTTAGACTCCGTCCACCGACTGACTCCACTCACTCGCCGCTACGACTACTATTTTTTGTTTCACATTTGCTAGGCGTCCCGCGACGGCTCAATTTTTTTTAATTTGTGTATGCCAAAAAGCATTTACAAATAGTGAGATTCTATCACCGGTTCGGAATGCTGTTTCCACTGAGAAGATCCGGCAAAAAACTCAATGGTTACGCTTTTAATGATAAATAGTAAGGATTGAGAAAAAGATATGAGAAAATTACATTACTAATAGAATTTATTTGCGAATAGACAGTCCCAGCTAGTGTTGAAATAGGTCAAAGGTTTCTTGGAGCCAAACTAAATACAACCTTGTCACCCTTTCTTTCGTTACGAAAGTAGGTTTTAAAAAAATATGGCGACCTTTTTGCCACCAATAACTAACGCTAATAGTAAGAAAGTACCTTTCTTAAGGAACAACATTAAAATGTTCTCTAGATGTTACCTTCTAAATAGTAATGCTGTGTCTTTTATCATTAACTTATATTTGCTACACCTCGTATGAAAAGCAATAGTTACCGATGTTCTGTATAAACCACATTATTTAGCATCTGATTAATCTAAAGGCTAATAATAAATAATTAAATAAACACAAGCGCAGATCTGTTCTATCTTATGATACATTTAGTGAATATACAATAACCTCACAAGATGAAAATAGTTAGAAAAATCACCTTGGAGTAATTCTCGACGGAGTCGTCGTTGAAGTGCAGGCATATGGCGAGCAGGAATGCGGAGAGGCCTTGGAGCAGGTATTCGTTCTCGTCGTGCTCGTTGGAGCAGGTCTGCGCGACCAGCCAGCCCACGCCGCCCGCCGCGCGCAGGAACGCGCTCACCGCCGCCGGGCAGTGGCTGGTCCACTGACAGAGCAGCATCAGCAGCGCCACCTACACCAGACGTAACGGAGAATGTGGTTTAGAATAATCCCTTCATTGTAAATGGGAGTAGACGCACCTAACTGTACTAGCTTCCTAAGCGTAAAGACTATATTTGTATTTAATATTAAACTGCCGTGAGTATAATTCTCCTCTAGTATTGTGGCAAAGGTGCTGTCTGCTCTCATGGCATTACTGCTCCTGAGAATGTATTACTCGCAATTATTATTTTGAAAAGAGTAACCATTGAGTTTCATACCGGCTCTTCTCAGTGGAAGCAGCATTCCGAACCGGTGGTAGAATCTGACTATTTGTAAGTGCTTTTTGGCCCACACGATTTTTTTTTTAAATTAAATGCCGAACGGTAACTGCATACTGCATGAATATCTTTTTATTTCAATTAAGCTGTTGACTAAAACTGTTGTTAAACCAAGTCCAGCACATACGCCAAGACTAGACTTATGTCACGGGTATGTTACACAAAGTCACTCTATCACCTTCGTAATTCATACGAGTGAAAGAGCTAAAATGTACAAATCTCACATTTTATCTGGTTTCAATTGACTGTGCGTTAACGTTTGACGTTGTAATGCGTAATGCGAAAACTGTCAAACGCATTAAAAATGTAGCGACATCAACCTCGCCGCATACGAACTAATCCTGCATCGCGATATTAAAGTGATCCGAGCGATTGCACATATTATATACAAGAACCCGACAACAACCTATGGGCAGTAGCCCGCCGGGCACAACACCCGTCTGGTCGGAGGACCCTCGCTTTTCCGTCAAAAAAACTTCACAAAAATTGGCGTCTAGCTAGCAATAAAATAGCCTTGTAGTTTTGTGGTCAGAGTTACCAATTCGTATGGAGGCATTTTGGATTCGATTCTCATGCTGGATATTAAATTACTGATGAGACCCCAATCCTACCATATTACATTTGGCTTATTTAAGAATCTAAAGGCTACAAGTGGTGTGATAACCGTACTTAAACATTGCTAGTCATTTTTAAAATTTGGACTTCATAAGAACCTTTCAATACATAGTCACTTGAAGGGAGATCAAATTTAATTTCAAGCATGTTTCAAATTTATTTACAAATTAATAGTAGACGTACCTTAGACTTCAGCTTGGTCGTCTGCTGCAGTAGCAGCGTGCACTGATGAAGCAGCGACACCGGAGAGCTACCAATATTAGTCGCCAGCAGCACCCTGAGCAGCTGTTCCTTCTGCGCCGGGTTCTCTATGAGCGCGTGCATCAACGCCACTGCTGAGAACCAATTTGACAGCACGTCCGAGGAAAAGAGACCGCCGCAGAGTAACTGCCCGCTCGTCAAGCTTGACACGTCAGTGGAGGACGGTAGGAGTGTTTGCACAAGACCAGCCTGACTCATTTCGTTGTGGTATAGGTAACATTGGAAGCAGTAGAGTACTGCACATCTGTTGACAATTAAAACAGTAATATAGATTACCTAACAATCTCTAGTGGTTCTGGTCACACGGAACACGTCTCCACGAGTTTGCGAGCTGTTTAGCTGAAGAAAGGATGTCAAAAATTTTCGGAAGTGGATTTGACGTCGGAACATTCCGAATCCGTCGGTTTCTGTCAAACATGAATACCTTCCTCTGAAGGTTATATTTATTTAAACAGCTTTTTGTACACTATGAAACAGGTTAGGTGATAAAATCAAATGATAATTTTTAATTTGTTTTTATCAGCTAGCCTGGTTCAACTCTAATTCTTTCTTACTCTAATACAACTATAAAACTCTAATCTCTAATTTCCCTGAGTAATTTGTTTATATACATATTAGACAAGCTTACCTTAACGAAAATGGTTGTTTCTCATTCACCATAGACATTAGTAGCACTACGATGGCGGGCCGCGGCGGGTTCGACGGCGCCATCACATTCCCCAAGAACTCCTGATTCATCACATCACCGCGCACCACCTCCCCAACAGTATTGATTGTCTCCGTCAATATATCAGCTGGTACTCCACTAGACATTAAAATATTGCACAACGCGTCCAAAAGGCCAACATTCTTCATGATTTTTTGGCAATTTGAAATAATTTGCGCAGAATTGCTTGGGGAGACCAATGTTCTTGCAATTAAAAGCATGCAATGCACATTTGAGACCTTCTGGGGGGACCAACCAGCCTCTTCAGAGTCATCAGGAGTGTTGAACATTGGCAACATCTTCTGTATATAGCTACCTTCTTTAAAGAAGTTTATGTTACTGCTATTATTCTTTAATAAATTAAGCATTAGCAGCAAGCAGTCTTCAACGATAATACCTCCGTCTGAGTATCCTTCTGTTGACACTATTTCAAATAGCCTATCAAAGGCATTCTCAAAAGCTACTATCTTTTGTATATTAGCATTTCCTTTTGTCAATTTGATGAGTAGCAGAAGTGTTTCATTACGAATCACTTCTCTAGTGTCGCCTAATAAATCCATCATTTTAGAGACACCCATGGGTTTGACTAGGATGATTTCTTGTATATCTTTTGGTCTATTTGTCAGTAAGGATGTCAGTAACTGGACTGCCGACAATCGAACCCTAAAATCATACTCATCAAGTAAATCTAAGATTAATTGAATGTTGTGATGGTCTTTGATGAACATTTCGGTGAACTGTTCACCAATATTCATGGGTACTCTAGGGTTGTCCTCTTCCTCATCAAACTGACTTGGCGACATTATGTTGTTGAGTGTGTCTAAGGCGTAGTTTATTGTCTCGTTGTCAGCCCTATCGAGTTCCAGCACCTGATCAGATATAAAGGAGGTGATTAAATAATAATATTGCCACATAAACATTGAATGAAGTCCATAAACCTACTCATCAAAGCCAAGGTTATATTATTATTGTAAAATCCAGGATATTATTAGTTATAAAGTATGAAAGCTTTATAACTAGGATATTATTTGTTATAAAGTATGAAACATCTGAAAGCAACATTTGTAATATTTTGAGGCAAGATAGTATTTGTTTTAGATACCTGTTTGAGTGTGTCCATGCCTTGGGCGCCGACCTCGACGCGGTATGTGCGCGACATGGCCTTGAGCGCGCGGCACGCGTCCCGCCGGTCCTCCAGCAGGGTGGAGTTGTTCACTCGCTCCACCAGCCGCTCCACCTGTGCACACAATATTAAAAATTCTTAATTATATGACAGACACCCAGCCAGACACACAGTCATCCAGTTATTACATTCAACTAGTACATAAGCGATGTTTACACTACCAAAGACAGAGGACTATGTGAATATTTGATAAGAATTACTTACTTTATTATTCTTTAAATTATATAGAAATAAAAAAATATAAATTATGTGAATTAATTCTATACCTATAATTTCATTATAATATTAATTCATGCTGGCCCTAAAAACGTCATAAAAAATACGTAATCAATAAAATTCTATCGTTTTAAACAACACTCGAGAGCCTTTAATAAAGTTCATGAATAATTAAACGTTTACACATATCTGAATACGCCTACGCTGGCATTACTATTTAATAAATAGCTATATTACACCGCAGTCCGCAAACTATAAATAGTACAGTCTAATAGAGGTCTAGGGAGAAATATTGAAAAACTCACGGTGTCCGCTCCTGAAGGCTGATGCCCGGGCTCGGGTGCCCCCAGTACGGTCTTCAGACCGCTCTTCAGGAAATCCATCTCTAAGAGTTCGTTCACTAGATCTATTTAAATCTACAACACATGAAATTTAATGAGAAATCATTGTAGGATATTAGAAACTAGAAAATTACGAAAATCAAATCAATGTACGAGACACGTCAAAGCATTTTGACGGAAAGAAAAGATAAGATAAGGTTACGTTTTGTTATTTTACCGGTGCACATGCTCAGCATACGTTCGATGATTGACATATTTAGAATCCGAGTTCATCTGATTTTGTCAGTATTTGATTATAAAATATTTCATTTTTCTGTGATATCTCAACATAAATAATTTATTAAAATGTCGTAATATCATTATTGTATCATACGGTAACAAAAAATTAAACGAAATATTGACAGCTATACTACACTACGCCAAAAAGTACATATCAAAATACGAAAAAATCCTGCAACTGCAGCTCTTATGTGCATAATATAAGGATGATTTTTGTTTGAAGATAATCATCATCAAGTAAAAGCATGTTTTGTGAGATGCATATAGTATAGTAGTGATCGATCTGTGCATAGATTGCATAGTGCTATTGTGTTTATTTACGTGTTGTTTGGAGATTTATCTAATTCTAATTGAAAACCAGGATAAATACGCCCAAACATTCAAAATGTCAACGGACTTGAACGCCAGCTTTAACGAGCAGTACATGAATATAAATACAAAAATGAAAAAGTAAGTTTTTTCAGATCTACAAAATCAGAGTATAAAAGCTTGCTCTCAGTCAACATACAATTTTACAGGCGTTTTATGCGAAAGCCAAATTTATCGGAAGCTACTAATGAGTTCATAGCCTTGGCTATACAGTGCGAACACTCGGATCAGCCCGCCTTTGCCGGCCACGCCTATGTGGGTGCCGCCAAGTGTGAAGCCTCCGTAGGTAACTTCTTCGGCGAAGCGGAGCATTATCTGGCAGCTGCGAGGCAGTTCATGAAGGCTGAGAAGAAATTAAAGTCCCTTAAATTTTACAGTGCAGATCGGGAGAATTTGGAGGTAACTTCAACATATTTTAAAAAAGAAACCATATTTTAAATACCAAATAAAAATGACTAATAAACTTCATTTCTATGCTCTTTAGGCATCTATTGGCTGTTACATTCAAGCTTTACACAAGTACCCTGACAAGTCATCAATCAGACCCTCAATACTGATGGAGCTGGCCAATGACTTGGTGGCTTTGGACCACAAGTGTGAAGCCGCCTCATACTATCAGCAGGCCTTGGAGTATGTCACCGAGACCACCATGAATATAATGTGTTTGAGGAAACTACTCAATTTGCAGATTGACTGTGGTAAGATAACAAACTTTGTTTTTAATTAGCATATTAAATGTCCCACAGCTGGGCACACTCCTCATTAACACTCAAATATAAAGACTAATGCATGTTCCATAAACAGTGACTTGTACAATTCACTGTTTATGGAACAAATTTGTACTCAAAAATGCTGCTGTGGATTGGTAAAAATGCCTTTATTAAAGGTCTTACCCCCAAAACATATAAGTAAATTCAGCCAGAGTTCAGCTCGGCACTTAAAACTTCATCAGTGACACTAAGTGGCAGGTCACACCAAGAGTTTGATTAACTGAAACTAATCACTCAGTGTTATAAATGAGAACAGTATTATTATGAGAATAATGTATTAAAAAATACAGCCTTGAAGAGCTTACTTTACATATTTGATGTTAATAATTATTTCATTTATTCATGCAAACATTTTGTTTTTTAGGAAAATATGATGTAGCTTATGAGATAGCCAACAAATTACTTGATACAAACCTGAATTTACCTGAAGAAATCTTATCAGAGTAAGTATTCACCATAGAGAAATATTGTAGTGATACCCATTGAAAACAATAATTTATTGTGTTTCTTGTTTGTTGCCAGAGTACAAATAAGTAGGATACTACTTACACTTATGGTGATGCCACCTGAGGATTCAAAGCCACCTTCTCTGAAGAAACTGTTCATAGATCTGATGAATGATAATGAGAGTGAAGGTAAGTCTTATAAATTCTATAATATCAAAGCAATAGATGTTGACTCATGTTGACACATACTACAGATAGGTTCAATAGCATTTCCAAGCACTTGCTTTAATATAATTTCACTCTGTGAGTATAGGCACATGCATGGGACAGTAGTAGGTACATACTAGTTACTATAAAATTTATTTATTTATTTTATTCTTAATGTCATCAAAATAAAATTATTTGTAAATGGATTTATTGTAATCTTTTACATCTGTATCGTATGAGCAAGATGGCAATATTATAAGTGCTATAAAGTTTACTTCAGTTGTAGTTTGTGTACAACTCAAATTCAGCCAATTTTAGTTGACTTGTTGTTATTGACTCCATTCTCTTTCCAGCAATTCCATTCAATACTGATCTGAGTATGAAGCTTCAGTCGATCATCATCTGTCACACAACAAGAGACAACCACTCCCTTATGAGTGTATTGACAGACACTAAGCAGTTCCTTACCATGCAACACATCGAGATACTGCACAAACTTGTCTCAGAAGAAAGAATTGAACACATTCTATCTGTTTCATGAAGTCAATACATGTAGTTTAATTTTGAAATAATTTATGTAGTATTGTTATTTGTTATGTCATCTTCTAGATCTTATAGCATGGCTTAAATCATGAAATGCAAAATTTGTCCCTTCCTTTCCCATGAAATAAGATGGTGGGTGAGTGAGCGACTCTGTACAATGCAACCCGTGACAAATCTTAGCTTGCATGTTAGCCTTGCTCCCAATTATGTTAATTATTTGTGGTATTGAATACAATTATCATACCATACAGAACTATTACGTAATCTCTTGCTGGAAAATAAAATGCGGTAAATATTTTCACTATTTTTATTCCATTAAGACCTCATGTCCATAGTCAATAAATAGGTTATACTATGCACAATGCTATGTAATACAAATGTATTGATTTTTTTTCTCTTTTTTTTTCAAACATATAAAATGTTAATATATTCTGTTATTTCACATCAAGTCTAAAAACATGTTTTTAAGATTTCTTATCAGTACTACTTTTGTTCTTAGGTTTTTCAAAGTCTATTTCATTCCCAAACTCAACTTTATCTACAATGTTCAAAACATTGGATTTTGTTTCTTGTTCTTTAAGTTTCACACTTTTTTTCACTTCATTACCAAAGTCAGCTGCCATGTCAACACCCTTTGCCTTAACAGACTGGCTCCACATCTCCTCAAAATCATCCTCTTCTTCATCTTCATCAGCACTCTTATCACTTTTGGCCTTCCCTTCAGTGGTCTTCTGCCAGCAGTACTCAAACGGATAGCTGACATTCCTGTTATCATCGGGAGCAATTTCAAAGCGCAGTGACAGTGAATTGTAGGTGGTGTGTACACCTTCCAGCATGTTGACATCAACCTCATCAAATCCAGTAATTGATTTGAAGAGTTCTTCAGCTGTTTTGATATCTGGTACACCCTTCTTTTCGAAGAACTGTAACAAAATATTTAAAAATCTTAGTTTAGTGTATATATTTTTTTTATTATTAGCCTTTAGATTAATCAGATGCTATATAATGTTAGTGGTTGAGAGAACATCTTTTGGCAAAGGCCTCCCCCAGTCTTCCCAGTTTACATGTAGGTTGTGTTAAATTAATATTAATCATATTGTGCAATATTAATTGGGTGGGAATTATTAGGCCGCCTTTAGATGATTAATCATGTTGCGCAATATCGCAAATTGTGCTATATTATTGACCGTTTATGGTTTATATTGAAGATTGCGCAATGATTGAACGAAAGTTTGAGTGAGTTTAATTTCTTATTGTACAATAAAATGTATTGTACAATGTTATTGTAGGTCTATGGGCCGCCCTAGGCAACTTATAAATACCTTATTGATAGAGGGAAGGAAATTCTTGAATCAGTGATTAATACTTACATTAGCTATATTGCGGCAGTCTCGTAGCAGAAATTCTAGCCCACTGGGGTGATCGGGCTGCACAGACTGTGAGACATCAATGAACCAGCACTTATTGTCCCACCAAAGTATATTATACTCTGAGAGATCGGCATGAATCATGTGCCCTTCCTTGTACAACTTGTGCATGGCATCAACCACCTCCTGGTACACACTCTGCCACTTGTCTGGCTTCAGGATGACATCCCTCAACTTCGGAGCCGGTTTGTTATCTCTCCCAATAAATGACATCAACAAAATATGCTTCTTCAAACAAACCATGTCCGGACAGTTCAGTCCAATCTTCTTCATTCGAATCATGTTATGCATCTCTTTCTCCGCCCACATGTGCACAATCTTTCGAGGATTCTGCTTAGAGAACCTATCCTTGAATCTATAATCAGCTTCAATATATTTATCTCGAGTTTTAAACTCGTTTAGTGTAGTTTTAAAAACTTTGATTGCACATTCTTTAGGAACTGTTAAATCGGGGAATGTTGTGTCCCCATTAGCGTGTAGAACAACAGATTCTTTGCCCGTTGAGATCACTCCGTTAATATCCTCCAACAATCCATTATTGATAAGCTTGAATAAGATCAGTCTTGTTGGCTCGTCTAGACCCATCTCGGCAGTAGCGTGACTCTCTTTGCGGTCCAACATCTTGTTCTTGCGAGTCTGATGGTGTCTTGTCTGCTCTCTCAAGTGGTTGAACACAGAATTGGAGAGCTTCATGTCGAAGCCTGCGCCGTCGCCGGTGCATACCTCGGGCGGGAACGCCATCACCCGACACGCATTCCTCCTGCCATTGATCACGCTGTCATGTTTCGTGACCATCTCACCGTCCTTCATAACGTAACCCCGTTTAGGTAGACTCGCGAACTCTTTCTCGTTTGTCTCAAAGCGATCCCAATCTTTCTTTTCCACGACTTCTTCATCGTCCGAATCGGAATCGTAAATCAAATGTTTGGGTACATTGAAGAAGTTGTCGTAAGATACCGATACCTTGGCGTCACCGTTCTTCTTTTTCTCAACTCGTTTGAGTTCATCATCGAACTCCCTGTCGAATTGGCATTGCAACACTTTTGCAATTATTGCATCCGAATCGCAGTACCCTTTGGCGTTCGAATCTTGAACATCTTTCAACAGCTCCGGTGGGATATCGCTGGACGTACTCACGTGCTGATCGGACAATTGCTCGGCGAATTTGATGCCCTCCTTCACCTGGAGGCCTCGTGCTAATTCTTCCGACATAATATCGGACAGGTTTTGTGCCTCTTCTGGTGCGGCGAGCTTCTTCCATGGGTTCGACATTCTGTTTAATCTAAATTAATCTATATCACAGCTCTTAGAGTTATTAAATATATAAGTATTTGATTCCTAAACCGCAGGAATTTTATTACACAATGATTTATATGACAAATATTGACGAATACAATAAACGGTACGACCACTTTTTAACGTGAAACTACTAAATTAAACTACCATCTGACATAATCCTTTTAAATTGCATTTAGTTTTATAAAAATGTTCACAAAAATATTTGCATGCTTTACTAATCGTGATCCTGTTTCCATATCTCAGAAATGCTTTTTTTCTATGTCGTATTCAAATAATATTCATAGATCGATCATAAAAATATTATGAATACTCTATCTGTAATTGTCATATCATATAGGTGCGGGCGGAAATAATTTAAATATAGGTAGCCATAGAATTTTAAATAGTGAAGTGAAGTAAATATATAAAAGGATAGTCAGAGACACTCTGCAGTGAATCTACACTTCAACAATTCGAGTGACAAATAAATAATCGATGACATTACTGAATACTTCTTTATTATTTGTATTTATGGATGTAACAAAAATATTTATTTTGAGGGCACTACATTACAGTATACCTACTCGTTTAACTGAAACTCTAAGCTTTCTAGGGGGGCGATTTTTTAATCCTCAGACGAATACAGTCAATGCAAAACATTTCAATAGAGTTTTGCGTGAAATAAAGGTTCCTAGGTAACCTTAATTTGACTTTTTTTGGAAAGGACTACGCTGTTGGCCGTTACAGCTTTAGGGGTCGCGAGCGTTGAGTGCACTCCAACCAAGGCCTTAAGGGCGGAAAAGGGTGGCAATTAGCTCAAGGGCGCCACAGAGGGCACGACCTTGGCTTGGGCAGTTACCGTGAGGGGAGAGGTAGTGACTGCTCTCCTAGGTGCACAGATACGAGCGGAAGAGGGGGTTCCTCGACGTCGCGAGCGAGATCGGTGTCTGTTTGAGGCTGGTGTGGGTGTGTCGATGGCCCTCTCGACGCCCAGGTCGAGGAGGGCGGTGATCGTGTCGGGAGGATTAATTTGACGAATAACTCTACTTACCTACCGAAAGATATTTAAATATAATATCAACCCTGTCAATGTTTTCGATACATAATGAAAACTACTAAGTAGGAAAGTGTTCACAGTGGTCACCCCGACAACAGAAATAAATTCCGGAAAGTCAAACGTAGCGGCAAGTTTAATTTTTGCTAAAATTTATTTAATTTGTATATTGCATAATTCTGTATAGTTTCATTAATAGTTTAACTTATTTTATTCTGGGACTCTAGTAGAGTCCAAAATGGGTCCTCACAGCGATGGGGAGGACCCAACTGGAGCAAGAATTAAAAAAAGGAAACATCAAACTATTGATTCTGGCGGCAATCCAACAAACATTGATAAGTATAAAACATACACCAAACTCAACTACAAAAGATTATTTTTTGAAAACGGAAGCAGCGAATTCGTAGTGTTTGTAGAATCTACAGAAAATGATAAATTAGGGAATAAAAACCCTATAACCCTGACTAAGTTGTTTACCGAAAATGTCAAAGGAATTGCAGGCGTACACAGGATTAATGCCAACAAAATTGGAATTACTTTTAAGAAGGCAGCAGCTGCTAACAACTTTTTAAAAATGGAAGAATTTTTATTAAAACATAAAATGAAAGCGTTCATCCCTTCTTATTTAACGGAAAAGATTGGAGTTATAAGATTCGTTCCTAAGGACTTATCAAATGAAGAAATTTACAAAAATATCTCTTGTGACGCTGAGGTCATTTCTATAAAAAGGTTTATGAGAAAGGTCGAAGGAAAACTTGTCCCACTAGGCACAATCACTGTGACATTCGCCTCTACTGCTTTACCGCAGTATGCATACATCCAATTATTTAGATATGAAGTCCATACTTATATTCCACCTCTGTTGCAGTGCTACAAATGTTTAAAATTCAATCACTCAGCTAAGATTTGCAGGGGTGAACAAAGTTGTTCATCGTGTGCCGGCCGACATTCATATAAAGACTGTGATGTAGAAGAAATAACGTGTATCAACTGCGGGGGCAACCACTTAGCCGTGTCGAGGGATTGTCCTATTAAAAAACAAAAAATGGAAGATAAGAAGAAGAGGTATCTACAATCATCATATGCCACTGTTGTGAGTACACCCCCAACTCTTAATGAAAAATCATTTCCTAGCTTAACTAAGCAACCAGTTAAAATGACCGACAATTTTAGTATTAAACAAATAGCTGACAATGATATCATCCTGAATGCGATTGTTAAATCTTTAGTAGCCCTTGGCAACATGACAGATGGTCCTCTTACTACTAAGAAAATAAAGGAAATATTTCTATCAAACTTAATTTAATGGATAATTATTTAAATATACTACAGTACAATATACAAAGTTTACAGAGCAAGAAAGCCTTATTACAAAACTTATTAATGGAAAAAAAAATTGACATTTGCTTACTAAATGAAACTTGGCTTAAATCTACTTCTGTTATTCCACATTTTCCTCAATATAATTTTGTATATAAAAATTCTATTAATTCTCATAACGGTGTAGGTGTTTTGATCAATCAAAATCTTAAATACTCTATTATCTCCACAAATTTCTATGAGTCTGTTCAAAACATATGTATCTCAATACAAACATCATCTGGCCCACTGAGTGTACTTTGTGTATACTGCCCTCCCAACAATAAATTTGATACAGTAAAATTAAAAACTATTATAAATACTATACCAAAGCCATGTGTTATCATGGGTGACTTTAATGCTCATCATTTAGCTTTTGGATGTCATAGTGATAATGGCAGAGGCAGAAGTTTATATAATATCATTGACCAGAATGATTTCTGCATTTTAAATGATGGTACGCCAACAACTGTTCCATATCCTACTAGGCGAGCTTCAGCTATAGATGTTACTCTTGTCAGTTCATCTATTGCCCATCTGTGTAATTGGTATGTACATGATGATCCCATGGGTAGCTATCATTTGCCAACAGTGCTTGAGGTGAATGTTTCTCCAAACATATATGATGCATCTTCTGAAATTAAAGAAAAATGTATTTATAATAAAGCTGACTGGAATAAATATTATTCTCTCTCTGAAACTTGTTTTTCAAACCTTGATTTAAATTCTACTAACCCTATTAGTTTGTATAATAACTTTATAAGTATATTGAATGATTTAAGAGACAAAACAATACCTAAACAAAATATAAAGTCCAAGACATCTCTTTTTAGAAAACCAGTTCCATGGTGGAATCAGATTTGTTCTGATGCTGTTAAAAAATCAAAGGATGCATTAAAAGAATATTTCTCTTTACCTACAATAGAAAATTGGATAAAATATAAAAAGTTAGATGCCCTTAAAAAGAGAATATTAAAAGAACAAAATACTACTTCTTGGCATAACTTATGCAGTAGTTTTAATAGAATGACACCAGTCTCAAGAATTTGGAATTATATCAAGAAATTTAAAAGAATAGGCAGTCATACACAAAACAAAAATATGAATGATGAATGGGTTCCAAATTTTTTAAGTAATTTAGCAGATTCAACTCAGATTAATCAAGATAAACTTTCTTATTTGTTTCAAAATGCTACAGAAACTGATATGAACTGTTTTCTCAATGATAATTTTACCCTAGATGAGCTAACAGTTTCTTTGAAAAGTAGAAGAGATACTACACCAGGGTTGGATAACATACCTTACATATTAATTAAAAAATTACATTTGAATGCACAAATCATTTTGCTCAATATATATAATAGGTTATGGAAAGAACTTTTAATTCCTGAATCCTGGAAAACTCAATGTGTCATTCCAATTTTAAAGCCAAACAAACCCGTTAATATTAGTACTTCATATAGACCTATTTCACTATCATCTTGTTTGGGTAAACTTTTTGAGAACATGTTAAAGCTGCGATTAGATTTTTTTGTTGAATCAAATAAGATAATACCTCATGTACAGTCTGGCTTTAGAAAAGGTAAAAGCTGCTCTGAAAGCTTTGTATCATTAATAGCTGATATAAAAAATGTTAAGCTAAGTCATTCCAATATGATTTGTGTATTTTTAGATGTGAAAGGTGCTTTTGATAATGTTAACATTGAGGAACTTATTCAAGTGCTTTATGATATTAGCATACCTAGTAATATTTTACAATGGATTTACTCTTTTCTTAGCAATAGGACTGTCTTTGTTAAATATAATAATCAGTTACATGGACCCGAGTCTGTAAATAAAGGTACCATGCAAGGAGCAACTCTATCACCCCTGTTGTATAATTTGTATACTTCAGAAATACTCAAATATGTAGATACATCTAATATTAATATTTTACAGTTTGCTGATGACTTACTTTTGTATAGCATTGATCAAAACATAGAAAAAGCAGTTGATAATATAAATGCTGCTCTAATTCAATTATATGGCTATTATCACAATAAACTCAAATTGGATATTACTCCAGAAAAAAGTGCTGTTCTGATTTTCAGCAGAAATTGTACTATTCATACAAATGTTAAAATTTGTTACAATAATGTTCAGATCCCTATAGTAATGCAACACAAATTTCTTGGAGTTATCATTGATAATAAGTTAAAATTTGATGAACACATCAAGCACATTAGTAAAAATGCATTAAAAGGTATTAATATATTGAGACATCTGGCAGGAACTTTTTGGGGATCTGATCCCAAAACTATGAGCATGCTCTACAAAAGTATAGTGAGAAGTCACTTTGATTACAGCAGTTTAGCATATATGAATGCCAATAGCATCCTCCTTAAAAAATTAGATGTTATACAAAACATGGGTTTAAGACTTATCTGTGGAGCAATGCGCTCCACCCCCATTAATTCAATGGAAATTGAAACTTGCATACCTCCTCTGGCGTTACGCAGGTTACAGTTGGCTGAGAGATTTTATCTAAAGGTTCTCTCATTGAATAGCAGTCCTCTGCATTCTAAATTTATTTTACATCCAGAAGTCTCTCAGTCAATTCCATCTAGTGTCTCTGCTTCTTCAATTATAAATGGAACATTGCCTGAAATGTTAACCATATCCACATATGTTAAAAACATTACAGAAAATATCAAAAGGCATGATATTTGGCCATTATACCTTTGTTCATACCCAGGATTAATTCATAGTTCAAGCCTATTCTATTTAGATAGTGTACATAATAAAATTGAATTTTTACAATTTAGAGAGAACAAAAGCAATTTTCATTTTATTTACACAGATGGTTCTAAAACTAATGAACAAGTTACAGTGGCATACTATGATCCACAGATTAATCATAGCATATGTTTAAAGATAAACCCGTTATGTAGTATTTTCACAGCTGAAAGCTATGCCATCTACTGTGCATTAGTCCATGTAAATAATAATGTAATTAATGAACAAAATGTTTTAATAGTATCTGATTCTAAGAGTGTTCTTTCTGCTTTGTCAAATGTGAATATTTCTTTTAAGGTAAATTATCTAATTTTTAATATAAGACATATGTTATGGCAGCTATTTGTTAAGGGTATAAATGTTGAATTTTTATGGGTCCCTTCACACAGTGACATTGATGGAAACGAAATTGTAGATAAAGTAACTCATATGGAGCACAATGAAGATCATACGGAAATATTAAAAGTGCCATTTACCGATTACTACAGCTACTTTAAGGTTACGAATAAGCATATATGGAAACAATGCTGGGACATTACCCTAAAGACAAAAGGCGGATGGTATGTGGGGATCCAAGCAGAGATTCCAATATCACCATGGTACAGCAAATTCAACTACACAGATAGGAAGTTCATCACAACAATAACCCGTATGAGATTAGGACATTGTTCCACGCCTGCCCACTTGAATAGACTAAACATAATAAACAATAGCCGCTGTTCCCACTGCACGCAAGACAACGCTAATTTGGATCACATAATTTTAAAATGTCCTGCCTTCAACATTCAACGGTTGATTTTAATAAGTTCAATTTGTGACATTAATGACAGTGACAGTGATGGAAGTGTTCCCCGCCGTGTTCAGGACATATTGGCAAATGCTGACTATTATATCCCATTATATAAGTTTATTTGTAATACTATCGAGAAAATATGATATCTATATTTTGTTTTACAGTAGGTCTATTACTATTATAATTTGTAAACTAAACTGTACTTGTTGAAAATGTTTTGTATATATATAATGTATCCGACTGAAGGACTCGCATCCATGGTCATGAATAAAGATTAAAAAAAAAAAAAAAAAAAAAAAATTCCAGTGAAATCAACATTGCCCATGTATCGCATAAATAATTTAATAGCGCTTTATGATCTGAATACCTGTGGCGCCAGAAACAAGAGGCTAGATGTTTTGATGTAAAAGACAGTGGTGCGATTTTTTATCACTGGAAGAATATTCGAAGTCAGATCATAAGTTCATTACATTATTTAAATCGTACTGTCAGGTATTCTACACGAGCAGCCTGTGGGTTAAGTACACTCAGAGGTCTTATAATGTGCTGCGCGTCCAATATAATAATGGCTTTAGGACTTTAGGATGCTATTAGGGCTGCCTCGTTTTTGCAGTGCCTCGGGCATGTTTGTGGAGGCCAGAGTAGATGGCTTCCATGCCATCATTCGAAAAAGAGTTGTCTCACTGCTAAATCGAATAAGGAACAGCACTAATAGCATCTTAAAGGTAATTGCTGATAAGTTTGACTCTGGCCTGATGAAGGGGTTTCTTGCAGTGTTGGTCGGGTGAGTCACCGCAAGCTGTGAACACTAAGTTGCAGCTCGTGGTGATACATTCGAACATGCACTGTAGTGTTTTTCCTTTTTATATTTTACCTCTTTATGTTTAGTTTTTAAGTAATTCTGTTTTTATGGACCTGGTCTGAAATAAAGTTTATTAATATTCCTTTATTTCTCATTTAGTACATTTTTAAATATAAATATAAAAAATACATTTAAAAATATAAAAAACAGTTCCCCACCGGCATCTGGAACAGGGTCCTAGTTACCAGTGGTTAGGGCTCCAGAGAGAGGAACTTCCTCACAATGCGCGCCGTCTCCAGAAGTACCGCCTTCTGAATCTGTCCCTTGATCCAGCTGCGTAACGCGAGCCTCTTTAGGTGTTTGTCGAGGCTCTTGGCTAATAAGCCATGGGCGGAAACGACTATCGGTACAATGATTGCCGCATCAATGTCCCACATGTCGACAACCTCGTGAGCCAGATCAAGATACTTGCTTTCTTTATCTTTCTCTGCTTTCACGAGATTCTCGTCATGGGGGACAGTGATATCGATAATCATTGCACGGCGCTCTTGGCGATCTATCAGCACAATATCAGGCTTATTGGCTACAATAGTCCTGTCTGTGATGATAGACCGGTCCCAATACAATGTGATATGACCCTCTTCGAGAACTGGTTGTGGCTCATACCTGTAGTACGGTACCTCGGATGTCACAAGGCGATATTTAAGGGCAAGTTGCTGGTGGACAATCCTGGCTACTTGGTTGTGTCTGTGTAAATATTGTGTGTATATTGTATTATTATCCTTTATTTCTCATTTTTCTTATTTAGTACATTTTTAAATATAAATATAAAAAATACATTTAAAAATATAAAAAACAGTTCCCCACCGGCATCTGGAACAGGGTCCTAGTTACCAGTGGTTAGGGCTCCAGAGAGAGGAACTTCCTCACAATGCGCGCCGTCTCCAGAAGTACCGCCTTCTGAATCTGTCCCTTGATCCAGCTGCCTAACGCGAGCCTCTTTAGGTGTTTGTCGAGGCTCTTGGCTAATAAGCCATGGGCGGAAACGACTATCGGTACAATGATTGCCGCATCAATGTCCCACATGTCGACAACCTCGTGAGCCAGATCAAGATACTTGCTTTCTTTATCTTTCTCTGCTTTCACGAGATTCTCGTCATGGGGGACAGTGATATCGATAATCATTGCACGGCGCTCTTGGCGATCTATCAGCACAATATCAGGCTTATTGGCTACAATAGTCCTGTCTGTGATGATAGACCGGTCCCAATACAATGTGATATGACCCTCTTCGAGAACTGGTTGTGGCTCATACCTGTAGTACGGTACCTCGGGTGTCACAAGGCGATATTTAAGGGCAAGTTGCTGGTGGACAATCCTGGCTACTTGGTTGTGTCTGTGTAAATATTGACCATTTGCGAGACGCGAACAACCGGAGATGATATGCCTCAGGGATTCACCAGGGCGATGACATGCCCGACAAATGTCAATGGTGCCATCCCTAAGAATATATCTCCGGTAGTTGTTCGTCATCACAACTTCGTCCATAATTGCACAGACAAAACCTTCGGTTTCCCCAAAGAGGTCGCCGAATCGTAGCCAGGCCACGGAGGCCGCAAGATCTACATCGGGCCCATGAAGGGCCCGATAGTACCTTCCGTGTAGCTCCTTACCCTGCCATACCACCCTACGATCATCCGTTGTCAGTACCACAGGTTTGCGCCAGTTCTCTTTTGCCAACGATAGAGGGGTGAGTCCATTATCTACTGCCACTACATCCACATGCATTTCCCCATCGGCACGGAGAAAATATTCTCTGAGACTACATATCTCTCGGTTATGCAAAGTCTTGACGTTTAAAAAGCCACGACCTCCACATTTCCGAGGGATATATAGTCTCATTACCGATGAACGTGGGTGATGCATGCGGTATGCAGTGAGCGTAGTACGGACTGTTCTATCCAGGGCGTCCAATTCGGTCTGAGTCCACTTGAGTATGCCAAAGGAGTACATCAAGACTGGCATGACCCAGCCGTTGTAGGCTCGCACCTTGTTTCCGCCTGATAAAAGACTTTTCAGTACTTTTTTCAGGCGCCCCAAGAAGCGATCCCGCAACAGCTGTTTCATGTCAGTCTCACTAATGCCTAACCCCTGTGACATACCCAAGTATTTGTAGGTCTCGGTTGCGGCGAGTGATCTCAGTTGGATGGAATCTGAAAGTTGGATGCCTTCAGACTCCACCATCCTCCCCTGCTTTGCATGCATGACCGCACATTTATCCACACCAAACTCCATCCTGATAGAATTACTAAAGGTTTCTGTAACCTTCAGTAAGCCCGACAGTTGGAGTGCAGTGGGGGCAAACAGTTTAAGGTCATCCATGTAAAGCAGGTGAGATATTACCTGACCTCCTCGTCGCAACCGAAAGCCAAACCCTGACTCCTCCAAAAGTGTGCTCAGAGGGTTCAGGGCCAGGCAAAACCATAATGGACTCAGACTATCACCCTGGAAGATACCTCGCTCTATCCTTATAGGCTCGCCATTCCCAAGGATCTGTCGAGAGCCTGGACAGAGAAGGACCGTTTTCCATTGCCTCATACATGACTCCAAGAAAGTGCGTAGAGTTGTATCTATTTTATACAACTCAAGCACTCTCACAAGCCACGTATGCGGCACAGAATCATAGGCCTTCTTATAATCTATCCAGCATGTCGACAGATCCTTTCGGTTTCGGCGAGCCTGTTGACAAATGGTCATATCGATGAGGAGTAGCTCCTTAGTACCACGGGACCCACTCCTACATCCATTCTGAGAGGCAGACATTATTGAATTATCTTCAACATGTCTGGCGATTTTCGCTCTCAGGATGGATGTAAGAGTTTTGTAAATTGTAGGTAGACAGGTGATCGGTCTATAATTTTTAGGGTCCGTGGTACTTCCGGTTTTATGGAGCAGATGGGTTACGCCTGTAGTTATAAATTCCGGTAACGACCCAGATTGTAAGGCGGATTGGAATTGGGATGCCAAGCGAACGTGCGAGCTACGTAACCATTTGAGCCAAAAATTATGCAGTCCGTCCGGGCCTGGGGCCTTCCAATTAGGTAGAGAACGGACTGCATTGGCTACGTCTAGGGGCCCGATGGAGATGGCTTCCATTTCTTTTATTGGTTCGCACATTCGCTCGACATCACCGATCCAATTGCCTTCGTAGTGAGTGACTGGCACCGACCAGATATCACGCCAGAATGTTGTCATGGCGTTATCATCTGGTCGCTGCAATTCACTCACTGGTTCATTGGGTCGCTCCCAGGATCTATAAACCCATCTTTGATCCCTTTGGAACATGGAGTTCTGGGAATATCGATCTACGCGAGCCTTATACCTACGTATACGGTTTGCCCATGCATAAATTTTCTGCTTCAGGAAGTCAATGCGCTCTGTGACGCGGGAAATATATTCGCGGGGACTGACATCAGTCCCTGCGAATGCCCGCTTCACAAAGCGCATAACTCTAGGGCGTGTATTACCCTCCCTGAAGCAGCTGAGCTTGCCAATGAGTGCCCTAGCCTCGCTAATACGACGCTCTATCCTGCATTGCCATGCCGGGACGGCGGGTTTTGGACGTGTAGTTGTGTCAGTGTTAAAAACCTTGACACGAGCTACACGACATACCGTAATGGCAGCACAATACAGGATAGAGTGTGTATCCACAAGGTCATCACTACTGTCAAAGTAAATTGATAGTAGTGAGTCTAAGGCACCCACTAGCGCTCTATTCCCTTTATGCATGGGTAGGCGAGGTATACGAGGTCTAAGATGGTTCGGCATGGATCGATACTCCCGAACTACATCCTCCAAAGTACTCCTCAATAAGTCATTGTATTGGGTACTTACATCAATAGGCGCGTTATCCCTATCAACGTCGCTATCGGCGGCAAGCCGTGAAGTAACCGTGGCCCTTGCCACAGGCTGGGCCGCCGGCTGCGACGATGCGACAGGAACAACCCGCCTACTCTGCACCTCCGAGCGTAGCCGATCTAGTACGGTATCAGCCAGCATGTTTCCTCGCTGGATGACCCGCACCTGATCCGACAGTCGTTGCGCCGACACGTTGACTGCTGGTTCCAGGGACTGAAACAGAGGCAGCATTCGGTCACGGTACGCAGTGAGGTTAGTTCCCCCCTCTGTAGCCTCATAGTAGGCGCGCATGACGTTTTCATTCATGGAAGACGTCCATCGCATGCGCCGCACTACACCACTGGGAACGAGGACCCTGTTCGGAGCCGGTTGCCCCAAAAGCCCCAAGTGTCCCGGTGGCCGGCCTCTCTGCCGACGTACAGGTGGTGGCGACGTCGGCGGAGAAAAATACTCGTCGCTCTCGCTCGACGCTACTGCAGTCACCGACGTCCTGATGATGGATGCCGGCGATGGCGAGGCGGAGCGAGGTGACTGGTCCGGGGGTGTTGATTGTGCGTAATGTCGCACGGCACTCCGCTGTCGACATTGTCTCCTCGGATTTCTCCGAGGAGCGTCCGTCATCTTATTTGGTCAGCACTTTTTGAAAATATTTGAAAACTATGGCATTTTTGTATTAATTGCATGTTTTGCGGTATATTTTATTGTATATTCACAGTTTTCGGATGTAATTAGTATAATTTCAGTAAAATAAAAATTTTCACAAATTTTATTGATGTTCTTGACAGCGGTTGCCATTATGTATTATTATTGTTATTATAAGTGCCAGAGATTACCTACAACTATAATAGGTAGAAATGAAACCACAAATTGATTTTACTTTTTTATTTTACCCTAACATTTACTTTGTCGGTTTCTTTCCGCTCTTAACGTTCGCCTGTTGCGCTTTGAGGACCTTGACGATCTTCTGTTCCTCAATGAGGAAGGCTCTAACGATACGCTGTTTGACGCACTTGTGGCAAAGGACACCACCATAGACGCGCTTGACGGTCTTCTTGCGGTAACACAGGCGGGAACGCTCAGCGGGCCTCGCGGGCTCAATACCGCGCAGTTTGCTCTTGCACTGGCCACATCTTGGGATCTTCTTGGGCTTCTTGACGTACTGATAGACTAGACGCCCGCCGGGAGTTCTTACTCTGTAAACAAACAATTATCAAATTAAAAATAGATCTAACTTTATTTTTCTTGTGGTGGACATTTTTATTAGGTATCCTCAAACTTGTTAGGTGATAAGACATCAATTTACAGTTTTATTAATATCTATGAAATTAACCTTTGTAAAATTAATAATAGTAACTGGCTTTGCTTTGGTTCACATGATACTCGACTTACAGACACATAGATGGTAATTTGATTCAATATTGTGCCAATCTCAAGGGTTATGAATGTGTGATATGGATGTCAGTATGGTAAAAAAGTTCTCAAATAATGGAAAAGGTAACACTTGCATTACCTTTTCCATTATTTGAGATGTTGCCAATCCCACAAATAGAACTGCACACCTACACTGGTAACATAGATAGTCAAGTCTTTATTGTTTCACCTCATATAGTAATATATGTATACAATAAACAAAAAATAGTGTAACAATGGGTGGGGCCTTAACACTAAAAGTGATCTCTCCTACATAGCCAGCGGTTACAAGACAAATGTAAAAAAAAATAACATAAGTCACATGTGAATTATTAAAGGATAGGTAGTTAGTTAGTCCACAGTGTAATATAATTTGTGTCTAATATAATATTGCACATGCAAGTCTTTTATTAAACAACACACAAAACACCCAAACTTATAGAAAGTTAACCCTTTTAAATAGTAGAAGTAGTAATACGGAGCATTTTTTTAGAATGATGCTTTATGGGACCATATCAATATTATGATTAAATTGTTATCCTTGTGTTTGCAGATAAAGTATGCCTGCCTGCATGTGGATTTCAGACAATTCTGAGTAATACAAATTTAAGAATAAATAAGAAGGACCACTATGTTAATTCATGGAATATTGTCTTGCACAACATCTAAATAAGTATTACAATGTTGAATTGCTTAGATTGTATAAAATAGGAGCTGTAGATAACTAGTAACTCGCTGGGTTGATTTGGTAAGCAAGTGTGGGACAATGTGTAATGAAAGTGTAAGTAAACAAAAGTAACATTTATAAGTTATAAAACAAAAAAAATTAACATGTATACGTGTGAATTTCAGTGAATACTAGTTAGCTGTGTTTGTAGCTTTATTTTATGGTAAAATCAAAAGTTACGCACACTAAACCCTACTCATTCACTTTGAGGTTAGATTCGGAAAATAATTTATATTAGTCAGTTTTCCCACTGGATCCTAGATATAAGAGTGCTGACATGCATTCATGGGACTACATATTTCTTAATAATACTCACATTCTCCTCTGGTTTGATTTAGTATTGTACGACAGACGTCGTCTGAACGTAAGCCGCTGTACCATTTTGGAGCTGAAATATAAAAGAAATTATGTTTAACAGGTCTCTCAGTCCTCGGTTTTCTTCATGAACTCCTTTTTCATTTATAAAATATTAAGATTCGAATAGATTTTATTTATTTCTTCACTAAACGCACAAATCTCCAACCTTTTTGACAGCTGTTGACAGGAAAAGAAAAACAATCTTGTTTATGGCAACATTCAAAAATCGTACAGATTATACGAAACCATCGTCTAAAATAAACCAATAATATTTTTATTCAAAACATGTAACAAATTCTATCATATACATATTCGCTCAAATTGTGCATCCAATATCTTGGATTTCGTTTACAAACAAAATGCATTTTGTAAAAAAGTAGACTAAACATTTGTTGATCAAAGTACAAACAATAAGGCTGGACTGGTGCTACTTTGATAACTAAACGTTAGTTGTTTTATCATTTTGCCAATGGTAACTTTTTCGAGAAAAGCAAAATGGCTGCCGCTGTGTAATGTTTGTGACATGTTTGTGGTGATGTTTTTCTGTGTCTAGAATAATCTGGTGTGATTATTGAGTGATTTATATGCAAAATGGGTAAGTTAAAATTTATTACATATAAATAATTCCTGGGGTATCCTTTGTTTACCGATAAATTGATTTGCTAGTGGTTTCGAGATGTCAGATGTTCATGATTTATTTTATTAGTTTATACATACCAGGTTTAAACTATATTAATACTTATTGTAACATAGTAAATAAGACGGTTAATTTACCCTTAGTATTATATTGTATTTGTATTGTGTTTGTTGAGACGGACAGGCTTAATATGTTCAAGTAAACAGAGGTGATTTTGATATACCAGATCAGCTCTCGTAGAATTAAATATTTTCGTATCTATCTCTACGAACCTTACCTTCCTATATGAACAATTTATATATATTGTTGTTTTGCTCTCCGCACAAACTATTTTCGCGTAATTTTTAGTAGACGTTTATCGGCTACCTATCTACCATGATGTAGGAATGTTGTAGGTGCTTATTGTAATTAGTTCGTTTGTTTTTCAAAAGATGTCGTTGCTCGCGACTATAGTAAAGGTCTACCGGTATTATTTCGATAGGGATTGATTTGGATTGGGCGCATGAATCGAGAATTGAAACTCCCTTCGACCTTGTAAAACTCACACGAACTTAGTAAATGGCCTAATACCTAGATAAGTTGATGCATTGTGATGTCTGAGGAAAATGGTTGAACCTCGACGTGTTTATTATCTAATCACGTTCAACTACGCAACGGAGCGGTAATATTGGGGTTTCGAATACGCGTACATACTCTGTAGTAAACATTGTAATTTGTAATATCTACTTGCGATTATTTCTTTGTTTGTCGATATATAATAGGGGCAAATACTCCTACGAACCGTTTAAGGTCGATGGTTTAAACCGTAACAAACTTTTTACTATTGATGTACCTACCTAGGTATTTATCTACTACTTTGTACTTGCCAGCAAAACCTAACCCTTCAGTACTCTTCATTGTGTTATGTTTGAGCGACAGACGGTGATCGACCTAGGTATGTACTTAGCTAACTACTAATGATCGCCCAATCACGGCCTACGTCACTGAACTGTTTTGAGTAAACAAACAGGTAAACCATTTTTACCTAAATAAATTAATATCAAAATGAAAAAAGTTACATATATATACATCATCACGCCTGTATTCCCCGATGGGGTAGGCAGAGGTGAACTGCATGTCGCCCACACTTCGCCGATGTATTTTGGTCCCAATGTAATCGGGGGCGAGCCTATTGCTATTATACCGGGCACATTCGCCTCAATACGAGGGAGATTTGGGCAATAGTCCACCACGCTGGCTCAGTTCGGGTTGGTGAACTTCACACACCTTTCTATAGACGTGCAGGTTTCCTCACGATGATTTCCTTCGCCGTTCAGCAAGTTGTAATCATTGTTGAAAATGACATCCGCACATGAAAATTATCTCAGAGGTGCGGGCCCGGGATTTGAACTTTAACGTTTAAGGCGGGCATTCTTGCCCACGAGGCTAAATTACAGACTTACATAAAAAATATTGAATTGATATAAATATCGAATGGAATTACTGATTTAATTAATTGCTAACCAAATTACGGAGAGGCGCCAAATCCAATAAAACAGCTTAGCCTTTAGCCTGATTGGAGCACCGTTTAGACGATTATTCCATTAGCTTTATGTTACCGTGATTGTGGAACTTTTTCAACCATTCTGAACGTAAGAATTTATGAAATTTTATATCTTTCCAAAACAGGTTTGTCTTTGTAGTCGTTACCTATCTATCCTAAGCCTTTGTTGGTGCTGCCTATTAAAAAATGTGACATTTATTGGACAGAATTACATTGTGCTCGTTAGTTGCTACCCTATGTGTGCTCGCTGAAATTTTTACTTAATTAATATATAAACACCTACTTAACACCTGTACCTAATCTTTCCCATAAATTCCAATCGGAAAAATTGAAGCCCGCGCAGAACTTCCTATGACAATAAAAAATCAATTTAATATTCCCATTCCCATTGTTCGACAGGTTACACTTTTTATCCTAGTTTTTAACATTATTCAAATACGATTTCATCTCCTATAATCAGTTTTTTTTTTCGTTCTATTTATTAAAGCTACCTACTCCCGATCCTACATATTCACGCACTGTCAATAAAAAACCTGTACCTACGTACAAATCCTCGAGACCAATTCTATATCCTAAATATGTGAGCACACCTTTATGGGCTCATCCCTGCGCGCGCGCATTCGTTATGCGCCATGTTTCATTCGAGGTGTCAGAAATAAGCCTTTATAAAATGCTCAAAGGCGCTTATGTTATACATAATTTTGAGTGAGTAGAGGTTCCGAGAACCGGCCGACATTGAGATGGGTCATTTTGTAATAACAATAGCAGGGATCCATCATAGGGCTGCTACAATCCGAATAAGCGATATTCCTTAATAATTTTCATGAATTTTCTTACTTCTCTTCACGTTATCTGTATGGTTTTCCTTATATTCAAATAAACTACGATTTTATTCAGATCATTAAATTAATGGAAACTCGCCCCATTACTCTGGTTAATTTATTAAAATAGTGTCAAAGTTCAATCTAAGTTGTTAAGCTTGGGAGTCATCATAGGTAATGATATGCGTTGGATTTCTCGACAAATTTAATTATTTTTATAATTTTATACCACCAGGTATTAAAATGCAAACCTGTGCAGCGCATTAAGTCAATAAATACCTAACTAGTAATAGCCGATAATTACTAGTTTAATAATAACCTTTATCCCCGATAGCTTATTTATTATTAAGAACTCTTACGCATACGTTGTTTTCAAAGATGGAGGATTTATGGTTACCTAATTAAATGTATTTGCACTAGAAATTATTTAAAGGGTAATGGTTATTTATTACCATCCCTGCGCGCCCGCATCCAACCGATTTCTTTTGCTTTTCCCCTGTCAGATTTCGGCGGCCGACACCCGTGACAATGGCGCTAGCGTCGCTGTGCCCGTCAAACTGATGTGCCTATTGTTGATGGAAGCTCATTGAACTTGAGCTTTTCCCTTTAGGCAACTGCACGGAGTTGAGTTGGAGGAAGATTATTTATATCATAAATCACGATAGTAAATCAATGCAAGAAACCAGAGTCAGTACCAATGGTGTTGCGTTGACGAACTATGCTGCCTGGATAAAAGTGTCGCTATCCTTTTTGTAGTCAAGAATTTGTAGCAAAGGCAACGCTACGAGAACATTATGGGGTTTGATTCTAGCAAAGTGTAACCACTTGCCAACATTTATTTGGCACTTCGGACACTCCGAAGTGTAATTTGTTTCCACAACATTGCCATTGAAATTTTAGTCATATAAGACTAGAATGGAACTTCGTCGTGTCACTCTCGCTTGAGACTTATTCATGAATACTAAACCTACTATATATTTATGATAGTTCAAGTGCCTCCGGGCTATCTACCTTCTTTCATATTTATTTATTCAAACTTATTACACCGAAAATATTTCGTATAGGCGTTCCAATATTAACATCCTTCATTACAATAATAAAAAGAGCATATCCTCCTGCGTCCTTGCGGATGACAATGACGTCTGCCCACCCACGCACATCAGACTTCGTGATGCCTCTATTGTTGCATTCAACACGTTCAAATCATGACTCTGATTATAATACCTACGATGCGCTGCTATTTGGTTGACAGGAAACGATGTCGTGACGATAATGACGGCTAGTACAGTATTTATCTACGATACTCAACGGATTTTCCTATCCACTACCCTTGTAGTGGTTAGGAAAATCCGACCAATGATCAGCTGTACTTTGAATTTAGCATAACTTAGGTATCTAAAGGTTATTTTATAGTGACCACAGTAGTTATAGCATGTGCGCCAAGACTAGACTTATGTCACAAAATATGTTGATTATATATTTTTATCTTGTATGAAATAAGACAGAGAGCGAGCGAACCAATCCGTGACAGGGTCTTGTGCGTGCTAACACCACAGATCGTAAGATGTAACTACTGTAGGCCAATCTACCATACAAGTAATTAAAATGGACCAATAATACCAAAGCAATTCAGCAGTCTCCAAACTGATAGTCAAATATACTGAATCATGATGAGCCAAAGGAATTAAAGGTAATGGCACATAACAGAAAACCGTATATATCTCGAATGATCATTCCAGACACAACATCAAAGAGCGATAGTTTTTGTTACCGCTTGGAGTTGTAATGCTGTCCGTCTTAATGTCCTGACGGCCCGTGACGGATCGGAAACTCGCCTTAATGCGATCACGTATAAAACCGATTCCCTCCCAAGCGGTCATAACGGCAGTTCAGTTGTATTTTTTGAGCTTACCTTACAAACGAACATTTTGGTGAATAAATGTACTAAGCAACTCGAACTTTTTTTATACAAAGTTACCATAATAAAAGACTAGGCATTATTGCTTTTGTATAAAATGGACGCTGCAGTTCAGTCAAATGCCGCTTATGTATCGTGGCAAAATCATAAGACATTATGGACATGAATAGGAATAGAAACGATCGATTCTACGATTGGGATATCGATTCCATATCACAGCTATTGTTGTCGCTAAGAGCTCCGAGATGTGACTATTGTACTATATCGTTAAACCCGATTCAATACTCCAACGCATTTAAAATTTTTGAAATGGGTTCTGGAGTATTATCGACCCATCTTTTATTCTGTATTACTCCTTAAACCTTAACATAATGGTCGCACTCAGGCGTTTCGATCGTACGATAAATGGAGTCATGTCGTTAGGTAGATTCTGTATCTTTTCATCGTAAACTTGTTACTCCTCTTCAACCAAATTAATTACTTCACTGACAAAATTTGGCTCGTAACAGTACGTCTATACTGTTACGAGCAGAATTTTTATACGGGTAAAGTAAATTTTAAAATTACGTGCGGGCTCAGTTAAATTAATGAAACAATGTTGAATAATCACTACTCGGAACAACATGATTTCTAACCGGTCCTTAAATATGTTTATTGTGGCGTACCGCGAAGTGGTACGCACTACGCAGCCGTTGAAAGCTTTTATTTTACTAGTAACATGCGCTTAGAGGATGTCTTACGCGATTTTTCGAGCTAAAACAAAATCTCGAGAACTCGCTTTAGAGTTTAGTTTTAATCATAATTTTCAGAGAACGGTGTTGTTTTTCGACGCGAATGACAAAAATATAGTAGTTGATTTATATGAAATTGCGGTAAACCCGGACGTCCCAAACTTCTCACGAGCTCGCGCATTATTTCCGTACGAATCCGCGCACGTTTGTTTACGAGTCGCTGACCCGAACGCAAAATACTAAGAACGTATTGTTTTTAATGTAACACAGCTTACAAACTAGGGCGTTACCCCTCTAAAATGAGCTATTTGTTTAACAACAAGCTGTGCTTGCATTATAACAATGTATCGCATTCCGATGTTCCTTATTTCCTTATTGGTACAACACTTTGGTACTATAGACGCCATCTTTGATAGTTTAGTCTACTTCAGTTATTTCGTGGCCTCGTATTTGACGGTAAAACTACATTTGGAATGTTCTTTGAAGTAACCAGTCGTGGAAGACATTTTCAGAAAACAATTCATGCTGTGATATTGAGTAGTGAAGAGTAGTTAACTAGATTTACATCTTTAAAGATGAAGAGTGTCTGTAAATAGAATCTATTTGACTAATTGGGTTCATGAATTTTGAAACATCACTTTTTACAGAACACATGCATTGATAAGACAGCAACGGTATCTAATCTACGTATGCAAGTAGCAAAGCACATGACATCAATACACCCAAGCTGTAATATGTTCACGGTATATGCTACAAATGTCTTGTGATTTCAATTTAGCAGTCACAGATTCTCCGTCCACTTATCTCAAAACACATGTAACGTGCATTTAACCAGTGCTTACAAGTCACATCTATCGATGAATTTAAAGCAGCCACGGATAATGTAGGCGTTCCAACTGCGCTGTGGAATTAAATATCAACTGGCTTGGAGATGCATCGATAGATAGACCGGGCGTAATACGAGCAATCGTCCCCTGCCCGCGGTGTTAACCTCGCTTTACAGATTATCCGGTATCGAGTTGCACGCGCAGACGACACTGCACCGATATGCGATTTGATTATGTATTGTGAGGGTAATAGTGTCGTCTTTATATGATCGTTATTGGCTTGTAGTTTTCCATAATTGGATGCGTTCCATCCGTTTCTATTGTAGTTCTCGTAGTCCATTACTCCGCTTCAGAGCATCGATTTTTATAGTCATACTGTCTTGAGGCTATCCTTGATACGGTAACTCCAACGCGGCGGTATAACATAACAAACAAACCGTATATCTTGCCTACTTGAAGGATCACCCGGATCACATGTGCGATGGTACGATAATCCTGTTATTTATTCATCCTGCCCTGCCCTTAATTAAACGTGGGCTTAACGTCCAATAACACTGACATATTTGATGGTATTGAGGGCTACACCATGGATTCCTTTAAGAACTTTAAGCTCTACATACCGATTAAGATATTCCAAATATTTATTTGTCCTCAATTACTTATTTTGTTTTTACTATGGCGTGTTGTGCAATGGGTTTCGCTTTTTAATTATACTTCATTCAAGTTCTGACTCCATTTAGTTACTTTGATAAAAAAATAGAGTTTGTTGGGGGTTGTCCATGTCTTGGATAGACTATAATTATCAGAGCTGTATTCTCGAGGTCTATAATATCAGGCGGATTGGCTTTTCACATCGCGCTGTACGTGTAAAGTTTTTGCGGTGCATCGCTGGCAACTATAGAGCGCAATTTGTCCGTACGTGCGAAGAGGAATTACCTCCCCTAATTGCAGCTCGCGCTCACTGCGCAAATCATTTTATTTACTTCACTCTCGAATTCACTTCTTGGAAGCGGTCAATTTGTCAGCCGATATTGGAAATATTTTATGTGACTTGATTACCCTGTATTTTCCCCTTCGGTTAATCTACGCTTGATACTTTATAGCTCTCTAGTTCAATTTAGTATGTAGGGTACATGGAATTTTGCGTCAGTGTTTATTCACAGATCTTTTTTGCGTCGGTTATGTAAATCTCAATAACATTTATTAGGGTGGTGCACTGTCAAAAGACCGTAGGAGTTGTGGCCGCGCTTATAAGGACTTTAAATAGACGCCGGCGGAGCGTGCAGAGCAGATTGACGCTGAATGGCGAGTATCGGCGTTGTGCAGGCTCGTGGTTAACTCGATTCTACACGTCGTTTTTTGTTGGGCGGGCGTTGCGTTGCGAACGAAATTACGCCTCGTTCGGCGCCGCGCGGCCGCTCCGACTCCTCTTTTTAACCTGGTCCGCGTCGAATTTTATTATTTTTATTTAACACCTGCGCCCGGTAATCTGAATTCGACGATCTCCCGAACGCTTAACTCTTTTTGGGCGTGTTTTTGTGTCGGGAACGGTCGATTTATAGCGTTCGTGTTTTGTCCACCTAAAAGTGTCGTTTAATTTTCGTTGTCGCACCGTTCACAATCGATTATGTTCGGCCTTGATTAAAATCTTATACGTGTCACGTAAACTTGTAAAGGTATACATATTATAATTTAATTAACTTTTTGGCTCTTATAAAAAACAAAAACATTAGAAACACTTAAATAGGCTTCGCAAGACGATGTACGATACGAATTTCACGTGTCTCAAGAGTTCCAACCACCAATTTGACCTGAGATACTACAATAAGTAATGGCGCCAGAAACATCATAGTCATTCAGTAGCGACGACCTTCAAAGCGATTATGTGTTCTGATGTTCAATTACATCGATTTGTAGCAATAATCGTATAGGTCTAAACGCTAATTGCTACCGGCACGGAGCTACGAGCGGAGGCTGCGCCTGCGCCACTTAACCCTGTTATTATCTAAATGCACTGCGGTGTATAGTGTATCTACCTGCCTGCCGAGTTCCGAGCCCGATGCTCCGATTAAAATATTAATAATTTGTGTTAATATATTGGTTTTGCACTTTATAGAAATCAATTCGACGTTTTAAATTAAATAAATTCACCCTATCGATGTGTAAAAAAGTAATAGTAAATATTTTCAATGATAACATACCTATTTATTTTAATTAAGACGTTGTGTTGTAGGCGCCTTTTAATTAATAAAACAACGACCTTTAACCTTAACGAGTCTGGCGCGGGGCGAAATCTTAAAGCAAATTAAAAAAAGTGTGCCCTACTTCAGTTTATCAAATTTCTTTGGAATTCTTTATTAATTATAATGTTCTTACTCGCACATAGAAATCGACACGTTTTGCTTGTTTGGTATTTGTGAATTGTGACCCCACTCCGCTATCTATTGCAAACAGTTTAATATCCCACTTTATTCAGTGTTATCACGTGGTCACACGTGGTGCGATTAATATGGATTAATTATTGATTTATCGTGCATACTACTACTATACAGCCCTTTTAACGTCCTACTGCTGGGCACGGGCCTCCCCTCAATGCGAGGGGGATTCAGGTCATAGTCCACCACGCTGGCCCAGTGCGGGTTGGCAGACTTCACACATCTATCGAGAACTAGACAAGTTCCCTCAGACGTGCAGGTTTCCTCACGATGTTTTCCTTTACCGTTTCATAGCAAGTGATAATCTCGGATGAAAATGAGATTCGCACATAAATCCCAGAGGTGCGAGCCGGGGTTTGAACCTGCACACTTTGATTTGCAAAGCGTACGTTCGACCACTCGACTACCACGTATCTTTATCGTGCATATCAATTTAAATTCCTGAGGTGTCAGTGAAGGTACCTACTCGTAACTTGATGAAATAAATTTGTTTTCAATTTTGATAATTGATACAGAATAATCTCGTACACTTATATCATCTCGCTTGGTGTACTTGTATATTTTTATTATGTTTTCAATTTTTTTAACGCCATAGAAAGCAATGTGGTATTGACGTTTCTATGCAATATGATCTACAGCCAACTGCGCGGTACCTGTGGTATTCGACCGACCGATATTCCTAACCGACCTCGAATTACAAAATAAAATCTACCCATATGAAAAAACGTGGCACCGCGGCGGCGCCTGCTCAATCCTCTAAACGTGTATCCAAAATGCAGCTGATGCCCTTATTTATATGAGATTATGGATCATTTTAGAAATTCTAAGTGACTTGGCAAAGTTTGTCTACTTATAAATCATATTCGCCTCACTGTGCCCCACGAACGAGTGTTTATATACGAATGATACAAATGGAATAAATATAGTGTTTTTTTATTTATGAAAAATGGATGACGTTCGAGGCGGGCTGCGCTGCTCCTAATTGAGCTTGTCATTAGGTGTTGCATTGGGATGATACTTAACAAAATGTTGTTTTTTTTTCTGTCTAGCCTAACATAGTAATAAATATATCTAACAGCGATTTTAAAAATTATAAAAACGTTGTATTTCGATAAAACATAAACCTTTAAATTCGTTGCATTGTCTAAAGTCTTTATTACTTTTTTTGTATCGTTGTTTATTTTTAATAAGTATGTACTATGGATTGATTGACACATACTGCAAATAGTGGTCATTCACATTTGTGTTATTAAATATAATTCTTGCCGCAGCTCAGGTGTAGGTAATAGCTAATTTCATAATGTATTTATTACAAAGATAGAACGCTATTTTCATAATAAACCCAAACTTACTTAATATATAAGTAAATTATGTCGGATTTGTATAAATATCTAATCACATACGACTGTTATGAATATTATAATTTAATTAATATTATTCGTACGATCATAAATAAAAATATTCGTATTTCTACTAATGGTATACTCGTTTATGTCGGAGATATCAAAGTTATAGCCTTTTTTGCTCACCCATAATAGGAACCTGCGCTTTTTTCGCCAAACCTATTTGTACGCGAAAAAAAACCATCAGGAATAATTACAAAGGCGCCTCGCTCAAATTAGATTTATGTTTACCTCCGGAAATACCTTCAAACTATTGAAATTGCAAATGAACCGATTAATACGGTTAGGCCTCTAACATAAAGGCCTGACCACACTGGGGTGTCAAATGTCGCTTGTTAAAATTTGTCAATACCAAAACGAACTCTGTGTATATAAATATTGAATTTCTGTGGCAATAGCCACTCCTACACGCGTCAATATTCGCTTTGATTAACTTTCTATGATTCAATGTTGGTATTGAAAAAAACCTCGGCGCGCGTTTAGAAGCCCCCGTGTGAATTAACAGGTTTGTTTTTAGGGTTCCGTACCCAAAGGGTAAAACGGGAACCCTATTACTAAGACTTCGCTGTCCGTCAGTCCGTCCGTCTGTCACCAGGCTGTATCTCATGAACCGTGATAGTTAGACAGTTTAATTTTTCACAGATTATGTATTTCTGTTGCCGCTATAACAACAAATACTAAAAAACAGAATAAAATAAATATTTAAGGCGGCTCCCATACAACAAACGTGATTTTTTTGCTTGTTTTTATAGGTAATGGTACGGAACCCTTCGTGGACGAGTCCGACTCACACTAGGCCGGTTTTTTTAATGTGTTTGTTCCAATCTGTGGCAAAAGCCGCGCGAACACGGGAATAAATTCTCGCGCGTCACTGAAGACATTTCGATAAATGTGCTTTTTACATGAGATTCATAGAGTTCAATTTTGTATTTCAAAAAAAAAAGGTGCGAGTGTCTTGAGGCAAGTGTGTGTTGGAGGCCTTATCCCAAAAATTTTAATGTATTCCAACATAGTCGTTGGAAATTCTAATGTTGTGAACTCGATAAGTTTTCTCCACCACCGCTTTCAATGAGCTTTTTATGTTACCTGCAACGGGAATGAAGGGTATAACATAACATTAATTGTATAATTAATTTGGGTTAAAATGATACGGGAAAATAGCCTTACTTTCAACTGTTAGGTACATAAGGCGTGAAAGAAATTGTGACTCCGTAATAGATACAGCAGGCTTTTAATTAAGATAGTTTGTGGTTTTGATTCTGATGCATACCTACTTTCAACAAACAATTTAATTCAAAATCAATCGAATATTAAAGTTCGAAGGAAATCGTTTATTGTATGTCATTTAGGCGTTTGGTCGTATTGTCCGCGGCACGGCGAAGGCGCTGCAAGAGGCTGATTGACGCGGCTGCTTCGTTAGACCTCTCTTCAAAAGGGTATTGTATACTGCGACTGCGGTCCGACTCACCACTCGTAAATAATACGGCCTCATCTCCATTTACGACGTGTGATATTTCTTGTGGTCGAACTAAAATGATTTTGTTAGCCCTTTATAGCTTACAGAGTTCGACTCGTATATTTCTCTTGGAACGCACCATAGGAGATGATCCTTCTTTTATCCCCTTTTTTTGGTGTCGAATTTTCTGTTGTGGTTTACGCTTTGGTATTTTCCAATTACGATTTCCTGTCCCTTTATTACCGCGTTTATTTAGTGTCTGTTTCTTTTCTTATTGCAATCTAGACTGGTCACCATTCTAAATAACACCACCGAAAGTAACAAGAATTTTCCCGTTTCAAGATAGTCATAATTTAAAATGAATCATAGAAAACCTCGAGTCATGTTTTTCTTAAATACAAATAAACTTGTACTAACACCACCATCCGCTTTAAATCTGTATAGTTTACACTGCAGATGTTTTATTAAGGAACCCAGGAATGATATGATGTCAGTTTGATTGACGGCAGGCGCCGCTCTCGGCTGTACATAATAGACCGATACGTCGCTTCTGAGAGTGGTTTTCACAGAATTGGACACTGGGAACATATTTTTATACGACAAGTACTAAAAATTAAAAGTCGTGATTAATGTTAAGAACGAAACCTAAATAAAACTGTCAGCTATCAATCACAACAGATCACCTCGTTTCAAATTCATTACCCAAATAGGTACCCCATAAAACAGTGGAGTAGTTTCAAGCTAGTATTGCCGATAACTCCGATGATTCGTGACCAGTTTCTTAAGCTCGGTGGGTGTAGGCGAGACGTCTTAAAAACAAACCTGTGGCGCATTATAAATTAAAAAAGAAATATATGGAAATGTCAATTGGTTACGGTTAAATAAATGATTTCCGCCGCACCACGACCGCGGAGGCGTCCCATAAAGGGGTCTCATTAACAAAATCCGACACCGGACCTAATCCTTTCGTTAGAGTTCTATTGTGCCCGGCACGGTGCTGGCATCGTACTTTTTTCCGTCTGGAAAGCTCTCGTACCAATTCGTTTGGTTAATACGTTATTATTGGATACTCTGTTTGCTTTCTTTTTAATGTAGAGCGGATACGTGTTACAGCTTCATTATATCCTATTGTATTGTATCTGCAGCGCACTATAACTGACGGTTTCACTGAATCCTCGTAATACTGTGACTCATAATATTATTTTTAGCTTTAAATCTGTAGCTTTGTATTACTTGCTTTGCTAAGAAGGGAGTGATTTTATAGTATGATACAATAAACCATAGAAGAGCGTCTTCAGTTAACCTTCGTTTGCTCATTTAGCAGAATATGCAGAGTAGCAATTCCAATATATATATTTATTAACAAGTCCTTACTGTTACAATTCACAAATGACGCACATTCGTGAATTGTGCACTGTACCCAGGATATGAGTGGCAATTGAGACAAATACTGTGCCTAATCAAAGCACGGTGGCTGGTGGTACACTTGCCCGCACTGAATATTGTGATGCCACAAATATTTTAGTTTCTTGTGATCTCACACATATTGTAGTTCTTCCAACTTCTTGAAAAAATATGCCCTTTTAGGAGTATTCATAATTGACCTCCTAGCTATTTCATTTATGGAGCAAGATTTATATTGATAACCGACATAATACCTTGTTAAATAATTTCGTTCATAGTTCACACAATGAGTGCAAAATTATTGCTTTTCAATTTATTTGAGTGACGTTGATTCCCAAATATTTGCTGCATGTCTGTTAGTTCAAACGCTCGTCGATAGAGCTAACATGACCATTTAGACTGCCGTTTAGACTTCATTAGATGCAATCACTGTCCATCAGTAATGATATGTTAAAAGGTTTAAGTGTGTTTGCGAATGAGTTCTGACAATAAATGTAAAAGCACAATATTTACACAGATTACAAGTTTGAACGCAATGTATGACTTCTATCTTAAATATCTATACTGAGACTATCTAATCTTGGTACATACATATCGTAATTATGCCACCGGGTACTGTAGGAACCTCGGATATCTTGTAACGACGCGACGGGTGCAAAAAATATCTGAGATATACCTTATAACCCTCAATTGTTACTGTCAATTCCGCCATTCATACCGATTATGCCCATATCAGTAAACACCGTTGATTTATGCCCCACTAACTGAAAGCAACCTTTACTATATATAGTTTTAATAACCCCGATCAGCGGTTAAAAAGCGACGGTGCGCGGCGACATCAAAGGTGGAGTTTATCTCACATTGACAGCTAACAAAATCCTTTTAATTAGACGGGTGTCTGATGGGATCGGCCTCACGACGTCCGTGCTTGTCGGATTAAAAAAAAGTGTGGCAAAATTTTACGAGTGCGGTGACAATAATTTGATTTGATCATTTGAGATAACACAATGTAATTTCATATCTTTGATGTAGTTAGCAATACGTGTTGAGTAATTTTGGAAACATTGCGTAAATGCCGAGAGCCAAAGCCATTATCCGACTTTCTGAACTTTCAGATATTGCAGTTGTACAAGCATAAAATCTATGGCATCTTGCATTGAGTGGGATTAATTTAATTTGGATGTGATAAAGAATCCGATTAGCTTGTTCGGTATTTTTATCGCTTACAGTTTGCTATACTATACAAAATAACGTATCTACTTAAAATATTGTCATTTAAACTGTCTAATGCTACGTACCCGTTCGTCCTAAAGATGTAAATTAAAGGTCGAAAAAGAGTTTTCTGGTGAAACTTTTAACAATTATACGCGAAATAACTTTCACGCTTTTAACAACTATCGCGACTGTTTCATATGTACCATTTTAGTTTATGTTTCTTCGAAAAACACATTTCAGTTTCAATATAAATATACGGTTATTTGCATCTCGTTTGTAACTAGACGTTAAAGTACCTATCAATCGTGAGCAACTTTGTTGCGGGTCTAATAACATGTTTAAAGTATAGGCAGTCGCGTAAAGATATGTCAAGTCATGTTTAAACAATGAATATGTCAGAAAAATAATGTTGATGCTAGAAATTTATTATGAAATTATTTATTACAGCTTTAGATCAGCGATATTCGTACCAAATCTTTAAGTATAATAAGAATCCCTACAAGCGTGAGACAACAATTAACAGTCATGATTATGTACCATCATAGCATACCAACATAAAATACACATAACACATAAAAGTAAATATGGCGATAGTATAACAAAACCAGTTACTGCTTCAATACATTTCTTTCTAAACATACAATTGTCGAAGGACTTTTAAGGGCTTGCTGTTATTTGTTCCATAATCTTTGTACGTGTAAAGCGCATTCTTATCGACTGCGTCCGTCGTAAATGTTCGCATCAAGTTTATGCCGTTGGCAATATGAAAATGTTTATTTATATATTTGTGGATTTACTGCGGAGGAAGCCTACTAGCATCCGCCGGACCAAAATACACAGTCGCCCGCTGAATTCCGCGACGTCTATATGGGTGAACGAACTTTTAATGAGATACCGCAGCTTAATGATAACATTCGAGGCAGATCACCGTGATAACATCCCCATAATCCTCGAGTTGGTACCCCTAAAGATACTACCATACTATTACTTTTTATCTATATAGCAAATTTCTGCGCTTGAGCTTCTATTATAGACAAAATTGTAATGCTAATATCATAAGCCCGGACACAAATCTTTACTATTACTTACTTAAACAGTGATATTATATATTCCACTTGACCTTTACATCCATATGAAATAACGAGCAGATGAAAATGCTCCGATTAAGCGGCGACGACTCTGAATTCCATTCCTATATGATTTATAACGTTCATTCGTATACAAAATTCGAGTGTTCCATTCCAACACAATTTATTCGTCAAGTTACGATTCTCCTCATCGTTCCCCGTCCCTCTCGCTGAGAGGTGAGGTGAGGTGAGGCAACGAGATGGTCATTGTGTGTATGGTGTGAAGTCCTGTGGTGTCCAATTATTCTGCCGGCGGTGGTCGTCGGGCAGGCGCCTCGCCCCCTATCGCGGCTCGCCATCGATAACACTAACCGGTTCGTTTTTCGTTTATGGGTCGGACGGACCATCTTGATATTCAACTCTCCGGACGGGTTCATACCGAATTCCTAATCTGGGATAAGACGCGATTATGCATTTACAAGTTTCGAAGTAAACTTTGTGTTATCCAGTACATACATGCTACACTTTCTATTAGGTTTCATTAAAAAAAACTTTCTTAGAAATGTGCTTTTTATAACCGACACCGACTTAATCAATTAGTCATTTCCTTTATTTAATTAGCGACGTTTGTTTTTTCTAACACGGCTTGTTACTGCGTTTCTTGTTCACAAGCATTTTCACATCGGCCACGTCAAGTTTCTAGCATTTATTATTTTCATTCAACAAGGATTTTCCACGTATTAGCGATACAAGGGAAGCTTACTTACACTCACTCGTGTTTGTTTAATCAGATCCATTGCTGCCGGTGGGCTATTCATACGACAACAGAATACTAAACCGTATTGTTAATATACATAATATGTATGCATTAAGCTTGTATTCGTAATTAAATAGCATGATTGAAATGGTCTAATACGCAGCTTATACGAATTACTTGAGCCAACTAAATGCTCTGATTATATAATTTGTCTGTCCTTAATCACAACTGCTAAGCGACCCAGCTCTTCGTAACGTTCTCGCAACTGGTTTCTACTTAACTCTAATGTCACGTTAACTTTTTCATCTGGCTTTACTGTTTCCTTCGGCCCATTGCAAGTAACCTGATCAATTACATCGTACACGACTCAAAAGGATTCCGTGACTCCAACTTGGGGTTATTTATATAAAAGTAGTCATTAAGTACAAAAGTTGCAATTTGGTTCTCATATGACCTCGTTCTGTAGACCGTGAGATAATCGCGAACGGTAGTGTCCGAGCACGTACTAGGTCCTTATTAGGCAAGTAAGATTTTTTCCTTCGCCGACTGCCTCCCGAGCTGAGTCGTGTCGTGCCATGGGATTGCGCGCGCATGCATGATTCCGACCGCTGTTGCAACTAAGTGAGCACCATATAAAGATTTACTGGGCTATGTTAGCTATGTTGCATCTCTTCTTACAAACCGAAGTTAATCCCCTTCCATCTTTTTAATTCTCATGAATACTCATACATGTTAGGAGTAAAAATTATGATCGGAAACATTCAAGTTACGAGAGTCACGACCCACGCATAAATTTCCGGCATCTTATTAAGAATGATTTTTATTTCACTGGCTATGAGTATTAATATCGCTAGACTCGTAAAATGTTGTTTATAAAATTATTTCTGTCAACGGCATTTGAAGTTTACAAGCCTCTTAGGTCGTTTTCAATTATAATTATAATACATTTATTTTGAATCGTAAGACCCTCATAACCCATAAATGTCAGGTGCGAGTGCCGCAGTGAAATATGATAATATTCCATCACTGAGGGAACAACGAAACGATCTCGCGCTGGCGCCGGCGGTCCTGCCTGCCAACATGTTTTAAACGACCAGTTTTTATTCCATTCCAATATGGACCATTATGGTGGGCAGATTTTCAACTTCGCGCGTCAATGACGGCTCGTAGTTATTATCCGCTTTGTTGGTCCACACCTCAAAGCTCGGGAACACATGTTTATCGCTACCGCTGTCTAAACAGACAATAATTTTGTAATATCTATCGTAACTCCCGATGGAGTCTAAATCGAGAACAAAAGCATTTGCGCAATCGCGATTTTGCGTCTAGCCAGCTGACAATATGGCGGTGACTACAATCGAACAGATTCATCGAGCTTATTACGCTGCCATTTAAGGTGCGTAGTTAACTGGTATATGGAGACCTGGAAGCGAGGTTTCCTCGCGGACCAGGGTCCGGATCTCCGTGGAAACTCATGCCCTTATGAATTATCCAAACGGCCGGGCGTCTTAGCGGCGCCTGCTTGCTAGTATCGTACGCAGCCGTAAACATCGCTCGAGATAATAAACGAATGAGTCTGTTTGTTTCCTTTGTGTAAATCTCGCCTGTCATAAAGTTGCAACTGTTGAAACATAGCGTATGTATGCATAGTATACATTCTGGACGCATCAAAGAACTGCTAGTTAGTGACAATTAACCGAGTTTTATCGTTTCGGATCAAAAGTGTACACCTTTAATTATCTTGTAGATTCATGAAAGTTGTATTGAATATAATTGTATATGTTGTTTATATATGAGCTGAGTCAATTTATGAATATATAACTGGGACCAAGTTACTGTTGAAAATGTCAACGTTGTTATACAATTTTACATAATTGCGGTTATGTTTTATGTAATCTAATGAAATATTATGTTCTTGTGCAGATTGTATCTAATTTAATTACAATGGTTGCCCCTGTTCGCAATTAATTGAAACGTGCAAATTATCAGATTCAGTCTCACAGAGGTCAGGCTTCCTTACAAGGCAGACCAGTCCTGCGCGTCTTATGGCTGGGGTTGTAACATCGTGTAAGCATTAAACTTTATTGCTCGTCGTCAACTCTCATCTCAAGTACGTTTAATTCGACCATTTGAGCACATAAATGGACGAATTAAAAACAAAATAACTACTTTGGTGGTCATTTGCCGAACTATGGTTATACTGTACGTATGTTTCGATACCTTTTTTAAGTTCGACAATTGAAATATTCTTAAGTAGCTTTTCAACTATGTTTTGTTAAAATGATCTCATTCATAAAACTGTTTCTGCCGCATCACCCTACAGAACTGTTGCAACATGGTCATGGTGTCCCATTGCAAACCGGGCCGGGTGGGTGCCTTCGTTTATCTTTAGAACTGGAACGGATACGAGCTGCGCACGCGACGCTTTCCCTCATCCCAACTACTGGTCGGCGGGTCGCAATAGGTGATCGTTATGATTAATTGCCCTAAGTCTTTCATCTCATAATATTTCAGTGTCAATATAATTATATTTTAATGACCTAAATATTTGATATCTGATTAATATTTGTAGTTTATTTGACTGGTTGTAGCGTATACGTGAACCTCTCAATAAATAAACCTTTCAATATTATATTAGCAGTCAATATTTTATCGCATTGTCAAAATATTACTTAAATAGATATAGTTTCGTTTGACCACGACATTTTTTATAGAATCACCTTAATTCTGATTAAATCGTTCCTAAGCAGAACCATTTTTTTGATTACACTCGCTAATGACGGAATCATTCGTATGTTTCTTTTTATGGATAAGTGATCTCAAATTGATTTGTTTAACGACCGCAACTTCTTCGTCAGGTGCTGATCGATGCAATTACCGAAACCTGTTTGACAATCTATTGTAGAATCCATTAAAATTACACATAAACGATATCTCCATATAAGAAAACTTGCATCTATTAAATTTTATATCGTCGCCTCGTATCTTTGGTGATATAGATTGGTATGTGGGATGTTAGTTCAGATGCGTTGACTAATGCTGCGTTAGGTGACAATTAGCGGTGCTCTTGTCTGCACGACACCAATTAGAGTGGAAATCAGGACGCGTCGCCGCTCACTGCTTGATAATAATTAATTGTAATGTACACCGCGGAGTCATGAATGGCCCGCTACAGTCCTCTACGTACAGAATACGTAATACGACAGCACCACTGCGAACACGTTAGATCCTTAGGTGATTTATTGGCAAGCTCCTTTTCGGCCACCATCTATGGCGTCAGATTTCTCGGTATATGGTTGAAATGTTTATCAAGAGGTTAACCGTAAGTTTTATTGTTATTGTTTTAAAATCCATTGTCAGGAACACTTAAGTCATACCAATGTTCTTAGTGTAGAATTATCTTGCTTGTTTAGCCACGATTTTGCTATTATCAATATACATACTACATGGATACGTCATCATAATCATAGCTTTATTGAATGACACATGTGTACTATATGCCATTATCTTGTGATATACGATTCAAAAAATGACAGTACCTGATACAAATGGTTGATAAGATGATATTCTTCTCCAACAATATTTTTTATATCTACTTGCTTGTTCCTTATTGGTTTTATCTGTCAATGTGATATTGCTGTTGAACTTGCGGATCATCTTACATTATTCATATTGATAACAGGTAGACATGTTGGTGCAGATGTTGATTGTTACAAGATTTCAGATTACCACGAACTTGAGACGCTAATTAAACATTCTTAGAAAAATTATTTTTAACAAATCAAGATCAAGATTAGACAGATTTAGATTTTGAGCTGTAAGCAATAAGGATAACTATAAGGTATCTTGTGCTGGTTTAAAATTCTAGTCTCGGATTTATCGCAAATATTGATGTCATAAAGAACTTTCAACACTATACCAATATTGCATGGAATGGCAGTAAAACTGTCAGATTGAAAATTGGCTCAAATGCGACATAATCGTAGCGATTAAGCGCTGGGCTATGTTCGTGTCGGCAGCTTTGCACGGTGATTAGCGATTGGCCACGGGAGGGAGCCGTAACCCGCGGTTCCCGTCATAGCTCTACTGCCGTGGCATTGCACTGGAATGTATCCTGCTCAACCCACACAATTACCGAAACGGCCTGAAAAGCATAATCTATTAAAATCTATTTCTTACACACTGTTTTAAAATAAAAATGGTTAACTCAGATTGTCGGACTTATCACATTGTAGTCTCTAATTAACATGAAACTATTTGTTGTTCTTGCAATGACCTCAAATAAGACATCGCAAAATGTACATGTCAAGAGTTCTATGAATCTTCCTAATGTATGTTCTCGTTTGCTGACTTTGACAAACGAACGAATATGCTAATGTGGAGACAGAGACCGTAAACTTTAACTCGCGGGGGCGAGGTCACATATGTGTCAGGCTAACTTTGTTTCTATCTTTTAGTTATATTAGTAGTTTTGAATTACCAATTAATTACAATGAGACCGACGCCTACAAAAAACAAAATTTGTCATACTCTTGGTTCAAGCCAAGTAGTTGTTTTGGGATGGTAGATGGGAAGTTAATCAAAGAAATATCGTTGAACCAAGCGAACAGCGTAGACTACAAGCCGGTCCAAACCGAAGATGGTAAAAAATGTCAGACGGATTTATGTGCAAATTTGGAGTCGGTGCCAATCTAAATCAGACTAGGCAAATACCTACACACAATATGAATTGGCACCGACTCCAAATGTAATGAATTATAAGGTTATTTTTAGCTTCTTAGTGCACCTAGGTTTTTGAAGTCGGTTTTTGTTTTCTGTTAATTTTTTTTACGCTTTTTAGTGTCAATAATCGTTGAAAATATGCAAGTATTATCACCTCATAACAACCCTTTACTAAAAAAGAAAATATTTATAGCCAAGAAAGAAACTATCCCCCCCCCCCCCCTTTTCCACTCCTATAGGGGTAAGTTTCGATTTTTGTTAACAAAAATTAAACAAAGACTAATAATTAACCTACATTCATGTAGGTTAATTATTAGTATTTGTTTAATTTCTAAAAAAGCCGTACACAAACTATACAATTACATCATCCACCTAAACAAAAATGTTCACAATAAATATAAAAATGTTCATAAAATGAAAACTGCTTGGCCATACAATGTTACATTTTTATGGGACCAAATGGCATCTATTCCGCATCAAACTAAAGAAGAATCACGTAAATCGGATCATAAATCTCAGCGTAATCGGTGTATCTACATACATTAAAAACCCATCGAATTGAGGACCTCCTTTTGGAAGTCGGTTAACAAAAAAGAAGCTAAAATATATCTTAATTGGTGTTCGAAATAATGTTATAAACTGCCGTACAACCGTACAACTACTGTAGTAATAACAAAAAGTCAAGGTACTGTTGATATATCTAAAAAGCGTCAAAATAAGGTAAGTCTATTAAAATAGGCAGCACCATGAACGTCGTGAACATATTTATTGATATGGGCTTTTAAGGACGACATCATGACTGGTTCTCGTTGCCATATCGGTCCTAGGACCGGAGGTCAGTAAATTATTTATTAGAAAATCGAACGGTAAAATCTCACTACTTGCCATGTGCAATCATTAGTGGCTATTTATGGATGTGCCTACCTGATATTAAGATAAAATAATTAACCATTAGTATTCTACCAAAACTACCTATGTTTTATTCAGGAATAACAATATAGAGAGAAAGTTAAAAAGCGCGTTTTTTTTTATTTCGTCTGTTTAGCATTCCACAAGGTCTGTATCTTGAGAGTAGCGACTGAGTTGTTTATTTAGATCCATTATATACAATTAATTATGTACCAAAAGGTATATCTAAAAGACGGCGATCTATTACCCTTTTATTGAATAGATGATGGACGGATGTCTCAACGTTTGAAGGAGCGGTCTGATGGATTGATTCGTGTTACGTTCGCGGGTCAACGCTTCGTGCGAGACCATTGTGAACCTTTTGAATTGGCCAAGTATCTGCGCGTAGTCATCAATTACTGTTCTGAATTTCGCGGTATCGGTACTAGAGTACGTGCAGTTGTTATTTAATAAGCAATATTTTACATTGTTACTGACTGTGTGTGTGCGAAATGTTAACATCAAAGAAAAATTAGGAAATCAGCTAAATTAATTCCCGGCTATGTAAATCCGCCTATGCAGCAACATTGTAAAAAAATAATTTTAACAGTGATGTGAACACATAATTCTCTTCAAAAATAAGTAATTTAATTTCTTCTCTCATAGTATTTGATTTATTCTTATGGATTACTTGTGTGTGAAAGAAAAATAAGGAAATTAGCTGAAATAAATCCCGGCTATGCAGAACCGCCTATGCAGCAACATTATATAAAAATAATTTTAACAGTGATGTGAACACATAATTCTCTTCAAAAATAAATAATTTATTGTATTTCTTCTCTAGTAAGTAAGTATTTGATTCATTCTTATGGATTACGTGTGAAATTGCTTTTGTAACATGTAGATAAATTAATTGTACATGTCATGCCTTTCGAACGATTACAATCCGAGTTCAAGCTCAAGCAAGCAACCTAAATTTCTAATGAATTCTTTGGTAGCCAAGGAACCACTAGACAATGTAAACGACGCTCCACATGCAAATATAGATGCTTTCGCGAGATAAACGCGAGTGTGTCGCTAGTTCTGAATCTCGTTTGTATCTAACTAGCGCGGAGCTGATGTGTATCGAATGACTACACGTCGTGTGTGTGTACGCCGTGCTGTGCCACGATCAAAGTCGGTTATCGCGTCCACATCTGTTTGTGTTGCAATTTGTTATTATCCAATCGACGTGCTGTGCGTTTGTGCGTTTCTATCGGCTTTCCACACATATTTGTTTACGTGTTTAAGAAAGCTTTTCTTGCGAGTATAAATATAAACTAGTTAGAAAAATGTTTGGAATAACTTCGACGTTTTGCTTGGAGTCAATTAATTCGTAGGCCGTAAACAAACGTGTTTATGAATATTTATGAGTTTATACGGGCTTAGGCTACTATTTATAGAATAATACGGCATGTGGATGGAGGAACAGACCAACACATAGTATTGCCACATTTGGTCTACTATTCCGCATGCATCGATCATTAATTGCATATCACGTATGAGTCACCGTGGGAAACTGGATCTGCACAATGCAGAGATATAATCGATACACCAACTGACTGTCATATCAAATCATGTAATGGTATATCGTGACCTATTCGGACATGCGGTGTTTTGAAACCGTCACGGGCCCGCGCCGAGGGCATTCCGCAGGAAATAGTGGTCAACACGTCATGTTACACCCGCCTTCTAGATTGATAAGTTTCCGGCGATATTCTGTTCCAGTTCCGATTGTATCAGTCTAATGTGTTAATTGTTACGTATATCGTCTAACGGATACTCGGTCCACATCCGTAGATATATTTTATAGATTAGTGGCAAAGTGGAAATCCATCCCGATAGTGATTTCGAATGTTCCGCGCCCAATATGATTTCCGCTCATGACGCTCATTGCTCTTATTTAGCTCAGCTACATAATACGCCTAGAGATTGTGTTGGTTGCAATAATCAGCGCGTATATTCATGATAAATTAGCACCGCATTGTAAATTAAACAATGTTTCCAATTCTATTTATCATTCATCTTAGTTTCCAACATCGTCTTTCAAGCATCTGACAGATGTAATGTGCATGTGTATGAAAGAATACGATCTCAATGAGATCGTTTAACTCGACCCATTAATCATGTCTACTGAGGTGTCGGCTCCAGTTTGATTCCGCCCGTCAATGTGCGGATGTGTGAAAGGAACACGCGTGACAATTAATTTGTGTCTTCACAGGTTTCGGTTACCAATACCAAAACGAACTTTGTGTCAACATGCATAAAGATTGAATTTCTGTGGTAGAATGAACTTTTTCTATGAGTCAATACAGTAAGTTTTGGTATGGCAAAAAAATTGACACGCGAGTAGTTACGCCCCAGTGTGCGGGAAGCCTTATGCGTTTGGTTATTGAATTCATTTATAATGGCATTATCAAATACTCTTGTTTTGTAAAAATGCTTTTTAAAGCTATAACAGACATAAACCAAAAAATATGTTTGAGAGCTTACAATTAAATTAATTTTTATTCAGCCTGAGATCAATTAAGTATACACCGTTCATACATACCAAGGGAAGTAGGTCTTTCTATACCACTGATTGCCACATTTTATGATCCGGAAACACATCTTTGAAATCTAAATTTACATATCAATTAGCGATGTATCTTTCCATGAGTACTATTGATGTTTAATCTACTTTTGTAGTCTTAAAATGCGTTCTAAGAATGTATTCCTCTGTAAACATATTTCGCGACGTTTCCGTCGAAAGCTCGTGGACACATTAAATATCAACATTAATAGCTGCTATAAAGGCAAATGACCCAGACATTACAGGGGTATATTCCTAAATGTTTACGAGAGAGGAAGACACATTATTCATTATGGAACATTTTAAATAAATTAATGGAAATTTATCTGTGACTCGTAATATTACGTATTTCGTCTTAAAAAAAGTTGAGTTTTTTTATGAAGTCACAGTAGAAGTAAAATAACCAAGTCCTCTTGACGGTTACTTTTATGGCAAAACCGCTCGATCAATCTATGAATCACTTTTATTGACTTAAGATTAATGTTACGGATACTATTTTATCAGTTTCATTTATTAGTATCACCTTAACGTGATTATGTATGTGTTATTTAAGTAACATTTTATAAGATTAAGCAAGCGTTTATTTGAAGTCATTTATTAGACCTTTTGTCAAGCAATCAAATTCAATAAATTCAATCACTTCAATTTACAAAGCAGTCGTAGCCAATTCAGTAGGCTCAATTGAAATTGTCTCCGATGATGATGATGTATGCATGTAGCCATCCGCTCCCAATGGCCCGGGATCGGTTTCCTGCGATCATTCAATTACATGCAGTTTTGTATCGTGTTAAATGCGGGCTTCTGATAAACGGTTATAGAGAAAATGCTACAGGCTGAGATTACTCAGCTGCTTACTTACTATGCATCCTCTCTCTGTCGCCTGTAGTAATTTCGCAAGATTTTATTAAAAGAGAAGCTACTAAGAACATTACAATTATGTGCATCCTATGATTATTTAAATATGGTTGTAAAATTGTCTCCCAACATGTAATTTTCATCTACTTCGTCCTCAAAGTAATATCTTGGTAGACTAGACACATGTACACTAACGGCGGAAACCTACATTCTATATAATCCCCGGATTTGCATGACTAGGGATAAAATTGCTTATCTTTTCTATTTTTGCGTCCCAATATTATATGGAAAACAGACAACTGACATGTTGGTTATCCATAAAAAGTCCTTACGTACACCAGCGGTTCGCTAACTATTGCTTATCTTTATCAAAGTCTGATTGGTTTAGGCGATAACATACACAGGACATCTATCCATCTTTACATGGTTGGCGCTCAAGTGAATGCGCTTCTCTTATACCCAACCAAAAATATGAATGTACCTACCTACCGTATATGTATTCTGGTACTAGAACATCATTGCGTGTTGCCAATGTTTACCTTATATGTTGAAACTTACATTGAACATGTTCTTGCAGAGTTATCTAGTCACAACATATGTAATTTACCTTGAAGAACACCGGGCTCCCCACATTTAAATCTAAGATATTAGTGGAATCGTCGTAATTGCAGCACAGGTTAATTCGTGCCTTCCGTCGCGCAGTTTCCTGACGTGGCATAAATCTGAGGTGCGGAGTGGGCCGCGGGCGGTTTGTCATTACGTTCACCTGTAATGAAGTGGTGCCATTCTCGGCCGTCCGCTGCCCGCCTGCCACTTGCAAGGACTGGCCCATTTATAACAGGATTCAGGGCTACGGACCAAACGTGGTATTAAGCTCTACAGTGACAACCAATTCTAAATTATAGCAATTTGTGTGGGACGATATTGCAAGCTTGATTCATTACCATTTGCGGACTAATTCTAAACATTATAATATCACGGCAGGCAATCGTGGCTTTACTGTTTAGGCATTCGTTAAAGTCTTTATTGAGTGTTGGAATTAATCGAGTATTTATGTTTAAGTACATTTAAATTCGAATATCGTTTAAAACATTACAAACGACACCCGGTCTCAAGTATTCTCAATAATTGTAGACTTAACAAGGTGCTAACAAGGTTAAGACAAAGTTTTTGTAAAGCTGCTGTGAGAAAATGGCCAGCTTGTTAAAGTATATAATGTGAACAAGGGGAACGGCGCTGCGGGACGTGTATAAATCCAATAAACCCATTGTCCTGTCGCGCCTCACAGAAAACTGCGCTTTTAAGCCAACTCGATTTGGAACACAGTTTTATGGAGACGAACTCCTCGCAATAAAGTCTAGAAATATTCCTATAAAACATCTCTGTTATAATGGATTATATAAATAGAAACACATGGAAAAAATTGATCATTTTGAGAAAAAATTAATCTAAAAGAAGCTACAAGTAATCTCCATTTGCGTTAAACATCACCAGGAAAAGAAAAGAATAACTAACAATGTACCGGAAAAGTATTGAGTTCTGTAGTTGTTGCAGCTCATAATATGAAACTAGCATATAAAATATGGCGTTGTTGGACGTCTGGTACTTTCTGTACATACATCATTAGTAAATACAAACTCGCAGGATTTTACGAACAATTGTTACGAAATCCTTTAGCGTTTATTGTGGCTAGTTGTATTGTAACATTTCCGTTGGTTAATGGCGCTCGCACACGCGAAGTTATTCCACTTGTTGAAAGCTCCGCGGCTTCGTGTTCCTTTGCCCGCCGCGCCGACACCGCATTTAAGGAGAATGTTTTACAATTCCCCCCAACTGCGGATTTTTTGCTTGCCTCACCGCAGGAAGTGCGAAACTCGCACCATTCGAACCACGAATAAAAATAGTATTTTAGCAAATAATGTTGTTCATGATTAGAAACAAATAAAAACAATAAAGACTGAATATTTGGAAGGTCTCACAACATAAGTAACTGTCCGACCATAAAACTCAAAAGGCTTCAATAATTCGATTTAAAATCGATCGTAAAATAACACAGCCGTTCCGAGCGTAGTGCAACAGAAACGTTTTATTACATGTTTCTCAATATTTTTATTGATCATCATCTATAAATCATGTGCCATAAACGTTGGAACTATGGTTGCAAGGTGTGATGCATCACGCCCGAAAGATCTTTGTCGATAAATCACGTTGAGGTTGCTCGCTTATTAAAAATCCCTCGTCTCTATAATATCGATCTCTTCACGCATTGATCATAACATATGTAGAAAATCCTACGTTTAATTTTAGCTTTAATTTATTACGTACTAATAAAACTACAGAGAAGAAAGCTGTAGCGTGTTGGATATCTCAAAAGAGCGAGATTTATCCTTTCGTGGAATGGAGCGGTCCACATGTGCGCGGAAATGTCCTGTTTACTTTCCGTTTTCGTATTCGGACAGCTCCTTTTAAGTCCTTGTTTATTGCGTCCTATGTACGAGTAACAAAGGGATTTTGTAACTCGACTATTTCTAGTATACAATGAAATGTAATGGTATCTTACGACCGGTTGGCGGATGGCTGAATGCGAAGCATAGATTTTGTAATGGAATCCATTTCGGAACTGCTTTGTACGCATTTGTTATGTTTAGTTCAGTTGCCTAGATAACCGCATCGATCGACCAAATAAAGTATGATCACGTTTAATTTATTTTATATGGTAATACGGCACGCGGTCGGCGTCCGTTCAAAGCGAGCTCTTAATAAGGACGTGTCCCCTTAATTCTCATCGGTGTGGTCACATTCCAACAAGGGTTTGCTCTTCACATTTTTGTGTTGGTTGCTCGTTTTTCTCTCTGACCATTTACCACCTCGGTTTGTCGCCGGGAATTTAAACGAGCGTACCGATCTCGATCGCGCCTCCTATGGACCAACGTTTATGAGCGTTGTTTGCCGTTGTGCGGTAAGAATTAAAAGATTGCTGACAATTTTAAGCATCTCTATGCGGCTAGATAATTGTTTTGATTACGCCGATGTAGCATTTTTTACCATTGTAATCATTACTTAGTAACATTCTAAGATATAAAGACACCTGGCTTACAACTTAAAACTTTAGGAGGCAAGAAAATCGCTATCCATTGTATTAAATCTGGTTTATAAAAATATGTCCTTGTATTCGTTTTTATTTCTTTGGGTTCGATGTTGGCGTGTTTGCCTTTTTCGTGTGGGCATTGTGCGATGGACAGCGGATTAACAAGAGCGTCGGCGCCAGGGCGTGCGGCCATAGCGGCGGCTGAATAGCAAATGCGTCTCGGTGTGCGGTGGCCGCGTATCTAGATGCAGGCTCGCATGCGCGTACGCCGCTCCCGTAGAGATGTGCGCGATTGAACGTCTTAACATCATACCGCGATGTCTGTTTTTATAAATCCACGAATGTGTACGTATACGTGCGGTCCTTTTGTAATTCATATTTTGTTTCAGTCTCCATGTTGGAGGTAACATAAAAACTTTGTGTAACTTTATACTTAGCGAGATTATCCCTGTCTCCGCTATCGGTAGACTAATTGACACACGCGGAGCGTTGTGGCTTCAAATTGTGTTCAAATATTTGCGGTCTGGACGCTTAAAGCGCATAGTAAACACGTGCGTCCGTCCGTCTGTTTGCCGAGTCCAATGAGGCTCGGCACTGTTTGCGTCTGTTATCTGAGTTATACGTGATCTCGGGATAGACGGTTTTTCTCCATCCCGTGGGTTTGTCTTCCTTTTAAGGCGTGTCATATGAACGTGAGAGCTGCCTGCTTTTTCGTTTCAACACGTAGTTGGCATTAAGCGACATGTTGCTTATGTTTTTATGTACCAAGTTTTTGAGACCACGTTTTGTTGATAATTTTAAGATCACACTGGTGATATTGTAAGCGGAACTACATACATTCGGTTCGTTGTTACTTGACTACAAAAATATTTTTTTTCTTGTTACAGGTATGTATCTACACACGGTGTATTAGTTCATCACTTATTGTAACATATTATAAAGTTATTCTGATAAGCGAATTAAGGTAAGTAAATAAATGTGTAGGTATAGTCAATTTTAATCCGCTTCTCTTACAGTACCCATTATCATGCCATGCCCAAGAATCTTCGTAAATTGCGATAATGATATGTAATTAGTTATCTTTCAAGACAAACGTTTTATAAACTATTCACTGACTGGCATAAAAATAAAATCCTAGGCACTTTGCCTGCTCCTTAAGTATTTAGAATCTTAATAGTAGCGGCGGCGCGGTATTCCGGGTGCGGTTCGGTGCGCATGCGCTAATTCGAGTTAATTGGCGACGAGGCACGCGAACGAAGTCGCGACGCTGTGTAGCATAGCTTATGCTACTTTTGCAGATAACCCGTTTTGCATATCATGACAAAACAGAATTATGACCTTATAAACGAAAAGACTTGAAAGTGTATCAAGTCCCTAGCGGTCTGCTGTTGTCAAACCTTTATACTTTTTAGTATATCACATTTCTACTGTGAATTAGAAAGGACCTAGCGTAGGCGAGGTTGAAATGTCATTTGTACGTCTTGTGGTTGAGCGTTAATTTGAATAGATCACTGCATATATGTTACACGACCACAAAATCGTTGATGCGAAGTGTACAAACCAGTACCGGGATCTGATACATAGAGAGAGCAATACTCAAGAAAATATAAAACCTTTGGAAGCGTTATGACAACGGTGAGCTAGAACGAAAGTATTACAAAGATTAATCTCAGACAAATATATTTCCAAATATCTTCATTTAAAGAAAAGAATATGAGTAGCAATAAGGTCGATAAAGAAGCACTGACTTGAAATTTACAAGTTCAACCGCGGGTAATTTGATGAGACCCAAAAAGTCTTAAATACGATAGAAATGAGATAGAGATGCAAATAATTGTATTTTTTTTATAACAGATAGCCTCTAGATCTATTGTAGGTTCCAGTCACAGTAAATTGTGTCCAGTTCAGTGATACCGTTGTTGGTAGCTTGTCCACACCACGGTGTTGTCAGGGGCGTACGTTTAAAATATATAAACATTAACAGTATCATAATTACAATTAACTAATTTATCAACGCCTTTCTGCGATTTGATTCGATTCGTAGTCGTTCGTCAAATTACCGAATTAGACTTGTAACTGAATTTAGATGAAAAGTGTTAGCGGTTTCCCCCAGCGTGATTAATGATGCTGCTCATTATGTTTAACTAATATTGCGTTGGGGTATACCAGGATTTCAGGAATTTCGCGTCTCGTAAAGATTTAATTATCAAAAATATGGTATCGTAAAATTCTCCGAAATTCAGATCTAGCAACACAATTAACTACTACAACAATAAACATTATTTTCCACGAAGACGCTCGGTAGGACGGACACGGTATTTTTTTAAAAAGCAAGCCGATTGGAACCTCACTATTGTGGTTTTGCATAGTAAGTAAAAACTTGTGTTTCCTGTCTGAATAGATGCCTGTTTGAATAGTGATAGCTCTTCGAGACTTGAGCACGATTTACAGTTTCCTGATCTAAATATTGTCACTGTTGCTACTGATATAGAAATTACACTTTACAATGATTTCTGTATTTCGTTTTTGTATTCAGCTGACACTGTTCTGCTTTTGTGGTAACTATAATGGTGTTTACCAGTTCGTTTGTTACGGCAATAGTGGACTTGGAGAACATCCAGAGTTAATAATAACGTAATTAGTTTTCTGCTTTCAAAATTTAATAACGATAAGTCAGGCAAATTTATAAAATGATCCAATGCGGCTTCACTGTCACGTTAAGTTTGCCAATGATAACAATCATTTTAATATTCATTTGGAACAAGTATTGTCACATTGCTACTATGTAGTTGATATATCTGCTCGCCCGAAGTCGTGCCTGACGGCTCACGAAACAATTTCAGGCATTCGTTAACTGACACTTTAGTACTGGTACAATTGTTTACGTAACATTCAAATATCTATGTCTCGTTTGTAATATATAAGTCGACCTGTTTCACAGTAGCTTGTTTTATAATTTATATTCGGAATATTAAACAAGTACTTAGTTTGATATTGCACATTTTAAATTGTAGAACATTTTAGTACAAAAATGCATGACTAAAATGAAATATTTCAATCAATTGGCGAGGTATCAATCGAGGTACCTTCTATGTTATTTATAAGATTATTTTGTAATTGCCTTGATTCTCTACTAAATTCGATTCATGTTCAGTTAATTAATTGACGAGTTAGTATCAGAACTCTGTTTTTGTTCAGTCGCCTTTAATCTATCCCTGATGTTTTTGTTGAAATGTAATTTCCGTAATGGTTTTCCGTGTTCATTTTATTTACGGATTAAAGCATCGATAAAGAAAACTATCGTCCACACTTCACGGCAGATTTCTATTATTAGTTACTATAGACACACTCATTTCCGTCGATATAATATAATTTATCACGGACACGAAAATATACAAGCATAATTTGTATATACGTCGTACTAGCTTCTATCCGCGATTTCTCCCGCGCATACTTCGCTATATGTTATTCTGATGTATAAACAATAATACTGTAAAGTTTCATTAAAATCCGTTTAGTACTTTTTGCGTAAAAGAGTAACAAGTATCCATCCATCCATATAAACTTTCACATTTATAATCTTAGTAGGAAGTAGGATAACCACTGAGCACAAATTGAAATCTACACCTAGCACTTAATATAACTAGTATATCCCATAGATATGTAGGTAGAGGTTATATAGGACCCGCACATATTTAGTGGTGATCACTAACGTACGGTAGGTCTTACAAGCAAATTTATAGAAGTAGATAAAAATAGTTATGTTTTGCTGAGCTGTTTCATTATGCGTGTATCTTAGAGTGCACTTCAAATTACAACTTTATTTTGCGTTCTCTTCTCATACAGCGTTAAAATTGTATTAGACAATGTTATAATATCAATATGGTCGAACTATAAATGAGGTGCGGTTGGGCTGGGACGGGCGACAGACCGTGTCATGATCCACTGAGCCTATCTAGACCACAGCGATACCGCGTAATCTACCCTGCCTCGCATGGTGCATTGAACTGAACCTGACGCGCATCAACAGCCACGTCGAATTTGAAGCTGGCCAATGGGATTTAATGAACCATTCAATAAAGTAGTATTATAATGTATAATTGCAATCTTTGGTTATAGTTTTAGTTTACGTGGAAAAGTCTTAATGTTAGTGTATGCTGTAGAAACTGAAATACTTGCGAGTTATTTTTGTGTTTGTACTATATTAAGAGTTTCTGAAGTGCCTAAATCCCTTGTATGCAATGTAAATGTCTCCTAAATTGGTGCTAAATAATCATAGCAACAAAAAGTAACCTGACAGGGTTAGGATTAACCGCTTCGCCGCGGTACGTGTTCGAGGAATTCGGTCTTTGTCGTCGCTTCTACAAAATGGACCATGGAATTCTTAAAGTTCTATCGAGGTGAGATCTTCAGGGTCATCGCTTGTTTAAATCTCGTAAGTTAAATAAGCACATCTACTTTCTGTTGTGATTCGCCGTATATAAAGCTACACGATTTTTATTTTCTTAAAAACATTTTTAAATTTTGGTCCGAATCGAATTATTATAATACGGGCAATAACAAGCTCTTAGATCACGCCATATTAGTTAAGTGGATTGTTTTTTCTGCATATTGAATCAGGTACAAATAATTTGACTAGTTCATTGGATTGTTTTGTCCCACGTCTTGCCCATCATTGCCAGAAATCGTATCGTTAATGTGTCTCTTTTTCTTCTATTGTATTTGTCACGACCTCTATAACATTCGTCGGGATCCAAGCCGCTCGTGCTCGTGCTTCCACTTTTTGTGTACGGCTACGTCGCGCCGTCATCTTTCTGGGAACTGTCGCGCTTCAGAGCAAAAAATACACCCGAATGCTCAGCCGCGGTCGGCATAGGTGTGAATATAATTAATGGTTTATCAAAGAACCCGCCTACCTACTAAAGCAGCTTATTGCAACATGGACATGAGCTAATTTAAAACTTCCGAATTTTAATACCTCTCAAGATTTTTTCGCCCTCAACGTTATGTTTGAGTTTACGTTCGTTAGTCGTCGAAAATGTTATTTTCATCGCTCATTAATCAAGATACGGTAACGTCTGGAAATTTAATTAGACGGACTATAAATATTGAATATGAAAGAGTGTGATGTCATCAGTGCACGTTCGTATCGCTAACTCGCACATCACAGCATCATTAGTCGACACCTTTGCTGCATAATTTTATAACTGTCTCATTTGTCGCGGTTATCGTCTGTAGAGGTAACCAGATATAAAACTAGCTATTTCTGTCTCTCATTACGTCTGATGTGTCTCCTGGTATGTTTAATGTTGCGTTGGCTTTAGTATTAATTATCTCCGTAGGTGGTAGGTACGTGTGGGAAAAATTCGTCTAGCTTTAACACCGAAAGACCTTTTGTTTAACTGTGAACGTTTGAACTGAATATTGCTACAAGTTCAACATGAAAATAATCATATTTGCACTTGGATACTTGGAAGCTATAATTGTGCATTTTCATTCAATAGTGCCGGCTATCAAGGTGCAAATCGGCCTGCTTTCTCCGAACGACAGTTGAGTATCCGTTAATGTGTTGCCTGGAGAATCTTCTGTGACAATTGAATGAGGCATTGTCCCTCCGCCGGCGTCGTCGGCTCCATCTACCGGGAATCACCGCCATCATCAGGTCAACGGCTCGGCTCGCTTACTGCTCTCTAATTACTGCGATCGTTATGATTTAGGTTATGTGGCTGCCACGGTCGGCTTCATCTGATACTATAATAGTGTGCTATCGCCCTCTTCGTTTTTATGTTTATTGCTTACCTGATCTTGTGATGTATATTTATATTCGTTCCTGGTCTGCCGATGCTGTTTTTTGGCTGTAAAACCATACCAATTGATGTCACTTTACGTAAAACCGTTTATTAGTTTAAAACTTCATCATCATCAGCCAGTATCAGTCCACTGCTGAACGTAGGCCTCTCCCAAGATGCGCCACCATTTTGAAACTTACGCTATAACAATATGATGATGAGTTGGAATGGATAGATACATATTTTGATATCTTAAGAATAAAAATAACTTAAATTTTAAGTTGAAAGTTTTTGTGCAGTTTGATCAATGGGAACATTAAATGTTAACATCTATTCTGATATACGTATCATAAAAGTAACCATTAGACTTTGATATATATTTCCAGCGTTTTATGCTGGTCATTAAATATAATCTTTTATTTACGATTTACCAGGCTGATCTGCACAATAGGTGCGCAGGTACTGAGCAGGTAGTTCTTTGTGTGTATGAAGGTGTATTCAGCAGAGGGTCCGCAGTCTATTGTTAGGTTTGGAAACCGACGACACAGTGTCTGCCAGATGCGGACATCTATTGTTAGCGCCATGAGAAGAAGTGGGTTTTTCTCAGAAGTTTTAAGATTCGATGCCCATGTGTGTTTAGGTACCTGCGATCCGTTGCCGTAAAAATACCCTTTTGAGAATGTTATAAACCCAGGACTTTTACGTTCGCCCTTGTTGCGCACGATTGCGTTACAAAATTGTACGAGTATTGTAATGTTTAACAATAGTTAATAATTAGTGAGCTTTGTTCGTTGCATTAAAACTTATTTGCATGAATAACAGACAAAGGTTTGCAATTATAGTTAAAAATGAATGACGATCTTGTTCTTGATTCTTCACAAAAGGCAGCTACTACATTTCAGAAATCTCACCTGAATACTGGTTGGGGATAATGCCTATATCTGGCACATAGTTTCAGTCGAGACGGCGGGGCGCGCGCGCAGACGCACAGAAATACATGCGACTGCGCTCTGGCAGGGTACCGCGGATGTGTCATGTGTCACATCACCGTGTATTATGGCTATCTGCAATCACCTGCGAATTTATAGATAGCATTCACCAGCTATATAAAGTCGAATTTAATGCTAGCAAACACTAATGAGAAAATGGATCAGACTATTCATATTTAAATTAGCCGAAAGCAGAGTATAAATGCCGCGACCTTTCTGATTGTCATGAGACAACTCTAGCGGGTGACAGGTAAACAAACGACGTAATTTTAGAGTGCTAATAAGGCTTACTCTATTAAATATCATAATTTCATTCGTTTCGTAAAAAAAAAGAAGGATATGAGTACGTAATGCAAATAGTATATTTTCTAGAAAAGTCACAATGGTGTTGCCTTCTCAGTGCTCACATAGCTTTGCTGTTACCGGGAACGTATATTATCAACTATTTGTTTTGAAAAGTGTACTTAACCATCGAGTTTCTCCCCGATTTTACTCATTGGAGCCACCATTCAGTACCAGCGGTAGATTCTTACGATTAAAAATCCGGCCATGTGCGAGCTGGACTCGCGCACCGAGGCTTCCGTACCTAAACTGTAAAAGCACTGGATAGAGAGACATAGTTAACTTTGCCGTTGGTATACAGGTGTGCCCATACAAAGTAACTACAAAATAAATTTGTAATCGCAAAACACATTTTCTAACAATAAATTAACAGTTTTCGGATTTCTTCCTTTACTTGTGCTATAAGCTTACCTTGCTTCTTGCCAAATTTCATGATTTTTAACCGACTTCAAAAAGGAGGAGGTTCTCAATTCGACCCGTATGTTTTTTTTTATTTATTGGTTATTCATAATCATATTCATTTGTTATTGTAGCTTTTTAGTGCACCTAGGTTTTTGAAGTCGGTTTTTGTTTTTTTAGATTAACGGGAAGTACCCTATAGGTTTTTGATTCCCGTCCAAATGTACTGAAAATGCAGCATAAACCGCCGTATCTTTTGATTGCGTTAACCTAGAAGTTTGATTTTTTTAGGGTACCAAGGGACCGCAGACATAAGTCTCTGTTATAAATTTCAACTTGATACCTTCACGCGTTCCTGAGAAAAATGGTCTTGACAGACAGACAGACGGACAACAAAGTGATCCTTTAAGGGTTCTGTTTTTTCCTTTTTAGGTACGGAACTCTAATAAATGCTTTGTGGGCTTACGATTTCAAATAAAATGGGAATTGTTACTAAAGCAGTAGGTGGCTCAAAATCACCAAGGTTGCGAATTTGCTTTGCCAGCAAATTATGTCTTAAATCTTAAGTTTATTGAGAAGATAAAATTACTAAAATACTAAAACTAACTTTTTTTGAGTATACATCAAACAATACAATTCATAAATAAAGTAACTTTTAAAATATATATCAATATATGCATAGAAAGTCAACTCGGGAACGCGTCTCAATGTACGATCTTCAACAAAAAGTTCAAAATATTTATGCAAAATTTGAGCTATGTAACACCTGTCATTACTTGAAATATCGTAATTTTTATGCAAAATCTAGTTTTTAAAAAGTAGACAAAAAAGGTATTTATTTTTAATTATAAAAATGCAAAAATAGTTTGTCTGATAGCGCACAAGTCATTTCAGTGAACGCATTTATAATCGAACAAAAATAATTTTAAGTGAACGCAGCCATAGAGTCTCAAATTTCAGTAGAGGAAGAAAACAATAACAAAACCGGCAGTCAGTGCGTTTCTCGTCAAATAAATTAAAAATAAGTGGTAAGTACCTTTCAATTCATTATTCGTAGAGCGTACATCAATAGGCCGTCAATTCGGGAACGTGTTTATTACTTTTAATTATGGATGAAAGTTGTTTTACGACACAAAATAACAAAGTAACCCCAAATATTTTACTATTGACAAATTCAGGCCTCATTTAAAATGACCGCCGTATAACAAAAGCGCGCGTTTATTTAAAATAGTCATTCCGTGAACGGTCATTTCGGAAACGTTCCCGGGCATGATGGCACGTTCCCGAAATGATAGTTGCGTTCTCGGAATGATGATTTGATGATTCCAAAGGCGATGGACTTACAATTTTTCAATAATTTATTTTACAATTTCGTCGTTTTTTATTAACAGCATTATAAAGACTCCTGATAATGAAAAAAATAAGAAAAAGACTCAAAAAAGCTTAAAAAGGATAGTGCAGCTTATCTGCGTCAAAGAGAAAAGGCAAATTCTAGAAAAAGAAAGTTTTTGGATAAAATGACTGAAAAACAGAGAGAACTTAAAAGAGCGAAGGACAGGGAATATTATAAAAAGAAAAAGGTAGAAAAGAAAGTGAAGAAAGTTGCTGATATGACCGAACGAGAGAAGCGAAAGTAGAGAAAATGTTGGAAAAATGCATCAAAAAAATACAGGGAAAAGAAAAAAGGTTTAGCAAATACAATAAGTAATACGCCGCCACAATCAAATGACGACTTAGTCGCAGTACCTCCAGAGAGAAGACAAGTAGGGAGACAAACCGTACGAAAAGATAGGGCGAAAGCATACAGAAACTTTAAAAGCAGGAAGAAACTATAGTTCAAATAAAGCGGAAAATTCAATCTTTAAAGAAAAAATTACAATTGTAAACTTAAAATATGCAAGAAAAGAACAAACTGGTACAGTATAGTGCTTGAGTACAGGAATTCAGACCTCTTTTGTATTTTTCGAATCGGCACATAAGCGGATGTGCAGCTTTTTGTTTTGGAGCAAGTAGCGGATATTTTAACTACTAGTTAGGGTTTTTGTACCGTTAAGTGTTATGTACCGTTCGATTGAGTAAGAATCAGAGATATATTTTAAATAAAACTAATTTGAAAATTACTTGTATTTATTTTAATATTGGTTTTATAAGATATTTTTTATTTATTATTTTAAATATTTTTAAAAGTTTCTGACCACATAAGTAATTTATTAGGAATGGATTTAATGAAATGGTTTATAATTTTCATAAGGAAAACATTTGCTAATATAATAAAAGTTAATTCGTTGCGTTACATTTAAAGACAAAAAAGTTATAGCGTATTAAAGGTAAATTTTTGGCGAAATATGAGAAAACGAAAAAAAAAATCATATCATAAAAACCATAACGTTTTGGACATTATGTTCTATGGGTGATAGATAGCAAATGACCCCCTGTACATGCAAAAAAATTGACGGTCCATGTGCATAACACCCTGTATATAGCGAAGTATTGACTACTCAGTTGCAAGAAAAGGCTGATGCTCTTCCAAAAAAAATCAAAAGAAAGAGAAGTCTTTCATACATGTATCAGCGGTAACACTTTGTGGAAATACAAAATGCTACATATGTCTAAGATAATTTTACCAGCTAGACAAACGGAATGACACATAAAATCGATTTTAAAATCTAATGCTAAAATTCGAGAAGTCGTTTTGAAGCAAGATGCTCGCCAAAAGGTCGTTGATTTCTTTGAACGAGATGATAATATATTATCTTTCTTATTTAAACCGTTGTCTATAGTTCAAACAATTCCTTACTTTACCTTATACTATCAATATCGTCACTACGCCAACATTTTTGTCATTACGGGAACGGTTAATCATTTCCGGGAACATCACAAAATTTCAATAAAAAATGTATAATTTGAGCATTTTTTTGAAAAAGAAATAATTTATTGCATTAACAAACTTCATTCTGTTCATTTAATGTTAATTCAATTGTAAAAGATTTGTATATTATGAAATATCTTGAATTTTATGCATTGTAATAGCAATTTGTTTAATTTTTTGACGTATTTGGTTAGTAGAAAATTTTATATCTTTTGTTTTCATTATTGATTATATAATATAGAGACATTATATACCCATGCTATTTGACAACGCTTAAATTATGTGTTTCTTCTTATTTTTGGTTATTTTATCGAACTTAAAAAAACGTTCCCGGAATTATAGTTTTCTGCACTATATCCACTAAAAAGCAATATTACAAAAAAAATATAGAATTCTGTGCGCTGCCCTGTCAAAGTTTATTTATATATAAATTTTGCGACAATATAAACCAAGAGTCATCATTATAGCTAGCATTTTTTTTTTAAATAAAACCAATCTTGAAATTCGCAACCTTGGTGATTTTGTGCCAGGTATCCTTGCGCGAATTAAAAAAAATATACAAACATCACGAAATGGTACGATCTTTCTGCATTCGAAGTGTAATCATTGAAAGGACCTGCGTTTATTGTGTATGACCTACGTGCGCAAAGCAGCCATAAGCCGAACCAGCCAGCGTGTAATAAAAATGACATAACTTGTATTATGCCAATCGTATCACGTTCGTACTATGATAGATAGCCAGCAAATAGTTATCATGAATTTGTGGCGACATACGTAACGCATATTTCCACGTCACCACTATCAGCAAATTTACCATTTAAATGGCAAGCGCTTGCATTACTCAGATTTACGGCAATGCAAATGCTTGGTAAAAGCAGTGCCGGGGACAATATTGAAGCAAGGTAATTGAAAGACGCTGAAACATGATAGCCGTCTCGTGGCGAGACCTCATGGCACATAATGTGCGGTCACATCGCTCGCGCATGCTGTTTACCGTTATCGTGGCCAAGTTTGGTTTGGATTACCATCTGGGAATGGTTTACCTACCTACCTAGTATTCAAGTTAGCAATAACTTCAACGGCAGGAAAACATAAATCGTAGAAGAAACCTGTAGGTACAGTTATTACCTACATGAGGAAGTATGGAATATAAAATAATCAACTTTTGACTTTTTTTACTTTCACAGTGGTGAGAAATTTATACAAATTTGGACAGCATAAAATAACAATTTTAATATAATTGGCTTATCATAGACCTCGTGGTTTTAAGGGCAAGGCTATACTGCGTACCTGGGTCTTACCGTAACCAGAGAGGGGTTCTCATTTATAAGTTTAATTCACAGCTCAATAATATCAATCTGATTTACGATTCGAATATCGTGTTTGGTGGTACAGTTAATGCATTTCGCACTTACTTACAACCAGTAAGTTTCGATTAATATCTTAATGTCTCTACGATCCCACGCCGTGATTTGGCTCTTCAGGAAATTAAAGCGGTCCTCGGTAGCACTGCGGCTGACACGACCGTAGGAAGCTATGTTTACACCGCGATCAGAGTGACATCATCCGCTCTCAATCTACCAACTAGGTATCTACCTACCTGCCTAATAAATATGAATCTCCGGATATTGTCAACGATCATCAGGGAGAATTTTAATGCTCTAATACGCTGCCAATTTTGATATTAACACAAGTTCTGACTGTAAATATGCAATTTTTTGACTAATGAACGTGGTACCAAGTTATTTATTCACTCAGTAACTATTCAATTGGACCGCTCAAGTTATCTAGACATTAAAATAGGTAGTTTGCTGTTATTATGCAAACATAGGTGACATTAAAACATTTCAACGTTTCAACGAGATGATTATAAAATATAAAAAGAGCGTACGTGATCGTGATGTTATATTGTTTACCGGCAAAGGAAACTCAAGATTTATGGTGGTTACATATCGCAGACTAAATAATTTATCTCGGAAGCAGTTAAAATTATCTATAAATAAATTACTTTTGATATAAAGGCGGTCGCAGTAGGTCCAGATGCAACAGTGTTGCGCGCGACGTATTACTTTGTTTGTATTGAAATTACTGCTGTCGAAATACTAGTAGCTGCCGGTAAACAGTTGGTGGGTTGCAGGAAGACGCCTCATTGATATTCCACCAGAGTACACCTAAGGGTCTCGTAGACACGAACTCCCGATGTATGTAATAGATGGCAATTTGCATTTCAATTCAGTTCTTTTAAACGATCAAGCAACTGTATTGGACAATAAATATTTATGCAAATTTGCATGACATTTGTCAGTACACTGTCGTCAATAAGCTGACGAGGTGTTGAAACAAGGTGTCGAGCTTTATTTGTCGTCAGTATTAGTCACAACACACGTTTGCCCGTAAGACTACAAGTACGTAGTAGGAAACTATATAAGTACTTTAATTATATATTCATGATGAATAAAGTAAAATTGCTGTAACATAAAATCTGCGAACCGTATGAGAATTCCCAAAAAAATATAATAATAAACAGCGCAAAGGTCATCACCAATATCAGTGGGCCACGGCTTGTACAGACGTGGAAATCGGTACTGTAATGAATGATGACGTAATGCTGTACCGAAATGATCGACAACCGGCCACAGAGCGGTAGTAAACATGCGTAAGCGTCATTCACAGACACGACCGGATATAGAGCGTGTGTGAGTGCGCTCACACGTCACACGCTTGTGTGCGAGCATGCGTGCGCGCAGAGAAATTATTATGAAGTCATTTCTATACTAACTGCACTCGATTTCTATATTGTTTAAATATAGTTGCATCATGTATCAACTTTGAAGCCAGTGGAACGTTTGGTCTACTGAATGTAACACTTGTAAATAGTCCTTACGTAATAATTGTAATGATATTCATAACTTCTGAATGTTCGATTTGCATAGTATCTTTGAAATATGTCATTGAACTGTCTGGCTGATATTAGAGTGTCGTACACGTCGTTATCTTTATGGATTGGAAATAATAAACAATTTGGTATTTATTGATTCATTCAAGATGCATTATTTTCACCCACTTATGATACCCTACCTTCTTATGGCGCTATCGAAATGTATGTTAAAGTCAGAGATATTAAACGATACCAGTATTTTATTTAAGTTAATAAAATAATAATTTATCTCCGTTGTATAATGTTTTAACTAATTAATTATTCTGTTCGTGTGATTATATTATTTTTCCGCTTATGTTTTAGTCGAAATAATGTCCAGTCATTCATAAAATCCATGACATCAGTCGGTTTATGGGATTGATTTACAAGATATAAATCGTAGCAGATCATGTGTCATTGAAGCAAATTAATTTGAAATCATTAACTGTAACGGAAATGTCGATAACTGACGTTGAACATTTTTTTTTAACGATTGCTTATATCGGAAGGCAAGACAGACGTCAAATTAAAATATATCGTATAGTTTTAAGATGTCTCCGGCGATATATTTATCGCTTGTACCACTGATTGGCAATTTTCTCAACACCTTGTTCCATTGAAAAGAAAGTTCCATCCCGACTTGTAGCGACTTGTCTAGAAGTAAGAGGTCACCAGTCACGAATGGCGAAACTAGTTTCGTATGCGGCAATTTAAAATCAACTCACCCAAATTGGGCAAATTAATGTGCGCAGTTACGTTTTCGAGTCTTGTTTGAAGTGGAATAATACACCGTAATGAAAGCCTTAGTGTGTAATATAACATTTTAAGTGTTTTAATAATTGCCCGGATAATAAAGGTATATTATAAGAATCCTATCAAACGAAGATCCGAACTTGATTTGTAACAAATACTTGACAGCACCAACAATAATCGATACTTTACTGTATGTAATTGCTGAGCATAAACAATTTTACGACATTATATCATTTAATATGTGATTTGCAACGTGGCTAGAGACATTTATTGACATCGGAAACGGTCGCCCCGCCGTTAATACGAATATGTTCAGAACACCTGTCGTTCAAGTAAAATACGATACGAACAGGAGATATGACTAATATGTGTTCTTAGAATATTAACATACTCGTACATATAGCTGGCTAATGGCGGCTGATTACCGTACTGGTATACCTACGTTTACAATAAATATAGAGGTCGCTAAAACACAATCCGATACGTTTGTCTTTAAATGAACCGTTAGCGCATACGAATATTACCCACGGAATTTGACAGTTTAATTTTCAAACTATTAATTAAACGACTGTATAGCCGTCCAAAAGCTTGGAACAGTAATCATGTTTGAGTTGTTAATTAATTATAACATTGTATGTAGACGACCAAACCTGTCGGTGGTTCTGTGGCAATCCGCACCAGTGGCCGGCGCAGCAGACCTGTCTGGGGCCCGTTATAGAGAGCTCTCAATGGGCCCCTCAATGGACCTCGGGCATTTGCATAAATATTGTATAGTAACGTTATACTGATGTTGGTTCATTCATCGCTGCGAAAGTTGCAACGCTTCTTATTGGTTTAGCATCATTCACACACGACGAATGTTATGTAAAGTACCTAAGCGTATCACATTCACAACAGTATTGTACACTTCAATACATAAGAAATATCGAAGTTAATAGAGCAAGGTAATAATTAGGGTAGATGATGAGACGAAATGTGATGCGGGTGGTTGGATGTGAATACACGAGCTAAGTAAAGTATGTGTGACAGATATCGCATGGACATACTGTGTCGGTAATGATTTGTCAAATATTTTTTTCCATGATAATTTGCCCTTGCAAAGCTTTTAACCTTGGGACTTACTAAGTTGTTAACGGGTGGCTGTATGAAGAGTATCGTTTGCATCGCTATTGTGCGTTCAAAACGTTTTGAGAATACGTCGACCTGATTTGATCGGGCTGAAGCAATCGTCATGTGCGCGTCAATATACGGTGACGTCATCATAGCGCGCGGTGTGCGTATTTTGACAGCTCTGCAATCTTCCACCTCAGTCGAATCTTTGTTGGCTGCTCATTATGTTTACGGAGAAAACTAAATATACATTGTCCGGTGCTACAAAATTCTACTATGCCGGCTATTATTCAGAATTTGCTAAATAAACTTTGCAAAAGAATGTAACAATGAATGACATAAGTTGCAAAAACCTTTTGATGTTTGTACACTACCGACTAGATTGTTTATAGCGGTGAAGTTTGCAATGTAATGTGAACGTAGTTATTAACAGTACGGGTAGATCCAGTTTCAGCTCTAAGGTTTCCACTAGAATAGAAAAAGGTTTTTATTATTTCGCATATTATCCAAATGTAATGTGATATTGATTGTATAACTTAGTCATGTGTATTAAATTAATTAGTTGTGACATTCATAAATTCAAATCTGTCGAAACACCGGTATATTTTTTTGGTCTTCAAAATGAATATGTGAATTAGTAAACAGATATTCCTGATAGCAAATCACTGATGGTTATCGTATCACCTTTGAACCGGTCGTTGGATACACGTTTGGCAGTGCCACTAATTTGATAAGTCAAGCAGGTGGCCACCAGACGTCAATATCTCACCATTGACAACAGATTATTCTAATCAAGCATCGAATGATGTTCGAAAGAAAAAAAATACATTATATTTGTACCCGTATAATGGCTTAGCTAATTTATGTAAATTTGATATTAGCAATTTAGCAAATTCAACTTCTTCGAAATATGCTTTGAATGTTCTTCGGAGATCTGGCGAGCGAAGACCGAGTTTCTTCTAATTTGTTTTAAAATGTATGGCGTTACCCACCATAAGTGGTTATTTTGCCAGTGTCAATACTGATAGTACCTAGCGCATGAATATTGTTTTTCTCAAAATCGTAAAGTATTCTTTGTTCGAGGCATGTTTACGTGTCGTTAACAATTAATTACTGTTGCGCATGTTATTTTTAATCAGGAAGTATAAAAGCTTATTATTCATATCGAACTTTGGAATTAAGAAAAAAAATACGACAGTGATCTAATTGTCCCCAGCAGTGTATCATCCGGCGCTGGCGGGTTAACGGCGTTTTTAACCCTCCGTTATCATATCTAACATGCGAAATTGACCAGACACCGCTGAACGCCTCTGTTTGTTACCCACTTATTTATATCTTCAAGGCTTTTATAAAACTATTATAATGAGTTATTAATTGCATTCAATGAATTTTATTGTCGTGAGTGTAGCGTAACATTTAATTATGTTTTAATATCTAGTTGTTTAGTTCAATCAAACTTAAAAATGTTAACTCCCTTGTAGATTGAAACTTTCAAACTCTTGATAGCGGTATAATATACTTCCTAAAAGTGTTGCTGTATATGGATTGAAATTTCTATATATTTGAAATATGTGTTAGAATTCGTGTCATGGAAACATAAATTTTGGTATCATACACACGAATCATATAATACTTAATAAGTACTACTATTATAAAATAATTTCACATTACATTTAAAGATTTTCCTAAATCTTTATTTTATTGTATCAAAGTGACACGCAAAATATAAACAAGATGAAATCTTTTGAAGTATTCTGATGTCGATCTAAACCCCATCCGATTTGCACAGCTGCTGTTACTGCTATCGCCACATCCGTAATTATAACGTATTTGATAGAAGACGTGACAGAGTACTTTCATCGCCGTCAGTTGGAAATTACGCTTCGAGCGTATCTCTATTTCTTTTTGTGATATCAATCATATTTTTTCGAAACGGATGCCAAGATTGCCAAGTATCAATTTGTTTTCCTGAGGTGTTATTTGCGCGATCAATTTGTGGGTATCAGATACCGTGTCTTGCCTGGCAAGCGTATTGCCAAATTAAATATTAGTTTTTTTATGCCAAGATGATTTTGAGAATGAGAAATAATAAAGTTTAGCAGCTACAGTCGTACTTTATGAACTTAATGGCATGCTGCCTGTGCAGTAATTAGTGCTGTAACGAATTTATCCAATCTATTTTGGGTTTAATTAGCTCAATAAATCGTTCCAACTTGAAATGATTTGACGGCGGTCCAACGTTTTAGTTTATTCATAATTAAACGATTTGTTCTGGTCATGGACATTTTTAATTGCATTTCTATTTTATAAAAACTTTAACACGTATTAACATTTACATGAACCTGACATTGGTTTTCAGTTTTATGTGAATTATTCAGATAATCTATAATTATTATCAATATACATGATAGGTACTCGTTAAGACTCGGCGCTCGTGCGTATAGTTTTATTGCACCAATCTGTCATGTCGTCAATCCGCCCTCGTGAGCATCGTTAATGGAGGCTGCGCGGGCGCGCGCCCACCGCGCCATCGCTTCGCAATAATCATCAATTACACCGGTAATTGCCCCACGAACACCTCCGAAGCCTCTCTTATTTCCCAATAGTCTAATCGGCGAGGGGGTGCGTGGGCGGGTCTGACCTCTCACCACGCGTGGGCACAGCTTTCTACGACGATCTGCCCAGACTTATCTAATGGATATACGACCACGTATGAATATGCTCATAATATTTTTATGACAACCGTTTCGTGCCCGACGTGAACAATGAACTTAGTATTCTTGGAAATTTTAATATTTCTACATGTTAACGACTAACTAATTGGACGAGAAGGTATGTTGTTATTCTATTTGATTTGAATCACTGACTGATCACTGACTTGATGCGAATTTGTCTTACAACTACCCACATGACTTTCGTTCTATTTAATTTGTTTGTTGTTATTTAATTTTTATACTTAAGTGCTTATTTTTTACCAACACACTGTCTGTTTCGACTCTTGTTAATTTCTTAGACTAAGTTTACTTGTATTTCTCTGCCAAATGAATGTAATATTCTTAAAGAGAAATAAATATAATTAACCAGATCATTGACTTACGCCTAGAATGAAAAGTGTTTTCAACAAATAATGCTTTTAAACATTATTATATAATAATAATAGATTTAATATTATTGATTTTATAATAATGTGCAAGATGATAGCATGGTCTCACGACCACCCACCACAATGATTTGTGAGGAGTTGCATGTGGTTTATTTGATGCACATCTTTCGGTTTTTATAAACATTAGTGTCGATTACATGAGAGCTGAAATAAGGTTGATTGCACATGAGTTGTCAATTTGGAGTGTTCAGTTTCACAATAAGAAGCCAAGATGGAAACTGAACTCTTGGCGCGAACGGCGTGGTCGCCGACACAGACGCCGGATTTTTTGCTCATGTGTTTTTTCTGTTGATATAAATATCATGTTACCGTTCAGGCTCATAGACCGAATGAAGTAGTGCCGTAATATTGTTTTACCTAATAGAACATCGGATTAGATGAAAAGAATAATATGATATTCAATATTGGTCCCTTATGCTAACGTATTTCTCTTATTTTTACGACATATTTATGTAAGTATTAATTAGTTGTTTATCATATGAAATTAAACTCGCTTTCTTAATCTCTTAACAAAGAAGAGAAATGTTTAGAATTTTTTTAATTCGGCTTTATCATTATGTCGAACGAGCTGTTATGGAAAATTATAATGGTAATAGGTGTCGTGTGTCAGTCGTAGGTTCGACGTTAATGTTGTCTGCGGCGGTTAATGTTGCGGAAGTCGCCTACGCGATGCGATTAGAAAAGTTCACTCGAAGGCGACTCCGATCGCTATCCGTTGCTACGATCACATTTAAATTGTATTATAATACATTTACATTTTGTTAAATAATAATCCCTTGTAATTAAAATAAAAGGTACCTATGTCTGTTCATCAGGATGCCTGTGTATTTTCATGTTTGATGGTTACGGCAGATTTTCAACCGATTTTACGAATGGTTTTAATCTACCACGTACATATAAAAGGAGCAGCAAATTATTACCGTTTCTAACAGGTATATCTTTAATTTTTTAAATGTCTCATTCGTCAACGTACCTACCTTAAATTTAACATGGTAGAAACATTTTATTTGAGAAAGTCGGCGACGTCGGGCGTCGCGGGCGCGTCTACAAACCGTCGTCTGTAATATACACCATGGAAAATATAACGTTACAATACATTAAAATTGATTCAACACGAGAAATTTCGTTACAGTAAATTTATAAAAAAATATAATGAGTATGGCCTTTGGTCTTGCGCAACGTTACCGTTGCCCGGAGCCCACACATCGATGCGCGCACCGGTCAATAGTTCGACCCGCGCCGCCCACGCAAATTCTGGAGACCATTCAGTTATTTATACCGATTTTGAATCGCCATGGCCCGTGTCACGACGTCGTTTCTCATTATTAATGGTTTTCGTGTCAAATGTACAAATATTGATACAAAATTATACTTGCCACTCGAAATACCTTGTACTGAAGGAATAAGGTTTGATTTGGAAGATAAACTCCATGCAGTAAGGTCGGTTGTTAGAGTAATACCGTTCGCGTTCATGTATTTATTCCAAGACGTGAGTTTCGACAAAACTTATATTTATTGGGATGAACTATTTGTCGATACGCAGGTGTAAAACAAACACTTAAATTAAAAAATAAAATTTAAGGTTACTGTTAAACGTCTTATTGAGTGTTTAGTTACTTAATATTTAAGTCGGCTGTAATCTGTAAACGGTTGATAACATTAAATGGTGAATGGAATTTAATGTCAAGTTGTATAGCTACTGTTGACATAACATTTTACTTATTCTGACTTTATGCCACATCACATTATTCACATCATTTGCCCACCAGTCAATTCTATGCGAGTTGTCCAGACGCGCGATAGTCCAATAACTCAGCCACCCCCGAGGCCATGTATCGGGTTCAAGACAAGACTTTCACGCGTCTGTGGGCGTCACCTGTCGTGCCTTACCGCATCCATCTGGCAAACTTATCCCCAGCAACTATAACGAGACTGTTTATATCTTAATTGCATAGATTTAAGATTCAAAATAGCCGTAATAGTAATATTGCCGGGTCTCGCCCACGAGCGTGTCGTTTAGATTCAGAGATCTAGCTTGGCAGAGATTCTTGCATGATATTGCGTTTCGAGTTTCATAAAAAATGTTTCATTAAATTCAATTTTGTTAAAGGATGAGCTTTTTCAAGTCAATACAGTTCGTTAAGGACACTGTATTGACAGTTCTTTATTGGTGGGCGCGCCATGGGCGACATGTGGGGTTTTGGTGATAAATAAAATTCATTGTAAATGAAGTAGTGGACTGTATTGAAGAAGAAATTGTATAGCACAGAATTGATTTATTTACATTTAATTATACAATTAAAGTTTGAATTTAGGAACACAGGACTGCCTTCGTGGTCGTGAGCATGAGAGAGAAAAAAAGCAGAGACGCCTAAACAAGCTGTGTTGGCACAATTAAAATTATAAAAATTACATTTTATGTTTTATGTTGTACACAATTGGCAAAAAATAATTGCAGCGTGCGTCTTGGTCTAGACGCCCCCAGTGTGCCCGGGGCTTATTTACTGTATGTAAATAAACAAGCATCGCTGTTCTTGGTATATCAATGTTGGCAGCTATTGTTGTAACAAGTAACGCCTAGTCATAGAGCATTGTATTTAACAGTTGCTGTAGTGTTTTTGTATTGAAATTCTTGATTCATTTGGTTTGCATACTAGTGTAGCTCCACTAGTTCGCCTACATGCTATTTGGTTACCTAATTGATACAGGATTGTAGGTTGTCAGTTAACTAGACAAATATCGTGAATTGCGACATTTTTACTGACGTTCGATTTAGGTATCTTTACTACGACTAGGCGACTATCGCATCGCGCACTGTCGATTTCGAACCTTTCAATCATTATCTTTTCATCCATCTGAACATCATTGACAGATCATTAATTACATAACTGTTAATGTCAAAACTATTTGTGTAACGTTTGTTTGTTTTTTTTTCTAATTTTATATTCTCCATTACGACTTCGTAATCCGTGGCGGTAATCTTAGCGATAAGATTGATTCTAAAGAAGCAAATTACGTATCCTTTGTAACCACTATCAACAGATATGATTATCTTGTAGATATTTCCAAATGTTACTGCGTAGTTTTAGACCACCATCGTAACCTGACACGTTCGTGCCACCTGCATTTTCGTGTATCAAAGATTTTCTAATATCGCAATTTGTCATGCGCGGCGTATGTAGTGTGGCCGGCCGCTCCAGGCGAGCATAACCGCGCCGCATGATACACACGACGAAAATAAATTGTTTATCACTCGAAGATAGCCGGCCGCATGCTAGCGTACCTCTCTTCAGACCTGCGATAAGAGCCGCGCCCCTACAATTAAGATTATCGCGACGTGATTAACTGATTACACGCGACCTCAAATTGCGGCGTGTTTGGGTTTCATATTTACGACGCGCCACAAAACGATTTCGGCCACTGTATATTATAGCGTGGCTAACATAATATTTGGGCCATCTAATCTCTCGTGCAAACTGGTAAATGTTGAAGTTTACTCAATGACGCTGTATCTTGTGACATTAATGTTACTTTATCGAATTATATGCGTGTTGACAATTAAACGTGTAATTTATCAAATTGTAACAAACGGTGCCCATTCAGTACAGATAGCGTCTCTAAGTGTTGTTGTTGTGATACTGCGCGGCCGATCGGTACAATTGGAGCCTGCGCGCGCGCCGCGCCGGTATCGTCAGTTTATGCTCAAATGTGCTAGACCTATGGCCCGCGTTACACAATTGTAACAAATATGAGATTAATTGCCTTTAAATCATAGCTTAAGTCGGTGTATCATGCGTATCTGCATAGTAAAAAAATGTCAAGAACCCTTTACCTATTTCTCTTTAATATTTTTAAGATAATAAAAAAAAAGTATATCTACTAGTAAGAAGCTAGTTTAATTCATTACTCGTTAAATGTATGTCCAATGTATTTCTTACCATCCTAACATAGGTAGGTGTCTACTTTCAATTTAAGTTCATACTATTTTGCCAGACACTTATATGTATATCATTAAGTTAATTAAATACTAATGGATCTCGTTTCCATTTCCGAGGTAACGGTGTTCAATCATTCGTCCAGGCGAGCATAGAACGGCATTGCTTGCTGTTTGCGCGCGCGCATGAATATGCAACCGAGATCAATCAGCATGGTAATACAGTCAACTGACTAGCCTCTGGTCGCGCCAGTACCTACTTGCTATTTAGTTATAGACATGTAAGCAGGATAGATACCGGAAACTTTAAAATTAGCAAAGAAGTGTAGGGTAACCTTTGTTTTATCGCGCGATACCAATGTGACCAAATATTTGGATTGATAGTAAATAGTTTTCCTTGTTTAATTTAATTTATAATTTCACGTTTAATTTAATTTATAATGGTTTTTCTAAATTAATGAATCATTAGATACGTATACGTAATTTACGTTGACGAATCGAATATTCGAAATTAGTACGAACGAATCAAATAAGTAAATCCTTGGTCCTGCTTGTTTCGTGAGAACGTAACATTCAATTTGCAAATCCGGTTCCGAGGAATTATGACGGAAATGTTTCCGTTAGCTAAAGGCTCGCGTTAACTTGTACAGTGTGACGAAAACTGCTAGACGCTGCTAGGTACTAGGTACAATACGTTGGAACGGAAATAAAATGAACTGTTTTGTTAAACGGTGGTTTACGAATTCTAAATCGATCAACAGAGGCTTTCCAGATAAAAATCCAAGCTGAATTTAAGATCTTGAAGAAGTTGGCTAGTAATAATTGAATGGACTCATGTACAGTAGGCGTGTTCTGCATACTGTATATCGTAACTGTTGTATTAATTCTACCTGTCGTCGCTAATTTGTATGTCGTGAAACCTGCCATTAACTACCATTGCAGTGTTTATTTGAATACGATACCGCTATTCTCGCTTCACTGCACTAAGTTAAATGCAAAATCTCGTAAGTACATGCTATCTTCTACTGCAAGACGCTTGGCAAATAAATGTCTGATTCTAGATTCAGAATACGCCTCGTCTAGCCAATCATCTAAAACGTTATAAAAATCCTGTGATCAAAGTTTCGTAAGGAACTTTCAAGTAAGGGCTTTCAGCCCTTTAGACTCGTCAATCATTCCTTAAAACATTAATCAGCCTTTTTATAGGAAGCCACCCAGGTTTTGGTGACATAAGTGTTTGTTTCACTGTTATACCGAAATAGCTAGAGGCTCATTGTTATTCGTTGCAATGAACTTTTGCGCGAAGTTATCAACATTGTTTTAAAGTTGAACCACTGCACCCCGTGCTTTTTGTCACGTAGAGTCGACAAATTCCTTGCAACAACTATGGTTCTATTTCTGCCTCGATAACTAGCGTAGCGATACTAATTGACCAAAATAATATTTAATAACATAAAATGCATTAGTGATAAAGTAATCAAACGTATAACGATACGAGACGATAGAATCAAATCGATTACCGGTTGGTTATGAGAGAAGATGCAAAAAATGCCCATGAAGGTACGACGTGGGAATTTATTCGTTGATTTGCGTGGCATCGTACTCCACGAGACAGGTTAATAAACCTGAGATAGTTGTCGAAGGAGATAAAAAATATACACGTAGTAATTCTCACGTCAGGTAACAAGATAAGAGTTCACATTGGTTTGGTTCATTTTTTTGTAAATATTGGTTTACTGTTGACTTGTTTACCGGGATTGCATGAATTTCAACAACAAGGCATCATGTTTTGCATTCGTGGCTTTTATTGACTTACACCAAGTGTATACTTAGTTCCAAAGTAAGCAATGTTTCTATTATTGGTTACTGATTAAACAAGTAAACCTAACGTAATCTAATGATACTACAGGGTCAATAGTTTTGACAACTCTTACAAAGTAGGTTTAAATTTGTAATGCGCATAAACTATTTGGTAACTAATCATATCGAGGGGTGAAATGCTATTTGACTTGATTTGATTTGGTCTGAGAATATTTACTACAAGATAATCTACCTATATGTAGGTACTTTTATAAAACGTTTTTGAAAAATTATCATTATATGGGCCATTTGGACGTTACAGAATATAAAACTAGGTATTCACTTTTGAATAGCAAATACATAAACTTAAAACATAGGGTACAAATAATTACGCTATGATAATTTGGGCTCTACCAGAAGATAATATAAAAATCTGCGCAATTAATGTCGTGAGTAAGAGCTAATTAGATATTTAGAAATCTGTTACACACATACAAAGTCTCGTTTGTAGCTATATAAATTTGTATCTCTTTGCTTTCATCAGTTCATTTGTGTATCCTGATCTATCAATATTGATGATTAGGTAGGTAGGTTCTAGAAGCCGTGTAAATATTATTGTCCAAATTATGTTAGCTCGTATTGTATTTGATGTTTAAATATTGTATTTGTCCAATAAATAGGTGCGCTGGATTCTCCGGTCGATGTAATCGGTGGCGGGCAAGTAACATGCGCGGGCGCAAATATTGTCACTGTCGCGCTCTTATCGTGCAAATGGGCCGTCGTTACAGGTGATGTGCAAACACGCAAACTCCACGACTTGCACGATTCTATCTACGTACGAGTATTATTTCATAATAAATTATAGATGCGTCCTCGAATAAAGAAGATTAAGGGTGTGTAAAAACTGTTACGTAACCTACGTTTAAACCTGATACTCCCTAATCCTCGCCTACAAAAAATAGTGACGGGATCCTGTTTTGAAAGGAGCCAGGAGATGCGCGGCGGCGGGGCGGGGAGCGGGCGCGGCACCTCCGAGGCGCGCCACTCTGCCGCCGAATAAATTATGTTCTTTGGCCCCTATCGGTCCACCGGGCCCCGCGCCTGCCCCTCGGGACCTTATCGATCGACTTGGATAATCCTAGAGGTCGCTAGATCGCCGGCGCCTGCGCGATGATGACCTTTCGCCCCGGCAGAGCATGATCTGTACCGAATGCCATTTGCAATAGTCACGACAAAATTGTTCGCCCGATAAGCGGGGGGCGTACTGTACTGCGCGTTGCTAGTATTGCTTTTAATTAGACTTCCAGTATTCGATGACGATATCTCTCCAATCTCATTAGGTATATCTTGCTTTCTCACTTGATGTTTATCGTTTAATCCAATTCGGTCGACAGAACGGCAGCCGAGTGTGTTCATATCTAAAACAAGATTGAGTGCGATCCGGTGTTCCACATTGAATTCCTCTTGATCGATTGCCCTTTTACTCGTATCTTTAACAAATCGATTTATATGATCGGTTGCAATTGCAGCACTCGTAGCATTGTTGATCCGTTCTCGTATGCATTAAACGCTATTAGAAACATCTGCACTGGACCGTTTGCCGAATCTCTAGAACGAGTTTTACACGTGTGTTTATATCAATATCTATTCGTCGTACATTATCAAGTTTTACTACGTATTGAAGGCGATTGAAGCTGTTTGCCGTACGGTTTATACCTGCTTTATATATCAGTGATGCCGCTAATGGGAACCTGATGACACGTATGTGATTCGAGAAGCACTTCCCACGAGAAAAGGTCCCCTCTCGTTCACATAAATTGTTACGCAGCAGTCAGTGTCGTGCTAAACTAAATAAAACCCGAATGTGTCGTAACCGTATCCTCATTCAGAACCCAACCCGCGATCCGTATTAGTCTAATAACGTCGATTATTTGCAAATTGATGTCGTCGACGAGTCACGAGAACAATGTGTCGTTCCTTAACGCGTGCAATTTGAATTCATAACAGTAATTTGCATACGATTCGGCAATCGAACCTCCCGTACAATGTTTGCGGACATCCTTGAGGTGCGTTGCTACAAAGGATCGCACGCAGTGTTGCAAACTTCTCTAAAAATACCTTTTATACCTAATAAAAAGCTTACTGAAAAGAAGAATAATCACGGAAATCGTTTTAGAAAAAATATATTTCGCTGCTTTTTTCCCGGATTGCCACATCAGTCATAATAAATTACATATATCTTTGAAAATAACTTACTCGACATAGTACATTTTTGCTTTAAGTTTTGAGGCAAGGAACTTCTGGTACGTAACGACATCTAGAGATCGAAGAAATTAAGTAAAATCATGCAAATAGGAAATTAGTAATTAAATTGAATATTTCCGGGTTTTAATTATATGTATATCATATTATGAATAAGGTGAATAAACGAGACCAAAAAATACTTATCGGGAATATTTAGTAAAGTTTGCATTACTAGTTGGATCGATTCAACATTTATTCATTGCAGCAAGTTGATTGAGTGCGCCGAGTGCATCGTGTGACGGACGCGGACGCCGCCCCGCCCCGCGCTCTGTGCCCGTAAGCAACATATGGCGATCGTCGAGATTGGCCGCTACTTTTGCAATTCGAGATAAGGCCGACGCATGACCAAATCTGTCGGCGACAACGACGCGACCACCCCGAGTACTTGCCCTTAAGAGAGAAACAGTTTTTGCAATTATCGTGCGGAACATTCATATATCTCTTTTACTAGTTTATGAGGATGCCTTCTTGGGTATAGCTTCTCCATATATGTCAGCTCCATTTGACTTGATTTGTTATGGGCGGCGCGTAGATCTAAGTCACAGTCAATACGATCTTTTTATTTAAGTGGTTTAATCATATTTTTCCAAAGTAATCTATCTACTAGGTTTCGAGTATCGAGGCTACGAAGCAATCTAACGAAGTAGGTAATAAGAAAACACCATTAAAGTTTGTCATAAATTCACCATAATGTTTCTCTACGTTCAACTACAAGCTAACTAGGTTTTACTAAGGTTATTGCGTGCGTTTCTCCAATAACATGCAGAAGTTAAAGTATTAAAGCTACTCGTTAACTATAAACAGCATCAGCTTCAGACAGATGTTGAATTTTAAGAACCGCTACCAAATTAACGCTTTAAGCTAAAATTATATTATGCGTACTTATGATATCTGCTAACACGCCCCATTTATCCGAAACCGTTCGTACCTACTTCATGAAGAGACTTCGTTGTTTCATAAATGTTTAATATAAATACATAATCTGTTTTTCTTGTAATAGTCGTGTTTTATACTCAATGGTCCTCTTCATTTACATATTTAATTGATGGTTAATGATATTCTTACATTATTTCCTTTTTCTCCAAAGATTTTTAGTGTGACGATTTACTAGCAATCAGCTCGTAAGTAGAAGCTGTATAAAGTACACTAGCTACCTAATATTGTTTTCTTATATTTACGCGAATACTATACATTGAAATTAAACTATTTTACGGATTTTATCGCGTTTATTTACTATTTTATTTTCCCGACGTTTCGGCTGCTTTACAGCAACCATGGTCACGGGGGGACTGAGGTGTTAGACGTCCTGATGTCATAGTTAATAACTGGGTACCCTCATATTTAGTTGTTGTTTGCGGTCCGATCCACGCAGAAAGTGCTTACGGTGTCCTGAGGTCTTGCAATGGTACACTTGGTTTTGGATTTAATCATATTGATTACTGGATCCCAAGTTGGTGGTAGCACCCAGCCATCTTCCCTATTGAAATTAGGATGTTTTTTAATTTCAATGGCCTCACGTATCATCCTTGGTCGGAGTCGGTGTTCTTTAGCGAGGATATGCGGTTTATCAAATCTGATATAATGGCGGGTGCGGTCCTGTACATGTTCACAGATTGCAGACTTCGTGGAGCGTCGGTGTTTCACGTCAGCTATATGTTCTTTTACGCGGGTTTTAATTGATCTTTTAGTTTGTCCTATGTAAGAGAGCCCACATTCACAATCGAGTTTGTATACCCCTGCATCTTGTAGAGGAATGTGACACTGTTGAGGGTACCCAGTTATTAACTATGACATCAGGACGTCTAACACCTCAGTCCCCCCGTGACCATGGTTGCTGTAAAGCAGCCGAAACGTCGGGAAAATAAAATAGTAAATAAACGCGATAAAATCCGTAAAATAGTTTAATTTCAATACCTAATATTTGTCAGTAAGAAGTCGGCATGAACAATAATGAGTCGGCAGTATATCTTGTTGGCGTCAATGAGTTGCATCGTGCGCTACATTTGTGTATCTCCGATCCCTCTCGTGTGATCGTGGATCGGTCGCTGGTCGCGTTATCTTGGCGGAGCCATGTGGAGGCTGTGCAGCGGTGCATATTGCACGCGGCGTCGGGCGGGGCGAGGGGCGTACGCCACAGGGGGACGCCGCCGCCGCTCGCGCTCCGCCCGCCCGCCCGTCATTCGCGCCGTGGGCGTCTTCCAAACGAGACGTGTCGCTCAGTGTACTCTCGTGTTTTGTGCGCGTGAACCATAACGTCTCTCGTGAGACAGCGTGCGTTGTGACTGTCCACATATAATCTCAGTGGTGTAAAAATAAAGCCGGCGACAGACGGCGGCGTCCCAAGTTATATTTAAATGATAGCGCGGGGCCGGGATCTATTCGAACGCTCTCCGACGGCATGAGACGAAGTACGTGTAACACCTTAGTCCGACACTTAAACTTGTTTGTAAATCTAAGCTATGCTTCATGCATCTCGCTGACCAGAGTATTGTATTTCCGAGTGCAGTTGCATGCAATCGAAGGTTGCCCGCAAATTGCGCCTGCTGTTGTGCCCACTGTACTGTGTCGTTCTATTCATGTGATGTCTCTACTTCCATAACTCTAGTGGTTGGATAAGTATCCGTTTGGAGTTTCATTAGTTACAAGGAAACTTCAAGGGAAGGATGTGGATGTTGAATCATTCATGGTTTCCTGTCTTTGTTGATAATAATATGATTTAATATATTATATTCTTCATTGATGATTTTATCATGTTCAAATTCCAAAGCAAACCCTTCCGTTTGATAAATCTCTGTGTTTATTTATCAGGCATCGCTAAGAAACTCTAATATTTGAATGTCCAATATGAAATGTTTGCGTAAATCATTAGCAGTTATTTATACTGTACTGTACAAGTATGTTGTTATAATAAGTTTTGTTGTTAACCTCAAGTACGTGTAATTCGATGAGATCAGACTCGGATCTCTTACTGGCTATCCGCATTTAAGAACCGCAATATTATTTCTACCATCTTATGCTAAACAAGAACCATGAATGCATTAAGTACATTTTACCAACATACTCGACGCTAATCTAAGCTAATGCCTGTATTGGTTTGTATGAATAAAAATATTCAGATTCTGATTCTAATTTCAACTACTATTTTTCATTTTATGCTTAGATTAACTGCTACTTTTTTATCTTATAAATAAAAATGACCCTACCAGCTTACCCTACCTACTTTTCCGTGAATATAACCTCTACATATTCTTATTTAAAGCTAAGCCTTTATAAGAGGTGTAAGATATGATCAAGTTGTTTCGATCAGTGTAACACCACTATTGTTAAATAATTAAAAATTTTATTCTATCCCGTCATGAACTTCAACAGTAGAGTTGAACTGTGTTCCCACTCAGTTGTAGAGTTGTTCCACACATTTACCTGCTACTATTGTGCTTAAGACCTTTTGCTTACCCGAGTCGAGTGGGGTGTCGACCGAGAGCCGGGGTACCTGTTACTTGCAAAAAAGAAATGTTCCCCATGAATGTCGGATGAATGTTTAATGCCATTAATATTTATATTTCTGTTCGTAATACCTTTGTGTTCATATGCAGACACCACCTAGCATGTTAACATCAGATCAGGGCTCCCACGGGAGTTGGAAATTACTAAAACGACTGTAGCAATTTATTATTCACTGCTAAATGTACCTAAGAAATGTAAGAGTGACTAAAAAATAAACGCTACTTATGCTATTCACAGAGATTTTTCTGCCGGAGACAGGTTGTTTGTAAATAATATTAAAAAAACAATCTGTCTCCCATTCAATTGCAACATGGAAAATTTTTGTATTGTTCCTGTTGCTTCTTCCGTACCTACTTAGAGGCAACAAATAGAACTTTGTATAAAACAAATATATTTAATGATTTCGTAATCTATCTTAGGAACACACTTACACATGAAAGGACATCACTGTTAGTTATAATAGTTGTGTATAATCATTCACCGTGACATGCAGTTGTTACTATTGCTGATGTTTCATTTGGTCATATCTTTGTTGTATTGATTGAGATACACAGATTTTTTCTTTATTGTCATCTTTTCATTGAGTTTAGCCAAATCTGATTCCAGCAAAGTCAACGTACTGGCGAAGACACGATTATTGATTTACAAAATGATTGTAGGTATTCGGATTCTTGTAAAGTAATGCAAGTACATTGTAGTCACCCTTCCCTCGAAAGTTGGTAGGTGCGATTCTCAATTTCTTTTCTGAGTAATAAACTATTAATAACTACCCTACCTATTGTTTTTGAATGCAGCAATCCTTGGGTTTATGCATAAATTATATGTGAGTGTAAGAATTTGTTACGCCTACATCTTCAGCGGTTGAATGCATAATGACGAATGTCAGTGGCAATATGTTTGCTGCATTAACGTCAGCGTTACGCAGGTTGTCTGTTTTCCTCTCTTTACAGTTTCTTTATTTATGAGTTACATAATTTTTGATCGATCGCTTTTACGTTTCAACTTCGTTTCGCCGCACAGCACTGTTTCAGTCACCTTAATGTTTTGCTTTCAGCGGGTGGTTCTGGAATATTTTCTCATCGTAATCTATAAACATCCTTGAGTTACGAGGGCCGGTGATATCATTGGTCCTTTCATTATAAATTCATTGGTATTATCTGTGCCGTACAGGTGTACGCGGCGCGATATTACCGATTAATTTGACGAACGTGACGATAACTGATGCGGTGAATCGAATCACGTGTCGTACCTATTATGAGGAAAATATTATTGTCCATTTTTATGTATACGACTACATACACCACATTTAATAATGCGTAATATTTTGTGGAATTATTAGTCCTGCATTCATTCTGACGTCATTGTATTTAGCATTAATCTTGCATAGACTTGCCGTGTCCCTATTAATCTGGCAAAACGGTTTCACTCAAATATATTTAGAATCGATATTCCAAATGTTGTTGTGAGATATCACTGTTCATATCGAATAAGTGCTCAACCACCTGTCTCATTGAAGTTTGATTTTCGTTATCTTCTATTTATTTTAAAGCCACTTAACTTTTAAAGTTCAGACATTTATAACGGAACTATAAGCAAACGATTTGCCATTTTATCCATTAGTTGAAAACGTAACAGATTTTTCAGGTCTGCCCAGGGTTTCTCCCTTTCTTTATTATGACTTACAAATTATTATGACTAAGTGAGACTTAACTAAACAATCCTCGTTTCAGGTCGAAGCCTGACGTGCGAGTGCGCGGGCGCGACCGCGTGCCCGACGGGCGCCGCGCACGGCACGTGCGTCACGCAGCCCGGGGGCTACTGCTTCGCGGCCGTCGAGGAAGTCATCGACGACAATGGGTTGCTCGTGTCCGACAGGACCGCCGGCTGTCTGCAGCCGGACGAGTCCGGATTCATGCAAGTGAGTATCTCGCCGGCGTCGACCCGCGCCTCTCTGGAAATACCCAATCGTCACGGACGACGGACAAGACACTAACGTCGGCGTTTTGGTAAATTCCAGTGCAAGAGCTCGCAGGTGCCACATCAGCATCCGAAGATAATCCAGTGCTGCATCAACGAGGACCTGTGCAATAAGGCGCTCCAACCGCGGCTGCCCGAGCCGCCGCCCGACCTGACGGAGGCGCCGGGCCTGAGGCCCGAGGCCGCCGGCTCGCCCGCGCTGCTGGTGGGGGCCGCGCTGTGCGTGGCGCTCGTGGCCTTCCTGGGCGCCCTGCTGCTGCTGTACCGGCGGCGGCGGCGCGCCGGCAAGCGCCCGCCGTCGCCGCCCGCGCCGCTGCCCGCCGAGGTCTCCTCGGGCTCCGGCTCGGGCCTGCCGCTGCTCGTGCAGCGCACCGTCGCCAAGCAGATCCAGATGGTCGAGTCCATCGGCAAGGGCCGCTACGGGGAGGTGTGGCTGGCGCGCTGGCGCGGCGAGCGCGTCGCGGTCAAGGTGTTCTTCACGACCGAGGAGGCCTCCTGGTTCCGCGAGACCGAGATCTACCAGACCGTGCTCATGCGCCACGAGAACATCCTCGGCTTCATAGCGGCCGACATCAAGGGCACCGGCTCCTGGACGCAGATGCTGCTGATCACGGACTACCACGAGAACGGGTCCCTGCACGACTACCTGCAGACCGTCGTGCTCGACGCGCCTGGCCTCGTCGCGATGGCCTACTCGATAGTGAGCGGGCTCGCGCATCTCCACATGGACATATTTGGCACGAAGGGCAAGCCGGCGATCGCGCACCGGGACATCAAGAGCAAGAACATTCTGGTGAAACGGAACGGGCAGTGCGCGATCGCCGACTTCGGCCTCGCCGTCCGGTTCGTGGCCGAGCGGAACGAGGTGGACATCGCGCCGAACACGCGCGTCGGCACGCGCCGGTACATGGCGCCCGAGGTGCTCGACGAGCGGCTCGACGTCACCAACTTCGAGGCCTTCAAGATGGCGGACATGTACTCGCTGGGGCTCGTGCTGTGGGAGATGTGCCGGCGCTGCGCGACGGGCGACAAGGCGCAGCACGTGGAGGCGTACGCGCTGCCGTACCACGAGGCGGTGCCGGCGGACCCGTCCTTCGAGCAGATGCACGAGTGCGTGGTGGCGCGCGGCGCGCGGCCGCCGGTGCCGGCGCGCTGGGCCGCGAGCGAGCCGCTGGCCGCGCTGGCCGCCGCCATGGCCGAGTGCTGGCACGCCAACCCGCCCGTGCGGCTCACCGCGCTGCGCGTCAAGAAGACGCTGGCCAAGTACCACGCGCAGACGACGGTGAAGCTGGTGTGACCGCCGGGATCGTGGCGGACGGTGACCGCCCGACTTAGGTTCGATGAGTTCCTCGATAATGTTCTATTTATTATTAATTCGAATGTGAAAATCAATAGTCGTAAAGCCCCCATCGAAGTGAAAATCCTGCTCGACCACCGTTTTGGTTTTAAAATTAAATCTCAGTATTGTTAAGTTTATTCGGATAGTGGCTCACTACACCAGTGTATTTTTTGTAATTATTATTATGTATGACTAACTTATGAACGTTCCGATGGAATATTTCGCTGACTCATTATTTTTGGTTTTAGTTTTGTTCTAATAGTAATGTTTTATTTTATTACTGTTACTTAGAGTTAATGAAGTGTTTTTATAATGAAAAATTTGTTGTCTTCCGTTTTCTATAAGCGATCGAAGTGTAAGTACGCGTCGAGGCAGCTAAATGTGGATCATCATTGGCCTTACCTTTTCTCATTATTTGGGGTAGGCGCAGTATGTCTTTTTCATCCATTCATCTCGCTTTTCCGTGATACTGACATTCACTCCAATCTCATTCATATCAGCCTATACAGTCCATCCATCTTTTCTTGGGTCTTCTTCTCGTTATGAATTCAGACTGTGAGCAGGACCACATTTATACTTATCACTGTTTTAGTCACATGCTTCTCAACTCCTGTCCAAATTATTCTAATCTCCTGCTTCTTAATTTTTCTATTATTGGCACAGTATGGTTTTACTGCATTTTTTTACTTCCTCTGCGCTCATTTCACTTATTAAACCCATATTCTGCTTTACCATAATCGAACACCACTACATTCAACAACATTTCAAAATACATCTGCTATTTTCTTTTAGTATCTTCATCCTTTGTTAGCTCTTTTCCGGCTTCATCTTTCACACCTTGAATGTAGGTGAGATCTTTGCTCTGATTCTATCGAGTTCTGACCATCCAATATAGTAGTTTTTGTCCCACTGGGTCGTTCAACTGAGAATAGTTTCTGCTGTTGTTCAGCTCGTGCATCAGCGACCTTTTTTTGCTCTCTTTTTTGCAGAGCTATTTTTATAGCTCTACCCTTCGGACTAACCCTAGCCCTCGGATTCCGATTCATACTAAGGATTATGCATTGTCATTTTTATGACCGGCCGCCAACCAGACGTCAACCCTTATCGGGAATGAGCAGTGACCCATCTTACTTGGGCTGTGGGTGTCAAAGGTAACGCCCTTCTATACAGTGTTATCCTGCTTCCGACAACACGCAGGCCAAGAGAGCCCTCTGGTATAGCGTAAGAGTACTGCCTCACTTGAACTACCGTAATGGTCGATGTTAGGGTTGAATTTAGTTACCTTCTACGAAACGCTTTTCGTTCAGCTTGTGGTAGGAATTACTTGTATTCTTACTCCGTCCCCACACGAAACAGGCAGCTAAACGTGGATGTGATGAAAGAATACTCCGTCTTATGTTTCCGTTGTGTATGATTTTCGAGTATAGATATTGCCGCAGCGCAGTCTGACGACTTGTATTGTGATATATTGACAATAAGGCGCCTTTAGTCGTACAAAACAATTTGATTTCGAAATTTACAATGAGGTGAAAAACTGTTTTATTTTTTAATATACTCGTGTTTTTCATTGTAGTTGTGATATCTGCGCGCTATCGAAATGATAAACGTGATAGTGTAAAAGTGAATATTATAAGACACGGTGTCATGATGTACTATGTCGATCGCGTGGATGACACAACCGTTGTGAATTGTACTTAAACGACGATAAAAAGACTAATAGTTGAGTGAGTATTAAAGTAATGGGATGTAATATGTACAGTGTCTTATTGATGCCTTCGTCACGATTAGTATTAATGAGTTTTGTTTTCGTATAGCGACGCACTTGGTCACGCATTTTGTGTCCAGTCCCCTTACCGCCCTCTTATAGCGAATTGTTTTTTTTACAATTTAAAAAGTTAAATGATTATTACGACAATACTTCTATAAGAGGTGGCGATAAGGGCCTGATATAATCGTTTTTATGTATATATTTTACAATGTACATGTAGTGAATTTATAACTGCAGCTCTACCATGGGTTTTACGCTCGCTATTCGAAATCGTGATACTTGTATGGCCAATTGTCACGCTATTGGGGAAATTTAACATACTTAATTTGAAATAAATAGTTCATGTAGACACGACTGCAAGCGAAAGTATTAGCTCGTGGTAGAGTTATTGTTAAAATGGCATCTAAATTGTATTGTTACAAACTATGAATTGAGACCAAGTGCCGCCTAGCATTTAATGCGCCGGAGTGCGCCCTGTACAGTGTGTGTAAATATAGCGGGTAGCTGACATTGCATAGGTATCTAATACATGTTAAGTTACAAATAAAATATTAATGGACACAATCTATCCCTTCTTTTTTTTATTATACCTTTATCTATATTTTTTTAAGAGCAGTGGTAGCCTCGCGAGCAAGAACGCCCGTCTTGAACGTAAGGGGTGCAAGTTCAAATCCCAGGCCCACACCTCTGAGAAAATTTTCATGTGCGAATGTCATTTTCAACAATGATTACCACTTGCTGAACGGTGAAGGAAAACATTGTGAGGAAACCTGCACGTCTATAGAAAGGCGTGTGAAGTTCACCAACCCGCACTGGGCCAGCGTGGTGGACTATGGCCCAAAATCTCCCTCGTATTGAGGGGGAATGTGCCCGGTATGATGGCAATAGGCTCGGCAATAGGGCCCCTATTACATTGGGACCAAAATACATCGGCGAAGTGTGGGCGCACTACAGTGCACCTCTGCCTACCCCTTCGGGGAATACAGGCGTGATGATGTATATTGTTTTTAAAAATGGATTGATAATTATGTATAGTAAGGTTGATTGATATTATTACTTATTAAAGATAACGTCTGGCGATTTCTATGTGGCCTCGTCGATTTCAACCACCTATTCTGTAGACTTTCTCATCGTAATTTCATTAATTTCGCAAGAAGTTGAAAATTTCAGGTGGACTCGGGTAGTTCTGTGTGCCGCTGACACTACAAGCGAAGTAGCCATCATCTAGTACCTAGGTATCGCGTGTCTAGAGCTTAAGAAACCTGGAACCCTATAAATTTGATTGCAGTGCATTACGTACGTTTTATTTTAAATCCCAAAAATGTAAAATGTTAATTTTTGGTGACTGTGTCGAGACGGTTATATCATTTTATAGATGCAACAAAACCATACACATTTAATGAATTCCGCAAAACATCTGAGGTCGATGGCAACGAGGCGGTTTGTTGAACACAAGCACCTATGGTTTTGACAATGGCAATCCTTAATGTCATTATAATAAATTGCTTGTATAAAATGTACAACAGTACAGTAGGTAGGTACATAATTCCACTGTCGACGGCTTATAATGATTCGAGCGTAGTTCGTTCACTTCGCTTTATTCTACTTGTATCTTTATTAAATCAGTGAAGAACCATACACGTCTATATTTCCGAAACGAAGATCCAAGGTCCTCAAGGGGGCAATTCTCGCATGATCGACATTATCTCAAAACATGGACTAATTCTAATAATTGTCGATACTTATAATATTGAACGGAATGACTAGTGGAAAATCTTATGTAGTACGAAAACGTCGGTCTGTCCGTGCTTATATGATCATCATACGGCGAGCCCAGCTGCATATCTGGCTTACAATATGTGATCAATCAGATCTGTTTTTGTAAATGGCATTCTGGTTTGCTTACCCGGCCGTTTTAGTCACAAAAATATGAAGCATCGCCTTCGAGTTGCGGTGAAAAGGTGATGTCGAGTGTTGTCCGTCAACGAGGTAATAGGATCTTTACAATAATGCAACGTATATGTACTTAAAATGATATTATATTTTACTTATTTACATTCAGTCATCACATAATACATTTATGCACGCAAACCAAATTCTCATGTTCGTGGAAATCTTATTCAGTCACTCCTAGCCAAACTTGCATGTATTCTATAGAATATTACTAACAATTTGTCAGATGGTCAGTACTATGTAGTACGTAGTACATTACAATCGATAGCAACTGAGCGTTGGACAACTAACTCTAATCTATAAAATAATATTTAATACTAATAAGGCGCGTATCTTCTGGAAGGCGAAGGTCCGCGCATCCCCGGCCTGTGGATAAGAAACGGCAGAAATTAGTAATGTAAGTTTTCCCTTTTCATGATAAAGTTATTTCAACAAGGCTTACCTTCTGTCATCAAACGTATCACGACTGAAATCTTCATACATTCTGTAATAGATAAAAAACACAAAGTTAATATTATAACAGGAACACATTCAGGAAGTTTTAAATTCAGATATTTAAGACATTTTCCTAGATAAGAGTTATGAAACACACAGGGCAGGGCAGGGTTTATATAAAAATTGGGTAGTATTAAGATAACTGTACGTATTGAAAGTGGGCCAATGCTCGTTGTTAAATTATTGCTACATGTCTTCTCAAATATCTAAATAAATGGTTTCAGGAACACACAATAACTGGGATACAATTATTTCTCACCCCCGGGACATTTGAGGTCCTGGCGGGGGACTTCTCCGGCTGTACATAGCATCATACGACGACCTCATAGATCCCATGCCGCTGCGCATCGGCGGCAGACTCGGCATCGGCGGCATCGGCTCGCGGCGCAGCGGCGGCGACACGAAGTCTCCACGCCCGCCGCGAGACGCACCCATCTCTAGCCCGCGGGATGCACCCACAGGGTAGCGCCTTTCAAACAGATCTCGGGGAGAGTCAAACCGAGCGCGGTCATAATACCCATCATATGGATCCTGTTACAAAAGAATAAGCATTAGTCCTATAATGTAATATCACACGTTAAAATACAATTCATCATTGCACATGGTTTTGTTTGAATATTGTTATATGTATAGTATGTTATAGCGAATATAGCATCACAGAGCCCGACAAGTTGTTATTCGGCCCGAACTAGGTACCGCGTGCGAAGAGAGTATCGACGCGCTCGGCCTACGTGATGCATCGGCAGCGGTCAGGTGGAAACCGACGGTTCGCAAGTTCGGATAAGTTAAGTAGGCGCGTTACCCCAAATCCTCCCATCATGCGATCGCGGAGGAACGGCGGCGGGGGCGGCGGGGGGTAGGGGTCGCGGCCGAATGCTCGATCGCGGAAACCGTTGCGGTCAGGGCCCAGCGCCTTGGGGCACTCCTTGGACCAGTGACCGCCGCGACCGCAGCGGTAGCACTGCTCGGGGTCGCCCATGCCCGGCCGCTGGCGGACGCGGCTCGTAGACATCTGCACCTTCATGGGCTGCCCGTCCACCACCATACCGTTCAGCTCTTTGATAGCTTCGTTCACGTCGCCCGTCGCGTCCAAGTGCACGAAGCCATAGTTACGAACGATATCGCACTCGACGACCGTGCCGTACTTCTGAAACAGCTCGCGAACCTCGGGCGCGCGCGTCTTGTCCGTTAGGTTACCGACGAATATTTTTGAGGTGGGCGTCGACGGCGCCTTCCGGCTCTTGGCCGCCTCTATTTTGATAGCTTGGCCGTGAACTATTTCTCCGTTTAAATTCTGAATGGCTTCCCGGCCGACTTGTTCGTTTTCCATGTGGACGAAACCGTAATTTCTGACGATATCGCATTCTACGACGGTACCGTACTTTTCGAATAGCGGTCTAAGATCGGCGTCCGTAGTTTTATCGGATAGGTTCCCGACGAAGATTTTGAAAGTACCGGCGCCCGGCATTTTAGTTTCTGAAACGCATACATAATTTGACGGAATGAGTCAGCAGCGTCCATGACAATGGATGTTCGAATTTGGTACATGCCTAACGAGTACAGCGAATAATGTGGGCCAAAATAGATTATTGATCGTACTTACCTTTTATTTCCTCCAACGCGACTAATTAAAACACAGTTAGTAAAAAAATAACACGGTTTTATTAAAACTAAAAATCTACACAAGAAGCACACTCTCTTTCCAAATCAAAATGGCGACTTGCTTGCTTGATTGATAGCGATAACTAACGCCGTGCTTTCTCTCTAAAGAGCAGTTTCTCTATGGTTTTCTATGTGTTGGCGCTAGTGATGTATCATTGAACTATTCAATGCAGTGAACAACGAATGAAAAATCTACTACATCCACTGGTAGTAATAAAATCTAAATTATGCCGTGCCGGGTCCTACAAATCTAAAAAACTGAAACAAATCAGCATATAATATGGGAAAATGGCGATAGATAATTACGGTTCTATGTTTTGGCGGGAAATGGAAGTGATGTTTTAATCTGCTTATGTGTTTCTTTGGATTGGAGAATATGTTGGTGAAATGTTATAAATAAAAAAATAGGTGATGAAGGTGATCAAGATAGCATTGCTCCCATCCATACATAGAGGGATACCGAAAAACCACACACCTTTTTTGTATGAAATACAATGATGAGGAATTGTTGTTTCGTTTTAAATGTTTTTTTCACTATCACATGTATATTTACGGTCCACTTTATGGAAGTTATAATATGTTTTTTTTTGTTTACTCTACTGTAAATTATTATTACAAATTTTAGTTTTCTCATTATTATCTAGTACAGTCTCTTCATAGAATCTCACCGACCATCACCGACCGACCAAGTGTCTTACGTACTCTGTTGTTGGCAAAATCATCGACTAAATACGATGGAGGCCATATCTTTTAAAAAGTAAAGTGAAGATGAGGAATGGCTCCACCTGTGTTAGCGGGTATTTCAGCCAATGTCGAGTAATTGATAGCAAGCACAAACTCAGTAAATACACATTGTATTTATCAATGGGTGATGAACGTGAAAAATCTCGAAATTTGAATAATCATCGACCCACGTATGTATGACACACTTATTGCCTGATGCGTGTTACAGATCACTAACTATAATAATGCCTGTGCAAGTCTATGCTTAACGAAGTATGTTTGCATAGTTATTCCTCTTTTGCATCAAGTTATATAACATGTTTCTAATTCCATTACATTTAATCATTTCATTCATTTCGTAAAAAAAATGAAAAGGAACATTAAATGCAATATTATGACGTATAAAGAAACGCGTCTTGGCAATGGCATAATATTGAAGTGTGACGCCGAAACGAAGAAGAAGAAACCAACTTCCTAATGGATTCATCCACCATCTTTTTCACTGTCATCACCAATTTTTATTTATTGTGTATTTATTGAATTTGTCCTTGCTATTAATTACTTGACATTGGCGAAATACCCGCGCTAATCGCAGGTGAAGCCATTCCTCATCTTATTCCATTAAATTTCATCATTTCACTCATTTCGTAAAAAAAAAAAAAGTAACTTCCTAATGTCAAAATAACATGTCACACTATCCGTCACTCTCTCTGTCGACGACGTATATTTTATATTTATTCACAAAATATTGAACATTGGACAATTCCAAGATAAAAATCTATATATGTTTTTAAAACAGTGTGTCTGTAGTGGATCAGTTGTTCGCGTGCTGTTGAAAAGGCTATAATTTTAGCGGTAAGTCAAATTTCATTCCGTAATTTCACATAGCATGTGATTCGAAAATAGATCAAATGGCTTGAGATTATTAAATTATATCGTATCCATGTACTCCTAATTGTATTGTCGTGTCGGTGATAGTGTTGTGGAATGCGACAGCGACATTGAAATTGGTCCATCGGACGAATAATATTAGTTTTATGTCGGTTGTTGCGGTGGAATTTATATCGGATGCAATATCTATGTAGGTATACTAAGATTCTATTGATAGTACGCTCGTATGTGTTTGATACGAGCATTGACTGATACAGTTTTGCGACCGGCGTGTGGGTCTTAGAAAATAAACTGAATTACCACATTTATTCTCTTTATAGAAATTACAGCTTGTTCATTTATAATCAATAATAGGTACCTACTTTTATTTACCTAGTTTGTTCCTTGTCTTTCGCTTTTGTTGTACATACTATAATTTTCCTGAAGTTAATAGGTACTACCTCTACCAATATACTAAGATATAATCTTTTTAAGTACCCAGCCTACATCATAATAATATTAGTATAGTATATTGTTTTCTCATTAATACATTGCTGTATTATATTGATATGCTGTGTTCTTTAGGTAGCATATTAATCAATACTATCATGTAATATTACTACAATGCCTTTACAAAGTATTTATAAGATCTAAAGTGATTCACAGGACAAATTTATTAAATATCCAATAGGTATGAAATATGTCTTGTTATCATCATTAAAACAAAATATAGTAGGTGGTATTCATAGAGTTTGGTTTGAGATTCCTATTAATATTATAAATGTGAAAGTTTTAGAGGATAGAAGGATGTTTGTTACTCTTTCACGCGAAAACTTCAGAATGGATTTTGATACAACTTTACAGTATTATTGTTTATACATCAAAATTATATTCAGGCTATAATTTATAATGATATTGAATAAATGATGTCTGCACGGACAATGTTGCGGGTAAAAACTAGTCTTGAATATGTAAAGTGAAGTCATTAAAAAATTTAATAGTTTAATATCTGCTTAATTTTGTAGTAGCAATGTTAATATTTCATCATATTTATGTAAGCCAGGTGGATAGTGTAATGATGTCATTATTATTTTAAAAAATACACTTTGTACTGTATTTTTGCTTACATTACTTGCTTGATGTCAGAAAGTCATCTTTAACTTTCTGTCATCATATTATTGATGTTAATTATCACAGGGCTGTCCAAACAAGGTCCCGCGGGCCGCATGCGGCCCGCTACGCATGTTTCAGTCAAAAGATAATAAATTTTGACTTGAAAATGGGATCTATTACTAACTCACTTATTTATGTGAAAGTGCGTATTCAGCAATGAACTTTATAATATTTAAGTATAGATCTTCACTGCCAGTTAGGTTCTTGTTCTTAGGTTCGTAGTTAGGTTCGTGATTCTTCATGCAATGCGTCTGGCCAACGAATGTTGACGTTGATATCGATATGATTGTTAAAGATAAATTAACAAAGAACCAAGGAACGTATAAAGAAATAATTACCCTTTATATTTTGTACTTGAAAACCGGACAAAAAAATTATGGTGCCCTCCAGCGTTTGTAGTAAAATTAATTGGCCCGCGAAGGTATGTAGTTTATTGAGGGGTGAAAGGCTATTTGACATAAGCAAATTTTTTAAACTTTACATGAGATCATAGTCTTTCGACGCAGAACAATTAGCTGATTCCAAATGTGTATAAGTCAATATCACCCAAAAGTGTTGATTAAGTGAAATAGTCTTTCACCCCTCAATATGTATAGTTTGAGCATCAAGTATTGACGTGACATTCCAAGTTCAGGGGTCATTTGACATATAGTTAAATTCTAAACTGTACTTATTTTATTGGGTGTTCTTAAAGTTGAGCAATAAATACTCTATTTAGATTTTTTTTTCTAATTGGAAATTATTTTTGATCAGCCACTGTTCAAAGCTAATTAAATAATATGTTTCTATGGCAGTGTCAATAGATATCTAGATATAATGGATTTCTATTATCTACTCATCACATACCTAGCTGTTATATTTCTTTATAGCTAGTTAAGTAGGTACTATGTTATTTACTTGGTATTGTGATACGACACAGTACCTATATTACTGGGATATCCATTTACCATCGAATTTGTTTCTTTTCCAGTAAATTACCTAACAATGTCTAGCAGCTTCCATCACACAAAACCTGTTTCCTAAAACCTTGAACATTTCTATCAGTATTCTTCGAAAACCTGTTTGGGAATACAGTTTCATTTATTCCAAGTTTTCCGAATCCCTCGGTTTCCGTCAACTGTGAATGATACCCCCTACGGTTTTTTTAACCGGACGTCACAATGACCCGCCGCCGCACGCGACACCGCTGAAATAAAAGTCTTTTAATACAATTGCCTCATGTTATCGTACCTCGCTGGCTCACCTACATAGATCTGTTATATTGCGCCTTGTAAAGCCGCAATGAATGGGATGTTGGAAAGCTTGTGTGGCTGTCATGTCCGGTGGGCTGGTAGGAGGGCGGGAGGGAGACGGGGAGAGTGCGAGAGGGATGCGTGTCGCTCGATACAGCTCGGTATTGTCGGGGCGTCCCTCGCCCCGCGCCTCGTACAAGAGGGTTACGTAATTTGGATGAGGCTACGCAGCGAGCGGGTGCGGAGGCGGAGACGGCTGACGAACGCTTTCTTCCGGTTTTGACATCGGGACTGAGTCATCTTAAACAGTTTAGTAACATCATCACGTAACTACAATAGTAAGTAAGTAGGTAGGCCCGGATGATATACCGATTATAGAAGAATCAAAATTAGAATTAAATAACGTTTTAGAAAAAAGTTAGCTAATTTCAAATTTGTTAGTAGCATCAGAATATAGTATTTTTATATATAGAGCTATGTGGTTCTTTCAAGTACGTACTGTACCGTTTAAATTCTACCAATTTTCAGGATATTTTTTATAAACATTAAACTTATTTAATTTCCCGAACTTATTCTCACCAGCCGGTCACATCATAAAATAATTAACAGACTTCGAGCTCTTTTATTTTTTATAAAACTATCCTAAACATGTTGAAAGGTTTTCACTTAAAAACTAAACGGTGTTGAGTTTCCATATTGCTTCCGCTTCTGTCATCTCGCTCGCTCCGACACTCAACCTCACACGTCCATGGGCAATGGCAGGAATGTATACTCGCTACTACAGTAATTGGCTCGCGATATTCGCAATTCGGGACCGAATATGTCGTATTGTTGTACCTAATGTACTGAGAAGACAATTACTGGCGGGACTTGGGTCATCTTCATCTCCTAAATGTCTCATTAAGGGTTATTTTGGCTCACGCATAAACATTTTTATATTATAGCTATTCGTTAAAGTCTTGTTTAAATTATGTACCTATAAGAAATGTTGCTATATCCATTGGAAACGTTGTATCCTAAAAAATAGGCGAATGTGATGGATTTTACTAGCGGGCCCAACAAAGTGAGAGAGCGCCTCGGTGCGTGCGTCCGACATAATCCGTGACATCATTCTTGTCTTTAGCCCTGCCGCATAGAATTAGTTTGCGATTATAGAGAGGGCACCCTTGGATAACTTTCAAGCTACGATGCTTTTGTTATTAAAGATAAGTAAGCATGTTTATTGTACTTATACAGGCATGTGTATGTCGTTTTGGTCCACTCAGCTTGTGAGGCACGGTCAACAATACATAGGAGTTCCTTCCTTTATAACTTCCGGTATTTCAAGTCCGCTTGACAAATCCAAATTCATTACGCAGTTGTCTGATATGTTAGGTATCTAAAGAAATATATTACGCCGACTGGAATATAGTCTGGTGGTAGCATAGATGTTTTTTTGTTTTTTAAATGAATCACGAATGACAATCTGATTTGCTTTGTTTGTGTTTTGGCAAAAAATCAATGCGGAGTCTGATGTAGGTAATGATTCATTGGGGAATGGAGCTCAGATTTGAGATTATGTTCACGCAGCTAAAACCAGGGTCGTTGGGTAATTGTTGAGGAGCTCGCGCCGCGAAAGATAATCTTTTTATGGAGCAATCGCGCGAAATGAGGTTTCGCGGAGTCTAAATGGAGGTGTACTTTGCGGCATTAGGCCCACAATCCGCAGTTGAGTGAAAGGTTTGCAAACAAAGCCTATATATATATATAGTAGACACTACTACTATATTATAATATATATAAAAACACTAGTAAAGTGTACACTTTTAATTTTATATTATCCTCCAACAAAATTGCATCAGTCGTGTAATTCGTTGCTCGTACTATCAACTAAGGTGTTAAACCACGTTTATGTAAACCAAACTATTAAACTTATTTGTAATATAACCCGGAAACCCATTGATTTTTAAATTTTCAAACCATCAACGAATTGTGATTTATAATACCGTCTATATGTATGGTTTTCTACTTACGATTATGTATTTATATAACAAGCGTTATGTATATTTAGGAAGTGAAAAGTATTTGAAAAATCTCACCGGACCTAAAGTTAACCTCGATTAATTACGTTTACGTGCCTCTCAAGTAGTGCCAACCGCGTGAGATGGAAATACGCTTCCAACAAAGCTAGCTTGCCTGTTAAGTCCCTCAAAGTGGCATTCAGAGAGCACACAAGCGGCCCGGACCCCACGTCACTCAAGTTTCTATAACTTTATCTCGGTGTTCCTATTCGGTGGCTCTTAAAATATATGGAAACTTTTAGGTTTGATTCATTGTTTTGATATAATGTACACATTCATCCACATTATTTGTAGTATTTTTTAATCAGTAAATTCTATTACCCTGCGCTCCATTACCCGCATCGCTGACGTGGAGGTAAAAACCGCAAAGTTAAAGTGGGAGTGGGCTGGTCACGTGGCACGTATGGACCCGCAAAGGTGGGCAAACATCACTACAAATTGGACCCCAAGCAACGGCCACCGCAGCTGGGGCAGACCAAAACGACGATGGCAAGACGATCTAGTCACCTTTGCGGGTAATACTTGGTCACAAACAGCACAAGAACGCAGTGTGTGGAGGATTAAAGGAGAGGCCTTTGCTCAGGAGTGGGACACAAAATAGGCTTATAAAAAAAAAAAAAAACTATATTTGTTTTGTGTTTAACTATGTAATTAACTACGACAAAACGATTTACTTATGCGTCTGAGACACAGTAGGGTCCGCTCTGAAAACCAGTCACATGGGACTTCCTGTATCATCCATAGAATGTAGCGAGTGAATTTTAAGTCTGTGGTTACAAATACAAACTTTTTCTGACACTGTGGCTAGGTTCAGTTGGTGCCACCATGTTGGTGTAGTAGCATAAAACAGACACTAATAAAGTGTTGTATTATTTATTTTTAGGTATTTTGTTATTCGGACTTCTGTACGCGACTCACTAACGGGTTATGTTCGTTAAACGATGATTAAAATCTTCTTTTGCCAAGCCCTTACCCATTTTATTTGGGGTCGGCCCTCCGTGTCATGCGTCTCCAGGTAACTCGGTCCTGGGTCGTGTCTTTGTTAGCTTGGGCTTCTTTGAGGTTCCCATTTACTACGGACATCCATGTGATTGGGGGTCTTCCTCTTCGTCGGGGTTTGGTTTCGATATCCAGAACTTTTCTGGTCATGTGGTCGTATGGTCGCCTCATAACGTGTCCGTACCACCGCAGACGGCTCTCCTGTAATTTATCTGGGATAGGTCTCACTTTGAAGGTGCCTCTTATGTGTGTGTTTCTGACATGGTCCAGCCTAGTTACACCACCCGCCCACCTGAGCATCTTCATCTCTGCGCAGTGTAATTGATTTTCATGCTGTTTTTTGAGTGGCCAGCATTCGGCTCTGTATGTCATGGCCAGTCGGACGGCTGCTTTGTACACTCGTCTCTTTATACGCACGGGCATTCGGCTGTCGCATAGCACGCCGGATAGTTCTCTCTATTTCATCCACCCGATAAACGATGGTTAAAATGTTGATGTTATTTAATCTAAATTTGTCTGCTGTATGGAAACTATTGTTTTCAGTAATCTAATTAATTATGTTTCCAACTTTAACCCTTTGATACGATTGTAACATTTATTTTATGTAATCAATCTTAGAAAGCTATAAACTGAAGATTATACTGATATGATAATTATCTGGCACAGTTTTGTAATCTTGGATCCGACTTGTAGTTGTAACGCAAGATAACGACCGGAAACCGCTGTGCATACTAACCCGCTGAGTCATGTTTCCCACGTCTGTCTTCAACAATAACACTGTACTGACGAAACGATGTAAATAACTGTTGACATACCTACAAATTGTATTTATTAAATTAACAAGTGTCGAAAACAGGGTATTTGTTGTTAAACTATAGTTACTATGTATATGTATTGAATTTTCATATTCATTACATTCAATTATTCTTCGGGATAACTTCTTTTATTCTAAATCCATTTGTGATCTTGCCCAAGTTAAGATTTTGACCGGTATGTATTGTATGTTCATCTATTTCTATCCGGCGATCCTCTGCTGCACATCACCATGAAAATATTGTCATATTTCATACTTCAAGAGCATGATTTGTCAGCAGTCAGGGTTTACTTTTTGAACATACTTTTTTCATCTGTTATGGCTTTTTTCAATAAGCCCACTTTGTTATCGTAGATACGTATTATCTTACAATATTGTGCGGTGTCTTCGTACCTATATTGTCAATTAATACAATGCGTGTCGGCCTGCAAACGACCGGCAGCCCCGTACCGCGCGTCTTTGTCAGATTCGCTCACAAGAGGCTTTACAGGAATAGATTGAGCAATGCTCTCGCGGAAATATAAAGGAACGGCCGCTCCTGACACGTGAAGCCATCCCAGGGGGTGGCGCGCGGGGCGGGAGACTGGAGGAACTCTCATTATGGAAACGCAAATTATATGATGCTTTAATTTCGTGAAAGGAGAGACGTCTCCTCCCGTAGCGGGTTCGGACATTTTGAACATCGCGACACCCTTTAATTTACAGTTTATAACATCGCGTAGAATGAGGGCAGTTATTTATTTATTTATCTAATATCTTTTCTTTTCTTTTCTTTGGACCCAATAGTGACCTATCATAAAATGTTTACCGTCTGTGCTGTAAAGTTTGGCACTGTTACTTCGTCATTTTGACAAATGAAATGCATATATATTTTCATTCGCTAATTCGGTATTGTGTTTTTATCTATAGCTTCATTTGACCAAGATCCTAGTTATTTTGATCGCTTTTCATTGGTCTGATGGTTTTATATTATTAGCGGATTCTATACTAAATATTATATGTTTTATTCCTGAACATTATCATGTAAGCTAGAGACATTGAGAAATTGCATATTAAACTACTAAGAAAAGGCTCAAGATCCTACCGGCTTTTTGATTGCTAAACGACGAAAGTTATATACCTAATTATTTCTTATAAACTTTCTGTAATCTCTCATGTAGCGCGGACTTCATTGTCCACTATCAATAAACTTAATTAACGGTACAATAAATAAATTCCTCTGGTGTGCCGGTGTTGAGTGGGTGCGGGGTGGTGTGGGGCGGGGGTGCGCGGGGCGGGCGCCGGTGCTCGACGTCAGATCCATTGATCGCGCGGTGACGTCACGCGCCCGCCACTGCAGCGGCTGTGTGGCCCAACCGCCGAGCGCTCCGCCCGCCCGGGGCGCCTCGCCAGACCCCGGCCGCCAGCAAATGAGCCTTTCGGTTTTCTGCCTTCGCCTGCGGGTTGCAGAATTTTAAAAATAGAAATGTCTATGGTTTTTTCTGTAAAATGGTGTGTCTATTGTTGTCTGCCGTATAGTGGTAGCGCCTTTTCCGTTTTCAAAAAAAGGAGCGAAGATTATAGTTGGTTGTTACTTGTTAGGTTTAATTACCTTGTCCTAATTATTGTTTACGACTTTTGCATGCTTTTATTAAACATACTTAATAATATTCAACGGAATTTTATCATGTCAGTCAATAACACCAAAAGCACTTACCAGCTCATTTTTAGTGGCAGTTAGTATTTGATTTACAAGTTTCCTACTAAAATGACAATTGGCATTCAAATCAATAAAATGTTTATTTACTTATTTGTAATTATTTATTCCTCATACTTGCCCATTTACGACTGCCCAGGTTGCCAAATTACCTGAAAATAATTTATTTATAAACACGGCCTACCCTGGTCCGTATGAAAATGAGTGATGTTTGAGTTGCTCGCCCACACGCGGCTCACAACTTCCACTGTGTTTATAGGTAGGTACCTAACTAAGCCGCCACAAATTCGTTTGCTCATTTTTAATATACATACCAGCGAAAACATTTACATTTCGTACATAAACTGTAATAACGGACCGCTGAGGAATTTATATTAATACCTTTACAGGAAATTAAAAGCTGTAAAATGGTGAAAACGAGGCGAGATTGATGTTTTCAACTAAGGACCTTTACATACAGTCCATATTTTGTTGTAGCTATCGCCTTCCGCTGATTTGGAAAGTGTGCGGGGGTAATATTGACCTATTTTGTTTTTTATTTGGCTGGTATGCCATGTCAGGGTCAGTTTTTGGCCATTTGCCAATTGGCGTCATTCTTAGAAACTGTATCGTAGTCATAGCCAAAGGTTCTGCATTCTATTTCATTTGTTCATCTAACTTAACGAGGAATAACTAACTAATACATGAAAAATTAAACATTTTAATGCTTAATTAACGACTTAAGTAAACTTAAGTTAATAATTAGACACCTTTATACTAAAAAATGTATTGTTTGCAGATGAATTGACATTCCAGCATACCTCGTTCATCCCCCGCTCCAAAAAATGGACTCAAAAATGTAAAATGTATGACTCAATTAAGATCTGAAAAGCGTTTGTCTCTAAAAATGATCGTTTTAAATATATTGAAGCTTTTGTCGGCATTTCCGCCCTCCCTGTTTTTAAGCTTTTTTTAAACCGAGCCCGGGGTTGGCAGGACCCGCTCTATATCTGCGCACAGCTGCCGGCCGGGGAGAGTCCAAATTTGATTACTGATTCCATCACTGGTTGCCAAACATTTTTATCGTGACGCCGAGTACCTTTTTGTAATTTATTTTGCCTCCGCTCATTCGAGATGTGTTAGGTGCACATTGATGAATTAGGTGCTATATTTTTAACGCAGTATTATTAAGTTAGTAGAATATATTTTAATGAAATTCACAACTGTATCTACCGGCTGCCAAAACTCCGCGCAAATACGTGCGTCATACGGGCGAAACATTTTTTTTGCCAATATCAAAACGAACTGTATTAACTCTTAAAAAAGCACATTTTTTTATTGAACAGCATTGATGACGGGGGTGATTTTAGGCGCTTTTAGGAACTTTATTTATTTATATTAGCAAAGGCTAGTGTATTCGTTTGCCCCAGTTTGTTCAGTCAAATTATTAATAAAACAGCAATTTACGGAATTACCCCAAGTCTTGGATAAGCAAACCCAGCTAACCCATAATCTCCGCGTAATCCGGGCTTATGTCAAGTTTTGTTGGTCATCGAGCAAAAACCTGGCAAACCTAAAATGAAGTTATCGCGGTTATCCGAAGTTGGTCATAAATAACTAATGGGACTGAGATGGGCGAGTCTTTTTCAGGATCTGTAAATATTCTTTAATTAAATTAATCCATGCGGAGGTTTGTATTAAACAATATTTACCATCATCACATTAAGATTTGTGATGTGTTCCTTAAAATATTTTATATTTACTCTCTCTTACAACTTTATGATTATTTTTAAAGTTAATATCTCCATCACCACTTGAAATATTGTTATGGTATGCATTAATTTCTTTATAAAATATGACATAGTCATCCCAAAATTTGTCTGTATTCCATGAAGGCACGATTTTGTAGTAATGTATCAGCAAATGAAATGACGTCACTTTCAGTAATATCGAACACTTCTAATCGAGAACTTTGATCCGCTGTTTCCCCATACCAATATCCATGCAGTTCACGAAAGGTCGCCAGCCTCTCGTAGCGTGACGTCACGTGGCGTGACCTATGGCTATGCAAAAATGCCATTCCGATTCAATCGGCAGTTTTACGGTAGTTTTGTGCCACGCTAGGTAGACATGTGACCGCTCGACTGAATGTTATTTAGATAAAAAAAATATATGTCTAAATTGGAAATAATTGTTGCAACTTATAAAATTTCTCCATGATTTAATTGTCAAATAATGAGTATGCTATAAACGAACATTTTGTCCCAAATGTTCGTATTGTATCGTATTGTTGTTCATGTTTGCCTCTCAGAATAAATAATTGTGCTTTCCTATTTATTAATTTGCTTTTTACGATTAATTAGACCTGTAACTATTAATTTTTTTTTGTGTAATTTACGTTAGTAGAACGCTGTTTGAGCTCTGAGAATTCGGTGATTAGAGTAATACTAATCATGTTATGTAATCATTTGCCTGTATATAATCCTGTTCCACGCAGTCCCAATTCGAGGCGAATTCCGAGAACAGGATGTCTCATCGAAATACCTCTAATCATTATTTTTATACACCATTACAGAGACGTATTAATGATATATTCACCCTTAATTTTGTCGGAAATTATCTATTTTAGGATTCTATTGAATCGCTCCTACCAGAAAATGAGAAGGAACGTAAAGCGATGGAATAGTTCTTGCTCTGTAATTTATAATAATATCATGTTTTAATACTTGCTTAGGACGAAGCTGTTTAACTCTTAGTGCAAGAGCCATCTGAAAGATACGATTCACCATAGACAAATAAAACCATTCTGGGTAACACATAATTAAATATTCACTATTATATTTAAAGTTCTTATAACTAAAATGTATAAAATATACGTTGTTGTTAAAGACAGCAACTAACAAACTTACTTCATTACCGGTAAAGCAACTGTCTGCTCAACTAAAACAATTTGTGGGCATCGTTGTGGCAGCAAAGTTTTGCCATCATCATATCCTTATTCCTTAGGAGTCAGTGACATGAGACTGAACATGTTAATGGCTGGCAACGACCCGGGCCCTAAGGTCGTCTCGGGCCAAATTGATCGCATGAACGAAGATTTTCTTTGGCCTGATTTTCACAATTCAATTCCGATATAAAAGAAGCACTATCCCATTGTGTCCTCTCCGAGCATGCATCTTTTACTCCGCATATGTACCTTAATCTATTAAAAAATAGCTTTGTCATTCCACATAAGTATTCGTTTGGACGAGTTACCAGATTTTCAAACATATATCGAGATAGAGGTGATAAGTAACGCTTCTAACTTGAAATCTTCTAAATTTAACATCTTAATAAGTTTGTAGCTTTAAAGCTTCAATTAATCTCAAAGTATTATTATCAGATTTTTAAGATGGTAAAGCAAAGCTCAAATTGAAATGTAAAGAATTGATTACTACTACTACTACAGCCCATTTAACGTTGCCAGACTTCACACATCTATCGAGAACTAGTCAAGTTCCCTCAGACGTGAAGGTTTCCTCACGATGTTTTCCTTCACCGTTGAGAATTGTTTATAAAATTAAAATCTATTTTTACACCCTGTAATATTTTAAAAAAAGTCATGGTAATTCCAACCAGTTTCATCGACATCATAAATAACTTTGCCTGCCACCTAGTGAGATTCCATTAGATCAACGGACGGTAAACTTTCCCTTAGGAGAACGCTACTTTCCTGGCAGAGATAAAAAAAAACTTCCAAGAGTCACCCGACCCCTTTGAACTCGTTTCACGCGCGGAAGATAAATATTCAGAAGTGCAAGCCGCTGTCTAGCGGACTAAAATTTATTCTATATCGTTCTAAGTAAGTCTCAAATTCGGCCGACCAGAAAATTGTAGTTTAAGCGGGAGGACGCTACGAGTGGACTGCAAGTTTCACGTATACACCGCCTAGTGGACGGCTCGTAAAACTGTTAAACTTCTGGACTAAGTCGCAGCGACAGTTGAAAATTGAGACTTTAAACTTTGTTGCGGAAGATTGCTTTTCCGCATTGCCGGAGAAGATAAAACGTGATTTTCGCTTTGGTTAACTATATATTAACTATATATTTATATCATTGGATATTTAAATCATATAACCCTCAAATTTATAAAAAAAAAGTATCTTCTGACAACATACTACAATTAAAAATTCCGTACAAAGGTTTTGTTATGCTAATCTACATAAATTAATTCTATATCAATATATTTGGGTTTGCCAATATCAATCTTTCCTGACTACTGAATGACCTGTATAAGAATGATTTCATTTCGATTATCGTATGTTAGATTTAAGTGGAAGACATTTTTATTGCGTTAGCTGTTTATTCAACTTGATTATAAAATCCTTGATCGCCGAACGCGAGGTCCCGGTGTTTAACAAAGATGGATTTATCTCTTCTAATTATTCCACGCCTACCGTCTTAGTCTGCAACGAGTCATTTAGGTTTTATATTCTGTTGGCAAGTGTTTGTCTTTATTGTTCAACAAAGTTGTATGATTGTCTCTGTGAAACCTACTACCCTGATCAGTTTTAACAAGGTTTTTTTCTAATCTACGGAGAATATTGATAGAAAAGTAGTAAAGTTTTTATTAGGGGATTTTTATTATGATGAAGCCTTTCGATCGGTATGATAAAGCTACAGGGTGATTATTTTTCTCGTGTAACGGGTTCGATTTCCGGTTCAACCATATAATTATTTAAATATATATGAATGCAGTTTAAATTGTTTTCTAAATTCAAATAATGTCTTCTTTCAGTAAAATGTTCCATCTACAATATTCAAGGTACTTTCCCTCCATGTGGCATATCCGTGGAACACCCTGTATAATATAAGCTAACTTGTTCCCACACATGATCAAGATTACGATTCTATAAAGAAGCGCTAACAGAAATACTTGCTGACATGTCTAACAATTTTTGAAAAGTAGGAACGTAGCAATCTTGAGAAATATAAAAAGTAAATATGCAGCGTTTAATTTTTATAATTCCTGTATATACGTAGTTAGGTAACCAGTATAAAATAGCTACGAAAGATAAAACAGTAATTTTTATAACAATAAAATTTTGCGAGTATTTGGCGTCAGGTGGTGCGTAGGCCGCCGCCTTTATACAAAAAATCGATAGTCGCCGTTACCTCTAAGGATTTTATTGGATTTCTGTCCAGGAAATATCGAAAGGTTAAGTTAAGGGTCGCGTCGCGTCCGCTAAAAGATTGTTGGGTGAGCTTTATATTTGAAGTTTGGTTTTGTTATGAAGTGTGGTAGACAAATAACACCTTTTATGATAATAACTTACTTTAATAATGCTTTAAAAATAATTTAAATGAAGGTATGTACAATTTCAACATCAATAATAAGTTTGGCACATGAAGTAACACTGGCGCCATCGCAGAATGATGATTATTTCATCTAGTTCTAGCTTCGTTTGATGAAATAAACTTAAATAATCTCTGTAAATGGTTCGGTCTTCAAATTTCAATTCCAAAAGTGCCTCTTTAGAAATATCTCTGGGTATATCTGGAGTGGCGAAATGACGTTACAATTGGACGTAGCGTAGCGCTCAATCTGCGTCGATGTCAGCGCGGATGATCATTTATCTTGCGTGCGGTATGATGCAAACAGCAACGTTTCCGATGTCCAGCGGATAACCTTATCGACTTTCCGTTGATATATCAATATTCGGAATGCTATGAGCATCCATTATTCTTGCCATTTATATAGTATATTAAGACGCATTCAATGAAGGTATTATTTGGTTAAAGTGCGCTTGGTGTCCTTAACAGTATGTTTCACGTCAGAACTGAGTTTACATAGTTAACGAGTCTAAACGCATTGCGACTACCGACAAAGTGGCAATTTCAACCAATTGTAAATGTAAAATGCAAATTCGACTTGCAGCGCTGTGGAATCGTTTTCCGGATTCTCTGGAGAGTATCCTGAATTCAGACAGATCGCGTTTAAAAGTTTGATGTAACTTCTGAGGAGCCATACAATTATAGTAATCGGTTTATACTTCATGAGTTTAAGGAATATGACCCTTCTCAAAAAAGGGAAGGAAAGCAAACACTATGAGGTACTTGTTGTTAAATTGAAAATTTTGCTGCGTGACAAGTTTTTCCGATTTATGTAAGTGAAGTCAAACAGTGTAGGGGTAGACTCGTATCCACATTATGCTTCTAAATTTGATAGCTGCAATCTAAAACAAATAGAATCGCAGAAAATCTTTTATGATAGTCGAATAGGAATCGAAGTCAATTTGGTCGCAAAATTTTAGAGGCCTTTATTGCTAGTATTACGGAATAGATCTACGGTTCAATATCTCTTGGGCTCCATTCACTGACTGGACGTATCGAGGCAGAGCTACTGCGGGGCCTAATACGATGCCCGTCAATATTTTCCGTTCAGTTTTATGACAATGTCGGTTCTTCCGCGATTACATTCATTTCATTTTATGGTGAGCCATATTTTTTGCTTCCGTTAGAGGTATTAGATATATATAATTTTATTAAATGTATGTAGTTAAGTGGGTATATAATAGGTACTTCATTATTATAAAGATAGACAGTGTCATCATCATCATTATCATTTGCCTCACCTTGTCCCATTATTTGGGGTCGGCGCTGTATGTCTTTTTCTTCCATTCATCTCGCTTTTCCGTCATACCGACATCCACTCCGATCTCATTCATATCACTTTTTACACAATCCACCCATCTTTTCATTGGTCTTCCTCTTGTTCTGTATCCATCCACATTCATACTCATCACTCTTTTAGTCACATGCTTCTCATCTCTTCTCATCACATGCCCAAACCATTGTAGTCTCTTACTTCTCACTTTTTCTGTTATGAGCGCTACTTTTATACTACCTCTAATATACACATTCCTCACTTTATCCATTCGCATCACTCCACACATCCATCTCAACATTCGCATCTCGGCAGAGTGGATACGTTTCTCTGTATGTTGATAATGTATTGTTAATATGTAGTCAAAGTGCGTTGTATAAAAAAGTATACGATCAACTTAGGTATTAATTTAGTCTATGTACAAATAATTAAACTAGGGGAATATGTAATGTATGTGTATGCAGAAGCGAACGCTAACGTATTCGTTGTTAGAGATAGGTATAAGTCCTTGTAATAACGTTTACATATTTTCCTTTGCAGATCCAACCCCGAAGATCCCATTCCACAAAATCTTTCCTTCCTAAAGATTGTTTTAATTAAAGAAAATTATTCTACAACTTTTGTTTGCTTTGTAGTTAATAACTATGTTGCACGAATATAAAGATAATTAATTATACCGTTCAGCTTTCAATAACAACTTCTTGAGAAGAATTTTAACTTCGGTTGTGTCTAGAATTGGTGTCTAGAATTTTGTAGCAAACATGTTACAACAAACGTGAACATAGAACTTCATCAACTTAACATTAAGTCGTGTTAGTGGGGGTATGTCTATTCGCCCCCGCAAGCCCACTAGGTTGGTAAAAGGCGCTACTCGGAATTCTAGGAAAAGAATGTTGGCATCCGGCCAGTTTGACACTATGGAAATCGCCATTGATCGCATATAATGCGGCGTATTCGTTCCAGCAATTCTATCAGATAGTGGTGCCTTCCAGGGCTCCATCCAGGTACGTATCGCTTCCAACGAATAATATAAACTACTCAGGATTCGGTTTTGATAATTAATTCCGGCATCATAATGAATAATAAATATGGCATAGTTATTAGGTATCTATAATTCAAAATGTATGATAAGACTCGACAGTATTAGAAGGAAGGGATAAATGTGATGGACCATAAATAACGTGCGTCGAGTTGAGGGTGAATCACCATTTATATACGCGGAATGTCATTATGTAGCTAAAATACTTTCATATTTCTCTGTTTTTGCTGTTTAACACACTGCAGAGAAGAATGCTGTTGATAAAATAGTGTTTATTTTGTTAACTGTGTAAGTGATACATGCATGGAATTTCGTTGGGGTAAACTGTTTTCACTATCTTGCTCAGCGTAAAGTGTTTTGTTCCCACTAGCACGATCGGACAAACGAACCTAAGTGCGGTTTCTACAAATCGTATGTCTTTCATTATGTGCATGAAAGTAGAGCGTAACCAATATCTCCTCCATACATCCCTAATTCCTCCAACTGTGTTTCTGGAGATAGCCGATAACTTATTTGTAAGACAATTGCATCCCTGCAATCATGTATGTCATACGTAGCTAGTATTATTCTGCAGTTTTAATACGTTATAATAGTAATAAGCTACGTTCATGCATATAAATAGAATTACTTGGCGGGTTTCTGTCAATATATTGACTGAGGGCGACCAGAGCATCTTTAGGGCTTAACAAGGTAAGGCATAATAAGCCTTTTCTCAACAACAAAGGATATCGAACACGTACCAATCGACATACTAACGCAAAACTGTAACAGTGTTTTCACATCTGGTGTCCTTATTATTTTATTCTCGTGCCAAACTTACGTAAGTCTCGATATTTCATTTACGGGAGTAACTAGATACATTATGAGCTATCCGCAGACTGTATAGCAAGTGGATGAGCGGCTTACTAGGTCAATGAGGGACTTGAGAGTCACCGTGCGAAGGTAAATTGGTTTGATATCAATTCTCTGCTACACGTGTGTTGGCTGTGTCACTTGGTATGCCCACAAAATGTAAAATAATTATATTATTGTAATATTCTTGAGTCGAATCGAGTTCAACATCGTCATCGTTGTGATATATGTTATATATAGCTGCTGATTGGGAGCAAGACTTCTGCACCTTAACCTTAAAGGCGACGCGTAGGTCGTTAACGCCACCGCGCGATGTGCCATGAACTTGACAGTTGACACCCAAGTTTGATTTCAGAGAGACATTCCAGTTGATTGAAATTCAACGTTAAATCCCTATGCCGCATCTTATTAAGTATATTCTTTGTTTCGGAAAACTCTGAGCAGGGTAAGGTTATGGCGCGCATGCCGGGGGCGCAGCGGGGCTGGCCGCGGCGGGGTGCGCCAGTCGGCCCGCGTCGTCGGGACATCTCGCACGCTGGCGGCCACTCCACTCCCCAATAATTTCTACACTAATTTGTGTTAACTACATTCGCGTGCATATTTAATCTGTGCCAATAATCCCCCGTGTTTAATTTGGCCGGGTCCGGGCGCGGTGGAACCTGACCGAATTGAGTGTGTACGAATTTTGGACAGAGTCCAAGTGATTGTATGTACTCTTAAATTTCGACGGTTAACGCGTTATTGGTAAGTTTTGAGTAACGTAATAAGACTTGCGGGTTTATTGTATGTTTCGCCGGCCGGCAGGTGGCGTTGCAGTGCCCCGTATTGCAGCTTCCTCCATGCCTATGTTTATTTATTATGTAACTTTGGTTTTAAATCTGAAATTATGATTCAGAATTAAAAACATTGTAATTTTAGAGACCGGAACCCATAAAGATTGCTATCTGTAAATATATCCCAAGTACCTATTATAACCCTACGATGATTAGGTTAATTTTGATTTAGATATCAACTACACTAAAAATATCTAAAAGGTTCTATTCAAGGAAATTGTATTCTACATACATAATTAATAAAAACATAATTGTGTCCCAAAACGCGTGATGATTATGAGGCAGTTGGCGTGCGGCGCTCTCATAAACGCGTGGAAATCTCAATTGGGCATATTCAAGCTTTTTTCCATACCCGTGTAATGAAATGAGTTCGTTAGCATTAGTTAATCAGAATAATCGTGCTCGAGATGTGTTTCATGTTATAAATTGTTATTCAACAGCATACTCGTATAGGCACAGGAAAACCTCCAAGTATTGATTAAATTTAAATCGCTACTAGCAGTGCTTTTCAAAAGTTTAGATGCCATGAGGAAGCAAGTTTTGACTAAATCTCTCTAATTTAAAAGGGAGGGTGTCGCGTAATAAACCGCCAGGCACATGTCTGCGGCCGACGGATTTTACAGATAGTCAATTAGAGCTTATTGAATCGTTTAAAAGTTTATTGGATGATGATATATTCTTTGAAACAATACTTATCGACTGCGGAGAAGTACTTTCTTGTATCAGACAGTACTTCTAAGTCTACAAATTGTTCCGTAAGAATTTAGCGACACCAATCATGCACTAATTTTGTACAAAAGAACTTACAGATTTTAGATTTAAGTTAACAATTAACAGTATAAAAGCAGTTTTCATGCATCATCCACCGTTCTTTCATTCCAGAGCGTGTAAATTCTGCGGAAAGGATCGTAAGTGGAAGGCGAGCTAATATAATTCGGCAATCATGTCAATTATTCTAATTAATAAGTAATTGTAATTAATTATTCTAGTGTATTGTACTCTGGGAATAACAAAAAAACTTGTCTACTAAAAGTCACTCTTTAATAAAGATTACCCTAAAATGAAGCGTTATATGTATCCAACCTTTACAATTTAAATGTGTTTTAAAATCACAATCAATCGCGTTAAAACAAAGGTTTTTCCTGAAAACAGGGCCCGGTCCCTTTCTAAACAGTGTGCCATTAACCTCGTTTAGGTGTCGCTCCCTCCGAGCCGGGCCTGTGCATTCCGGATGTGTTTACCCTATAGGGATCTTTAAAGATCCCGACGACAAATACTAGCTGGTAGAGCCAATATGTAGAGAGCCTTTCAAACGAAAGATTAGAGTTGGAGTTACAGACGAGAAGTATTTGAAGCAATTGCTACTTTATTGTGACATCATTGTGGATACTTTATTACCGATTTAAGTATACTTACCTCTCAAATAATTTATATTATTACCACCAAATTAAAGAAAGTTAAGTTACATTTAGAGTGACTTTGTACAACTATTCTGAAAAAGTCACTGTTGGTAGTTTGTAGATGGATCTAAATTTCCATAAAGTTGTGAGTTAGTTATACCACGTATTTCCATCCCATATCAATGATAAACGCAACGATGCAACAGCTGGTGTGAATCGGTTCGCCCAACGTTTCGTGTCTCAATAGCGAATTGGAACACTTGACTCCCATAAACCCCAATTTATTATTAATAAACGGTGTCATATTTCGGTATGAGTGCCGGGACTTTAGGTGTCGATATTTTATGGCCATACATTATAGCATAACAATTTAGACTCCAATTGTAATGGCTTCGCACCAATTGATATGTATCTATGTCTTTGATCTGGTTTTATTATTTAGTACCGTGCACTTCGCGGGTAAATCCAGTTGAGTCTTTGAAACTTTCAATGTAACCAGAATCGTGCCAGTATTTGCCAAGAAGAGGGCAGACTCAAACTGCAGTGCACCCACAGTTGGCCGATTTATGTTGGTCCCAATGTGATTGGAGGCGGGCATATTATAATCACTAGGCCAACTCCGAGCTGGCTACAGAGGGGTTTGGGACATCACTACGCGTTTTAGTTGAATAAATTTTAGTTTTGTTATCATTAAAATCAAGTAGCAGTGGTAGCCGAGTGATCGAGCGCACGCATTGCAATCGAAGTGTGCAGGTTCAAACCCCGTCTCGTACCTCTGGGATTTATGTGCGAATCTCATTTTCATCCGAGATGATCACTTGCTATGAAACGGTGAAGGAAAAATCGTGCGGAAACCTGCACGTCTGAGAGAACTTGACTAGTTTTCGATAGATGTGTGAAGTCTGCCAACCCGCACTGTGCCAGCGTGGTGGACTATGGCACGAATCCCCTTCGCATTGAGGGGCGGGCGGCGGCCCGTGCCCAGCAGTGGGACGTTAAAAGGGCTGTAGTAGTAGTTTTTTATCATTAATACAAGCACCTTTTTCCGTTTAAATATGCTTTATCTCAGTTGTTACCACCAATTAGGTTGCGCTTACGTTTATCAAAGATGACTACAGAAAGGAATTTGTTTGATCCTCCCACACGCTTAAAACGAATTGGCCGCGCAACACGCCTTCATTTTCTTAATAGCATCCGAAGCAAAGACGTGCCGTTCTTACTTTTAGACGATTATTTCCCTCTCGCGTTTATCACGTTTCTCATCTGCCTCACGACGCTAACTATACCGTTATATGTCACATATTATACCAGATACTTTAAAATTCTGTGTCTTCATTCTATCGTCTTAGATTTCGTAGAATTATTATTTAACATCACATGGTTCATATCAGAAGCAGATGTAAACTCTAGCATTTAAATCCCTGGACACAAAATTCATACAACGAACGTATTTTTCAAGTCACTGAAACAAATATCGTTAACTATTGGAAGCTTTAAGTAGTATAATATCGTGTTACTGGTTGTAGCCTGGCTGGCGACAGTGTATTGACATGGGGGTGTGTAAGCGAGAAGGAACATCAAATTGGCTGTTTGATTTTATAAGTCGACGGGATGGTTAAAGTTGTCCTTTAATCTTAAGTGCAGTTTATGCTGGTGCGTTATAATGTTCTAGCCTTGAGGTCTGATTTGTAAGCGCATTTCACGTATTGCTTATTGCTCGAATACTTCATAGTGCCACAAACACATGAAAAAATCTATCCAAAGGAGTTGAAACACTTAGCCACTGGTCTGTCACATAATAATACCCTCCGGCAAGGGTTACATTGCAAACAAATATACGTTGAAGGGTGTGCGTACAGTACATATATAGATGTCGGCGTGACAAGACAAACAAAATACTGTCTAGGTACCCTTATTCTTTTGTGTAAAAAATCTACCTAATGGAATTCGTATTCAAACAATTTTTTCTTTATTTATGTTATGTGTGCCTTCGAAAAACATATTATTTTTAATGTCCCTTGAGTAAACTCCAGGCTGTTGGTATATTGTCCACTTTGTCAACCCAACCTATAATATTTATGAGTAAACCTTCCAAATAATGTTTACATTTTGGTTACACTACAAAAATGTAAAAATTACTATAAATAAAACACTACATGCTATAAAAAAAATGACGCCTGTGCTCAAAGTGTGTTTCAATTAAATAAGGGAAGATAGGTACTGTAAGGTATAAACGCTTGTTGAGTTGAAATTTTCCTACATGTAATCCCTACTGATACCTTGCTACGGCGTAGAAAACGCTACGTCGGTCGTAGAGGCTACACTACAAAAGCGTAGCAAGTTCAGTTTAACATATTATGCGAAATAGGGAGATGTCGCGCTTATTGTTGCTGTTAAGTGTCTGCTGTGTTAGTGTTTGAATTTTAATTAAATCTGACTACCTTTTCGTAGCAATTTCCTTTATAATAAAATATTGTTACTGTACGCTTACTCTTTTGAGCAAAGTTTTATATTAATCATTAACTGTGTTTATTTTTGGTATACTTCGTCTGACATTTAAGAATGTTATACCAATAATTTTTAATGAAGATGAAAATGATATACGAAATAAGGAAGAAAGCAATTATAATCAATTTAATGTATTTTTTTTGTTACGGAGCGTATTTTTATTTTAGCAAAATTGCATTTATTTTATGTTCCTTGAAAGATATACCTACGCATAAATTTTTAAACTTCTTAATTATTTATAAGAGAACTTAGGATTTTACCTGCTATTGCAAAAGTAACAGTTAGTAGTAGTACTTACTAATGAGGCGTCAAGTTTAAGTTAGGGTAGACGACCGGACTGCGACGCGTTGTTACCTATCCCATTCCAGATGTGTTGTATCTGTATTCGGTTGTCAGAACGTGTTTACCACATTTAGAGAGACAGAAGTGAAAATACAAAAAACTGACCAACAAATATAGAAAAAAAATCATACCAACATTTTTATTACAAAAGTGCTTTATATAGTATATCGAAATACGAATAAATATAAAATTGGACTGTGATTTTCTATAAATTTGGTAGATATAGTGCATGTGATGTCTTCGCATAGCTGTGTCCTGAGCCGTGTGTAGCGGATTTAATCCTTGATAGCGGAACGTCCGTTCTATCTCCGTCAGAATATGTTTGCCGGACAAATCTGGCCACCGTCAGTCCATGTTATTTAATTACCGTTAGAGGACCTCTGCACTCTCGGACTAATTGAACTAAAGCTCGTGTGGAAACGAGGGGAGGGGTGCATCGGTCACTCGGCCTTTGAACAGTTGGATTATAATAATACGTAATAGCTTGAGACTTATTTGACTTTTAGTTTTGATTATCTAGCTAAAACGACGGTATTTTTAATAATACTGAGGTCACTCTTTACTGTTCTGCAATTATCATTTATAAGTGTAATAGTTCATATAATTTTGGAGGTAAAGGGAGGATCCTCCGACCAGACGGGTGTTGTGTCTGGTGGGCTACTGCCCGACGGATGTTGTCGGGTTCTTGTATATATGTGCAATCGCTCGGATCGCTTTAATATCGCGATGCAGGATTTAGTTCGTATGTGGCGAGATAGATGTCGCTACATCACTCCCCTCCGAGACCGGAGGTCGCTAGCAGGTTGAGTCGTCCATACATCTTGTGATGCTTGCCGGGCCAGTGGAATGTTCCAGTGAGTCGGAACCAGATGCCGCATAGTTCACGGTGAGTCGGAACTGTCTGCGGTGATGCCCCAGTGAGTCGGGATGATGCTGCATATGCTCCAGTGAGTCGGAGTGGTGCAGTGCTGCGTAGTGGCTGGCTGCTGCGTCGACCAGGAGAGAAGTGCGTCTCTGCTTGCTGACCGGTCGAAGTGCAGTGTGCTGTGCCAAGATCGCTGAGATGGCTGTGGGTGATGACCAGGAATGCGCGTCCGCTGCATGCTGGTGGTCAGGATACCCTAGCCGTGGATGCTGGCTGGCTGTATGACTCGCTGCTCGGAAGCTTGAAGAAGTGATGATGACGTCACGATGAGGTAGCTTTGCGAAGGCTGCGCTGACGTTCATGCACGGGGTCACCAGTTTGGAGGTAAAGGGAGGATCCTCCGACCAGACGGGTGTTGTGTCTGGTGGGCTACTGCCCGACGGATGTTGTCGGGTTCTTGTATATATGTGCAATCGCTCGGATCGCTTTAATATCGCGATGCAGGATTTAGTTCGTATGTGGCGAGATAGATAGATAGATACATAATCTTTAATTTCGGCTCAGATATAAAGTGGTACAGGAATAATTGATTGATGTTTCGGCAAGGTTTTCAAAGTACACACATGAATAGACAGACGTGGTTCTGTTTAAGTGTCCCGAACAAAGTACCCATTGGCACTTAAAACCCTTGCATCAGAGTTGCGGAAAGCATTAGATGATTAATACTCAACCCTATCGCCGTTGGAGTGACTCGCTAGTCACTGCCGATCGCCGAGTCACACGCAAGTCACCATGGATGTCACTACGAGTAGCTGCTGGCAATGATTTATGATATAGGTACATGCGGGCTTGATACTTATTAGTATTTCTCTAATAAGCTTTTAAGTCATTATGTTACCAACTAGTTTGGATCTTATTAACATTGTGATGAGTATTGTATGCATTGGGATCGGCTGTCAGTTTTACACGGAGAGACTACAATTAGCTCTAAGACAGACCGCTGAGGACCATATAAATAGAACCTTATGTAGTACATTTTAAATAAATTTATCATCCATACTCTCGTCTTGTGTTTTTTAGGTTTACGTCATACGACAACGCCGATAACTTTGTAAAACCTAGATATAGTCGCTGATATTTTGATAAAAAATATTAGAAAATTATAGGCGGATTCATTTATCCATTACAATGGATGAAATTGCACCAAATAATCTCTGAAACGTATTTGCCTCTAAATTGGAAAGCACTCAGTTAAACCAACAAGCAGAGGCCGCCGTTTACAGAGGATACTATTGCATTAATATAGAATGCATTAGTTGATTGGAACTCATTCAGTAAAATGACTCGTCCCGCTTGTGAAGCTTCAAATCAGCACTTATCTATACCCTGTATAGATAATCCATTTAGGCTGCACAGCGCCGTTGCCACAAGACACAGCCTTGAAAATAGTCTTGCTTACTTTTTTTTGTGTTCTATGTATTATATTATTTTGTCAAAAGTTGAGCTTTGTAGCAAGAATATCATCCTCAAAAATTATTGTACGGTTTTCAAAATCTGTATTTGTGTCTCATATTACATAGTAATATCACAGTTTTCTTTTCTTTTACAGGTAAGGGCAAATTACTCCATTTAAGACATACATGTAAGCAGTTTTTTTTGTAAGTACATATTATCAAGCTTTCATTAAATAAAGTACGATAAGGTTTTTTTTAAAATGGGGCCAGTAAGTGGATAATAATGTTTTACCACACAAAGGCATTATTAGTATTACTTTGTAAGGTTTAACATTTGTATCTTTTGTGATGATACCGATTTATTCAAGTTTTCTTTATAACTGCGAAAATGAAATCCCGTTAGTATTTCGCGCACGATCAACTTCGTAAGGGGATTTCTCAAAGTTCGTAGCAACCGCTACGGACGCGTAGCGCTTCGTAGCGCTCCGTAGCACTTTACAAGTTGTTGCTTCTCGTAGCAACTTTTATGTGGACTATGTATTTTGTAATATTCTATGGACGTATGAAAAATAATTGCTAACTACCTACAGTTACTACAGTATTTTGAAAATAGGCCTCTTAAAAGGCTTCAACATTTCTCTGAAAATCGACAAGAAAGCTATCCCTAATATCCTTAATTCAGATAGTTTCTAGAACCATGACAAAGTATCTATTCTTTAAAATTTTCTCCTTTTTGACATGCCATGACATAAATTACAGACTAGTATTTGAGTGGTGAGACTACACTAAAACCTAAATTCTGGAAAACTGGATATCAATTTTCATTTTATCGTAAATACCTTTTCGGATGAGTCTACGTTAACAGTCTTGCAAACCAAGAACCCTCCTCGTCAAAGGGGGGGTGTTAAACCGTTTCAGAACACATTAACTTGATGGCGGAGTTGTGACGAGTTCAGAGTGATACCTGTGCGTTCTTGAGTAATGGAGATTTAATTCCTGTAGTTGGAGAAGGAGGCGGGTGGACGGTGGAAAGGGAGGGCATTACGGTCGATGATAGGTCTGTTGTAAATCCTTTCCTATTGGTAAATTGATAGTGCATTAACGTGATTGTTGAAGCTCGATCGATTGCTGGCTTGCACGAAATGGAATTTCACCTTAAAGATACATACGCATTAACAGCTTTTGCACTGAAACTACTTTTTGAAGTTTTTTAAATTGCGCTTCTGCCATTTTAAACATTTAAATTCACATAGTTCTTTTATAATGCGGTTGTAACTGACTTTAAATTTGGCAGAGTATGTATAAATAAATATACCCAACTGATTCGATTAGCGTACGGTAAAGACAAGCTAAATGTTATAATGTAGAGACAAAGTTGCGCATAGAGAGAATGAACGCAAAATAAACTATCTAAGCATCTCCCTCGCACGCGTTTTCTAACGGGATTTGTGTAACTTGGTTAGATATAACTAGCCAAGTTCCCGCCGGGCAAACACAATCATATTTCAATAAATGCCACGAAGCACCGTGATATAGGTACGCACTACGCAGCGTTTTCGCTCAGTTGGACTATACGCGCGGTACAATACGAGGATTTATCGTACTTTGAGAAAAATATCCACAATAGGCTCTTTGTACGCAAACTGATGACGGTTGAATCTGCCCTGCTTATCCCGTAAGGGTATTATATATTGTAATTCTATTTATATCTTGAATAGATCTACTAAGAAATTAAAAAGTAAAAAACAACAAAAAGTAAAGTAGGACGGTCCAAAATAAACCATAGTTAACTGTTGATATAAACAAGATTTATAGTGGTATGAAAATTGAAACGTCAAGATTGTGTAGAGTGATATTGTACGAGTATTAAAAAGCTGTAAGGTGAAGGAAAACATCGTGAAGAAACCTGCACGTCTATAGAAAGGCGTGTGAAGTTCACCAATCCGCACTGGGCCAGCGTGGTGGACTATGGCCCAAATCTCCCTCGTATTGAGTGGGAAGTGCCCGGTATTATGGCAATAGGCTAGCCCTCTATTACATTGGGACCAAAATACATCGGCATACATATGCCTAACCCTCCGGGGAATGCAGGCCTGATGATGTATTATTTTAAAAAGCTGCTGCTGATGTTACAAAACTTATATATTGCGTGTAAACTGTGTTATGCACAAGGTCGTCTGTCTGTTTCGCGCCTTCGTGAGCTATTCTATTACACGCGAATGGTCCCCCATCGCCTCCACCACGTGTCATGTCAAACAGCATTCCTGTCGCCGCGTCGTGAACTTGATAATTATTTTAATTGCTCTTGAATTGTGGTTGTTTCAATTAATTAAGATCATCTGTTCGTTATCACATAGGATTTAATATCATTATCTTTAGATATAAATCTTTAATATATTTGTATAATACTAGCTTCTACCCGCGAATTCGTCTAAATTATAGATCTATATGTTATTCTGATGAACATTCAATAATACTGTAAAGTTTCATCAAATCCGGTCAGTAGTTTGTGCGTGTAAGTGTAACAAACATCCATCCATCCTTCCTCGCAAACTTTCACATATGTAATATTAGTAAGATGCCTTATTTACCTTACATCGCACCATTTATTTACAAAGGTATGTGTCTCTCTTGACATTTGAGTATTTTAATCTTAGACGTTACCGTCGGGTGCATAAAAATATTAGTAATCTTATGTAGTTCTCACTAAGTTTTACTTGTACTATTATATATGCGAATAGATTCTTAACATTACAATATTGGTTAATACCAAAGTCTTGTTCTAGCTAAATATAAACGAGCACGTAAACTGGCATGATGGATGACAGGTGGCTCGCGTCAGCTCCCAGCACCGACTCTCGAGTAGGATATTATATTAAAGCCTGCTCAAATATTTGCGAATACACGGCAGTACCTTAATAACTGACATATCGGGTATTAGATACAGAGTTAGGAAGAAACCTGAACATACAGTAAGTACTTACGTATTTTATCTTGACTTTCTTAGGGATTTCTAAGTAATATAGAGGTAGTTGCCTATATTTGTGATAGGACCTGATTAAATAAACGCAAAAGATATAAACATAAAATTTCTATAAATTAGGTAGCTAGTAAAATTGCTATAAAACCTTAAATGCTTAAATGGTGATATTATGCTTAAAATTAATTTCTTGGGCACTATACTATTTTTATTTGCCAATTGGAATAACTTTACATTGTAAAACGGCAAAAAACACGCAAAGTTTGATGCCAAACAAAACCTAACCTCTAACATACTGATTTTTTGTATAATATGGATTTTAAATCATGTAGAAAAGGATTATGGGGATTTTCGGAAGAAAATAAAACAGATAGAAATATCTCAACACTTTTTTGTTGTTGTTTGTCGAACACGAAAGTAAATTTACGTGTTCGTTTTCGGCAGAATTTTGCATGTAGTCCGCTGGATATTGGCGAAGGATGGAGTAAAATAAGTATTATTCGTAATAATAGTGTAAAAAATGCTATATTTATGTACTTCTGTAATGTGTAATTGTTTTCTCATCACCGGCCTTCGACCGTGACAAATTTCTTTACGTTGACCTGTCAAATTCGTGTCTCTATGGTACATTTTGGTAACCCATGCTAGCACCTTAGATAAAACACCTTATTCATACGTCAACCACGTTCTATTTAACTGTCAAACCATTTTTATCCAGCACGCCATGCTAGCTAATAAGACGTAGCGAATTTGCCACAAAAATGACGTCACGATCCGTAAGAAAATGTCTTATCTTGGCAGACGTACTGAGACCGCAGATGTTTTAGGGACTCGTGAGAAAACATCTTGGCATGCGTACTGACACTGCAGACCAGTAATTCTTTAAGTTTGTTCGTAACATACAAAATACAAATCTTTCCTCTTTATAATATCTATTAGTATAGATAAATGTATTTACAAACCATTCAAACTTAGACTACTGACTAAACCAGAAAAGTCATAACATAGGCACACCCCAATAACTACAGGAGCGCTTCGTGTTCACCTCGGGCACTGAATCGTAACACAAGCTAAGTACCTACCTACCCTCCGTGGGCTGTCGTCAAATTAGTGCCTTCACACCGCCGAGAGGGGTTCCACATTCGCATTATTAGACCTTCCCCGATGTTCGACGACGCTACCTGGCCTATTATAAGGCGATAAGGACCGATTTCGGATATAATTCCCAGAATATGAAAATTTTAACCTTTAAAAAGTCCTGCTTCTATGTATTGAGATTTTAAAGACTAATTTTGAAATTGAACGCCCAAAAACAAGAGGACCTCCTATCATAAGTAGGAACTTAATATGAAAGGTACTGCCATGAGTCCATTGACAAATTATCATACCATATTTGGCCTTAAAATGGGTACAAGAGCGTAAAAATATCTTGTTTATGCAAATTTATTAGAAGCTCACTTACCAAGGGTTGCCGTAGCCATTTGCACCTTCCTCATAACAACTCTTTCATTAAAAAAATCCTCCTTGAAAATTATTCTGGGTACATCCGAGCGAGTTCATTGAACCGTTATGAACACAATGAACGTTAGCTAAACCCTTTAAAGGAAGTATCGATTATGAGGTTTTAAATAGAGGATTTACCCTTTTTCCAGTCCAGTTCGTTTTGAGTACGATATAGTATTTGTTAGGTATATACTATTATTAGGTATATTACTATTTGTTGAGCTTTTCGGGGATTTTATATCAAAATGTGTATTCTAGAAAAGTATAGGTACGATGAAAGATTAAAATATTGTATGTACGTAAGTTAAAATTCATTGCTTTCTTTTTCTTATTTCAGTAATACGTTGGCTTAGTCAAATGTTGTGTGTGATCCAACAGGATAAGTAGCAGTTTTCATTGTAAATATTAATATTTTTCTAGTAGAAATATAATATATGTAGACATGAACGAATATTTCCCGCTAGGATCGCTTAATACTTTTATTATTTTCTTTCTGAAACATTAATCGTGCAATTTGAACAATTTTCCTGAACGAATTTAATAAAGGCGACGACCGAAATAGAAGTTGTCTCAAAAAAATATATTGTCAGCGTAAACCGATTTTACCTTTTAAAAAGATTTTACGTTGCAATTAAATATTTCCCTAATAAACCGGCTACCGAATTAAAACCATTGTTCGAAAATTTACCATTCTTTATATTTACGTTCAGATTTTCTTACTTATATTAATAATAAATATTTTGTAGCACTATTAAAAGCAGGATACTTTGGTTTATGGGTAACATTATTTAGATGCTATAAGTCGATAAACATGTTTAAATTTCATTTAAAATTGTATAACCTACCCAACTTTAAGATTCAAATTTGTATAGTCTACGTCAAAGAAATAAGTCTCTAAGCGTTCATAAGAGTTAATACTTTTAACGTGTATTTACTAAACGAAAACTTAATTATCAAAGGAATAAAATTATAACGTACAATTCGTACCCAAATAAATTTATTGGCAAATTAGAATGATTTAATAATTCACTGATATTTCCACACAGACCAAGTAGCCTGGTCTGGGTATTTCAATAAAGAAAGTTAAATTTATTTTATTAAATTAAAATATAATTAGTTATGCTAAAAGGCCATCTGATTGGTCTACATTATAAGTTAAAATATACACTTGAAAGTACTCTTTAATACGTTATAATTATTATACAGTATCTCTACCCTTTTCATAGGGCATCATCAAAAGATCACTCCCCACAATGCTAACGAATCTGTTTGAGCGCCCGCCCGAGTGCATCCGATTCAGATCATAATTACACGTGTTGAGACTCCCGAACCGCCCGCCGCGGGGTGACTCCCTTCAGCACGAGGGCGATGTATGTGCCCACTGTCCATCGCTGACTCTACCCACGACCTGTAGCTCTTTTAGGACTTGCTTCAGAAACATTGTTTATTCATTTAGTTACTTACTATACTTATAAATAATCAAATAACAATAATATGACTCTAACATGTATATGAGTTTTTTTTTTGAGAATCAATGAAAAACTCCATGGTTACTCTTTTCCACAAGTATTGTATTTACTCTGCATTCATTAGTCAAAAACAATATTCAGATCGGCCCGTTCGTAAATACTTTATAGACCCTAACTATGATAGTACGTATACATAGCACTCAACAGTAGATGTGTAAAGTGACATTTATATACGTGTAGGTATATGTAGTTCTTCTCTTTGTCTCTTAAGCTATCTTAAAAACACTATGAGGACTATTCCTCATAGCCTGATGACAGTGTTTTTCATCGAAGGTTAATCAGGAAAAATTCCCGACTTTTTAAACTTTATTGTACTGCAGTCGGAATTCTAGATTATGTTCCTTTTAGAAATGATCCTGACTATTCTCGTGTGTTGTTGTATAGTGGAAGCTGTCTCCCTATCAGGCGTTGTGCATAGCGCGGCGTGTAATGCCAAAATCGATGCCTTCCGTGCTGCCCGTGACGTCACAACATGGAATTCTGTATATCTAAACATAACTATCGATAGATAGGTGAATTAGCGTCGTGGTTATCAACAGCAGAGTCCTATCTGTTTAGTATATCGAAGCATATTGTAGAAAGCAGCCAATCTGTTATTTTATTTGCACATTTAAACGTGTACTAATGTTTTTGGGCCAAGTAGACTATGTAAGACTATGTATTCTAAATATCATCGTCGCAATCTATTTGTCAACGACGACATGAAGCAAAAGTCTTAAAACTATGTTCTAGATAAATCTGGGAAAATGAAAGATTATGCCTCAGTTATGATATTAACCAGAAAACCTGCAGACGTTTTGATGATAGATGGTCCGGCAGCCCTTCGGGGTTTACAGATAAAAAGCGATCCATTAAACATTCAGCACGGGATGCAGAGCATCATCAGTCAGCCTGCCTGCGAGGCGGGGACCCTTCGGGAGGCACGACAGGCCCACGGTTTTAGTGAAAAAAGGGTTTCAAGACAACGTGCGATAATGCTTATTATAAATTTAAATCGACGGACGCAAGTTTCAGTTTGACTTCATTCATTCATGTTCAGAGGTTATCAAATTAAAATGCTTCAAAAGTCGTTGTTCTACACTAACTCAATAGTTGCTTAATTTAGCACCGTACATTACAAAAGACTTATAATTATATTTTTCACTAGCTGTGCCCGCGACTTCGCCCGCGTGGACTTTAGGTATATTACCCGGAAATATGGGTATTATATTTTTCCCGCGGAACCCTAATGCTTTTTCTAAAATTAAAGTAGCCTAAGTTACGCCTTGGAACGTCAGCTATCTGTCAGTGAAAGTCCCATTGAAATCGGTTCAGCCGTTTAGAAGTTTACCTCAAACAAACAGACAGACAGACAGACTGACAGACAGACAAAAAAATTTAAAATTGCGTTTTCGTTATAGGTATAATATATACTTTCATACGCATTTGGTAAAAAAGTGTTATTTTGATATTACAAACAGACACTCCAATTTTATTTATTTGTATGTATAGATGTATAGATTACGAAAATGATCTACATTGCCACTGTAAAACGACCATAGCTCTCTATTGATATCTCTAGCTCGCTCTAATTATTATGAGCCGGGGATCAGAGTCACGTGTGTAATATGAGCCCGGGATACAGCTTGTTCCTCCGTTCCACCGCATCTATACAATTCACAATAGAAACGTGAAGCTGCGAAGATAGCTATACAAAATTCATAGCGCATAAGTGGCCCAAAGTGCGCTTGTTTGTGTTATCGGCGCAGCGTACGTTGCGCGTTGGACTCGAGACTCGATTTGAAACCATTCTTATAGACGTTATATTAATATTAATAATAATAACACAAATGTTTATGACAAAGTAATTCATACATTCTTAACATTAAATGAGAACATAACCGTAATAAACTAAATTATATACTATACCTAGTTCTTTTAAAGTATCTTACTAGAGTGTGATATTCAAATTGTATCAAAAAAATACGTAAATTTCTTTCTCCTGGCCTATAAATACAATGGATGTGACTGCGTGAAGTGATTTACAAGGCGCCGAAAGTCTAGACTTAGCGGTGCAGATCACCTTGGGCACGTCTATAGTCTGCCAAAGTTCGTGCCAAATGTATCCGATAATGATCATTTAGGGCAGGCTAATAGCCTGTGCTCGGTGGAACATTACTATTACTAGAATTCTGAAAAAAAAAATCGGTCTTATGTTAATAACATAAAAAGTAAGCGTAGTTACCCACTGAAGTTTATATAAAAATCTCAGTTTTCTTATAAAAAGGGTTCTGGGTGTCGTTAGAAGATGTCTATAAAAATAAGAGAATAGTTCTAATATCAATTGTATAATAGTTCTAATATATCGACAAAAAAAATTAATAATTAAAATAGTAGGTGCCAACTGTTTATGTTGACATTAAACACCTATATATTTTTATTTACTTCCACACAAACCCATTAAAGTAACATTTTCATGGCTTCCTGGTTAATTTAACACAATGCGGTAATTCGAACTGCAATCATGCGTACAAATTGTAAAATAATAAGCTTTTGGCTACCGAATACTGTGAAAATTACATTAAAATATACTGACTAATTTATTTAAAACAATAGCCCATTGGGTTGTTTCAATTCACGCTCGAGGTTTTCAGAACACCACGATCAATATTATAAGCAATAGTTACTAATCAATGTAGGTATTGATATAAACAGTAATTCAAGCTAACTCGTTTATATTTTCAAAGTCAATGTATAATCATTTATTTTGTATAGGCCTACGGGGCCACTTATAAATTGTCAAGTTTTTTTTTTCTTACATGCTACTACCGGATCGAAACGCGACCTCAACTGAGAAGTTCCGGCAAGAAACTCGGTGGGCTGATACATTTTTAAATAGCCAAAGCTTACTTCGAATACACAGATAGATAGATCCAGTGTTGTATTATTCTTCGCCCTATTACCGCGTTATAAGGATACGCGCCCTTATTACCGCCAATCTGTATATTTGTCCCTCGGGACACGTTCCCGTTATATTTGAGGTGTGTGCGCACGCCGTCTGGTCGGGTCTGGCGTCGTCTGGTCTACTGGTGTCTGGTCTAGACGCTCGCTCGTGCTATATTAATAACACTAACCGGGCGGGCGGTGTTTGAACTTTCTACGTGAATTAGTTTGAAGCCGATATATACAGACTATTGCATGCAAACAGACAATTATTGTTTTTATTAAATATTCGAACGGGGAAAGTTTTGTTTTTTATTGTTATTTATGTAACTCGTGACTTTTTCGTATTTTATAAGTAGGTACAACGATGCACGTGTTTTTTAAATTAGTTTTTTGGTAGTTTAATCCTGTTTATGATTTTAGTGGTGTAAATAAAACATGAACCAGTTAGACTTTTATAACATATAGTTAACAAATATTGTATTTTTAGTGTCCAGACAACACGATTAAAATAATAAATTCAGTGCAGTTATTTAAGGAACGGCGGTGCACACAAAAATGTACGTAACACTGAAACGTCCGGTCTCGTGGCGGGCCCTGAATTATTGATCACAGGTATTCGGCTCACGTGGTGCCTCGACGTCACTCCTAATATTGCGCGGTGGTATGCAGTGAGCTCGCAGCTTTACTGGCGGTCCATACTTTTGACATTATTGGATTTTTTAACATTTGAAATTTCAGTGAAATTTAAATTAGAAACCCTGGTTTTGGAATGAATTTTGTTTTAATTTAAATAGTTTCTTCAACACAAGACAATGCTGCCAACGTCTTACTACAGCCCTTTTAACGTCCCACTGCTGGGCACGGGCCTCCCCTCAATGCAAGGGGGATTCAGGCCATAGTCCACCACGTTGGCCCAGTGCGGGTTGGCAGACTTCACACATCTATCGAGAACTAGACAAGTTCCATCAGACGTGCAGGTTTCCACTCGATGTTTTCCTTCACCGTTTCATAGCAAGTGATAATCTCAGATGTAAATGAGATTCGCACATAAATCCCAGAGGTGCGAGCCGGGGTTTGATCCTGCACACTTTGATTTGCAAGGCGTGCGTTCGACCACTCGGCTACCACTGCTGCCAACGTAACGTCACAATAAAAAATTATTTTTAACAAAAAACAAAAACCGACTTCAAAAACCTAGGTGCACTAAAAAGCTACAAATAACCTTACAATTCATTACATTTGGAGTAGGTGCCAATCAACGTCGGACAAGGCAAATACACACATGAATTGGCACCGACTCCAAATGTAATGAATTGTAAGGTTATTTGTAGCTTTTTAGTGCACCTAGGTTTTTGAAGTCGGTTTTTGTTTTTTGTTAAAAATAATTTTTTTTCACGATTTTTAGTGTCAATAATCGTTGAAAATTTGCAAATATTATCACCTTATAACAGCCCTAAAAAAGTAAAAATTTACAGCCAAAAAAAAAAATCTCCCCCCCTCACCCCCCCTTTCCACCCCTTTGGGGGTGGGTTTCGATCTTTGTTAACAATCCGTATTAAACAAAAAAAGATTTTTCGAAATCGGTTCACTAACGCCGGAGATATGCTGTAATCCGGATTGGACCCCCATTTCACCCCCTACATATTTTTTCTTTCAAAACTCCTGAAAGACGTGTTTTTTTATTTTGTATGTTACATATATATACAAAGTTTCAAGTCGTTCAAAAAATATTTTTGAAATTATGTGACCTTCAACCCCCCATTTCACCCCCAAGGGGTTAGATTTCTGATAATATTTTGGAAATGGGACCAACCTTGAAGAATTTCCTAGCAAACCTAATAAAAAATTTCGAAATCGGTCGACAGACGCCGGAGATATGCGGTAACATACATAAAAAAAAAAAAAAAAAATAAAAAAAAAAAACATACGGGTCGAATTGAGAACCTCCTCCTTTTTGAAGTCGGTTAAAAATGATTTTACAGCTTAACAAGGTAATGTAACTTATTACATTCACAACTACAGTTGCTTGTATTATAATTATTTTAACTTAATAAGGTCCTGTGTATACCTTGAAATTTAAATACAATTTAATCTACTATTAAAACAGATACTGTATGTTTGTTCGTCAATGACCTTAGCCGTTCGTGTAGGCAACGGTTAGTTAATGTTAGTGGAATGAATAATGCAAAGGTCTAATCGATCGGCCAGGGGTAAGAAAAAATACGATTTAGTACGAATTATTTTGGTCCTAGTTGGTTTAAGATTATTTTTAAACATGAGTATTTAGAGTAATTATAACTCCTCAATATACGAACCAATTTTAACTTTAAAACAGTACTTTTTTGCTAGATAGATTTTGTCAGCCTTTCTTCTATGTCTGGTCTGTTACATCTAAGATACTAGGTATTTTTTATTATTGATGTGAAATAGGGGTTGTGGTGAACTGATAAACGGTTAGCACCCCTGCCAAATGACGTCAGTCTCCCAATCGTTACCTAACTGGCACTCAACAACACTACCCGACTTGGCAACAAGCTTATCATAAAAACATCGTACCATATTTTACGACCTTATAAAACGTCCAGGATATGACGTCAAAGCTATGTGGCGACGATCCTTCATGAGATATGGCATGTAATGGAGGTTTGGAATTTGGGGATGTTTTACAGAATGAGATAAGAATAGTTATTTTTATAAAACTTTGTCACAATAGAGTAACAGCAAAAAAATCGGTATTTAAAAAGTCTAATGTTTATTCGTTAAAAACAATCTTTGAAGTGAATACTGCATACTTCCATTCTGAAAATTCCTTTATTAAAAGAAATTTATATGTCAGCGGGCTGCCACACTTCGAAACAAATAGCTCGACGAGAAACTCTGAGATATCTACGAGACCCTCCGAAAACTCTACGAGACTCGCCGAGGAACTCTACGAGAACCCTACAGTAACATCTCCGAGAACCTTCTTTTACCTTACCATCTATGAGAATCAACGAGAATCTATGATTCACTACCGCCTGCAGAGCGCGCACCGCCTGTCAGACTGGCCGTGTCGGCGTAAATACAACAATTGGCCTGTTATAAAAACAAAAATAATTAAGTTTGATAATCTGATTATTCTAAAATCGTCAATCGATTAATTTGAATTTGTTAAGATGTGAAATTAACGTTAAACAGCATTATTTTACTTATGGTAATTCTAACACAACCTAAAAACTTAAGAACGTGCACGTGACGTGCGCCGAGCCTTATAAATACGGCCGCACTGTCGGCGCTATGGCATTCGTGCTCGAGCTGTCGTGCAGTACGGACTTCCTTGAGACGTCGTTACGCTGCCTGTCGACCATAAGCTTACCAGATATGTGTGATATTGTCTTTCAAAGACCCAAAACATGAGTCATCATCAGGAATCCAACAATGGTGACTTCAGCGGTGCTAACGTCACACTCTTTAAAAACGCTAAAGACGTTCCTACTCCGTCATATACTATCTATGTGTGAATTCGTTTATAAATCAAAAGTTATATATATACCTCCCCAAGTTTTGGGAGAATGAACTATCGCCTGTTCAAAATTTTCTAATGCATGAAAGCTATTACAATTGCTTCTATTTCGATATAGATAGCATACATATATTTTTATTTCAGTATCTCTAATACGAACAGACAACGTCAATCTAAACACACAACACTTGTTTATTTGTCTCTTGTCAAAAATGTCGAGGGGCCCGGCCCGGCCCGCTCCCTGCGGTGCGGTATCAACGCGCTGTTATTGTAGAGGGTCGGCAGATAGCGTGGGGTGGACGCTGCCGTGCTAACCCGTGCGCTTCTTGTTCAATGGCAAATGGAACATGTCGGGATTGACATGATGTTTATGTACTATTGTTTTTTTTTATATCCAACTGTTCTATTGTATGCGTACACTATTGTTTATATACTGAAATTAAAGTTAACAAACTAGATTTTTCTTTTCGATTTGTTAAATCTTTCGATGAGGTCCTATTTCAGTGTGAACAAATGCGGGGTAAACGATACCTATATCTGTTGCAACTTTTGAAGGGAGCTGAGTAATGAATACAGATGAACGGTTCCAAATATAGGCTACCTACGGAGGGATTATATCAATATTTAATAAATGTAGGGGCGTATATTTTAGATTCCTTGCGTTTGTACGTTCGTTCCGATCACGTTCTAATGCACCTGAGCTTTCTTTGATGTCGTCCATTGATCTGCGAGGGCGGCACATCACTGTCAATTATTTATCTATCTTTTTATACATTACCTGCGGGGCGATTTTCGTGCGATCGACATCCATCTCTATTACAGATATCGAATCGAAACGTCAAACTGGTCGTATTATTTTCTTTCGTTTCGACATATCTCTAATAGAGATTGATTTATATCAAACGAAAATATAGAATCATTGTTTCAATATTGTCCATAAATTTTTGACAGATTTTGTACCGAGAAATCTTGTTAACCTTTAGAACTAGACTACATGCTTGTGTTATAAGAAGGCTCACGTCAATTGAGCTCAGAACCTCTGGGTTACGCTTACCGAGCGTAAATATCAAAAGCTCATGGTACCGACACTGTAATTATAACATACCCACTCGCAAATAAATAATGTAAAGTACATCTGACGCTAACCCTCCAATCGCTGAAGTACACAACATGGTCAACCGGCTCCACCTCGGAAAGGTCGAGCCGACCCGCCTACAGTTATTTCTATTTCGGACAAGGCCCGCACGCGACTGTTCAGTCCATCTAATTGCCTTCTTTACAACACGGTGCTCCTCTTTGAACGTATTTTTTTTATTCAAGTAATAACCACAACCTTTTTGGGCGAAACGTACTTTTTTTTTTCTAATATCGAATATAACTTGCATACACACACATTTGTGATAACGCTGTTGTATAGATATTTGGATGTATTTCAAAGGTGCTACACAAAACTTTTCTTTAAAATTATTATTGCCTAGTATGTCTTTCATCACTGAATTACAAATCAGATTTTGTATGCTTAGTATATATATAACATTTTATTTCGGTCTTCTTATTACGGCGTTGATACACATCATGAACATTATTAGGAATAAAGACTTTTGAATTCTACTCCAAAAATATAAATATGTGTGACAATTTTGTGGTTCCGCCGTTGTATTGCTCATGTAAATCTGCGCCATTAGATTTTGTTGACATATGTTTCGAGGCATCAACACGTATGTTTATTTATTCACATTCAGATCATTTGTTATAAATGTCAGTACATTTGTTAGTAGATTCGGTGGTCGCTCATCGCGCCACGAAGATCGTTTCGTCCCGAGTGTTATTTTGTTTATTTTCGGTATGTTGCGGGCATGACGGCACGCGCAGGGTTAAGTCTAATTGCCTTCGTTACGAACCCAACACTCCGCGGTACTTCACGTATATTATTCACAAGTGTTGCGGGGTAGGTTTTGTCATTATTATTTGTATAGGATCTTTCAAATAAAAAGTACTTTTATTATATGATAGTAGACTGTTATTGTACAAGAGTATAGGGGGCTTTTTATTTTTACACGTTACAGACAGAACCTCGAGTAATGCTCATATGGTACCGCGTTGTGTTGCTAATATTTTCTAATGCATAGAATCGTATTTCAATGCACCTTGTCCGTGTCTAGTTGCGCCAATGAATGCACGAGCACGCAGCAGACCGTCTGGTCTGAATGCTCGTCAATTTACGACCATTAGCGACCCCACACGTGCCTACTGTCTCTCCACTACTTGCTACGCCGTAGCGCTATGTAGAAATTTTATTATTGTGATATGATGATATTTATTCTGACAAAGCTACAAATCCTATAAAGGGCTACGGCGCGTAGCATGGTATCTTCACCATATATTGCTACGGCGTAGCTATGTATATTGTGCTACGGGTCTGTAGACTTATAATAACTTGTGATTTGTACGGTGGTGTCTGCGTATTCTAATAACGGGATGCTATTTAGATGCTATGTCATATCAACACAGCCTGTGCTACGAAAAATCGTAGCAATATCTAATTATTAACATACTGATAATTATTTTCCTCTTTCTTCAAAGGTAATCCAAAGCAACTTCGAGAAAAGTAATTTTGGTAAGTATTATTGTATTGTATTACTGATGCACGATGTTTGTTCGAGTTCAATAACTATAGAAGTATCGTTAGGTACGATTATTGGCGTAGTTAGAGTTGCTTTATGTTGCCCACGCAACTTGCTAACGTGTACGCTGACGTCAAAGATAAGGTCGAACGTCTGTCTGTTCTATCATAATACCATTACGCACATGCCCACGTTATGTTACGTAAATTTTAGTTAAATTTGAACAAGTTATTTCTGTAAATTGTGAAAGTAATATAATATAAGTAATCCTTTTAGAAAACAGTAATCATGGGGTTTCCTGCCCATTCTTCCTTTTAGGAAATGCATTTCGAATGGGTGGTAGTGTACAATATTTTTTTATTGTTTGAAGATTCTTAACTGTAGATAGTGGAACATGAATAAAAAAATTGGTTTCTGATTTTGGGGTAAAACTAGTGTCTTTCTTCCTGCTAATTAAAATCGGTAAAACAGGAATTGAACTTAAGACAACGGGCTGCACCTGCCTATCCCCAGTTGACTGAGATAGAAACAGTGGACGTGTGGCAAAACATCCGTAAACGCGTATTTTTGTCTTCCTCAAGAGTTTCCATGGGGACACAGCCTAAGATAATCACCTTTATAAAACCTCCTCCCTCCCTCCCTCCCCACCTCCAGAGCGGTTTATTGCCTCATGAATAATTCCCCCCATTCCTCACCTTTGATGTAGCCTCATGATGATTATGAGTTGATAAATAAAACATGTGTCGCCATCTCTTACTCACATAAATAATTAAACGCTGCGATAAATTGGATACGAGAACGAGTGTGTCTTTTTTGCAAAGTAGTATAATTAAATTTACGTTTACCCTGGCTGTGTTATTCTCGTTAGGGAGATTGCTAATGTCTGGTGGTAATTACACCGAGAGATCTGTTCAATAAGTAGACACGTTATCGTACAGCGTCTTTGATCTAAAAAAAGGTTGACTGAGTTATTTACTATCATTTATAATGTATATTTATTTATTTAGTTACTTGCTGTATCTTCAGTCGATGTCGCGTTCCGATCCGGTCGTAGCCTGTGAGGAAAAAAGTTTAAACTTGACAATTTAAAGTGCCTCCGTAAGCATATATAAAAGAAATGATTTAACTTTTATTTACTTTATGCTGTCAATATACATGTCTTCTGGTTAGGATCACTTGGTTTGTGGAATAAAATAGTGTTACTACATGATGGTAACTTTAACCGCCAAAAATAGAAAATTTATAGAATAATTGTGAAAATCCTTATATAGATTGTAAATAATTTTAAGTTGGATTCGAATTTCAATATCTTGGGAACCACATATTCCATGTTGAAACACAAGGATATATGATGGTGACTACAAAATACCTAATCGCCTTGTGATAAAAATAATCACTTGGAATGTTAAACGTTACGAAAAGTTAAAAATTACATTACAGCATTTGGTAAAAGGGCAGAAAGAGAAATAAAATAAAGCTCTGTGTAATTTATGACTTCTATTTAATTTGCAAAAAAAATGTATATAAATCATTGGGGTGGCATAAATAAAAGTAACCAAAAAAATTCAGCTTGAAAAACAAATTTTAGGTAAACGAAATCCCTGATGTAATAAATCAAGTTGTATAGAACTATTCCATATATTGTACCGATGAAACAAATTGCTACTTCGCCTATGCAAAGCCGATAAATCAACCTTTAACCACTGGGGTACAATATACTTCTTACTCGAGAAACAACTTTAACTTTGTGTTTTTAGGGTTCGTTTTACATTGGAACGATTTCGCACGATCGTTAGACTTGTTAGCACACCTTTTATGTGAGAAAGAGACGAGAGATATTTACATCTCCGCACTTGAATACCCGATGGGTACTTCGTTAGGATTATTTTTAAATTTTAAATGATGTCGCTTTTTTGTGTACATTTTAAATTTCTAGCATTATTATACATATAAACAGCCTTGTGCTAAAAGTTTGTTGTTCTATAGATGGCCGCTTCGTAACTCTATGTAAGATTCTCTAGCTCTGCTTGCCGTCTATCAGTAGAGATTAACTTCGGATCGGCAGTGGCACGGTCGCACTGTGAAAATAGAGTGAGCGTCGCAAATTGGATTGCTACGTGTTGTGCGGATTTGTAACCGGCTGAGACTATTTCAATGTACTAACGGTCCATTAGACCTGATAAGTCTCGCTTAAGTATCAATATGTATGAGAAACAAATCGCAATCGCCACGTGTGGCAAACGGGACAGGGGCAAGTGAATATGGAGGCAAATGCTACGTATCCCAGTTCATTCGAATATTATAACGAACGACGTACGAAATAAAAACCTATTGTCTAATCTAGTCTAATCTATCTAATCTAGTCTTTTGACAATAAAAAAAGACTTTTTTTATTGTCAAAAGACTGTAGTCACTTATTTATTAAACCTATTCTTTCATCTCTATATAGATGTTCGATGGTAAAATGATGTAGTAGGTATAACAGAGTGTGTTACGTCACACTGTTGGCCGTCGACCTTTATTGCTTAAGCGACACTTAAGTACTATTGAAATACTGAATTAATAAAACGGCCTTGTAAATATTTTTTCAGCGTCGCCAGTTCTCAAAGGTCGCCGGTCTATATGATGCTTTCAGTTTGTGTCATTATTCATGGCAAGTAATTAAGATATTTTGTCGTTACTTTACTTACTGCTATCAATTTAATTCGAAATGTTTTATTCATGAAAATGTTATAGCCATTTTGAAAATGTTATAGCCATTTTATCATTTTAGGCTCATGAAATATGAAAAGGCAATTATTATGATCGTGTCTATGGCAAAGATAAACCTTTATGACATAAAAAAATATCGCCTTACAAATAAAATATATAAATGTACACTACACTTGTTGTTTGTGTGTTTCACAGCGGCGTTGACAGCTCCTTTTGTGTTTTGTCCTATTTCTGTTATTATATCATCCATACCTACATCTCTTTCTGTCCGCACTCGACATTCTGTAAGGATAATAAAAGAATATAACATTGTGGAAGCTCTATTATATTTTTATTAATAACAGTCTTCAAATAAGAGATTTTTATCTTGAGAGCACTTTAGAATAAAGAAAATATAGTTTGGTATGTTTCTTTAGACATGGAATACCGACTTAAATTAATTTGTCGGCACTACATATGCTGTCCTGCTCATACAATGCGTCTATGAATAAGACGTCAATATTTAAGTAACATGAGTAACGTTTAGATTAGTTAAGTGCCAACAAAATCAACACTAGTATTTATTAAGTTTAGTCTAATTCTTGTTTTACGAAATGAATAACATGGTGCCATTTAATGGAATAAGTGGAGAAATGACTGCACCGACAACTAGTCGGTACTTAGCCAGTGTCAAGTCATTAATAACACATATTCCATATAACATATTCCATAGTTACACATTATAAATGAAAATAGGTAATGAAGATGATAAAGATGGCGGATTACACATAGCCTAGTTATAGTCTATCGTTGTAATATAACTACGACACAATTATTAGTTACCCGGACAGAACTAAGAACCTACATTAAGTTATTAGTATAGTACTTTTAATATGAACGTCGATAAACAACTACAATAATTATACTATGATTGTATTCAACTTTTCTCTTTCGTATAGATTTAATTATCTTTTTGTTGAGATTTCGTACTAACGTAGAAATTTTAACGTTACCTATTAACATGAAAACACTTGCTAATTGGTCTGTGCCTATTAAATTAACTTAGTATATAATTTACTTAAAAGATTCCCGATTCTCCGGGCGACTGCTCAGATTAACAAAGAAGGCCGAGATCAAATTATGAGGAAATTCTTAGCGAATTAATTATAGCTTAATAGAAGTAAGAAATATCTGAACGTTTACAAATTAAACGTGCTTGTTTTATTAGAATGTATTTCAGAAAATGACAATCAATTTTGTCTTTTTAACCAAGTTCTCTTGCAAGGTGTATAACGTATAAGACACAACTAAAATTGTGTTTGTGCAAAACCAATTCTTTCTGTGGTTTTACCTATTTGTTTTACATGTTTGGAATATCTCTACCCACCCCTATAGAGATCCTAGTCGTGACCTTTTATGTGTATACATTAACTAATGCAATATTTAACAACGCTTCTACGAAATACAATTAACTTTCCAACCGCGAAACGGATGCCACTCGTGATACTAAAAATTTATAGCAACGTACAAACATTTCTCACATAACCCAATTTCTAACCTGCAAACTTTTATATGCACATTGCAAAGACTTTATTACCTTCGACATAAAGTTAAATGTGTATAGTATCATATGTATTGTTTGAAATGGCATGATAGAACAAAACTGTAATTGGACTTTTCACGAGTCAGTGAAGAGAGTCAGGGTTTTGGGGCAGGATATGCTGAAAATCAGTGCGGAGAGCCAAATACGAGTATGCTGGCTCTTATCTGTAATGTACTTTTGAACAACAATGTAGTCCAAAAAGTATTTATAAATATAATCTACAACGGATTAGGAGCGTTAGTTAGGAGGAATTAATTTTTACATTTATGTCCTACATCTGAAAATTTGTGAGGCAAATGGCATCCGATTTTAAAGTTGGATAACTTTGTGATAATATTTTTTTTATATAAAAATATACAACTTTTGTCTGTGTATGCATCCACCCCAGTCACATAGCCCCTTGTTTTGCGCCGCGGGAATGAAACATGCCGCATCTAGTTAATTGGACTGTATTTTCGTGTGCGTATGTATGCCGTTATCTAAAACTAGTTTCACGAGTCGCTGCTGGCATCCTCCAATATAATATAATAGAACATGTTAGTTATTTTGTTTGGAATATTATCACTTATACAATAAATAACTATGTTAACAAAATGCCGTAATTCCGAACAGAGATTCAATAAAGTTTACTTCAACTTATTATCATTAATATCATTGCAAACCATTAGTGTTCTGAGAAAAATATAAAATTATATTTGATCGTTAAGTACTAAGCGTTAAAGTGGGGTTCGTTTCTAAGAATAGCAATTGTATAAAATAATTTTAAAACCTATTCATAATACGCCTTCTTATTTACAAATTCGATCTATGTGTTCTAAAACACCCTTCAATATTAAATAAAATACCAATTTCTTTCCGAGAACTTCTCAAAACTACACGGCTCACTAATTCAGGATTCATGTTCATAACTATAATGGGGTTCAAGAATCCTGCAATAAATAGCGTAGTAAATGTTCCGAGTGCACTGCGGACTCCGGCTCAGCGGGGGCGCGCAGGGAATTAATAACACAAGCCCAGCGTAAAATAGAATGCCTTCATGGAAAACCAAGCGCGCGGTTTTTAATAAGAATGTCAGATTTTGTGGGGTCGATATTGCACTCTGGAGTAGCATTTGATTTACACGTTTATTAGCGGTAAGTAAATATAACGCCCACCTCCCGAAATCGATCTCGCCTCGCAATATCTATCTCGATTATTATAAAAAGAATAAAAAAAAGAACCGTATGGGTCGAATTTAGAACTTCCTTCTATTTTGAAGTCGGCTTAAAATGATTTTACGGTCTGTTTGTGTAAGTCTATTGCAGATATAAAGGCGTTAGTTTTGATATCCACATCATCATCTATTGATGTTGATTCCGGAACTCTTCTTTTTGAGTCACCTACTGCAAGTCGTTACTGCCGATTTTTCTACAATGCACCATTTAAATAATAAATAAAGTTAGTTTTCCCCCTAATATGTTCTCAGGTGCCGAATGATTTCCACTTCAGCCTCCACCATATGCGATGTATCGCTTCGATATCAGGGCAATAGCTTATAAGCTGATTTGATTTGTAGCCGATATGCCGCTCTGTTGCCTGCGGCCGATATATCAATATGAAAATCAATTGCCTGCGAATATGAAGATAGGGCGACGAGACGATACAAGTGGAAACACGATGTTTATACCCACGTTTGGCGGTAAAGGGAGGATCTTCCGACCAGACGGGTGTTGTGTCTGGTGGGCTACTGCCCGACGGATGTTGTCGGGTTCTTGTATATATGTGCAATCGCTCGGATCGCTTTAATATCGCGATGCAGGATTTAGTTCGTATGTGGCGAGATAGATGTCGCTACACACGTAATGGCTTTGATACACTTGAGCAAAAACTACGACTTTTTAGACGACTCGGTGTAGTCTTTAGAGCGTAAGCTGGTCACTGCATCGGGTGGTTGTTAGTTCGATACTTTTCAACGGCAATTTCTATGAAAAGGCATTGCAGAGTTTCCCTTGGTCCAGACCAAAACTGAATAGAACAAAAAAACATGCCAGTTTATGTATATAGACACATTCTGACAACAGTTTTTTTTACCAAATGCTATTGAAGCAGGTTTGCAAAGAAATATTTCATTGGACTTGTGTTTCTAATGGGTTAATTTAAGTTTATGGATTCATTGCTAAGACTATATCTAATCTTATTTATTATACCCTGTTCAAGAAATAGTTGTATTAAAACGTGTCTTAAAATCTTCGTCACACAAGCGGCTAATACAACATTTGTACAGCAGATTCTGTCGTTAATAACTCTGATCTCTCGATCGACGTGCCACCCACGTCTTTTGTTACAAATCCCTGAAAGCAAATCTACTTTGAAGGTGAGAAGGCGTCAGACGCTTGTTAGACGGCCCAACGCCTCCGAAGGTAATGCTCCGCGCGTTTATTTTCTCTCATGTCGATAGATTTTAGACCTGTATTGTAAATTAGATTCAGGCGGCGGTACGGCGTGCATTACGCGGTCCCTTGCCTTTCGTTAAAGGCAGACACGCTCGCCTAAATACTGAGCTTCAGACGTGAATTTATCTAATGTGAAAATATTTTTTATCAAAGGATTTTAGTTTTCTCAAAGGGTTTGAAAGCGTACCTAAAATTAATTCAAAGACCGTTGTAATGTTTATTTTTAAACGGTTGAAAAATTATGTAAATAAATGTAGAGTTTTAAAATAAAATTTAAAAGTGAAATACATAGGGAGTACACGTTAATAATGCTAATAAAGTCGCAATACGAGAAGTGTTAATATCTGATTACGAGTATTGCGACTAATTGGGTGAGAACCGCAAACCCCAATAGTTATCGGACTTGGCAGGCCAATCGTAATTAAATTAACCACAAACGTACCTTACAAGTTGAATGACGTCAAAACAATTACTTCCACTTTAGTGTTGAAAATCTCGAAATGCAAACAATCTGAATAAGATCTTCAATTTATTGAAAATCATTTTCGTTTATCGTATTTGTTGTTCTGCCAACCATCACCACTTAACCCTTTTAACGCCTGGCGTGTTTACATTACCCTGAATTAAAGTTAAAAACATTTGTGTGTAAATTCTCTTATTTAACTCGTTCAATTATTCCCAGCTGCTTATCTCGACAAGCGAACCGTGCGTCTGTTTGCAAAGAGGCCTGGGAAAGACATTTGCGAGGTGTTTACAGCACACGTATGTCGTACGTTGCCGGAGTCTTTTTGTGACAGTCTCTTTGTTTGACGGTATGTGGTGTATAAAAGTTATGCTTAGGATGTGTTACGTAAGTTTTCAAATGTTTACATACTCTGGACTAACAGTCGGATACTCGAACGAAGCTTTCAAATAAATCCCGATTACACTTTGAGTTTTCATTTAGTACAATAAAATTTACATAATAGCGAATACGCAGGTACCTAGTATACAAAGCAAAGCTCTTTTACATAAATTCTCAAAGAATAATAAAGATTCAATTTATTTTTTGCTTAAAAGTTCACTTCAAATAAACACGTTGATTAAAATACTTGGACACACACAAAAAAACATTTAAATACCAACCGAGCATTAAACATTTTATGCAGTATTTGCGTATTGTGTATGCCATAACAGTAGTGAACGCTTGTACACCAGAGGGCGTTGCTCCGTTCGGCATGCGCCGCCCGGTCGCAAGGACCCATTATCGCGGGCGAAGTGTTACGACCGAGTGCGACACAAACGGTTACATTTTGCGTCTTTCGTAATTTTTATATTTTTCGCTAAAACATGATTATACTGCGCTCAGTAACAATTATTTGTGATGGGTTTAATCTCAATAAGAATTATGTTTAGGTACCTTATTAACTATTATTAAGTGTTGTTTATAAAAACTGTGGAAAATAGACCAGCGCCAGCGCAACGTCCTCGTCAAGACTTTTTGACATTAAATATAATGTTTTGTTTTTAAGTTAATCTTATGAATAAAAATGACGGAATGGTCCCCATTTATATATTAAGACTAGCTGTGCCCGCGACTTCGCCCGCGTGGACTATATGGAGATTACCCGGAGATATGGGTATTATGTTTTTCCCGCGGAACCCTAATGCTTTTTCTAAAATTAAAGTAGCCTAAGTTACGCCTTGGAACGTCAGCTATCTGTCAGTGAAAGTCCCATTGAAATCGGTTCAGCCGTTTAGAAGTTTACCTCAAACAAACAGACAGACAGACAAAAAAAAAAAAATTGCGTTTTCGTTATAGGTATCGTATATACTTTCATACGCATTTGGTAAAAAAGTGTTATTTTGATATTAAAAACAGACACTCCAATTTTATTTATTTGTATGTATATGTATGTATGCATGTATAGATACCGCTAGGTATGCGTTGAGACAAATATCTTAAGAGTGTAAATATTTTTTTTCTTTGAGTTCTCTCTTTTTCAACGCGACGCCATTCGCTCTCCTAGTCCCTAGTAGGTTTAAAAGAGTATTTACATACTCTATAAGATTGGTATATGGACATTTTGACATCTATTGCTCTGCAGGCTCATTCCATTTACCGTAAAATACTTGAAGCTGCCGCTCGCACGCTCGCATTTGGAAATACGAGAATGGTTGCACGTTTTGCATAGCGTAGTCTTAAAATGTTATCGGACCATATTCCAAGCGGTATTTGAAATTGGACATGAAAGCGCATCTAATACTAGAGCGTGTACATTGAGTTTGAACCCAATATCAAGTGAATTGGGTGTAATTTAATTTGGCATAAATATTTGCATTTAGATTTTTTATTCGTAAATGGCTCAGACAATCGCGATACTTAAAATAATAATTAACAGCGATACTGATAAATGAATCAACATTAATAAAGAATGTTTAGTATCTAGTCTTTATTACCAGCGTATAATGTTTCGATTTCCCTGTCTACGTTCTCAAGCTTTCTTGCTTCTTAACCATAATGACGTAACAGTGAAAGTATAGCATACTATAGCTCTTAACGCTATTAGCCTTGAACCCAAAACCTAAATGGCCGGCCAATTTGGCCCATCCGCCGCCTGCCGATCCCAATCGCAACCGTTCATAAATTACTTTTATACTTAACCTACGTACGCCATATTGGGTCGTTAAGACTGAAGTTTTTTAGAACAATTGAGGCCGACCCATCATACATATAACCGAAAAAGGTTGACGCACATTTGTCAATAGCCTGGTGCTTTGACAGGCCGCCCTCTTCACTGAGAGGTTCCGGATTTGATCCCCAACATAGCCATTACACTAAATGCTTCTAGCACAAGCATTTAGCTGCGTTGACGAGACTACTAACTAACATGTGATAATCTCACACTGCTGGTAAATTTTACAATAGCAAAAACAATTTAATGTTTATTGACTTCATCCTGTGATCCTATTAAATGTAAAACGAAGTTGGAGTCTAATTCTATTATCGGTAAAAGTATATATGTTAGTTCTGCATTTAGCAGTTTCATTTTTCTAGCGTTACTATAGTAAATTTTCTTCAGATATATAGATAAAAAAGTTATTTCTTATGGGGTACCATTCTGGGTACCATTCTCCAATATTTCTGCACGGATACTTTTATGGGAATCTATAAAAAACAGCCGAGGGCGAGTCTTCGCACGGATCATTTCGATTCGCCCGTATAGATTGTAAATTGGCCGCTGCAACCAGCCAGACCGAATATAAAAATTGGGGATACTCGTGGCTGTATATTGGCAGCCCTTATATGCAAGGTTATTACTTCCACTTTCAGCATTTTTAGCAAAGCCAGTTGTGACAAGATAAAATGTGAGATAAGATGATTCTCTCTTATGAATTACGAAATCGAGAAAACAGACAAATATTCCATGAATACTCACATTTTTAATAGATTCGTACTTAGGTCAATTTTATCTTAAAATGATGTTTGAAAGTGTATAGTAAAATAGTTCCACTACCAAAATTCTCCGAGGGTTTAAATAATCTCACATGGCGTGCAACCCACCAGGCGTGCAAGGTAAACAAATACCCTAATCTATACTTTTTATACAAATCAAAAAGATACATTTTTTCCACCTTCCACTCTTAAACGTTAACCCTTTTAATGCAACCCGATCGTTCCATTAGCTGCAAAAGTCTTTATATTCTCTCTGTATATCGCTCAAGCAAGACACCGGCCGCGTCGGCGTTACAATTGATCGTGTCAGGATAACTGATACGGGCTCAGTTTAAGGGGCGGGGTCGCGGGGAGCGGCGCGAGGGTTGAATGCATAATTGGTCGTCGCGGTGACGTGGGCGATGTTGCTTTCCCAGATTTGTGCCTGCTGAGTATGCCAAAAAGTTCGGCACACCTAAATTTAACGTACACGACATATTGTTGGTCGCTGAAAGTTTGTCTAAAAGTACATACATATCGAAATTAAACTATTTTACGGATTTTATCGCGTTTATTTACTATTTTATTTTCCCGACGTTTCGGCTGCTTTACAGCAACCATGGTCACGGGGGGACTGAGGTGTTAGACGTCCTGATGTCATAGTTAATAACTGGGGACCCTCATATTTAGTTGTTGTTTGCGGTCCGATCCACGCAGAAAGTGCTTACGGTGTCCTGAGGTCTTGCAATGGTACACTTGGTTTTGGATTTAATCATATTGATTACTGGATCCCAAGTTGGTGGTAGCACCCAGCCATCTTCCCTATTGAAATTAGGATGTTTTTTAATTTCAATGGCCTCACGTATCATCCTTGGTAGGAGTCGGTGTTCTTTAGCGAGGATATGCGGTTTATCAAATCTGATATAATGGCGGGTGCGGTCCTGTACATGTTCACAGATTGCAGACTTCGTGGAGCGTCGGTGTTTCACGTCAGCTATATGTTCTTTTACGCGGGTTTTAATTGATCTTTTAGTTTGTCCTATGTAAGAGAGCCCACATTCACAATCGAGTTTGTATACCCCTGCATCTTGTAGAGGAATGTGACACTTGACAGGTGGTAAAAACTGACTAATCTTCTTCGGTGGCTTGAAGTAAGTTTTGATTGAAGCCCGTTTCAAGATGTAGCCAATCTTGTCTGTGACACCTCTTATGTATGGTAGTACAGCAGGTAGACGCTCAACTGTGGCTGGTTTCACTCGGTCACTGTGATGGCGGCGTGGGACCCGAAGCTTGTTGTCATGCAATACTTGCTTGACGTGGTGGATCTCGGCAGCCAGGTGTTGCTCATCACAGATCCCTTGTGCTCTCTGAAACAAAGATTTACCCACGGTAGCTAACTGTGTTGACAGACGGACGGACGGACGGACAGCGAAGTCTCAGCAATAGGGTTCCCGTTTTACCCTTTGGGTACGGAACCCTAAAAATGATGCGTCACAAAGTTTTATTTGTGCATTCTTATGAAAAGCTTGTGAAGTAGGTATGTCGTAAAAACAGCTAACTTCTCCACGTTTTGAAAGTTTGTGAACTGCAGTCCACATATTATGAACACTAGATGCAGCTAACGAACTCTGAAAACAAGTATAAATTCATGTGAATATGCTGAAAGCACGTGGTGAATTAGCCAGTTACTAACTTGTCTGAAATTATTCACGAAAGCCTTTTATTTCAGTGGGCACTGAATATTTTCTTGTTGGTAGGTAAATACTTTTAGAAGAAAAGAGTAGAAAAAAGCTTCTCTGATAATATCGTGGCACTTTAATTAAGAAGTAGCTGACATTATTTTCATTAGGCATACGCCTTTTATAAAGCTAAAAGCTATCTTATTTTTTGAATCCTTTGCCAACGCAAATAATTTGTTCTTTTGTGCCATTTTCATTTATTTTACCATTTACTTTTATCGAAGTCAATATGTTTCATCCAAGTTCTCTCGATTTTTGTTCAAATTTGACATATTATTTAAAACAAAATTGCAGCGGTGTATTGCATTGCAAGTCTACAACTTAACGGCTGCTTAACTTCATCTTATAATCTTGGAGAGCACGCCGAGTTCTCTAAATAACGTCAAACTTAACCCAAAGTTTTATAAATTAACCGTTTACCGCTGAGTAATTGCATTGATTGGGGAAATGCCGCGTGATTCTATAAGAGCCCTCTCGGGTATCAAGTTTCGCAATCAAGTCAATTAAATTAAGAAAATCCATTTTTTAATCCGGAAATAGATTTTTGATAACAACCATTTAAATTATAACTGTCCATTGAACACCTAAAGTTGTTTAGTTGTAGGTTTTGTTCAACAGAATCGATATCAATATAACTTTGAATTTTTGTGCAATTCAAATTAAAAAGTGCTATCATAATAAATTCCGTGATAGTCTCGTCAAGCCTTCGTCAGAGGTGCACGCTATAACTTTTCCCGATGGATCAGCGACCGCGCCACGCGCCGTTTAATTGACAATTTGCATATAAATAGGTGTCCCGTAGACCGACCGCTTGCAGCGGGAGGGTTGGGTGATTAACGGTCAAAAACCTAGACCAACATTGGATGCCAATTAGTGGCCTTTAATTGTACGATAGGATTGTTTTAAATTTATTGGCGTTAAGTACATTTAATTAATTGTTTGATTGTGGTCAATAGGGTTATCAGTAGTCCTATATCATTGCGTACAGTCTGAAAGACGAGAGTATACTACCCCTGAACAATGGCCTGCGGTTATCAGGGCCACTAACGTAGCTAAGGAGTGCCTATCCTAGCTATGATATTATTGAAGTCTGCCATTTAATAACATGAGCAAATGATTTCGGTACGCTTGTACCTAATTATTAAAAATACCAAAAGTACGTTCAATAGATAGATAGATGGAGTACTCTTTATTGCTCACCAAATTGAGAGACAAAGAAAAAAATATGAAAAAGAAATGACAAACAAACAAAATTATAACATTCATAGGTCTAAATAATAGTCCAAATTAGGTCTAAATAAATTTAATTTGATCGAAAGATTATGCTATATAGATAGCTACTTAGCACAAACTTACCCAATAATTGATTCATATCGACGTTTTAAACCTCATTTTTTAAATTACAAATAAACCCTTCAAATGTTCCAATTTCTATCAGCTATGTTCGCAGAATAATTGTCGCAACGTGCCGGGGTGCGGCGGACCGAACGTGAAAGGGTTAAATGAAAACCCCGAGGCGTCTCGCTCGCTACACACCCTTGAAATGACATAATTAGGACCTATTTTGAGTATACACATAGACATTTTCGAAATTGTGTCATTACTTTTAGATATTTTGAAAAGGTGGCACTAAATCCCCAGTTCGAATAAAATATCATAAAACCATGTCTTACATAAGTTATTATTAATTGCAAATTTCTAACAGCTTCCAAAGTTTTATGAAGAAAACGTGACTAAAATTTCCATCACATCTGAAATATCAATAGAATATTTGAGCCAGTATATAAAATAAAGCAAACGCAGGCTTAGTTATTGTGTAAGTTATTTCTCTACGTAATTTTATTTAAAAATGCTAGTTACAAAATATTCTACATATGTATTTTATTACAGATGACTTGGTGTGAACATAACGCCTAAAATACTATGACAGGTTTAATCCAACGCAATAATGTTGGCAGGCGACAAGCTTGACGGAGCGCGAGGGATGAATGCATCACAAATGAACCGGTTAAGGCTCTGAAAATATAACATCTAGCGACCACCTTGGTCCAATGACGCGCCTTAAATGTAGGGTTGACAAATTTAAAAAAAAAGATGTTATAATGACATTTAAAATGTTCTTAAATACATATCTAAAATTTAAAACATAATCTTGTGATAAGCCAGAATATATATTACTGTCAGCTTTCGTAATTTCAGTCTGGAATCCAGTTCGTCTATACTGGTATAATTTAGTTTTTTTATACATTTTCATAAGTGCCTGTATTGGTTTATATGAATAAAAAATATTCTGATTCTGATTTATATAAGCCTCGGAAATTGCGACAGCATAGCCAGCTTGATAGGAAATTTGCGTGTGACTCATCATTGGAGGGAATCTGAAAATTAATTTCAATGGGACAACCCTACTAGCATAGACTAGAGGAAGGGAATAATTATTCAAAGTGTAAAACACTTTGCATAATCCGGATAAAACAAACACCAAGGAACAGTGCGCTCTTTTGCGTTAGGTATTCGTTAGATATTAGTATTTTAATAACGGCTTAGTTTAAACACTATGCTACTAATATTTATCGAATGATATACTTTCTATAATCTAAAAAGACAATTTTTGCCAAATTGTCTCATGCCACAAAAATCAATTCTTGCATGATTGACATTATTTCGTTTCGACATAATATGTGTGTTAGAGATAATGTCGATCGTGCGCCAATTGCCCCCCTAATCTTTTTTTTTTTTTATAGCCTATTTTGTGTCCCACTCCTGAGCAAAGGCCTCTCCTTTAATCCTCCACACACTGCGTTCTTGTGCTGTTTGTGACCAAGTATTACCCGCAAAGGTGACTAGACGTCTTGCCATCGTCGTTTTGGTCTGCCCCGGCTGCGGTGGCCGTTGCTTGGGGTCCAATTTGTAGTGATGTTTGCCCACCTTTGCGGATCCATACGTGCCCTAATCTTATTACATTGCTAAATATCTTAAAATGAAACTAGAAATGGTTTCCAAGCCATTGCAGATAAATTTTAATTTTCATAACTTCACAGCTATGTACTTACAAATCTAGATTTACCGCGTCGGTTCTTCTTGTGAAATTCATACTGAGCTTATTATGATAATGTATACAGAGGGTAGTGCGGGGTGGGCCGACTCGCCGCGCGCCAGCACGGGGCCGTTCAATGAATGGCCGATGCAGTGAATAAGACCATCCTAGGATTCTAAGCTATGGTGGTTATTACCAATGACAGGGAAAAGGCAACCTTATGTAGAAAACATTAGTGTTTATTAAGAAAACTGTTCGCACTATCGTTGCATAGTTTTATGAAAACGCTGTAAATTTGAAACGATTGATTTTTATTGTTATGGGGTCAATGGCGCTTTTGTTCGGTTCCTATATTGAAAAAACGCCTCGTTTCGTAAATTTTTAGCGTAAGGCAAAACTGTTCCTTTAAAAAAGTTTCGTAAGTAACGCTCCAGTTGTATTTTCCGGAACGTTCCTCGTTTCTCAAAAAACGTAGGTTTAACGATAATTATTAGTTTTTATAGGAATGGATTATTCATTGTAGTATTGATTAAGTTAATAAACCACTTTCGACTACCGAAAAAGGTGTTAATAGGAAGTGGTACCTGTAACTGGAATAGATCGAGACCCCCTTTACGTAACCTACTCTACGCCTTACGTAAGAGGAACCATTATTCTATGACACGAATAGTATATTCTTTCATACATGATTATGTTAACTATTTTTTTGTGACAATCAATAATAAATACTGACAACAGTGATCGTTACGTTTCGTTCGCATAAAAAAAAAGATTAAGAAAAACATTTCAACGCCGAAGGCATAAATCTCTTTCAGACCATAAATCATTTGATTTATGATAGCAGGTCTTGCAATCACTAATATTTCTGTCGCCTTTTGTTTTATTACGAAAGATTGCTCTGTGTCAGGGCTGCCACTAGGGATATTAATGGCGTTTAATCTGTTTTCATTATTAATATATAGCATCTTATTTTATCTTTTAGATCGCACTGTGGCTAGTCTCTTACAGTATCTGACATATGATGATGCAATCAGTCGAACAAAATTGTATTGAACTAGAAGAGTACCAGGCAACACAAAACTCTCGAGTACCTATAATGATAGAATCATAACTTGGCGGTCAGACGCTCTTGCCATCACCACTAATAATGAATGTATAAAATGTATGAATTATAAATCCCACTAGAAATCTTCATACCAACCCTCCTTAACTCACAAAACTATTCGCCAAACTGTGAAAACTACCCTTTAACGTCAACAAACATTATTTTCCCGTCATCCCTCGAAAGGCGATGTTTGCGTTAATCTCAGGCTCAGAACCTCTGAAAAGACCTTCAGTGCGCCGTTGAAAGAAACGCAAATAGGTTTACTTGGTATATATGGCTCTATGTTTGTATATAAAATGAACAATTGATTCTAAGTAAAGATTGGGAGGGGGATTTTTATATAACGACTTTCCTTGAGGTACTCTTTTATAAAACGACCAAATAGATTGAAATATTTGTTAAGAATCACGGATGATTTGACCAAACCAAAAGTTCATGTGTCAATACGGACATTTTCAAATAATTAAATACTTTTAAATATAAAATGACGTCCTACTATTTCTATAATAATATTGTGTATAAACAATATGTGTGGAGTGTGAATAAATTTTGTTTGTTGAAGATTTTTATTCTTTTAGCATAGTTAAAAGTAGAAACGAACAAAAATTCTCTAAACTTATTGCCATTTGCCTACAGTTGGCTGTCAACTGCGACATATAAACAAACTTGGCAGCTTTTCTCCCCGACTTTGGCAGACTACGTCACATTTCTCTACGGCCATCATATGAATGTCATACCTATAGCAATTAGGTCAACAGCGTAAGGTCGGGATCTAAGTGGCTTTGCTTTGTACAGCATCCGCGATTTATATTTTTTAACTCCTCCTCCTCGCGTCGTGCTCCTCATTACTGAGGGTCGTGATTCCCCCATGGAATTATTTTCTCCTTGACTGTCTTGCGCCACCTGTGCCTATTTTTTAACTATACTATTATAAAAATATTATAATTATTACGAATTAAATGTTATAAAAACTTAGTACTTAGTAACGTATTAATCCGTTATGTTGTTTACTCCTGTTTTATCAGCATTATATGAATTAGCTTTGGCATCACAACAAATTCAACAAAAGATTCATATGTGCAGTACAATTTAGGTCAGCAGCGTAAGATCCTAGCAAAAAAGTTGTTAAGATTCATTATTTGGGGAGAGGGCGCTTCAACCATAACTACGATTATTTGCGCTACGAGCTACGTGTGTTTCGTAGTAAAAGGCCTACGCGTTACATGGATCATCTATGCTACGCGCTACGGCGTAGTGCTAGGAATTTTACCTATGGTGATATCATAGACGCATATTCAATTTGGAGAAATGCTCAAATGAAACAACTTTTCTGATAAATTCAGGTTAGTGGCCTTAAAAATTCGTCCCGTCAATACAACATGAATATTTTAGGTAAAATTCAATAAAGCGATTCCATCGTCATGAGTTTCTCATTAATTGATTAGAATCAGAATCAGAATATTTTATATTCATATAAACCAATACAGGCACTTATGAATCGTCAATAAATAGTAAAAATAGTATCTCTACCACCCATTCGGAATGCATTTCCTATGGAGAAGAATGGGCAAGAAACTCCATGGTTGCTTTTCTATACATATACATACAAATAAATAAAATTGGAGTGTCTGTTTGTAATATCAAAATAACACTTTTTTACCAAATGCGTATGAAAGTATATACGATACCTATAACGAAAACGCAATTTTAATTTTTTTTGTCTGTCTGTCTGTCTGTTTGTTTGAGGTAAACTTCTAAACGGCTGAACCGATTTCAATGGGACTTTCACTGACAGATAGCTGACGTTCCAAGGCATAACTTAGGCTACTTTAATTTTAGAAAAAGCGTTAGGGTTCCGCGGGAAAAACATAATACCCATATTTCCGGGTAATCTCCCTAAAGTTCACGCGGGCGAAGTCGCGGGCACAGCTAGTTTCAAATAAGGATTTAATTCTTTTTAAATTGCCAGTCACCGTTTTTTATTATATGACGACTTCGTGTCTTTTAAGGGCAACTTGTGAATTATGATCGTAGATGGCGCTGACGAAAAATACAAAAATGCGCTTCTGAATACGTCAATCAAATACGTACCGATAGCGTTACATAGGTATCCCACTAATGTGCGTGTCCAATGCTCATTATTTAGGCGTCACTTTGATATAATCTACGACAATAACGCCAATGTAAGTGAAACCAATGGAAAGCCGCCGCCCCGTCGGGCGGAGTGTTTTGGGTGTAATTTGAATACAATATAAGGTTGAGGTTCTGATGGTAGATATATTACTCATTATATTTCACAGAAATTGTAAAAGGAATACCTAGTAAAATAGCAATCTAAGTACACTAATTTTTTGACCTTTAATAATATTTTAGTCAAATAATTTTATATATTTATAAAAGCACCGTGTTAACACGTTGCGACAGCGTAAAATTTTTCGTTGAAATAAGAAAAATATAACGTTATTTTTCATATTCCTTGTTTTAAAGCGTGCCTCTACTACTAGATGGTAAACTTGATGGAAAATTATTATTAACTTTCCTCATATTTTGTTTCAGATGGTGTACAATATAAACAATTGTGATTATCTTCTACAAAATGCATGTAAGAGACTTATGGTGAGTTTATTTATTACTTGTTGTAGAATACTCAACGTGTTATCAAATTTTCTCTTACAAATCTATTATAATAATGAAGTAGGTACCCTAAAATATGTTACAATACCTTTCGTAACCTAAAACGAATTTGTCCTTTAACCATTCGTTGCACTTAAACCGTAAATCAAAATATGTCACCGTCTACGCGAGCCCGAGCGCTCCTTGGCTGATTGCCTGATTGTCATCGATAGCTACCCAAAAAGTCAGATTACATTTAAAACGTACCCTGAAAAGAGAAAATAAAATGTGGGCCGGATCTCTGACCTCTATTCAATACGCTGTATCTTTAAGCATCGCTAAAGCATTTTGATTTATGCCATTTTGACGCACAACTATTCATGGTCAATTATTATACACAGACAGACCTAACCCATTAGACAATCCTGAGGTTGTTTTCATTCCGACAAATTACGTAAAAATGTCTTGCAGTTTCCATTACCCGGAACGTGTGTCTGCGAGCATTTAGCTGATGGAAATATATCCGTCAAAATTTTGGATGTGGTTTTCTGGATAAAGCTATTATTGGTTTTGTTTATACTTTATGTATCCATTGGTTTCCATCAAACGTCTGGTCTGAATACAACGTTTTTATTGAACTGCAAAAATAAAATTTCTTATTAATTGTATACTCAAATAAATTGTCACAGAACTAGCTGCTATGTTTTATACGGTATATTCAGACTGTACTTATAGAGATCAGTAGTGAAAAGAGAAACGAATTGTGGGAGCGAACGAAACGGCGGTGATAAATGGCGGGACAGGGGAGGTATGCCGACGGCCATTTTTCCACCCGCTTTCTTTGGCGGGAATTTTGCCCACTAATATTTTTAGCAGAATTGCCTGATGGCCAATTTAGTTGACATTGTTATTTTATTGGCCTCTTATCGTCATTTAAATGGGATCATATTATTTTTAAGACAGGTTACCTAGTATTCGTTTAGTTTTAAATTGAGATTTGTATTCCGTCATCGTTCTTGCATTCCGATGATGCAATTCAGGTCCGGTTGTCGATTACTTATACGAAAAATTTATCATGTAAAACTGAATTATTTTATGTACTTTCCTTAAGCAGTGGTAACCTAACCAACCAAGAACGCCCGCCTTGAACGTAAGGGGTGCAAGTTCAAATCCCAACCCGCACTGGGCCAGCGTGGTGGACTATGGCCCAAATCTCCCTCGTATGGAGGGGGAATGTGCCCGGTATAATGGCAATAGGCTCGCCCCCTATTACATTGGGACCAAAATACATCGGCGAAGTGTGGGCGCACTACAGTGCACCTCTGCCTACCCCTTCGGGGAATACAGGCGTGATGATGATGATGTATGATGTACTTTCCTTGACATAGTTAACTATTTAATTGATCACATTCATAAAAGCTGTATATATTATCGCACGACGTTTTTCTTGAGATTAATGTTGTGATAAGAGATCGCAATACTGTATGATGTATCATTATATAACTGATACTTACGTAAATACAATCGACATTTAATAGTATTACAGGAACTTTAGAACTATGACGTCATGTTAGACACAAACTTTTCAACTACAAGTCGCAAATCAGCCGTGTTCTCTATGGCCTAGTCATTAGTCATACGTCACAGCACTCCTACAAACTTAGTTAGAAATTCGTAATCTAGCTACTTTAGCTAAGTTCGGCTTAACTAGATTAATTAGTACCGAACAAGTTAATGCCAAGATTTAAATGAACACGCCCCATGTTATCTTACGTGACAGACAGTAAGTTGAACTGTACTAATGTTACTCTACTCTTACCATTCATAAAATGTTACCGCTGCAACAACACACACACACACACACACACACACACACACACACACACACACACACACACACACACACACACATACACTCATACACACACACACACATACACACACACAGACACACTCTCATGCACACACACAGACACACTCTCATGCACACACACACACACACTTTTATAATTATTTTCTTTTAACTACCATTTTAATTCTCTTTATTTTTAATTTCTCTTTTATGTGCCTACTCAAGCACACACAGTAATCTCACATGTATGTACTCTCTCTACGCAGAGGTACTTAATTATAGCCTAATTTTAAGTTTTAATTTTACAATTACTAAGATTTCTACATTTAGTCATGTTTAATTGTGTTTTGGTTCCCATGATACAGGCTCACGCCTAGTTTGGGACCGCTGTAAACCTCTATGTAATGGAAACTTCTGATAATAAACAATTTAGAATTATTTTTTTTGTACATAAAATACGACTATAATTTTGTTCAGACTACTACTTGTTTGCATTACATTTTGGTTCCCAGACAATTTAGCCATTACATAGGAATGAATCAACGGGGGTCAAACCTCGCCATCTTTATTGTATGCCGCTGTAGATCCCGGCTTATAAGACTTACAATGTGTGAAGTCTGTGTGGGCTTAGTCCCGTTTAATAATAAAATACATATATTTATTATTTTATTATTATCAATGTGTATTATAGCATGTTTGAAATTATAGGATTTGTCCTACTCAAGTCGATATGATTTTACATTGTTTAGACCGTAGTTATTTAGTTTGACCTACATTATCTATTTTATGAATACTAAACAAGAATAGGCTATCATTCACATCACAAACAAATACTTCAGTCTCCTGTTTTCACACATAAGTGATTTAATTCCGATTTCATTTAGGCAATATACCTAACATGACGCTAAAGTGAGCTTATCATTGAATATTGTAATCGAATAATAAGTCTGCAAAACTAAAACCATTAGTCGCTGTAGTATATGCCAAGGCACCTGTGGGTTATAATCGTATAATTACAATCTAATTACGTAATTTGTAAAACACCAGCGGCCTCAGTACGCCTGCCAAGATAAGACATTTTCTCACGGATCGTGACGTCATTTTTGTGGCAAAATCGTTACGTCTTATTTGCTAGCATGGCGTAAATATAAAATGGGTTTGACAGTTAAATACAACGTGTTTGACGTATGGATAAGATGTTATATCTTAAGTGCTAGCATGGGTTACCAAAATGTACCATAGAGACACGAATTTGACAGGTCAACGTAAAGAAATTTCTCACGGTCAAAGGCCGGTGATGAGAAAATAATTAGGCTGTAAGAAGTACATAAATATAGCATGTTATACACTATTATAACAAATAATACTTATTTTACTCCATCCTTCGCCAATATCAAGCTGACTACATGCAAAATTCTTCCGAAAACGAACACGTAAATTTATTTTCGTGTTCGACAAACAACAACAAAAAAGTGTAGAGACATTTCTATCTGTTTTATTTTCTTCCGAAAATCCCCATAATCCTACTCCACGTGATTTAAAATCCATATTTTACAAAAAATCTGTAGGTTTGAGGTTAGATTTTGTTTGGCATCATACTTTGCGTGCTTTTTGCCGTTTTACAATGTAAAGTTCTTTAAATTGGCAAATAAAAATAGTATAGTGCCCAAGAAATAAATTTTAAGCATAATACCACCGACCAAATGATAATACGTAAAGCTTCCGGCATAATAAAAAAGAAGCTATGCCCAAAGATATTTTTAATCTGTGCATAAATAATCTAATATATTCTATGATGTGTTTGCAGCATCTTTTTTCTTTGTAAAGCTCCGTCTCGCTCTATTTGTCATTTCAATGAACGAATGAACGAAAGATCGTAAACTGTGAGAAAATTTTAGCAGGCTGTCTAATTTTAAACATCTTGGAAGCCATATTAGCAAATAAGATACGGGAACGCAAGTTGACAAGATGTTTTAGGGACTTGTGAGAAAACATCTTGGCAGGCGTACTGAGGCCGCAGGGGTTCAAATTGTCTGGCCCAGGTTGTTATTTAGTAGGCAGGCAGGCGTGAGTTGAGAAAAAAGTTATGAATGTATTAATAATACTATAAATGTAAGCGTTTTATCCCAGCATACAGATTATAGTATATTATTATTTTATATTACATAATTTGACCTATTTCGTTAAACCCTATCTTCATTCCAAAATTTTATAAATTGTACAGTAACAAGTTTCATGTTGAAATGAACTATAAAATTAACGCTGCCGCCCGTCTAGAATTATGTATTTTAGTTCTAACTTTAGTTAAGGTTCTTAGGATTTATAGACTAGCTTGATATGGATCAAAACCTTTATATAAGTACTCGCTTGGTGAGACTTCCTTTGCATATGCTGTGTAAAACATTTTAAGAATCTGGTTTTTTTTAAAAAGTAGGATTTTTTATTAATATTTCATCCAACACAGATTATAAAATCACCGTGGCGCCCATTACTTTTTGCCAACCATTATTTTTTCATAAGTCAAAGTAAAAGCATAAGTCTTCAAGCGGCACTTGACGCGTTGCGATTTAAACCTTAACTTCATGTAAAGAGAGTAGTAACTTGAAATACCAGTTTGTTCTACAGTGCATTTTGCATTCATTTCCCAGAGCGATCCGAGTGAGTTAAACTAGGACGGTACTTTATGGGGACGAGATTACAAATTAAATGCGCCATGTCCCTGGTCGGTTCGTACATAGTTAATAGCAGTGCACAGTAGTTTAAGAAATGTTTAATAGCCTAGAGTTGTCACCAAGCCCCAGATTGGTACTAGAAGTTGTAGAGATTGAACAAACAGACCTTAACTGAAGTTGAGCTATTTGTATAATTGAAGCTGTCAAAGTGTAAACGAAAATTTCGTCCATTTTCATGTAACGGCCGTCACAGCATTTCTGGGAACAATAATGCCTAGTAATTTCATTATAAATAATGTGATGATAATATGGATATTGATAGTGATAATATTGAACGGAGGCAAAAACTCGGAAACTTACGACAATGTTTGTTACCAACATCGATCGAGACTGCAAATATTTACAATTCATAACGGAACTTATCCCCGTGCCTGTAAACCACATTACACTAACAAACAAACTACTGGCGATACTAGCACACTGGCATCTGGCAACTTGCCAGAGATACCGCCGTGCCAGTGGTGTGCTACTGCCAGTTATGTGCCAGCTTTGAAGCTGCGTGACTCGGAATTTAGCCTTTGTTCCATGCGTTACATTCAGTAATCTCGATGTACTATGAAGTTGACTTTTTATCACGTTTTCACAATAGCCAATTATATGTAGATGTAATAATACTTAGGATTACGAAAGGGCTCTGCCTTTCGCTTCACGCCTTTGAGAAAAAGAAAAATGGTAGCGGGTTATTGAAGCACACACATGCCATAAAGTTATGAAGCCAGAGGAGTGAAATTGCATAACGTAAATAACTTAACAAAGGGCCCAATTGTAATAAGTTGAGATATGGTTTAAAAAAGCCGTATTTTTTTCTGATTCAAAATATTAAAAAATCTGCTCAATTCACTATCCGGGCGACGAGAAATCATAAAAATAAGTTTATTTCACTGAAGAAATAGAGTATCGATTACAATAATCGATTACTGTGAACGATTTAAACAATTGAACATAAAATACTTGATTGATTCAATCAAAATGAATACATACATTGTAATAATTAACAATAAAAAAAAACTACAATTAATATAGTAAATAACTGTGTGGCGTCCGCGATTCCGAACGCTCCACAAAATGTCGACGGACGAGTTTCCGAACGCCCGCGCACCCCAGACAGAGTGAGCACGTTCGGTAGCTCAAAAACAAATTGTGTTATTAATGATTAAGCACATAATTGTATTCATTTTAATATATTAAAATACACTAAAGTGGTTGAATTAACACCAAAACTGTATATTCAAACAAAATAACAATCACAGTTAAAAAATCAGCTGTTTAGTATCTAGGTTGTTGTCACTTTGTAGAATAACCACACTTTTACAAAATCTCTAATAATTGTGCTCTTAGATTGCCAAGATCAGCAAAATTTTCGGAGATGGTTTGATAATATATAAGCTCTTAATTGACACCACTCTCATATTTTTACAACTGGGCCCAAGAATGTATGAAAGCGTATCCGTCTCCTTTTTCAACGCGTTATTTTATAAAATACTAGCTGTGCCCGCGGTTTCACCCGCGCTAATAGTTACTTTGGCGTAGAGTGATGTTATAAAGTCTATGATTATAAGTCTATAATACCCGATTCATGTTCGGGAATTTTCCCGTTTTTGCCACATTATTCGTTGCTGCTCCGCTCCTATTGGTCGTAGCGTGATGATATATAGCTTATAACCTTCCTCGATAAATGAACTATTAAACACAAAAAGAATTATTCAATTCGGACCAGTAGTTCCTGAGATTAGCGCGTTCAACCAAACAAACAAACTCTTTAGCTTTATAATAATATATATATATAATAATATTAAAATATTAATAATATTAATATTGTTATGTTTTATGAATCGGGTATTATAGACTTATAATCATAGACTTTATAACATCACTCTACGCCAAAGTAACTATTAGCGCGGGTGAAACCGCGGGCACAGCTAGTAATATTATATAAGTATATAAGTATATAATTATAAGTATATAAGTATAGATAGTATAGATATACCTATCTGACTCCGCACTCCCAACACCTCTTCCACGTTCTACCAATCACGCGTCAGTTATATGATTGGTCGTGATTTCCTCTCCCAGGAGTCCGTTTACTCCGCCCGCCTTCGGAGCTGAGTGAGCAATGCGTTCACAACACCGACGGGAGCCGGCCGATGGAGCATCAATTATTCAGACGATATATCCAGCAGCTCTACCGCATACTGTTGGTGCTTATTCAATGAATATAGAATACCGCATCTACAGAAGTTTCATTCGACTATTGTATTTAAACTCACTGGATAACTTTAGAAATGCTGCGATAGAAAAAAAACTAAGAGAAATTCTGACAGTCATTTGTCATTTCAAAATATTATTGTTGGTATCATGCCCATCTTTATCACATTAATTACCCATTTTTATTTATATTGGCATTTATTGAACTCGTTGCTATACTATGCTGATACTGGCATAATTCCCGCTTCTCTCTTTATCCAAAAATATCTTATTCCATTATATTTAGAAAAAAAATAAGATGAATATTTGTAGGTGTAATAAAATGGCGGAAAACACAGCATCTTATTTTGGTGTTTACTACAGCAGTATATGACAGATTTTATAGCGTTAGTGCGACTTGAAACCACAAGGTAAGTCTCACTGCTACACTGGAGTGGTGGGAATTGTGTCGAGAGCTAGTGTCGAGTAATTGGAGCGAGTCAAGTTGCCCTGCGCGGTGCGACGCGACCTACAACTATTTTTTTTTTACATTTACATATATTACAAACACAACTCCATATTTCCGCCTTTTAATTAGGTACTTTATTTTTCGATCTTGGCAATAGGTTCTACACTCGTGAAACTAATATTTTTTTTAAATAACAGATTACTAGCATTGTGAGGTATCACATAACTAAAAATCCCGCTCGTTTGACCCTTTAACGATGCTAAATTCTTGTGCTAAGTGTCAGTCGTATTTTATTTTTTTATATTCCATATCATAGGTATGTTATCTGTTATATTAAGTGAGGTTGACTTATCAAAATAAAATGAGGTTAATTTAAAAACAAGGGACTAACGATCTCAAAGCCTTTTTAAAAATCCAAGATTCAATCAGATTACGCGCACTCTAGAACCAATATTTACTAGATCTTAATTGCTAAAGTTCTGTAAAGACTTGTTAGTAGCAATTACTGCTAATCCCTAGATTTAACTACTACAGGAGATAGTCTACGCAGCGCGAAATAAGAATTAGTGGTTTAGTAATTTATGGATAATATCGAGTTAGAACCGATCCGTTGAATTATTCTGTTGGCTTTTTGTTTTTAATTGAGTTCGTTATATAATAGCTTTGAACTTCTAATTAAATACCGAATGAAACAATTTGCAGACTTAAAAAGTTTCCCAAATGTCACAGATGTTCCCAATAAATCTTGTCCACTGCACACAGAATCTTAATAAACCTGCATAAATCCATCGCAGTCGTCATTCCAACGCTTATTGCGCAAATTCGCAGACGAACAGACTTGCCCATAACTGATGTACCTACATGACTATAAGCTAGGCTATAAATCTGTTTTCTACTACGGATTATTCACTGGGCTGCCTGAGGTTATATATTTATAGTCGGAATAGCTTTGGTAACAAAAATAACTTTTTTTTTCATAAAAGTCCCTGAATTTATAGTACCTTAGTTGTACTATTCGGTACATTACGTACGTCCTTTTTTTTAATAATTTTTTCCACACTATTTAACGCTGTTCAAACGTTTTATTAGTTAATATAATTGTAGTATTCATGTACATGTATATTTTTCTATACATTATGTTATGTTACGTATGTTTCAAAAATTTAAATAAATATTCTTTTTTATCCATTAATTTTGCTGCTTAAGTGAATAAACAAAAAAGTGTTGAAACAAATTCTTGAGAGAATTTCACGAGTATTTTTCAAGATTAATTCAAGTTCAAGTTCATTCAATTGAAGGATCTCCACGAGATTTCTCGAATATTTGAGGTGACATTTCTAATTTAAACTTGTGTATTGTGTACAAACTTCAAATAACTATTCAGTGAGCCGTCAACCCCATCTCATTCTGAGCCAGCAGATACAAACCTCTTGTTGTTATAGAGCAAAGCTATTGTTAACACTCGAAGCGAGAATAATACTAAATTATAAACTTTTTGCCTGAGTTTTAGTCCCACGTTGGCCGCCAACTTAATTGGTCAATGACATATTGGCCCCAGTTTGGGTACCAATTTAAAAGTGTGATTATTTGTCAACAGACGTAATCAGCTTAGTGTAGTCTTCCATACGGCTTCAAGACTGATCCTGTGATACCGGCGACGTGTGGAGCCCCGGGCTGGTGCAATCGAACAATAACACGCGCACGAGCAATATATGGACACCACTCCCACACTCTATAAATTTTCTAAAAAGTAAGTATTAATTGTGAAATCATCAATTAAAGTCTAGTTCATTATTTTATTTATAGTTTTAATCGTAATGGGTGTGCAAGCCAGCAATATTATAACTGATAAATTTAGTTTATTTTTAATTAATACAATATCGAATCAACAGCAACATCCTATCCTATGTGTACACCAAGCGATCAAGCGTTCTACGAATTAGGGATCTGCCTTACAGTAAGTATGTAATTGTCCCCAGGTAGGGGTGGTCCATGCCCCACGCGGCGCCCCCAGCCTGCGCCATGTCGGCCCCGCCGCGACACCCTCACTTCTACACCGTCGAGGTCGGCGACACGCGGTTCACAATCCTTAAGCGCTACCAGAACTTGAAGCCCATAGGATCCGGCGCGCAAGGGATAGTATGGTGAGTTGACAGCCCTGGGGAATGTTCAACGAGGATTTACGATGGAGTCTTTAACTTTTAGCTCCGGCGGTGCATCGTTGGAATTTCTAAATCCGTGTTATAGATTATGCAACACTCTGCGCGTGAATCGCGCTAATACGTAATAATGAAGTGCGGCGGATCTTCTGGTATTAAGGAAATTGATTCGGTGTAGGGGAATAAAGTGGAGTTTTAGACCCCCTATTAGGCATACGATCTGTAAGGAGTAAAGGTAAGTCCTTAAAACAAATCTGAATGTTTACCGCAATAGACCAAGATGAAAGGTTGCATATAATATTGTTTGCTTACATAGTTTATTATTTCAGCATACTTAGTTATGTCCTACAGTATTTTACAAACCATTTGCAAATTCAAGTCGTTAGGTTTTATTATTACGTATATTTATCAAATCAGAAGACTGGTGTTTGCTTATGTTGCTACAATTTACATACATACATTTATGTCCTCGTACAAATACACATTTTACGTTAAGCATGCAAATTAAACGGTACATTGTGAATTAACATTTTTAGTAAATGGTTTTGGTGGAAAAAAGTTCGTATCTGAAAGTGGCACTCTCAGTGTCGTAGCGGTAAAACGGGCATTTTTTCCATGTTGTATTTACAAAATGTATCGGAGCATGTCGAGCACAACAATGTTTCCGTATTTGCACTTGATAACCTTTAGTTTGCAATACGCTTATTATTGCACAAAGTCCTTTCTACAATCAGTAATTTCTTTGGCACATTAAGCTCCATCCCTACCATATCCAATTTCTATCCGCGTATAAAAATCTTGGTAACATTCAATATACGCTCAATAATTAAATGACCTACCACATTCGTTTCACACCTATTGAATATTTGGTGCTTACATTACAAGCTTGTGTTCCTCCAAGGCAACACAATGTCGCATTGCGTCGTCCAAAAATGTAGCGGCTTTAAATCGATAGTCGCAGCACAGGCACAACCATCCGTGTTGAATCTCTCCATTCATGAAATAACAAACTCTGCTAGTGTCTTCTAGTAAGTTGACCCCAGTTAAGAACTAGTAAGTTTTTATTAGGTTTCAATCCCTTAATCTGAACTACCTATATCCGTGTGTATATGTAGGATATGCAAATTAACATAAATTACTCCTGTTATGTCGCATTCTTACCTAGGTTCACACTTGTATGATATAAGCATCGCGAGTCGTAGCGTATCCGCGACACGTGAATGAACAATCGTATCAAGAATCGTCGCAAAGACGATGAATTCAAGTATAAATTCAGCTTGGTTTATAGAATGTAAATTTGGACCTTCGATCTTCATTGCATCACTGCACGCACATATGCATGTAAAAAACGCACTATACCACACTATTACCCACCCGACACAGTAGCTGCTTCAACACAATACACCAATTTATTATGTTTCTCTTTTAGCTGATCCAGTAGTGAATGTTAGCCGATTAGAGATGATTCAGTTTTACTCGGTCACGCTCGGTGACACGGTGTTCACGGTACCCACTCGGTACACGGAACTCGTGAGCCGCGGCGCGGGCGCGCAGGGAATGGTGTGGTAAGGACCGCGACGCCATCTTGCCAACATGGCGGCGCTCGGTTATGATTTCCCTCGCTTGGTTTTAGGAACTAATACTAAACACAGCCCTGCAACTGTCACTTTTGTGTTACGAAATGTGTTTTCAAAAGAAATTGTGTCCTCAATGTTGTCTTGGGCATGCATGGACATGTTTTACGTTGATAAAACATCAATCCGAAACAAAGAACAGCACAGTATTTCAATCGATTTCAATAAAAGGTGAAGTTCTCCATTCGGCCGATATGTTTTTCATAGCAAATTAAATTGTCTTTACATAAATATCAATTTCACATATTGTATTATGTTGAAGTATGTATCAACTTATAATAATGGGTACTAAAATAATATGAAAAACAACGTCAAATATTATTCGGATGTCAATAAATTGACGGAGAAGGGGATGGACTGCATTGGAGTCATGAGGTTGGATGTTGTGTGAATGAGTTATCGACCTTGCGGCTTCCTATGCCAGCTGTTGTTCAATCAGAGTATAATGTTCCAACCGTATGCCTCCGAAGCCATATAGCGTGACTAACATGTTTGCATAGTAAACAAACACTAACAAACCTATGTATTTATCAGATCGTTATTTATCCACATTCTGGAAGATACGCCATACCATTCCTTAACAAATAACACTGTTTTAATCGTCCGTTAATTTGCATGGCTTCTTAAGAAGAATTTAATATTAAACATATTTGTTTATATGTAATATATATAAAAAGCCAAAAATCTCTATCCTGTACTATCAATTTGATCGTCACCTATTGCGTGTTTTCTTTATTCATAGTGAATGTATTTCGTTATAGCGCCGCGTACGACACGGTGACACAACAAAACGTGGCCATCAAGAAGTTGTCGCGGCCCTTCCAGAATGTGACGCACGCCAAGCGCGCCTACCGCGAGTTCAAGCTTATGAAACTCGTCAATCATAAAAATGTAAGTCGAAAACTTAGATGGTCTTGAAAATATGCTTACATGTTTAATGAAGTAAAATCCAGCAAACCAATAACCTTGCCTTCCAAAGGCGTTTAAATATTTACATTTTATAAATTAAGTTGGCGCCCAACGTGGGACCAATTTCTATTCAGCCGAGGACTGGCTTGCAAAATTTTCGCACATTGTTTCATTGTCTTAGTTTCTGGCCTAGGATGTCTCGTACGCCTTCTTTATATAAACGGTTTACCAGACTCGTCGTCTGCCTTAACTTACTTTCCACCAGGATTACTACCTTCGTACTTTCATCCGTCAACGAATTTAAACTGTCTAAGTATTTACACTTGAGCTATCTCGGTATTTCCAGATTATCGGCCTTCTAAACGCGTTCACGCCGCAGAAGAGCCTCGAAGAGTTCCAAGATGTGTACCTGGTGATGGAGTTGATGGACGCGAATCTCTGCCAGGTGATCCAGATGGATCTGGACCACGAGCGCATGAGCTACCTGCTGTATCAGATGCTGTGCGGCATCAAACACTTGCATCTTGCTGGGATTATACATCGGGTGTGTAAACTGTGTAATTAAGCTTTAATTTCAAGGGACTTTTATGTTACCTTCTAACAGATGGCGCTTAATTTAATAATACCATTCTTCATAGTATTCGGGATAATTCTGGGTCGCAGTTGAAATATTTACACACAATTTCTTGTTAAGATTTCAAATACCTTATTGTAAATTGAAATTTAGATTACAATAACATCACAAACAGCATCAGGAAAAAAAATACTACATACATAAATAATTGAGACATTCGATTTAAAAACTTTATATTTGAGCATTCTTCTGATAAACAGCACTCTTAAATATGTCTTTCATCTATTTTACAAGTAAGTACTCTACCTAGCACCAGTACTAAGGCTTTTGAAACATTGCTGTAGGACTTAAAGCCGTCAAATATAGTGGTGAAGAGTGACTGCACGCTGAAGATCCTGGACTTCGGGCTGGCGCGCACCGCGGGCACTACCTTCATGATGACACCCTACGTCGTCACCAGGTACTACAGGGCGCCTGAGGTAAGCACAGCGTTTTTCATCTTCATCTTAATAATCAACTCTCAAAGTGCTGCCAATGCTGCAGTGTAGAGTCAAGTTTATTACCTGGAAATATCTCTAACAATCATTCTAACATAGTGTGTTTTAGAAAGTAACTTCTAGATTTACATATTATTAAATTTAATGTCTTTTTTATCTTATTCTTGAAATCATAATGATATACTGGAAATCATTTGATTGGCATCATATCAAATTTTAACTCACGTTTCGAGTCACGAACGGATATTGGCTTTGCTCATAGAGCAATACGTGGTTTGCTTTCCTCCGTCTTGGGTAATGGTAGGTCGGCTTTAAGGCTTCATTGCTTGTTACAGGTGATCCTAGGCATGGGTTACACGGAGAACGTGGACATCTGGTCCGTGGGCTGCATCATGGGCGAGATGATCCGCGGCGGGGTGCTCTTCCCCGGCACCGACCACATCGACCAGTGGAACAAGATTATAGGTATGTAATGTATCCCACACACACCGTATTCTCTCATGAAACTATCGTAAAACACTACTGGTCAATGGGAATTAAGTTCCTATGGAGAAGAATAGGCAACAAACTCCATAGTTACTCGCTTTAAAAATGATGTTAAACGGTAGGTACACCTATACACAGCAATAAGACTAGCAGATCTTCATATATAAAGCATAGTATCCGTTGTATACAGCATGTGTGTGTAACAATGCGAATATCCTTAGAGCAACTGGGCACGCCGTCGGCGGCGTTCATGGCGCGGCTGCAGCCCACCGTGCGCAACTACGTGGAGAACCGGCCGCGCTACTCCGGGTACACCTTCGAGCGGCTCTTCCCGGACATACTCTTCCCCAGCGACAGCAACGAGCACAATCGGCTCAAGGTTACCACACTCATTGAACACACTAATCTGTGTACTAATCCCCAAATGTTTGTACATAAGTATTTGGCAAGGCCACTGTAAATGGATCATGCCTTTCTATAACGACGGCTTCGTATGGTAAATATATCATCACGCCTGTATTCCCCGAAAGGGTCGCCATTAGTACACTGCAGTGCGCCCACACTTCGCCGATGTATTTTGTCCCAATGTAATAGGGGGGCAAGCCTATTGCCATTAAATGGGGCACATTCTTCCTCAATACGTTCTATAGACGTGCAAATTTCCCCACGATGTTTTCCTTCACTATGTAAGTATATTTCTGTGGGTGAGTTGTTATGGTGAGGATATGTGTGTCGGCAGGCGTCGCAGGCCCGCGACCTGCTGTCGCGCATGCTGGTCATCGACCCCGAGCGGCGCATCTCCGTGGACGAGGCGCTGCTGCATCCCTACATCAACGTGTGGTACGACGAGGGAGAGGTCAACGCGGTCAGTACACGCACTACACGTCAATAGAGTCTACTCCTAGCTCGAGCGTTTAGCTTCGTTGAAATAGCTATAGGGATTATAACGTTAATCTAAAAAAAAATGTTTTCAACAACCGATAAGCGATAACTAAAAATTATGCAAAACTACTAGCCCGCTTTTGTTTATCTAGTGTGTCTATAATTAAAATTTTGGTTGAAAACAAAGTTATTCGCGCGTGTTAAATGTCGACCGAAAATTGGTCGCTATCGTATCGGTAGGTAGTAAAGAAAGCGGGACAGTGTGGTAATATAGTTGATGTTGTCCCCCCAGCCGGCGCCGGCGTCGTACGACCACTCGGTGGACGAGCGCGAGCACACGGTGGAGCAGTGGAAGCAGCTCATCTACCAGGAGGTGGTGGAGTACGCCGCGCCGCCGCCGCCGCCCGGCCTCGCGCCGCCGCCAGACCACGCGCAGCCCGCCCTCGCCACATAGGTACACTGCACCACGCACTGCATACACACGCTCACACACAGGCACACAAACACAAACACACAGGCACACTCACATTCCCACATACACACACACACTCCAACACACACACATACACACACACACACGCACTCTCACATTCCCACATACACACACACACTCCAACACACACACACACACACACACACACACACACACACACACACACACACACACACACACACACACACACACACACACACACACACACACCTATACTATTCACACGGCTTCAGAAACGTGGTCGCAATGGCGGTCGGCGGTGGTGGCCGGAATTGTTTTTTTTTTATTTCATTAATTTATGACTGACGAAAATAATGTTTGCAGTATCGGGCAGTTTAGGGGGAAATGCAGTGTGCGCGGTGGAGCGAAGACCCGTCCCCGCGACTGCATTTGTCTTACTTCATTTAGTCTAAAACATCGACTTATTTTTGTTTTATTAAAGAATATGTTAGTAATTCCGAGAAAATATTTTTTGAAAGCAATACTAAAGTCTATGGTTTAAACTCGAGGTAATTTTACCAAGAATTGACCGAGGACCAAGAAGACCAAGAATTGACCCATTGATGACGCGGACATAAACAATCTGTCGTACGTGGGATCAAAGTCACGCACACATCCATCTTAATATTGGTCTGGAGCTTTCAAATAAGTTAAAAACCCTGTCTGCGCTTATATGGTCGTAGGATTTAAAGCACTAAAATGAAATTATCGTAATCGTATCAGTAAAACCCTGACCTCAGTAGGTATTAATTTCCTACGTATGTTCATTTTAATAAACACATAGTTTATATTATACATTACAGATTAATTTACACATTTATTTGGAAAATAAACAATATTGTTTTACTGACCTACTACTTTCCATTTATGTTTTAAAAAACTTGAAGAAAATAATAATACCTAGTCGTCGCATTGGATATAAAACTTCGATATAATCACAAAAAATTTTTGCTTACGTTCTTCTAGATCTTCCCGCAAAAATATAAAGCCCGCCATTATCACAGAGTAAAAAACATTTATTCCAAAGATGAAATAAATTAAAAATATCAGATTCGTTTAAATTTCTACCATATGTAATATAACGTACGAATAAATTTCGTTCTAGGTTTCAGCAGAGCTGTCCGCCGAGATCTAATTCACGATCTAGTAGAGTGCATGAATAGAAGCAAAGCGGCGCCCGGCGGCCGTGCGAGTCTATTTGGCGGGAAGGGAGCTTCATGTGATCGAATAAAACATGATGAGCATACAATAATTAACTGATGTATATATTTATCGTGAAAATGTTATGTGCAATACTCGACGGAGGGAAATTAAGTGCAAAAAAGTAAACAAAGTAGTTTGACTCGTTCATTTTCGTTTGTATGGAGGGTGAATGTTTCAGAGACTACGCGATACCATTTAGGCAGCATTACAGATAATAAATCGTAACGTAGCTGCATTAAATTTGTACTCTATTATGTACCGGTCTGTTTGTATTGTTTAAAAAACGTTATCGACTTGTCTATTTGTAGTTTCTTCCTGTTTCTTATGATATAAATAGCGTAAGTTATAATTTAATTTACCGATACAGAACGCTTTTATAAATAAGCTCAACAGTTTTAATTATCTGTTCCTATACACTCCACCCCATGTTTCGCGACTTTGGACGATTATTTTGCATTATGGAGTGCCTTTTGCGAATTGCTAATAAAAAGTTGGTGATTTTCAGCTTATGGACTGAATTTGATATGTTTGAATATTTTTGTAATGAAATACTTACAATATAATAATGAGTAAATGACATAAGTGTTTTCCTATATAATCATGCAATATTTTTTATCTATGGACTCTTTGTTTTTGACTAAATACTAAATGAATTAAGTAATGATAATAATTAATGATAGAGTTGAGCTTATACTTTTTATTGTAAACTAAATTACTTACTTATTGTTCATTTTAACCGTGCAATTATAATTCTTATTAATATTTTATTAATTAATTAAAATTGACACTATTGCAAATTTTTTCTTCGAATTCCAAAATGCCCACATCTAAACATTTAAAATCTGGTTATAGTAACAGTGCCATTAGCTAACTGCCATAGGTATTTGAGTATTAGTGAGTTTGTTAAGAATTTGCAATTGTGAAATGTTATGTGTGAATTATGAACGTGAATTATATTTTGTTCTTAGCCATACGCATTGTCTAATAGTTAAGTATTCAGGATTTCGTGATGTTCATAGTTTTTTCGTAAGTAGGTCCTAGTTATGTTGTTGATAATAATTACTGTATTGACTGTACGAGAGTAGATTAAGTACATTTCTACCTAATTAGTCTTTTAGGTCACCTCACACGTTACTGGAGAGAACTAGACCTTGAAATACGTAAAATGCATCGAGTTCTCGTAGACATTTCGTATTGTTGCTTCCAACATTGCAAAAATTCACGGTTACACCCATGTAATTAGCAACGGGAGTGCCGTTACTTCTCCTCAAATGATGGCCATATTGCCAAATAAATACGTAACGTGAAATAGTGGCTACTTCTGAAAACAAAATAATCGGTTTAACAAAGGCTTAACGTGTGAGGGTTTCGTAGGTTATTGTTTGAAACCTCACTAGGTGATATATAATTATGAATTAAGGGTAATAAAGAATCATGATAGTCTTACCGGATGGTTTCAGCGAATAGCACAATTTATTAGCTATAGAAATGAAAGCTGAACGACAGCATGTTGTCGATGTGCGCATCAAACAAAAATTTGTATTAACCAATAATAATGTTGATATGAAAGCAATAATATTTACATCGTTTTATATTCCTTCGCGAGCGATCATACATCAATTGTTTGTATATTTTTTAAATTAATTTCTGCTCTAAACATATCACGGACGATACAATAGATTTGCTTTCGACAAAACTCAATATGTAAATGATGAATGATCGCTCTTAAGTAAGAATGGTTGCTTTACTTTTGTTCCATGACATTTCAGGCGAAACAAATAAATGAAAGTAATCTCAAGTAAATAGGAAATAGTATCATCCCTACTGCTTGTGTCCCATGGCATCTACATCGACTGTTGACGTATGCAGTGTTATATGGGGTAGGTACATAAAAAGGGAGATACTTATTATAATGAATCTTCGAGAAAACAATGTTTAATATTTTTAGGTCTAGAATTATGTCTGTAAATATTAACGGTTAAGGAACGAAAGTGAAGATACCATACTCTGTGACCGTAGGACATTCTTTTTATCACTATTATAAAATATAAAACCACAACTGTACGTCCAAATTGTCCATTTATATGTTAATGTACCTAATACAAATTACAGTAATGTAATCATTAGAATGTATTTTAGTACACTTGGTAAACAAGGTGTTTAGGTAGTCGCAAATGTTGAGACGCAAGCCGCGCGGCTTTTAGCGATATACATACTTACTTGGGTTAACACTTCGATGACTATCTAAAAACAACTTATTTTTACTGTACACGTAAGTTATTTCATATTTTAACTGAATAAAATCAAAATGGTTATTATAAGTGTGTTTGATTTAATTACTTCTTATTTACTTACTTCCGGGTTTGATCATATAGACTAACCAACAGTTATAATAGGTAGAAGTACTTAACCCAGTTGTCCAGTGATGGCCCATTGCAACCAACCCATAGGCTTAAGCAGTAATGTTATGCTCATTGGTAATATAATCTGAGAGGTACATTATCCATGTTTTGCTTGGATACAGTTGCGTGTATTACAGTGGGAGCCTTCATCTCTGATAAGAGAACATCATCTAAACAAAAATCTACCCTATCACAGTACCCTAAGATATAAACATTTTTCTGGTGACAACATTCAAGCTTTTATTTTATATTTCGAACAAATAGAATTATGATATTTATGGTCTTATTATTGTGATTGATGATTATGATATTTTCGGGTTCTGAACGTAGGAAACATGGCCGCTAGACGCTATCGAATTATATGACATTGACACATGGAGATATTTGAAGAGAGAGACCAAGATACCAATCCTGATTCAATGGAAAGAGGCCATTAACACAAAAAAAAAAAAAAAAAGATACCAATCAATATTATGACAGATACATGGATTCATCCGCCATCTTTATCACTGTCATTACCCATTTTTATTTATAATGTGTATTTATTGTCGACTAAATACGATGGAGGCCATATCTTTTTAAAAAGTGAAGTGAAGTATTTATTGAATTTGTCTTTGCTATTAATTACTTGACATTGGCGAAATACTCGCGCTAGTCGCAGGTGAAGCCATTCCTCATCTTATTCCAATAAATTTCATCATTTCACTCATTTCGTAAAAAAGTAATATTATGACAAAGATATGGAAAACACAATACCAGCTCAAACGAGCAATTATATAATATGATACATCTAAGAAGACTAAGAAACAATTATAAAAGATTTGGCACTTGTGCCTTTACATTGAATCCAATTCAAGAAAATCGGAATTATATCAAGGATCTGTACAATTACAACTTCAGAATTGGCAGTATGGGTAAACCTTCGCTTGTCCTATTGGACGAATTAAACTACTACTACTGACATTGACACATCTTTGACATTAACAGATACACTGACAGGAATAGAGGGGGAGTTAAAAGCCAAGCGGGGGGAATAACTAACTATTTACTATCACAGATCACTTTTACTATAACAAAAATAAGGAAACGCGTTACGGCGTTATTGTATATAGCTTTCTCTTAACTTTGATTCTAAAATATATTTTAATTATTAACAGCAAAACAGTCTGTCCGGAATGTCGGAGAAAGACAAATCCAAGTCAAACGTGCAAGCGAAACATCTGCCGAAGGATGCACAAGTTATTATGTCCATTATGAAGGAAGTTGGCATCACAGACTATGAGCCTCGGGTCGTGAACCAACTCCTCGAATTCACGTACCGGTACGTAACATCTGTGTTAGACGACGCTAGGGTTTTTGCTACCCACGCTAAGAAGAAAGTTATTGACCTAGAGGATGTGAGGTTGGCTGTACAAATGCAGTTAGATAAGTCATTCACCAGCCCACCGCCGCGGGAGGTGTTGCTTGAGATATCGAGGGTGAAGAATGTAAATCCGCTGCCTATGATTAAGCCACACTGCGGGTTGCGGTTGCCTCCTGATCGGTGAGTTCATTCCAAATTTATGCAAAGAATTTCAATTCATGTACTTTACATTTTGTTGCTAAAAACTTTTGTGTATAACTAGTTTTGGTAAATAAGTATAAGTAAATGAAAGAATGCCCTAGCAACTGTATGTGTAAAACAGGTCTATCAAAAGTAAAATGTAGCCATTGTAACTATTTCTACTCTCAAACAAATAATTGTGTGCATTTGTTGTATTATGATTCTCATTATAAATTCCAGCTACTGCCTCTCAGCCTGCAACTACCGTCTCAAGCCGGCAACAAAAAAAATGATAGCTAAGACCACAATATCCTCAACACCGACCATCAAGACTGTGACCACTCCCAAACCAACAGGCAACCAGCAAAATGTTGTTGTGAAGAGGGCGCCCGGTTCTATTGCAAATGTGTCCAAACCAAATGTTATTCCTAAACCTGTTCTGAAGTTTTCATCAGGAAGTAAGGTGAGATTAATTAGGTTATAAAGGTATAAATCATGTGTTAGGGGTTAGCAAGCCAAAATAAACTTGTGTCATGTAATATATCAATGGTGTCATTTTCTTGCCTATGAACTAAGAAAATAGTTGTGTCATAATATATGGCATATTTTTGTCTTGGCACACATGCTAACCCTGCAGTATTCTTAAAGGGCGACTAAAGTGCACTGAAGCTCTATCTAACCCAACCTTATAAAATATATTCTTACTAATTGTAGAGTGTATACGATGAAATCCAATAAAATAGAAGACTAGAATTTTGCTGCCATTGTAATACCTTAAAAAATATGTATGACAATCCATTTGATTCAATCAATTTGGGCTTTATTGCTGCTTATTTTAAATTATATTAACAAATACTCCCAAATTAAAGAAAGTTTTGATCCATTGTTACAGGGTTACTTAATAATTATAGTAAAATTATTCTTTATTTTAATTTCAGGTGGTAGCCAAGCCAGCAGTCCGGGTGACAGCGGGCCCTTCTTCACATGGGCCCGTCAAAATGGAACTTGATGAACAGGGCTCCCTCAAGCGGAAACGAGAAGATGACGACTATGACACATAGTTATTATAAGTTTTAATTTTATAATGTTAAGGTTCAATTTGGTTTTTAAGTATTTCAATCATAACTTTTATTTCATCAACTGTATGATTTACTTAAACATCCTTTTGGATGGCATTAGACATGTTATGATGTGAGAAGCACAATATTGGTTTACCTCTCAACAATCTCGAATGCCAGCATAGACCTAAAATATTCTCACTACAAGCCACAAGACAAAAATGAACTTTAGGATTCTAAGAAAGTAATTACTATTTTTACTACATTAAACTGAGGAACGAACATGAAATATACGATAATAACAGGTCAATTAGTATTACTTGCCCTTCTGTATAACGGAATATTTCAAGAATCAGTTACTCCCATAGAATTATATACTTGATAAATATTAGTTACCTAAAAATGTTTAAGGGTATATTTGAAAAATGAAAATAAAGTTAAAAAAAATCTGATTTTAATCATGTAAATATAACATTAGTATAAATATGATTTTACTTAGACTACTCAATCTCTTGGCAACAGCACTATAAAATATAAAGCAATTATTTCTTCTCATACTTGTAGAAGCCCTCACCACTCTTCACTCCGAGCTTGCCTTCAGCCACCAGCTTGTTCAGCAGGGGGATAGGTTTGAAGAGAGGCTGATCGGGGTACTTCTTGTGCCAGCCATCTAAGATGAACTTGTTAGTGTCAAGACCGACATAGTCTGCCAACTCGAGCGGGCCCATTGGGTAGCCAGCGCCAAGTTTCATAGCGATGTCGATATCGCGGGCCGACGCATCACCTGGACAAAAATTATATTGCAAAATAAATCGGTAGAGACATGGTGATCCCGATTTACACAGTATGAGTGTAGATACGGGCACAGTTTTAACAAAACACACCAAAGCAGATCCACTGTTGAGCAAATGTACTCGGATATAAAATATTCATATATTACGTGCAGAATGAACATGTTCAGCATTCTACCCATACCCGCATTTATGCGTCGCGTCGAGATATCGCGCTCATATATACATAATTGAGATAATTTAATAATAATAACACTGGTGGGGACCACCATTTGTCAATTTGGGATCATAAATTCACCTGAACATTTCACTAGCCCCATTTAGATCACACCACTACAATGCTATTCTAGATGTGCCTTTAATTGCATGATTTTAAATCTAGGCACATTAAGCACATTGTTACTATAAGGATACCTCAAATAAATTAGAAAAAAGATCAGTATCAAAGAGGCTGCACTAGATAAAGAAAAGTGTTAAAAGCTCAATCATAGGACCAACACTTTTAAAATGCTTCAAATCGGTGAATGCTGCTAAGCACTGACCTCTTTCATATAGCCTTACAGCCTCACAGATGTAAGGCACAAGCAGTCTGTTCACAACAAAACCGGGAGTATCCTTGCATGTGATGCAGGTCTTTCCCACTGCCTTGCCCCACTCCATCATGGTGGCGTACGTAGAATCTGAGGTCTCTGCACCTTTTACCACTTCCAGCAGCCGCATGACGGGCACTGGGTTAAAGAAGTGGAGACCACCAAACCTAAGCAGGAAATTTCAAGATGAAGGCTTTAGCATTAGATTTTTATAACTTGTGCTAAATCAGAATTAACTTGATTTTGTAAAAAAAAATATCCTTACTTGTCTTTCCTCTTAACAGCAGAGGCAATCTCATTGATAGAGAGAGATGATGTGTTGGATGCAAAAATAGTATGGGCTGGTGCAACCTGACACAAAAAACATTTATACAGCAATAAATAATATTAAAATATGTTTAATTTAATTATATGCTCTATGTGTATTATATTGTGTGTGTAATATTCAGAGATTTGATAATTACCGCATCAAGTTTCTTGAAAAGCTGATGTTTCACATCCATGTTCTCAACAATAGCTTCTACCACAAGATCTGAAGTCTTCGAACCATCTACTGGGTCTGTAGAAGTCTTGATCCTTGCCAAAGCCTCGGTGGCGAACTTCTCACCTTCCTTAGGATTGTCCTTGTACACTTTCTTGGCAACTCTGCCAAGGTTAGCACCAATGGACTTTTGGGCTCTAGCCAGGACATCTGAGCTCACATCAACAAGGGTCACATTTTGACCAGCTTGCGCTGCTACCTATAAAATAATTATTATTCGTGCAAAAATCAGTGTATGCAACTGTAACGAAAAACAAGAAGAAGCTTATTGGAAAATGGAAATGCTTATTTTCATATTGTATATAGCAGGTAGATATTTTGGGTGCTCTGTTCAGGCATCTTGGTTACCTACCTGAGCTATGCCGGAGCCCATCAGTCCGCCGCCAATAACGGTAACATTTTTTATTACACTTTGTACCGCAGTAGTGCTCGAAAAATTCCTAGCAATTACTCCAAATTGGATCATTTTAATTACTAAATAATTTCAAAAGTTATAAAGAAAAGTACTACCTATTAAATTTAAATAGAAAAGTATAAATTCCAAAGTTCAATTCAACACCCAACTCAAGTTTGCACTAGGGGGGGGTGAAGTGGATGGCGAGTTGGCGAGGGAGGGGTACACCAGCTGTGCAGAAATATATTATTTTTACTTGTCTTGAATTTACCGATAAAGAAAAAAATTGCATTTATTAAAATAATTAACGATTATGTAAAGCTAAAAAATAAAGATAGTTAAATAATTATTAAGAAAAATTAAAAGCAAAAAGTTTCCTGGCAGTGTCAAATGTTATATTTTAGAATTTAGTTTCTGAATGTTTGCATTTGACAAGTTCAACGTGGTTTACACGTTCCGTAGTACGTGGTTTGTTATTAAACCGCACTTAAACACAGAGTCCTAACATTGTTAATCTATACTAATATTATAAAGCTGATGTTAACAATAAAAGTGATCAAAGCTTATGCTTAGCCTTATGTATTTGTTTATATATTTAATTTTATTTCAATACTGTATTTTTTTAAATTTAGATTAATAATAATAGTAAATTTTATTTTTTACGAGAGATTTAGGTGAATTGAAACATATCGCGATTTTATAAATAAACATTTTGAGATTTCCCCGATTGTTTTCTTAACAGGAAATATTTTTATTTTGTGAATATTTGCCATAATAAGTCATCAATATGTGTTGTGTAATCTCTACGTACAGCAAATATGTTTATGGCAAGTAAGTACCGGTTGATATGATTTTTATCTTGAAATTATCATCGTTCACACATGCTACTCACCGTCCCCGCCACCACCCGCCACACAATTCTGAAGTAGATTGAAGTTGTATTCATACAAGTGTAGCATCCATCTATTATACTTACTAACCCGGTTACCACTTCACTTCGTTACCGGCTTTCGCGAGGAAGACACAATTTATTTTTCAAAATGAACAAATTAGTCGGATTTTCGCGACATTTCTCGAGTTCTTCGTCTTTATACGCTGTTAAAACAGTAACAGTTGTCGGTGGTGGGCTCATGGGCTCGGGAATCGCACAGGTAAGATTATTTGGGTACCTACTTAGTTTTAAATTTATAAGTAGTTCCTGTGTAAGGTTAAAGTACAAGAAATAATTTTATTGTTAATTTATGTATGCAGTAATTATTATGGGAACTTATATTGTTGGAAACCTGCAAGTTTTATAAAGTACTTACAAGAGTATTTAAGTGTATTCAAGTCATTTAGGTGTAAAATTATGATGAAGTAATTGTACATTGTGCTGTATACATGTATTGATTTGTAGTTATTTAGAATAATGTATATTTATTAAGTAATGATACAAAAAGGTTCTGTGCCATGTTTTAGACAGTAAGTCTTAAATACAATTTCTCTATCACCTTTAGTTTTTCTAGGTGGCTGCCCAGGCTGGTCAGAATGTCACAATAGTTGATGTGAAACCAGAAATTCTGGAGAAAGCTCAGAAATCCATCCAGAATAACCTTACAAGGGTTGCTAAGAAGATCTATAAAGATGATACGGCCAAGATCCAGGGCTTCGTCAAAGAATCCTTCGATAGGATCCAGGTGTCCACCAAGTTGGAAGATGGAGCCAATTCTGATTTGATAGTGGAAGCCATTGTTGAAAAGCTGGATGTTAAACAGGAACTCTTTAATAAACTCGATCAGGTGAGGTGGGATTTTATCAAGGATTCTTATAGGACATCAACCCAGACCACCATTAAATTCAATTTGGCCAATAATATCAGCTCTTAAATATAAGAAGGGCTCTCAGTGGCTTAGGTCTTGTTAGCATTGACAAAAACAAAACTGACACTTATGGTGATGAAAATAAGAATGTTAGTGATGTGGTAAATGGATTATTTCTATAGATGTGATATATTTAAAATATTGTTGGGTGGCAGGAAAAACTCATTAAGTAACAAAAGAAAACAATACAGTACCTAATTTGAATTGTAATATTTTTTTTTATGTGATTTCGTGATTTTTGCTTCTTGAAATTCTGTAATGTAATGCACTCATGGGTTTGATGACTTTTTCCTCGAAAAGTTGTTAATATTTTAAGGTACTTAGTGTAGAAAACATCTTTCCTATTATTTGTACTTTTTGAGTATTTCTGTCACTGGATGATATTTAACCAAACATACTTATGATAATGGAATGTCTAGATAATGGGTCCACAAGAGTCCATGTTACATTTTATCAATAGACAAACTTTATATGGTATATTATATAGATAATAGATAATTTAAGGATATTGATAATTTCTAACATAACAATAATCCAATAATTACAATTCATTGTAGCTAAGGTGTAAGTACAATATAAAAAAAAACTACGGCCCTTTTTAACGTCCCACTGCTGGGCACGGGCCTCCCTTCAATGCGAGGGGGGATTCAGGCCTTTGTCCACCACGCTGGCCCAGTGCGGGTTGGCAGACTTCACACATCGAGAACTAGTCAAGTTCCCTCAAACGTGCAGGTTTCCTCACGATGTTTTCCTTCACTGTTTCATAGCAAGTGGTAATCTCGGATGTAAATGAGATTCGCACATGAAACCCAGAGGTGCGAGCCGGGGTTCGAACCTGCACACTTTGATTTGCAAGGCGTGCGTTCGACCACTCGGCTACCACTGCTTGAGTACAATATTATCGCCCCAAAGTACAGTGACTCGCCAGATATCTCCAGACAACATATACTCACTGTATGTTCCCAAACCAAGTAACCCTTGTACTATGGCTACATACAATAGACTGGGGGCGAAGGCCTTTTCTGAAAGAAGCCACTGATGGGAATCCCGGTGCAGTGAGCTGAATGCCTTATGCTTACACTAATCAACCAAGCTAAACCACTTTCTACATAGATGAAACATGGTTTAATTATTGTAGTTGTCTTTTAGGATTCATATCCAAAGCTGTGATAATTTTCATGTGCGAATGTCATTTTCATCAATGATTACCACTTGCTGAATGGTGAAGGAAAACATCGTAAGGAAACCTGCACGTCTATAGAAAGGCGTGTGAAGTTCACCAGCCCGCACTGGGTCAGCGTGGTGGACTATGGCCCAAATCTCCCTCCCTATTACATTGGGACCAAAATACATCAGCGAAGTGTGGGCGCACTGCTGTGCACCTCGTCCTACCCCTTGGAGGAATACAGGCGTGATGATGTATTTATTTATTTGATCTAAAGCTGTATGTTGTGTTTCTTTCTTAGTAAAAAGTTTATATGTAAATTGTGTTACAGCTGGCGCCCGCGCATACGATTCTGGCCACCAACACGTCCTCCATATCGGTAAACGAAATCGGGGCCGGTATTAAGAGGAAAGATAAGTTAGTTGATAAAAAATATTCCTACCTCATCTATTGTCTACATTGCCTTATCAGTTAAGATAAATGAAAACCTGAAGTACCCAACTTACCTATCTGTGTTGCCCTATTGACTTTGGCCATTTTAAACATGATTCGCCTTTGTAAAAACAATGGATGGAATCAGGCGTAATATTGCGGAAATCCATTGTTAATACAATTGTAGAGAAGTTGTATTTGTGAAACAATTTTTTAGTGTTCCGCACTTAAAAAGGAAGGTTCACTTTACACCTGTAAAGTGTACACCTGTACACCTGTAAGGTTCACATTGTTGTCCGTCTGTCTGTCTGTTTATTGTTATGAACCATATAGTTCTGCAAGCAGTTCAACATACTTTTTGTGTAGTGTAAAATATTTAGAACTGACTGATCACCATATTTAAGGTGGCCCTGTCAACTAAGCCCAGAAGCTACAAGTAGACACATGCTTAATTATTTATTTGATAGCAAACAGTTTGCTATGCCTATCTGTTTATTAAGAGATTTAATCATATCTTATCAAGGCTTGACTGTCCCACTGCAGGGCAAAGGCCTCCCCTCCCTTTTTCCACTTATTGCAGTCCATAGCCAACCGGGGCCACTCCGGTAAGTGAGAGTCTAGTTCATCCTGCCATCTCTTTTTGGGCCTGCCACGTTGCCGTTTCCCGTGGTTGGGGAGCCATTGCGTGCTTGATTTTGCCCAAAGTGTATCCGGCATGCGGCAGATGTGACCTGCCCAGTTCCACTTTAGTTTAGCAGCTGAGTGGCCTACGTCGAAATTCTTGTTTTGGAGCGCTTAAGAAAAGAGAATTTTACACTCAGGCATAGGCATTTTTCAAGACTTCAGAAACACAGTATTCTGCTAATTCAATGCCTTATGATACAGATTTGGTGGTCTCCACTTCTTCAACCCAGTTCCCGTCATGAGGTTGCTGGAAGTGGTAAAAGGTGACCATATCTCTGACTCCACATACGCCACCATGATGGAGTGGGGGAAGGCGGTCGGTAAGACCTGCATCACATGCAAAGACACGCCCGGCTTCGTGGTGAACAGGCTGCTCGGGCCTTACAGTGCGGAAGCCATCAGGCTGTATGAGAGAGGTTACTTATAACTAATTATTTTACCTGAAAAGAGTTTCTATTTCTGCATTATTCGCACGCATAGTGTAACTTTACGAGCCTTTTTGATGTTACCACGATTCAATACGAAGCGATACGAAGCGACGTCACTAGAGGGGTCACAGGGGTCGAAACTGGTCAGTAAAGTCAGTTTTTTGAACGGTGGTCAGTAACAGTCAGTTTTTCTGAAAATAGTCAGTAATGTCAGTATTTTTGATTCGGAAAAACTATTTTTGTGTAAAATATCTGTCCCTTCAAAGAGGTCCATACGCACGTTCCTATTACTACGGATATTCTTTCTTCATTCTTGACTCAATTCTACAAAGCCGCTATGGGACTGGCAGGCTTGCAAATTTTCGTCAATTTTAGGAATTCGAATACTCATTTATTGGGTTCCATACCCAAAGGGTAAAACGGGAACCCTATTACTAAGACTTTGCTGTCCGTTCAGATGTCTGTCCGTCCGTCCGTCTGTCACCAGGCTGTATCTTATGAACCGTGAAAGTTAGACAGTGGAAATTGTCACAGATGATGTATTTCTGTTGCCGTTATAATAACAAATACTAAAAAAAAACAAAATAAATATTTAAGGGGGCTGCAATACAACAAACTTTGTCAAGCGACGCTCGCGACGCCGTACAACTCTCATTGTACGGGCAGCGTCGTGACGCTTTATAGTGAGCGTCGCGACGCTTACTGTACGTGCTGCGTTGTGACGCTTTATAGTAAGCGTTGCAACGCTTACTGTACGAGCAGTGTCGCGACGTATTATAAGGAGCGTCGCGACGCCTTATGATGAGCATCGCGACGCCTTATAGTGAACGTCGCGAATCCGTATAGTAAGTTTCGCGACGCCGTGTAGTGAGCGTCGCGACACCGTATACTGAGTGTCGTGACGCCATGTATTGAGTGTCGCGACAACTTTTACTTAACGTCGTTCTGTAAATTTTGGGGTTTCCCATTTAAAGGTCAGTAAAGTCAGTATTTTCGAGTCTCACAGTAAGTAAAATAAGTATTTTTGACCATACAATCTATTTCGACCCCTGGGGTCGTCGTCAAAAAGAGTGGTATAGTGGCTCCCATTCCGTTTGATATGTGCGAACTTTCATGGGCACTAAAGAGATTAGCACAAGCGCCAAGATAAGAATTATATCACGGATTACTTAGTATAGCGCGCATCACTATTATTTAGTCTTGACACAGTGGATTGTGCTAGGTGTACAGACTACGGTTAAACTTTTAGATATACTGATATCATTTTAGTGTGACTGTGGGGGTTGACCGTACCACTCCCATCCTCAATGTCAATTCAATTTCACATGCTTTGAAAATGCTTTCTTACACATTGAATAGACACAATGATGTAGGCATAACGTGATTTGGTGGTGTGAAATAGCATGCATGATTTGGAATCCAACGGATAAGTAATGTGAGTATGCACGATATTTTTATTGAATTTATTTATCGTAAACATTGTGTTATCATCAAAATCCATAAAGATACACTCTACTACTATCTTTTTTCTATCATTATCGAATGTTATTTTTTATCCTTTGTATTTATGATTGGATTATCATGACTATAATAATTACGTAGCCTTATAAATAATCAATATGTGTACTAACTAATACTAACCCTCCCTCCAACAAGTTTTGTAGAAAGTTATAATACATTTGCAGTGGCATTATAGAGCACTTGTAATTAAAATGCCATGGTAGGTAGTTTTATATGTAAAAAAAACATACTATACATTTGGTGAGAATTTTAAAACGGTTAGAATGATGACGTAAAAACATCTTTACCAATTCTGCAATGGGCTTTCACGTTGACTAGGATCGTCAGTCGCTTGCGTTTACGTAATACATTTGTTAGTTAGTGTAGTTCTGCAAACTGGTAAAAGATGGCGTTGTACAATTTGCCTAAAACACGTGTGGTAGAACTACATCTTTGCATTTTAATACACGTAAAAGATTAGATCTTAGTTGACGTTTGACGCTAAACCGTTAATTCCAGGTGACGCTTCCAAAGAAGATATAGATATAGGCATGAAACTAGGTGCCGGATACCCGATGGGTCCCTTCGAGCTTGCCGACTACACAGGGCTAGACACTAACAAATTTGCCTTACAAGTAATGTATGAAATGACTAAAAACCCTGTGTTCGCGCCCATACCACTGTTGGACAAAATGGTGGCCGAAGGAAAACTGGGCATCAAGAGTGGGGAAGGATTTTACAAGTATAGCAAGTAGGCTTCGTTCGTAATGGGCAAAGGTCGACCATTCAAATCCATTTGTGGTCGGCATACGTTGCGAGTTATACTATTATGTACCTGTGTATCTCTCTATAATTGTTATAATGCGGTTTGTAATACTTTTAAAGTGATGACAGCACTTATGGAAATACATTTATCTTCAATACCTAAGTTATGTTTTCGCTATCGGAATTACTATATTTACTATACTATATTTATTACTATATTAGTGTATAAATAAAAAAAAATCTTTTATATGACATAAATTTTATAGATAACAAAAGCTACAATACATCTAAGTATAAGTACTTAACTCTATTTATTTTTGTGGTATGTTTTATTGGTGCTGATTAAATAATTTAATTAATCAAGCAGGTATATTTTTTTGTGCACTTTACGTTTTTCTTTTATACAAATAAATATTATTTTCATAAATTTTCATTTTTTATTTCATTTTCCCCAAGATATAAATAGCTGAATAGCAGTTCTGCTATTTTCCCTCAGAACAAAGCTAATCTTTAAGGAAAATTATAACCTAAACTGATTAACACGTCTTCACTAGTAATCAATTCGCATAGATAAAAATGAGTCGTATAAAAATATTTTGATATTTTATGCAATGTATAAAGTGAAGTTTACGGTAAAGCCCCAACTTACGCGCCATTCTATTCAAGCTGTTTTGAGATCACTTATAAAGAAACTGCAGCGGGGTCGATTTTCGTGAGATCGACATAATCTATTTGAGAAATGTCGAAACGAAACGTCAAATTGATCGTATTTATTAGTTTTTTTGACATATCTCGAATAATGATGTCGATCAAGCGAAAATTGGGGTCCAGAGGCCATTTCCCCGCTTTACGGGTAGCTCTAGCCCACATACCAAGGTATCTCGTCTGCACATCTGTACTCTAGCCATTCAGCGAGGGAATGCAACCATTTGGGCACGATTCCGCATGGGCCAAATCTTCTATATATTCTTTGAATTATTTGTTATTCGTTTTTTTTTACTAGCCTATAATTGTGTCCTACTCCTAGGCAAAGGTCTCCCCTTTCGTTTTATATTAGTGAAATAATATTTTTGCTTATTTCGTCTCTAAAATGCAATTGATGTATTTTTTTTCATTTTTGCCATGTGCACGATTGAAAGAACTATTTTAAACAAATCTCGGGTGTATTTAGGACTAGGAAGACTATTGTTTCTTAAACTATCAATTATTTCTAGGCGACGCATCAGCCGAAGACATCGATATAGCCATGAAGTTAGGCGCAGGCTATCCCATGGGACCGCTGGAGTTGGCCGACTTCACAGGACTCGATACTAAACAGTTTATATTAGGGATCATGTTGAAAAAGACTGGTAACATCGTTTTTGAGCCAATACCACTGTTGGACAGAATGGTGGGAGAAGGTAAACTTGGAAGAAAAAGTGGGGAAGGCTTTTATAAGTATGACATGTGATTGTTGTCTTGTGGTTCTATGAAAAGAAATAATAAACATATTGGAAAAGTTGATCTTGATATTTATTTGATTATTAAGAAGTGTCGCGACGCCCAATTGCCCCCCACCCCTTTGGGGGTTAACTTCTGAAAATATTTTGAATAATTCCCTAGCAAACATAACACACATTTTCGAAGTCGGTCCCCTAATTTCAGAGATATGCGTTGACATCAATAAAAAACGTACGCGTCGAATTGAGAACCTCCTCCTTTCATTAGAGTCGGTTAAAAATTATAAATAATAGTAAAACAATATTTATTATACAATACATGTGGTGGTAAGGGCCCTATACCTACTTCCGTCAAGTTCCATCACTTTCAAACCACCTCGGTCTTGAACTCCCAATCATCATACATTTATCAATATCGAACGTCTATCAATACGATAAATGACAGACTATCTTGATTTATGCGTTGATTAGATACAACACAATACCACCGAGCATTTGTTTCGATGCCCCTGAGCCTTATTCAATGTCTTGCGAACTACCTATTCAGTGCGCAATAAACTTTTGTACCATCAAATATTAATAGGTGCGTAATATTACATCATTGATGATTCATTTATTAGGGTTTTAGAACTAAAGTAGGTATAGTGTTATGGTGTAGTGATTCATTTATCAATAGTTTAGCATTGGTGGCGGTTACCGGTAATAATTTCGCGGTCATACAATACCGTCCTGTGCTAAATTTTTTCCCGGATGCCTCAGCTAGAGTGTTATGTTTGTTTTTAAAATTAGGTTTAAAGGAGACGGGGATCTCTGGGCCCAATTGTAATAAGTTGAGATATGATTTAAAAAAAGCGGTATTTTTTTATGTTTCAAAATATAAAAAAAATCAGCTCAATTCACTATCCGGGAGACGAGAAATCATAAAAATAAGTTTATTTCACTGAAGAAATAGAGTATCGATTACAATAATCGATTACTGTGAATGATTTAAACAATTGAACATAAAATACTTGATTGATTCTATCAAAATGAATAAATACATTGTAATAATTAACAATAAAAAACTACAATTAATATAGTAAATAACTGTGTGGCGTCCGCGTTTCCGAACGCTCCACAAAATGTCGACGGACGAGTTTCCGAACGCCCGCGCGCCCCAGACAGAGTGAGCACGTTCGGTAGCTCAAAAGCAAATTGTGTTATTAATGATCAAGCACATAATTGTATTCATTTTAATATATTAATATACACTAAAGTGGTTGAATTAACACCAAAACTGTATATTAAAACAAAATAACAATCACAGTACAAAAATCAGCTGTTTAATATCTAGGTTTTTGTCACTTTTTTCACTAACCACACTTTTACTAAATCTCTTATAATTCTGCTCTCAGATTGCCAAGATCAGCAAAATTTTCGGAGATGGTTTGATAATATATAAGCTCTTAATTGACACCACTCTCATATTTTTACAACTGGGCCCAAGAATGTATGAAAGCGTATCCGTCTCCTTTGTGGACGAACTCTTTCTTGAGTGTCTAATTTTGAATTAAGAATACAATATCAATTTTGTCTATAGTGTGTGATTCGGAAAAAAAAACTTTAAATTACCCTCGATTTATATTTATGATAGGTGAATTTTAATTTCGTCATTCATTTGTCTACGTTTGATTAGAATTGAATTATTGTTATCGACGAAAGTGATAAGGTAATTCCGCGTTATAAATTATAAACAAAGTGTTGTTGTCAATAGTGTCTTAAGTGCCACTGATTATGTAAGATAACTGCAAGATGCCAGAAAAAAAAGCCCGACTTCTGAAATTAAATTAAATCATCACCCTTGTATCCGTTAGATAAGTAGATACTCCACCTTCTTCGGGATGTATTCCGTGAATAATTTTATTATAGGAAATAGGGGACAATTATCCCATGATCGAGATTATCTCCAATTCGACATATGTCGAAGAAATAGAAAACTTTTGTCGTTTCGTTTCGACATTATGTCGAATTAAACATAATGCCGATCATGCAAGAACTGCCCCCCTGGAAAATTTAGTCGAAAAACAGTTTTCTGGCTTACCATGTCTGAAATGCCGGATTCGTGGCCCTCATCGTCAGCGCGGGGCATTATTCATACGCTATTTGACGGTTGTCATACAAGCGGTCCACTGTACTTATAGCTTTTTATGCCGTAAAAGCAAGCAAGGGACGTAAGTATTTCTAACCAAATTGATTTGTATCTTCTAAGGTTCCAATTAAATGAGCGATGTATCTGACAAGCCCGCTCGTCTCTCGGCCCGGCGCAACCGGTCCATCTACCAGGTGCACTACAACATCCAGCGGCGCGACGCCGAGGTGATGGCCAAGCCGCTGGTCATGCCCACCAGCTCGCTCGAGATACAGACGTACAGCCGGCAGGTGGCCGGACACAGAAAGAGCGAGGACACCAAGTACTTGGGTGAGTGACATCAAGCATTTCCTAATAAATATCGCCAGACTCATCGTACGACCTCAAACTAAGCAAAGCTTGTATTGTGAGTACCTTACAGACTGGGGGCCATCCCAGTTAAATCCAGACAAGGGCGGCTATTCTCAAATGATCGACATTAGAGTCCGGCCAACGAAAGCTGACCATTAAAAAAGGCGGCAATTATTAAAAATCTGAAGCTGTCAACACTGGCTATTCTCCGCATAAATCGATTTGATACTACACTTATGTACTAGTATCAAATCGATTTATATAATTTAAAAAAAAACACGTTAATATTGATAAATAGGATTCAAGTGAAGTAAAAAACTGCTTCTTTGCGTTACTATATTTCTGTAAGAAAAAGTATGTCTCAATTAAAAAAAAAAAACATGTCAAGCTCATTTTCAAAAATACGGTCCTTTGATTTTCCACATTAAGAACATGATCAACGTATTTCATCAGCGTATAGGACAGTTTTGACAATCAGGAATAGTTGCCATGCTGAAGTTTTAAAAAAATATCGTGCACAGCTTTCGTTGGCCAAACTCTATCTCTAACACAACACATGGTCCGTCTGTCTGTCACCAGGCTCTGTATCTCATGAACCGTGATAGTTAGAGAGTTGAAATTTTCACAGATGATGTATATCATTATTTCGACATTATCTCTAATTCCACATTTGTCTGAAAATGATGTCGTGTTCTTTCGACATATTATGTTGAATTAGGTATAGGTATAGTGTCGATCATGCGAGAATTGCCCCCCAAAGCAAATTCCGAAAAGGTCATTTCGTGAGTGCCGACGGTTAAGGCTCACTCAGACGCTCTGATCGCGTCTCCATAACAAATATCTGAATCCAGGTCTGCTGCAATGCAACGACGGCACAATCTTGAAGCCGATCATAAAGGAGTCGCAGAGGCGCGAGGTGGAGTTCTACGCGCGCGTGTCGGCCGCCCGCGACCCCGAGCTGGGCGAGCTGCGGGCGCTCGCGCCGCGCTACTGCGGCCGCCGCCTCTACACCTACGGCGGCCACGAGCAGGAGTACATCATACTGGAGGACCTCACCGAGAGGATGCTGGAGCCCTGCATCATGGATGTTAAGATTGGTAACCGCTGTAGTGTTTCTCCTAAATAGACAACGCTGTATTGTTCTACCTCTTAGAGTACAAACTACAGGGGTCGAAACTGGTAACAGTCAGTTTTTTCTGAAAATGTCAGTAATGTCAGTATTTTAGACTCGGTAAAACTAATTTCGTGTAAAATGTCTGTGTCTTCAAAGAGTTACATACGCTCCTTTTACTAAGGATATTCATTCTTTTATTCATGCCTGAAAGTAGGACTCAATACTACAAAGCCGGTATGGGAGTGGCAGGCTTGCAAATATTCGTAAATTTTAGGTATTCGAATATTCATTTTTAAGGTCCCGTACCTCAAAAGAAAAAAAACCCGCACGTTGTCCGTCTGTCTGTCTGTCGAGGGACGTTCGTTAGACAGCATCGCGACGGCGATGCTCACTACTCGTATAAAGCGACACGACGCCGCCCTTACAGTGAGCGTCGCGTTGCCGTATAGTAAGCGCCGCGACGCTTATTATAATGACCGAAGGAACGCCTTGTGGTGAGCGTTGCGACGCCGTATAGTAAGCGTCGCGACGCATTATAATGAGCGTCGCGACGCCTTATAATGAGCATTTTTTGTTAAAAATCAAACAACATTGCGGTTTTTTTTTAATTTGACCGCTTTTGACAGCTTGACGGTAAATTATTGAAAACTATCTATCAATTACCATGATGGCTTTTGTTCTGGATCGATGTTTCACTTTATTAGGTATGGCACAATGATGATACGCGATCCCTTTTGCGTGTGAGTATTGCGATCCCTTATGCGCGTGGGCGTCGTGACGCTTGGTAGCGAGCGTCGCGACGCCGTATAGAGAGCGTCGCGAGGCTTTGTATTGAGCGTCGCGACGCCTCGTAGTGAGCGTCGCGACGCCTTATAATAAGCATCGCGATCCCTTATGTGCGTGAGCGTCGCGACGGCTTATATGAGCGTCGCGACGCTTTAAAATGAGCATCGCGACGCCGTATAGGAAGCGTCGCGACGCCTTATAATGAGCATCGCGATCCGTTATGTGCGTGAGCGTCGCGACGCCTTATTTGGGCGTCGCGACGTCGTATAGGGAGCTTCGCGACGCTTTAAAATGAGCATCCCGACGCCGTATATATGGTGACACAGAGCCATATTGACACATAATTTGTTTTGATATTGGCAAAAAAATACGCGTGTCTTGACGCCCCAGGGTGTGCGGGGCTTAATAGTGGCATTATATATAGGATTTTTTTTTATAAAATATCTGTTAGGGATTTGGAGATGGATTTAAAGATCTGTAAATTTTGGGGCTTCCGTTTAAAGTTAGGTCAGTTAAGTCAGCGTCAGCCGGTGGGCGGAATTTAAGCGGCAGAAAGAACCGAGGAGCCGAAGAGTACGAAGCGTGGCCGCATTTAAAACTATATTTTATGCAGTAAGTAATTTCATTTTGTTGTGGCGAAGGGTCGGCAAATCTCGCCACGCCATAAATCTGGTTTACCCCTCGCCTATAGATGTTTCACACCAAAACTTCACTCTTATCCACTACAAGTGATCTCTACCAGCCAATCGTTAAATGGAGAAGAATTATAGTTCTGGTAAAGGATTAATACCTTGGTATTAATGTTTACTGTAAACGCACATGAAAAACCATTTATTTACTGTGAATTTTAATTTGTTTAGGTAAAAGAACCTGGGACCCTTTGGCGACAGAGGAGAAGATTAGAAGCGAGCAGAGCAAGTACGCGGCGTGCAAGCAGCAGTACGGGTTCTGCATCCCCGGCTTCCAGGTGTACAAGCTGGCCACCGGCAAGCTGCACAAGTACAACAAGGACTACGGCAAGCGGCTGCAGGGGCAGGCCGTCCGGGAAGGTCGGTTCCTAATTTTGTCAAAAGAACACTTACTTTTTTTAACTGACTTCCAAAAGGAGGAGGTTCTCAATTCGATTAGTAATTTTTTTACAAGCTTTATATTAACTTGCAATGTATGTCCGGGTGGAGTCTTGCAACTGAATTTTAAATCAGTTTTCTTTAACCGATTGAGCTGAAATTTGGTATACACACTTATTTTGGATGACAATGAATGCTTAGCTACGTGACGTCATTCTAATTCCAATATGGCGGATCATCCAAGATGGAGGAATAGTTATTTTTTCTGCACTACCACAATGTGGGTATCAAATGAAAGGGCTTGGTGAGGAGAACACGAATACTAAGGGCAATTCAATAAAAGCTTGTTCTTAAAAAGTGTTTTTACCATTTTTTTTAGTATGAAAGTGTTCCAAAGCAGCTATAAATTGTTCATAAATAACATTCTAAAAATTTGGTCAATCTTGCGTCTTTGCTATTCCTTTTTGAGTAGGCGTGAAACTATTTTGCTTATTCTAAAACTAACTACCTAGTTTACTCCAAATGAGATATTGGGGCTTTAGAGCATCTAGGTTTTTTCTTTTTGAAAGGACTACGCTGTTGGCCGTGAGGTGGCCTTTACAGCTTTACCGGAGGAGAAATGCATGTAGATGTTTAATGTTCAGCAATAAGGAACTACCTGAACGGCACTCGGAGTAACCTGTGCCGCGCGCTGGTGCTGCACTTCCTGTCGGAGCTGTGGCGCATCCAGACGTGGGCGCGCCGCCAGCGCGGCGTGCGGCTCTACTGCACGTCGCTGCTGCTGGTCTACGACGCCGCCCGCCTGCGCGACTGCTGCGGGGACCTCGACGAACTCTCGTTAGCACGTTTATTTCAAATCCTTTATTCTGCATAGGCCTAAGTGCCCCACTTACAAATTGTCAAGTTTGCATTTTTTTTCATTTATTTAGGACAACGTAATTAATAAATCATTGACATATAGGCGGCAGAAAGCGGAAACGTCGTATCTCGTAATATGTTACACCAGAGCCGAAAACTATTTCAAAGACTTTCATAATACGCTGTATTTTTTTTCCTCGTTGTCTAACGCGACAGACCATTCGACGCGCATTTTGTTTCTGACCAATACTATATTAATAAGTCATAAGTTTTATCCCTTTCAACTGTCGGATCTGTCGAGTAAATGGCTAGATTAGGAATAGCTAAATAAATTCTGGAAAAGACCAAATTAGAAATTTTTCGCCAACGAGAATCGAACTCGCACCGAACTATAGTCACATTATTTATGTATCAAATTTATAGATACTGACCATGTCTTATCAGTTTACTGTTTAACCCGTCAGATGTAGTATGGCATCGGGCGGCGCCCCGCGGCGGCGCTCCATGCAGGCGAGCAGCCCGGCGGCGGGCGCCAGCTTCAGCGGGCAGCTCTCCGCGCACGGCCCGGTCTACAGCCGCGTGCAGCCCGTACCCATCACTCCCATGACCTTGGCGCACTCCACTTTCTCTCCGCCACCGCCCGTCACGTCTCCGTGGACGGACGCCCTAGACCGGTTGAATCACAACCATTCCTTTGAACATAATTACGAAAATAAATTATGCAAAATCAAAATGAACTACAGGGCGATACTCGATCAGCTGTCCTACGACTCTCCGACGCCTAATCCTTGGGGGACGGTTAAGATTATTGACTTTGCGCACGCCTTCTTCAATGAGGAAGACGAGAGGGCAGTCGATGATAATTTCAGGGAAGGGATTGATAATTTCGTGGAGATTTTCGAATGTTTCCTGAGAGAGACTGACGATCAAGTTTAATTTTTCTTCATAAATGTTGCATACATTATCTGTATTGTTATCTTGCAATGTCAACATCGTTAGAAATGTCATTGGAAGGCGGTACAGATAACATATGCAACAATAAACATTTTTTTGATATGAAAATTTATAGATTTTAATGTGACGCGATTGTTAACGCTCTTTCATTAAAGTAGATTAATGTGTTACTATGATGTACTTGGAAGAACTGGTTTACTTACCTAGCAATAATTGTATAAATAGGTTTTATAGAGGAATTTTGAAAATAATACATTGATTTCAACGCAGTATCAATACCATCAAGAATTGTGTATCTATAATATATGAGCTGTATTTTATAATACACACTAATAATTATTTACTAACCATGCAATACTGTCATAGATTTACAATTCAATTTTAATGTCGATTGAAATTCTTCTGACTTAGAGCTGTGTTATTTAATGATATTTACTCAATTATAAATGCTAAATATTAGATATTTTTATAATCAATCGTTATTAATTCAAAGTTAACAAAAGTTAGTTAAATAAACGTTGTTAAAGGACCTTCGGGGACAAACTAAGTCAAAATATTCTAGTACTTAAATAGATTTTATTATTCCAAATAATAGTATTTATATTTGTTATCATATAATTATATTATAAAGTGTGAATGTATGTAAATAAATCGTCCTGCGCTACCGCAATTATAAATATTTATTATAGAAATCAGCCAAAATTAATTCTCCCAAATAAAAATTAACTATAAACTTAAATTAATACAATCGAATACGAAAAATAATGGCGAGCCGGGCCAAGAGCGATCCGCGCTGCCGTGTCTGTGCAGTCGGCGACTTAGTTAAAACTATTGTAAAAACAGTGCCAAAATTGACGAATGGGATGGTATACAATAGTTCATTACGCCTAATGTAATGGACACTACGATTTTTAATCTAAAGGAAATAATGTGTGAAATTCTCGTGATTTCTGGACGGTTTTATTAGCTGTGAAGCGGTGCCGAGAATAGTATCGATCGAGTCGGAGCTCGCGTGTCGCCGACTGCACGCCCGCCGGCCATCGCCTCCACACAAACAAATTGACGCTACTGTCAATTTATAAACAATATTCCATGCAATAATGTGCTTCATATATTATAACTTTGCAAGGACTTTATTGGTCTACAACTTAATACCCGAATTTATAGAAATTTAAATTCATCTACGGCGACATTTTTCAGCAAAAAAGTGTTCTGCAATGTCACTTGTAAATGGTACATAACTCTATAAATTCTATAAAATCGCGCTATCACGTATCTATAAACAACACACTATCGCACGTCACTTAACTTTATTAACAGTATGTGGAACAATTATAATAATACGGAACAATACGATATAAAAATATTTACAATTAGGCCTTTGCATATTGGAAAACACAGTTTGTTAAGCACTTTGTAAAATAACAATTTGTTTGTGGACTACTTACGGTACAGTTAGTGTTTGTTGTTTTCAAGTGCATCACAAACTTGTTTTTTAATGTATACAGATGAAACGGATAGTGGTTTGGATACCGGATATTCGGAAAGCTACCAGGTCGGATATTCGGCCGTTTATCGCGTTACATGGCACTTCTTAAAGACATCTCGAATCGATCACAATCACGACCCATATGGTGGTAAATTAATTTGCACCAGTACCCGCAGTTGTCAAGGTTTGCTAGAATTTATTTTCCAGCACCTGGCTGTAGCGTTTACAGCGTAAGGCTATTTTCAGAAGCTGGTTAGGTATACGAAGATGCCGAAAATTTGGTATTAATTTTGAGTACTATTCTAATTTATAAAACAAATATTTTTGACGTGCGATCATCAAAACAAACGGTATCCATAACCTACTGTGCATGATTTACATTGTGTAAAATATTGAGGTTTTTTAAATTTTACTATCCGGTATCCGGCCGGATATTGAAAACAAGGCCGGATAGACCGGATACTGAAAACAAAGCCGGATAGACCGGATACTGAAAACAAAGCCGGATAGACCGGATACTGAAAACAAGGCCGGATAGACCGGATACTGAAAACAAGGCCGGATACCGGATAGTTATCAAGTATATAATTGATAACTATCCGGTATCCGCCCGGATACTTGATAACTATCCGGTATCCGGCCGGATAGACCGGATACTGAAAACAAGGCCGGATACCGGATAGTTACCGGATATCCGTTTCATCTCTAATACAGATCGTCAATTCGTTTGCGACTGGATGAGCGCCGGTTGACCGCACCGGGTTAGTACAGTCAAGATCAACAATAATCGATGAAAGTATGATATCACTTCTGATGTTGACTGTACCGAATACAAATTAATGTTTTAAGCATTAATTTAATCTAGTGTTAAATAATGTATGATACAACAACAAACATGCCAGGCGCGAGACTCGTATCACTACGATCTAAATGTTGTTGATAATGTTATAAGGGCCGGTAATATAATTTACACCATAATAACGACATAAAGCACAAAATAATAATCTATGCAAATTTTTAATTTTATTTTCCCGAACAAAAATATAATTTGATGAAGATGTCATAACATAACGTAGGTACACGACTAACATTAAAAAAATGTTACGTTTAATTTATGCCCGTATCATTATGATGAAAATTATTATATACCTAATCTTATTGAATTTAATTTGATTTCCGTAACTCTTATTTCGTTCCAGTTAACTAATTGTTTTTTAATTAAAAAAGAAATTAATTTCATGCATGTCTCGAAGCGTGCAATGCAAATACTTTTATAAATAAAATTTTATACTTATTTAGTGTAGCAGCGTGCCGCGCGCCCGGCGCTGGCTTACAAACCATACGAATATACGCGTGCTGGCACAGTGGAAGCACCTCGGTGTTAACTAAGGGTCGGCACACACGATCGATGATACCGATGATCAACAACAGAAGGCTGGCTACAGACATGCGATTTATTAGATTCTCTACAGATACACAAAGGTTAAATTATAACATGCATGTTATGCACTCCATGCAAAGTCACACTTCTAGATTACAATCACATCACACAAGAGTTTCGTTATAAAATTGTTCCTTAATAATCAACTGTATGTCAATTGGTTTACAGGACAAATTAGCGCGAACATGTATTAATTCCGTAAGTGGATGACGGTTATCGCAACCACATGAGCGTGGTTGCGATAATGCTATTTGTTACTTTAATACAATTCACATACAGTTCACAATTGTCATCGGAAACTATTTCAACTTATAACGACATCACTAGCACAGCCAACAGCAGTATGTGCTTTCGCTGACAATCAAAATATATTACGTTCGATTTCAATCGGTCGTGTCTACCGACAACTCAACGGCGTATTTCTATAGCGAGTAATCAATACAATATTTTTTTGTAACTTTTCAAGATTATTTAGAAAAAAAAAACAAAAGAGAAGAGAAAACATATCACACACATGGCAGAGGATTTCCCGACATTTTTATCTTAATTGTAGGTACGCGTGCGGAACTCCCCGGCGCCACGGGACTCAAGAATGAACTTATTGACCAAGGAGCTTAGAACGAGTTTTGTCGGCATGAAATACCCATCGAGTGATCGAATTTTACCCTACATTTTACAGCAGCAGCGCCTCGCAACGGTAACGAGAGGCCTTATGCCAAATGTTTGTAAACATTCGATTACTCTGGATATAAATACGTTCAAAACCCACTCTGAGGTCCTCGATTTAGGCTGGCCTCACACAGACAGAATGTCTCTCCATTTCTAAGTATCCGTATTTTTTGGTGCGACACTTAACAGATTCTTTTTTTCATTCTGTAATGCACTACTAACAATTTAGAGGCAATGCGTTAGTGTAAGGCCAGCTTAAGGCATTGTCTGGACGCGTCACAGGCAAAGATCGGAACCGCAGTCAAATTTCAACCATATGTGCATATAGGGCAAGATAATGGATCGGAGTTAAGTCGATATCAGTCTAGTTGCAAAAATATTTTTTTGTCATTATTTTTCTTACGTTTCGTTACGTATATCTAGATTCGACTGTGATACGATTTTTACCGCAACAAATATCGATGCACGCTATCCGACGGGGCATACGATTACTTTTACTGGTTCTCGCACACTGGTTGAAATCAGTAACCTCATAAGTGGCTCTATCATAATTTTTTTACGTGTTTAATTTTCGCCAGTCGCCAACGTGTACGTAAAATATTCGCATCGTATTTTCGTACGGTGATCTCGGCCACCGGAGGAATTAATAATCATGGTAAACATTTCGAGGATAGACGCTAGCGATTAACGAATTTAAGCTCACGGTTGAGGCCCAGTGTGCGATTACCGCAACAACGGCAAGATTTCGTCGGAGAGCGATCATTCGTGGGACCGCTCGCTCCTTACGTTCCAAATGAATCATCATCGACGAACCTCACGAATCGATAGCTACAATTCCCCCCTCGTTTTATCGTTATGGATTTTTCGGGTGCGAATTTAGTTACATAGGTCCCAATTTAGTGTCGCAAAGACCGCGCTACGGTATCGGTAGGCGGCGGTCGGGCCTCGCGCGGAGGCTACATGTCGGGCAGCTTGGCGGCGGCGACGCGCGGGTTGTCGCGGGCCAGCGCGCGCGCAGCGGCCGACTTGTAGTCGTAGCGGCAGCCGTGCACCTCGGCGTAGCGGTGCGGCGCGCAGAACACGCCGCCGCAGCGGCAGCCGTGCCGCGTCGCCGCGCCCAGCCGCCGCCGGCACACCAGGCAGCGCGCGCGCTGCACGCCACACACACACACACACACCACGTTACGCGGACTTCTTTTTTTTAATGAACTACGCTGTTGGCCGTGAGGTGGCCTTTACCGGAGGAGTGGCGAGCGCAGAGTGCCCTCCAACCGAGGCCTTAATGAGGGCGGAAAAGGGTGGCAACTAGCTCAAGGGCGCCACAGAGGGCACAACCTCGGCTTGGGCAGTTACTATGAGGGGAGAGGTAGTGACTGTGCTCCTAGGTGCAAAGATGCACCAACATGCGGAAAAGAGGGTTCCTCGAGCTCGCCGGCGAGATCGGTGTCTGTTTGAGGCTGGTGTAGGTGTGTTGGGGGCCCTCTCGCCGCCCGGGTCGAGGTCGGGAGGATCGATCAGCGCGTGCCGCGGACGGCGGCGACGAGTTGATGATGTGTGCGCGGGGTCTGGCTCGTAATTGCCGGCGGCGAGCCAGACCCTGCGCACACAGGGTGGCTTTCAGACTACGCTATAATATATAGCACATCAATATCGCGCACCAAACAAAGTCAATAATATATAGTACAGTACAGTGTGAACGTGGCCATAACAATGTATGGTGCGCAATATTGTTGTGCTATGAGCTATATACGATATGCTATAATATTATAGTGTAGTCTGAAACCCGCTTTACGCACATGCGTTTCAAATGAGAATGGGATCGACTTTGCAAATATTGTGACGTCATAGCTGTCAATTCTAACCAGTTAGGTGGGGTTTTATAGTTTAATTCACCGTTTCATAGCAAGTGATAATCTCGGATGAAAATGAGATTCGCACAAATCCCAGAGGTGCAAGCCGGGGTATGAACCTGCACACTTTGATTGCAAGGCGTACGTTCGACCACTCGGCTACCACTGCTACTGCTAATACTAATTATTAGTAAGTGATTAATAATTGTCACCTGTGGCTTGGCAGCTTCAGTGGTCTCCTTGGTCTGGGCGGGCTGGTCGTGCTGGGCGTGCTGGTCGAGCTGGTCGAGCTGGTCGCGGGCGGGCGCGAGGCGGGCGGCGGCGGGCGGCGGCAGCTCGAGCCGCTCGTCGCTCAGATGCAGGTGCTCGCGGTTGCGGTGCCTACTCAGGGCCGGTAACATGCGACTGAACACAAATTACACTTGGATACTATGGACAGTAAAGTGAGTTATGTGAGCTATTTTTGGTATGTTTTATAATGGAAATCTTTATAAAACAAAATCAATCATTTTTCAATACATTACGTTCATTCAAACATTCTACGGTACCACTGTAAAGTATTCATAAATTTAATTTAATAGTTCAATTGTCAGGAGTAGTTTGACCACCCTTATAGTTCTTACCCATAAATGATTTCAATAATTCATATTTTTTGTTAATTATGTCTTCTAACAAACTGAACACATAATATTAAATTATTATTCTATCATGGCAATAGGCTCGCCCCCTATTACATTGGGATCAAAATAAATAGGCGAAGTGTGGGCGCACTGTACCTCTGCCTTTGGGGAATACAGGCGTGATGATGTATTTATTTATTTATTTTATATTCTATCATTGAACCTACACCGTATGGCTAAAAAAGTACCTCCGCGATATGTATACTGACCCGTTCCTCTTGAGTTTCTCCAGGTCGGACGTGGAGGAGGAGAAGAGCGCGTCGGAGAGCGGCGGCTGGTGCAGGTGGTGCCGAGCGCGGTGCACGTGCAGGGAGGAGGCCGAGTGCGAGTGGGCGGAGTGGGGGGAGTGGGGGGAGTGCGCGGCGGGCGGAGCGGGCGGCGCGTGCGGCACGAGCAGCGCGCGCGCGCCCACCGCCACGCGCCAGCCCGCGCGCTCCGACACGCCGCTTACCACCGGCCCTGGACACCACATAACACACACGTGGTAAGTTAAATAATGGAATCTGACCTAACGAGAGGCAATGAAATAAAATTGATATAATTATCAAAGCCGGGCAACCATTAGTTTGTTACTGAAATATTACAGGGGTCGAAACACGATTGTATGGTCAAAAATACTGATTTTACTGACTTAGACTCGAAAATACTGACTTTACTGACCTCACTTTAAACGGAAACCCCAAATTTACAGAACTTTAAATCCCTAACAGATGTTTTATGGAAAAAGAGTGTCCTGTATACAGGTGGAATGAAGGGAAAGTACTCTTAATACTGGAGATAGAAAATAGTAATCAAAGAAAACATTACTTTATTTATGAAAATAAAGAAAACCGCATTCTAAGATTTTCGAGAATTTCTTGCCACATCTGGGAATCGAACCGACTAAAATCTGTAAAAATTACACCCTGTATTTTTTACTTGCATCGATCGCAAAATAAATTATGTGTCCATATGGCTTTGTGCCAATATATAACACCATAAGGCGTCGCGACGCTCGTTATCAAGGCGTTGCGACGCTCACTATAAGGTTCGCGACGCGCACTATACGGCGTCGTGACGCGCACTATACGGCGTCGCAAAGTTCATCATAAGGCGTCGCGACGCTCAGTGTATGGCGTCGTGACGCGTAGTATACGGCGTCGCGTGGCTCGCTATAAGGTTCGCGACGCGCACTATACGGCGTCGTGACGCTCAGTATACGGCGTCGCGACGCTCGCTATAAGGTTCGCGACGCTCACTATACGGCGTCGCAAAGCTCATCATAAGGCGTCGCGACGCTCAGTATACGGCGGCGCGATGTTCAGTATACTGCGTCACGACGCTCACTAACAGGCGTCGCGACGCTAACTATACGGCGTCGCGACGCTCGCTATACGGCCTCACGACTCTCGCTATAATGCGTCGCGACGCCCACTATACGGCGTCGCAAAGCTCATTATAAGGCGTCGCGACGCTCAGTATACGGCGTCGCGACGCTCAGTATACGGCGTCGCGGCGCTCGTTATAAGGCGTCGCGACGCTCATTATAAAGCGTCGCGACACCGTATACGCTCGCTATACAGCCTCACAACACTCGCTATAAGGCGTCGCGACGTTCAGTATAAGGCGTTGCGACGCTCACTAAAAGGTGTCGCGTCGCTCATTATAAGGCATCGTGACGCTCGCTATACGGCCGCACGACCCTCGCAATATGGCGTCGCGACGCTCATCATCGCACTAAACGGCGTCGCGACGCTCACTAAAAGGCTTCGCAAAGCTCATCATAAGGCGTCGCGACACTCGGTATATGGCGTCGCGACGCTAACTAAAAGGTGTCACGTCGCTCATTATAAGGCGGCTCGTCGCTCACTATACGGCGTCGCGACGCTCACTAAAAGGCGTCGCGAAGCTCATCATAAGGCGTCACGACGCTCAGTATAGGGCGTCGCGACGCTCACTAAAAGGTGCCGCGTCGCTCATTATAAGGCGTCGCGACGCTCGCTATACGGCGTGGCGACGCTGTCCGTGTGCCGAGTGAGGGTCGCTTGACAAACAGATTGACGGACAACGTGAGGGTTTCTATTTTTCCTTTTGAGGTACGGAACCTAAAAAATGAATATTCGAATACCTAAAATTAACAATATTTGCAAACCTTCCACTCCCATAGCGGCTTTGTAGTATTGAGTCCTACTGTCAGACATGAAGAAAGAATATCCGTAGTAAAAGGAGCATGCGTATGTAACTCTTTGAAGACACAGATATTTTACACGAAAATTCGTTTTTCAGAGTCTAAAATACTGACTTTACTGACAATTTTCAGAAAAAACTGACTGCTACTGACCCCCGGTAAAAATCTGACATTAACTAACTTTACTCACCAGTTTCGACCCCTGGTATTATTTAGACCTAAGGATGTTATATTTTTGTTGTTTGATATTTTGTTTCATTTTTATTTCTCTCTCTCTCTCTCTCTGTTTGGTATACAATAAAGAGTACTCCATCTATCTCTTTCTATCTCTCTATGTTACGAATTGAAATGAGCAAATCGATTGAAAAAAAATCTATCACAAAAATAAAAGTTTAAAACATATCAATAAAATGCATGAGTATGTAACCGGCAATCTCAATGGAATGAACAGCAATTGAATGGAGTATATATTTCATAACGTTCGACAAGAGTTATTTGAAGAAAAAGGGATATGAAAACTGACCATATTCCGCCGCCGTGATGGGAGCGTTGGCGGCGAGCGGCGGCGCGTCCTGGGCGCGGCAGTCGTCGGCGTCGAGACACTCCTCCAGGATGGCGGCGTCGTCCTCCCGCCGCGCCTGCACCAGCACGGAGCCGGCCCGCGCGTCGCCCAGCTGCAGCCGCTCGCCGTCGTCGTGCGCGGCCTGCTCGCCGAGCCCACTGCCTATCGGCGGCAGCAGCGTGTAGCGGTCCGTGAACGAACAATCGTAGTCGTATCTGGTGTAGTTCCCGTCGTACAGCGGCGCGAACGTGTCCTCCGCCTCGCCGTACGGCGTGTACGTTCGATGCTTGAACGGTTCAGTGGCAACCTCGTCTAATAAACTAGGGACGGATAATGTTTCCTCGCTTCTCGTCTTCTGTATTTCAGGTTTGTCTCCTGGGAACGAAATGCATTTATTTACAAAGTATTTCTTAATAAGTTTAGAGTTAGGCATTATTCATCATGGGTTCCCGTATATGGTATATTACTATACTGCCATCCAATGAATAAAAGATCGTTCAGAGACTAACTCGATTTTGAGCTACAAGCAAAATTGAGAAAATAGATCTTGCTAGAAATTATGATGACACACAGATTTGTATCTATTTATTTTAATAACTATAAATGTAAGAAACATAAAACTAAGACTGACCTGCAGAGAAAATGTTTTATGTAAAAAAAAAGCAGTGGTAGCCGAGTGGTCGAACGCACGCCTTGCAAATCAAAGTGTGCAGGTTCGAACCCCGGCTCGCACCTCTGGGTTTCATGTGCGAATTTCATTTACATCCGAGATTACCACTTGCTATGAAACGGTGAAGAAAAACATCGTGAGGAAACCTGCACGTCTGAGGGAACTTGACTAGTTCTCGATGTGTGAAGTATGCCAACCCGCACCGGGCCAGCGTGGTGGACAAAGGCCTGAATCCCCCTCGCATTGAGGGGAGGCCCGTGCCCGGTAGTGGGACGTTAAAAAGGGCTGTAGTTAGTAGTTAGTTATTAGTAAATATAGCTCAAACTAACCAAAATGTCACTTCATGGACGTTTAGCTATCGGACAGCAATATAGTCATAGGAAATGTAGCATGAAGGTGATATACCATACCTGATGGTGCGTTGGTCCGCTGCAATGAGAGCGACTCCATGCGCTGGCGCAGCTCCAGCATCTTGCCCATCGTGACGGCGTTGTCGTGCAGCGAGCCGCCCCCGCCCGCGCACTCCACCTCGCGCTCCACCAGCGGCGGCACTGACGACGTGCTCGCTGAATCTGACGAAAACACTTCATATTGTACATACGATGACATTCTCTCACATTTTGACATAAATACTTGTACGGCAGTGGGGTTAGCACCAGTGCCATGACTAGACCTCTGTCGCGGATTCGCTCGCTCGCTCTCTGTCTTATTTCACACGGGAGAATCAACATATTCCGTGACATGACAATTATTAAGTCTGAAAACGACGTAATACCTAGAAGGTAAGTGCGATATAGGTGTGATATGGATTATGGAGTACTCACACTTGTGGTCGAGCGGCGAATAGGTGCCGTCGTGGTTCTCCTTGACGCGCAGCATGTTGACGCGCTCCCCGTCGCGGAACACCAGCACCGTCACCTTGCAGCCGCTGCCGCCCCACTCCACGTCATCCCTACATCAGTATACCATTTATAAACCGAATCCACTGAACTTGGTCGACGACATCTCTCAGATTAGAAAAATCCATATGTCAAACGAATAAGAACGGAATAACATCTGATCTTCTAATCCGAAGGGCACGTAAAACTGAGAATTTCGGTTGTTATTCCTGCCTAAGATACGATGGTGGGTACTTGTATTTTTTACTTTCACATCTGTAAAAACACTTTCACGGCTTTTATGTGACTTTATGGCATAAGGCACTAGGTGCAGACATAAATTTGAACAGTTCTGTATGTGCTGCATACTTAATTCAAATTTGCAAAACAATTTATTCAACGGAGTACACTACTGTGTCCGTAGTCTTCACTGAAATACCCACTAATAACAGCAAGCACATTTTTAGTTTTATCACTAAAGATACTCTTGTTATAATGGAGCTATCTTGAAAATTTGAACTTCCTCGCCTTACGATGTCTCAGTTCTCCTTCAGGACTGTCTTCAGCTTCCCCTTACCTGTTACTATCGAGCAGTCTCTCGATATCTCTCCAGGGCTCGGTGCTGGGCGGCGGCGGCAGGCGGCGCGTTGAAATAGGCCCGCCGCGCATGCCCAGCACGAGCCGCAGCCGCGCGCCGTCGCCGATGGCATGCTCACGGAGAGACGACGCGTCATCCAACTCCTTGAGATTGTACAGCAGGTGCTGTTGTGACACTGGTATCCCTGGGGACAAAGGAATATAAAGATATTATCACAATATTACTAAGCCATATGGTATAGATGCATAATGGTGTTCATTTTATTGGCATCAAAGTAAATTAAGTCTTTTATCTTCCTTGTTATGTATAAAACAAAAAAAATGGAATTGCAAAATAACAATTAGCTAGTATTTGCTGTAAGGCAAGATTAACTCTCAGTTTATGTCGCACCGAGTTACTTTCAAACTTTCGAAATTCATATGAGAAAGAGACAAAATCGACAAATTTTACTTTATGTCTTTCACTCTACGTGCTTCCAATACAGATCGTATAGACTACCGAGCGCAAAGGAATTACGCACAACCGTAGTCCGCCGTCAGTACCTAAGTGGTTAAACACAAAGGTGGCAAGGTGGCTAACACGAAACATACAACTTAGAATTCGTAATTTCTTATGGTGGCTATAGTAGCATGATCCCGCGCTGTCAATAACGCCCAGATCACACTTAAATTGATATGACCCATCTGATCTAGAAGTAGTGGCTTGATCTAGTGGCCTCGACGTCCTAAATCGATCGATCGGACCACTAACCACAATTACCACTAGTCGTGATACGTCTATTAAAATTGGACGCAATATTGAAAGGAAAATAAATCAATTATTGGATTAAATTGTAAAAACCCATTATTGTTTATGTTCATATTTTCAATATAAATTAAACTGAATCACTGCTTAATTAACTTGTTCCAATTCTAACATTATCCAATTTAAATACACTCACGCCTGTAGTTACCGAAAGGGGGATAAGCAGACGTCCACTACAGTGTACGACCATCCAACTACCTCTATTCTAGATTGACTTTTATTGAGCACAGGTAGCGTGAAATATAATGACAAGCGGCTTGGGTGCATCAAACAGGACATTCAATATATCATTCAATGAGTGATGAATAGCCCGCAATTGCGTCGAATGAAGAATGGTTATATTTATGCCGCCGCCATCTTCAAAGGTCTTGTTTATATTACTGCATGTATACGCACGGGGAAACCCCTTATGAAATCGCTAAGTTATAGTCAGAAACGTTTATTGTATTATAATATGGGCAGTGGTTGGAGAAGCAGAGCCGAATATCGGGCTCAGTGGCGCATCTTGGGAGAGGCCTACGTCCAGCAGTGGACTAACACCGGCTGATGATCATGAATGCACTAAAAGTTGCGTAAGTTTATTAACAAAAATACAAGGCACTGTACCTCGCCGAAATCGGCAGCTGTTCTGAACATAAAATCAATAGTGATAGGGATACAGTGTGTGTAGTTTGTACTTGTTTAAGACTATGAACGCAGACGGATTTATACGATGTGATTTCCAATGGCCTAAAATGTACCAAACTATCATTACACCACATTTTATTAAAATTGCGCTTTAAAATGCGATGCTTATGACCAAAAAAAAAAAATGTCTGCGTGAAAGGAGTGAGGTAAAAAATATACTGTCGGTAAGTACTTGGATAATCTATATATTCAGTAATTGAGAATTCCTTTGTGGTTTAAAGCAAGAATGTAAAATTTTTCGTCTTAAAGGCATAGGAACTTGTACCAAGAAGGAACGTCTTGGTTTCCTCTATAATATTTATTGGGAATGGTGTTCCCTTAACCACTTGGAAGAGAGTACAGTAATGCATTTAAATATCACAAGTAGGATCTACAAAGATCTACATCAGGTAATACCCACACCACGCGGCATGGTCTTACTTATAAGACCTAATATAATAAATAAGAATAAGACCTGTCCCTTAGTACATATGTATACGAAAAGAATAACCATGGAGTTTCTTGCACATTCTTCTCCATAAAAAATGCATTCCGAGTGGTAAAAATACTATTATTATTTGTTGTTTAATTTACCAAAGAGATACAACTTATGTCACGGTCATGGTAAGCCTAAGTATAGGTAATGAATAAAAAAAACGGATTCTAATTCCGAGCAAAACATATACAGAATCAACCGTATGTATATTCTTATAGCTCTCTCAATCGCGTGTAGCTGACCGTGTTTGCGTTAGGGTCCCTAGTCGCGCGACTGGCTCGTGTGACTCACGGGGCTGGCCCAACTCCAAGTGAAAACCATCACGGTCGACCGCGAATTTATCCGGCACTTTCTTTTAATAAACGCCGGAACCGCCGGGGCCAAGGTCCTTCTAAAGTTAATTGTTACGTTATTTATTGACACCGATTAGGTCTTCGTAAACATGTTGCGTATCACGTATTATCCAAATGAGGGTAATGACGATTGGTATTGATCGACACGAAGGCCGGTTAGTGACATATATGTCAATCCGTCATGAAATTACAAGAGAATTATTGTTGTTCTACAACACCATCAAAGTACCGACGACCGACAGAAAGTTCTAGAAAGACGTACGGGAGTTGGGAGATTGGGTATGGCTTTTTCATCGTTAATCTAGGACTAAATCCGCGTCGCCGGAAGCAGGTGGATGCAAGTGACAGCGGACCTTGATGCGTGGAGGTCATTTGTGTAGTCTTATATCGAAGAATAGACATCTTCCGGCTGGTAGATAAGATAATAAAAAAATGGTAAAAGTAAGATTTAGGTACAACTTGAGTTGGCCCGGATCCCCTCTAATGTACGTAGAATGGGAATTGATTTACCTTCTATTACAAAATAACCGAAACAAAATACATGGGCAAAGAGTGGGTGCACTGCAGTGCACCTACCGGAGGGAAACACAACAGATGTGATGACGCATTATTAATTAAGGTTCTACAACGCTTAGCCTATCTATAACAAATATTAAGTCAGGGATTATACCTGAATCGCCACACATGAGTGTCAGAGAATCGGACCAAAGTAGTATTTATCTTCAATGGGCATCTGCCGACAAAAGTGGTCAAGAAGATAGGTACGTGTGGCAGGTAGCTATGACTACTTAGTAGTGTGTGCGTCAGGTGTATTTTTACAATGTTTATCTGGACATCAATCTCTTGTGATGAACAGGTGAGGTGCTTGGAAAGTGTTTTTAATTTGTTAACCTCGTATACCTAATAGCTTATATATCGAGTAAAGGTGCGCTAATGGGTTTCCTACCTATATGGTGCAGAATTGCTTTCCAAGTCAATTTAGTTAGACACTTATTTTATTTAAAGCATCGGTATATACTAAATCCATGAGGAGTAATTATGACCTTCTTATTGACGATGTGGTCTTGATCTTTTGTTTGGAGCTGAACAGTTTAAAGACACATAAATTTGCAGACTCGTGTCGAATCACGACGTATATTATCTCATTTATTTTAAGCGTAGACCTATTAATCCAGGTTTACACAAACTCCAAAAGCGTAACCAATAAATAAAAGCGATATGATTCCGCGGGCACGCGCGCCACATATCTCTAGTTGATCGTTTTGGCATCGCATCAAAGTCATCCCGTAATGTAAACCTCATTGACCTGGCCGCGTAAAACGCCGGTAGTGTGACCACACCTTTATGTTCTAAATATAATAACAGCTGTTTCGAGAATATTTAAAAAGATCTTATCGCTGATTCAAGGCTGCGGATTAGTTTGTATTTGTTTTTGCCACCTATATGTTGATAATTTCTAAGGAAATATACTTTCTATGTTTCCTGTGTATCTAAGAAGCTGGCGCCTTTGCTGGGAAGTAACAAAAGCCTAAAAAGACGCCTTCAGCAGAAGAACGCTATATAAAAATTAAGCATGACCAACTGCCAGTACCTTCATAAAGCTGTCTCTTCCTGCCGTATCCATGGTTCGTAATGAGCTAGCTAACACACGCTCCATCACGGATGACGGGAGTCGTACCCGTAACCATCAGGTGCTGTGAGCCGATCGACCTTCACGAAACCACAAAGTTAATTTGCCTTGTGATTTCAGTAAACTTATAATTCACAGATTTTTGTCACAAGTACATGTTATTTTTCTGAGAAAATCATGGTCATTTCAATCAAACCAATCTCATAGATATTCATAATGGATCTGCAGGCAAACACTAACGTTATTTAAGTGTTGTAGCATAGTTCCAAACAACAATGTATTTTACAGTCAGAGAGATAACAATGTGTTTCAATTGTCACCAGAACGAAGTAGGTAGGGGCACAATTCAGAAAATTATAGGTTAAAAGATTACATCATTCAATGAAGACAGAATGGGATTAAATTTATTTTTAAAGACTATTAGGTCACGGGAGTAGAGGCCTAGATAGGCTGCCGTGATTTTGTAGCTGCGACCTATTTCTACTGCTCTCATTTTACACAACACATGAAAAAAACATACAAAACAAACATGTCCACAATTTTAAGGTGTGTTTTAAAAACATTTCTAAGTAATTCATGTGAGCCCACAAACCATTTATGAGATTCTACCACAAGTTTGCATTCTGCTTTCATTGTGAAGAGCCAAGAAGAAACTTAATTGTAGAAAAAAGTAATTAAGTGTATACATTCTCAGGAATGGCAATGCCAATGGAATGCAAGTAGGCTATATTTTTGTTACAATACTTGATAAAGAATTATACTCAAAGAATATTACAGACAAATTAAATTTAGATCAGCAATTAAGCTAGTTAGTGAGATGCATCAACCTTTACTGTTTAATTATATATAATACTAGCTGTGCCCGCGACTTCGCCCGTGTGGACTTTAGGGAGATTACCCAGAAATAATGGTTTTTATGTTCATCCCGCGGAACCATAATGCTTTTTCTAAAATAAAAGTAGCCTAAGTTACGCCTTGGAACATCAGCTATCTGCCAGTGAAAGTTCCGTCGTAATCTGTTCAGCTGTTTGGAAGTTTACCCGGAACAAACAGACAGACAGACAAAAATTTTACAATTGCATTTTTGTTACAATTAATACCATATACTTTCATATGCATTTGTTAAAATAATGTTATTTTGATATTACAAACTATATTACAAAGACACACTACAATTTTAATTATTTGTATAGATGTATAGATATGGTGTGTAACTATTTTAATTTTTTGAGGATTTATAAACTGCATTCCTATTAAAAACACACAAGGACAATCATTTGTATTTATACATAATAACTGATAGTCAGGGAAATTTATACATAATACAAATATATAAATATAAACATAATAATTGGCAGGTAAATAATCATTCATACTCATAGTTATAGCAACTAGTCATAATGTTTTGAACCTATAGTATTATTATTGTACCCAATACTAGAATATTATAATTACGTAGGCCTTAAAACTTATAATGTGGCTTTTCAAGCATTAGACATATTATAATGTAATAAAAGTTTAATTAATATGATTGTTGTTACTGCAATGAAACCAATTTAAAAATATGACTCTTGGGGAAACAAGAAATAAAGTCCTATTTATAATATTACCACTTTATCAATGATCATTTAGTGTGTTACCACAGATTATAGTATGTCTGTATTACAATTAGGTTTCTTTAAAATAAAATCTTTCAGTATAGAATGCATAAATTAAGCATTAGTGCCTATTCATTAATATCTTACCTATGTTATGACTCAGAATGTTTGACTTGTTTGACTAGGTATAATTATCTATGTTGATTAAACATGCAAGCCAGGGGAAATTCTAATAAAGTTGATTGGACAACTGTATAAAGTAAGTAGGTTGGTAGCTGTAGGTGATTAACAAACTATATACAGCACTAATTCACTATTGACTTCAATTCAATTAGTAGTATCTCACTGTTACATTTATACATGTCCGTATATTTCAAGTTTATCAAAAAAAATTGTACCACAAAAAGTACAGTGACCAACATAAAACATGTTTCAGGAACCATAACAAGAAAAAATGGCAGCTAAGTATATAAGCTTACGAAAAAAAGTATTTCATTGTCATTCTTTTGTTCATTTCTACGAAGACCCAAGGTGTGGTTGTGCAAACAAAAAAACTAATTACGAGGTTACTTTTTTTTTTTTTTAAGAAATGAGCAAAATGATGATATTTAATGGAATAAGATGAGGAATGGCTTTACCTGCGACTAGCCAATTTATTTCGCTAATGTGAAGTAATTAATAGCAAGGGCAAATTCAATAAATGCACATTATAAATCAAGGTTACTTAAATGTGATAAATAATAATTTGGGAGGCTATCATAACCTACCTCACTGTCACTTTCTGGGAAAGTAATCTTGGCAAATAGCCACACAATGCCGGCCCTCACTTACACTATACATAAACATAAAACTATTTACAACATGATAAAATGTTATCATTATATTCCTTGCATGCTTTATTGCCCAAAGCATATCCAACATCATGAGTGCCCATTCCGTGCCGTCTTCACTAAGTAAGTGTCATGCTGATAATGCAGTGTAAAGTCCATAACTTTGTTTAAATTCTACTGGTATCAACCAAGACTGTAATTTAATTATATGTTTATGTAAGTTGTTTATTTATGGCCATGCTGTTTGTAGGTATCTACATGTTTCTATAATAGGCGCCGTGTGTCAGGCTCGCTGGTCGCTAGCGGCGCACAATCGCACAGTATCCTTTGTCGACTATGACGCATGTTACAACCTGCCTTGTCAAACAGTGCGAAATTGTGTAACAACACTTACCTTCAACCCTGAATATCTTCGATTTAATGGCAAATATGGTGTCCGTCGGAAGCACGGTCATTTCGAACGCGGTTCCCGTGAGGGTCTCGACCAGGACCTCCATCGTGGGCTGACTCGGCCCTTCATCCTGGAACCCTTTCGATCTGTTCGACAGTCTCTCCGGGCATCCATGTTGAGACATTTCACACGCGGTACACGACTATTACTAACTATCTGCACAACATCGCAATACACAGAAATGTTTTCACAAACGCGAATTATAATACAATGCACTCGGACAAACACACGATGACGGAGTAAAGTTACGTCGACTGTTAGGAACTGAAAACTAACATGATTTTTGCAAGTGTTTTGATAGAACGAAACAGACGAAATAATGGATGTAATTTTCTAATAATCTATTACTGTTTTGTAACAAAAATAATATTACAGTGAAATAAATTCTTCGTGACAGACAATTATTTTTTTTCTGTTGATTGATAGGGAGTAGAATGAATGATTGAGTCATTTGACCATTCGGAACGTGGAAGTTTATCTTAGCAATGGATTTTGATCTGATTTTTATCACTCCCGGATAAACTTTCGATTTTTCTGATGAAATTCCTGCAATTAAATGCTACATGAAGATCACAATTACTGCAAGTAATTTATGAAATGATAATCCAACTACTATCTTGTATCCCTTCCTAATAAAACTATTTCAAATATTTTTAGGTAAATTGTAATAGGAAACAAACTTTCGTATACCTGGCAACACATGAAATTAAATAACAGGAAATCGTTCAATGTCAGTAACTCGGTCAATTGTCTATGCCGAAAAACTCTTTTCCGTCGATCTTCGTTCACAGATTCGGAGGTTAGAAACATGGTGCGTAAACTTTTTCGGAATATATATGTGCAATAACAATGAAATTGACTGAAAACCGAAGATACATATCCAATAAGTTGTATATAGTTGCAGTTTTCAATCAAGTTCTGTGAATTTCGTGATTGCGGAGACTCACGCGTCATCGTTGTCAAGCCGAGCATGTGGCCTCAGGATATCTCGATTTCTGTTTCCAGACTCGTAAACGCCGTAATGGAGGACGCGCCAAGCACGGCCGCGGCCACGTTAAAGCCGTGAGGTGCACCAACTGCGCGCGATGCGTGCCTAAGGACAAAGCTATCAAGAAATTCGTGATTAGGAATATCGTCGAAGCGGCCGCCGTCAGAGACATCAACGAAGCCTCCGTGTATGCATGTAAGAATCGAGATGTTTCCGTTTTAACATAACCTACATGAAAGTATTCTACACTTGAAATCTTTTGCAGACTGATAGTCATAACATAATCTTTCATGAGGTTCACTAGTAAGCACTAATGTTTCGTCCATGTATTTTGATCTCAATGGTACAGGGGGGCAAGCCTATTGCCTATCTATGTCATAGCAACATTATAAGTCAAACCAATACCAAAATTCATACAAGATCATGGAGTATTTACTATCCTACTTAATATTTTGATGTATTCAGCAACCAATAGCAGATAATCAATTGTTTCAATCATGCTGAGCTAGAAGGGTTAATACTCATTCTCATTTTAACAGCCTATATTAAAATTGTCCAGCATAGTCATAAAGAACAAGCAAAACGAAAGTAATTATTAATATTTTGTTTGCAGCATTCCAGCTCCCTAAGCTGTACGCAAAGCTCCACTACTGCGTTTCATGCGCCATCCACAGCAAAGTGGTGCGCAACAGATCAAAGAAGGACAGGAGGATCCGCACACCGCCCAAGAGCAACTTCCCCAGGGACATGCAGCGCCCACAGAATGTGCAGAGGAAGTGATCTAATCTTTAATAAAGTGTAAAAACATCCAACGAATTGTTTTATTGATAAAATTACCATTGTCAAATTCACGGGTGGCCCCTAACTAGATAACAAATTGTAGCCTAAAATTGTAGGTAAATAAAATAAATATTGTAAGATCTAAGTAAAGCTTGTACTATCCTATGGATTGGGACTGATTAGTTAGGTACACAGACCAGGACAATTCCAAAAAGTGCTGGTAATGGTGATGAAACCTGCAACTGCCTGGTGCAGTGAGCCTAGCTGCTTCTGATCAAAACCAAGTCTTTGTTACATACATACAATAATGTAGGGTATAAACTGCAGATTAGCTCATTTATGTTCTAAATAGGTTCCAATAAAACTCGAAATTTTTTACAGCAATCCCACATGTAATTGCTTCAAATCATGCAAACTATACAAAGCAGGAATAATGAAAATTTTATTTTCAAAAACACCATTCAGTAAGCCCCAAGTTAAAAATACAATTAAAACTTCTGACCTTTACATAGGTAGTAAGTATCGACAATTACAACAAAGGGAGGTAGCGGTTATATTAGTTCAAACCTCATGAAAGTGGAGAAATCCATCTCAAACTACAGATACACTACTTACATTGAATAGGTACCTATTAATTAAAATGCCTCATATAATAAACTTAAGACATTGAAAAACCCTACCTCATGCATGCACTAATACCAGTATCATGGGACTGACACTCAAGCAAGGTCAAAACTACACAACTCAGGTTACTGATATTTATTTATGTTACAATTTACAGCCATAAAATAATACATAATAATATCTATATCCCCTTAAAACAAAACTGTAAGGACCTCAATATGATCTGAAAATCTACAATTAAATTTAACTTATTACTTACTTTATTATTTTAGAGTACAGTATTGACCATTCCAAGGAATATAATTGCATAAAAGTGATATTTTCAAAACCATATTTTTGAAAATATTTCATAAAAATATTTTTTATTTTAATGTAGTTAAATGAATATTAAATCTACAAAAACTAAAAGGCTAATTGGTACATTCTGCGTGTGTGGATTGGTGATCACGGGCCCTTGATCTTGTATATGGTTTGAGGTAACTTGGGCATGACTGGTTTGTCAGCCATGTCAAGAGCAGACTTTAGATTCTTCTCAAACACTTTCTTGACATCACAGAAGCCTTGCTTTGTTTTGCCGAAAGAGTTTGGTCCAGCAGATGTTGGGGTTTCCCTGTAAAAATAATATTATTGACAATCTTTTGTTATTTTTATAGCATTATAGTAAATGGTTTGGTAATAAGTAAAAGTTCTTGCCTGCCAATGTTCCTCATCCTCATACGAGCTTCAGCAGGCATTTCCTCAGGCTCGTCTTCATCATCATCATCATCATTGAAAACTGATGCTACAGTAGGCTTGGCCACTGGCTTCATGGGACCACTCAAGTTCATTTTGATGAGAGGTTTGGGTTTATTGAAGCCAATTGATATTTTGGTGATGCGTGGAGGTGGGGGTGGTGCCGGTACTTTCTCTGGGCCTTCACCATCACGAGATCTATGACCAGATTTATCTGTAATAGAAACATTTAAGTATTTAATCTCTTAGTTAAATATATTATTGCCGTGTTTGGCTTTTTGGACCTGTTTTATATCTTCCTTACCTTCATGACCTTTTCTGTCTCGTTCTCTGCTACTCGAAGATCTCCCTGGAGAATACTGGCGACTCCTGGGCGGGCTCCATCGCTTCGGGGAGCGAGACCTGGACCGCTTATCCTCAGCGCCGTGCCGCTCCATGTACGGCCTAGAATCATCACGCGTGGATCGAGACGACCCTGCCAATGCGAAAACACTGGCAAAGATAAATAAAAATACATACTTGAGTATCCTATCACTATTTTAATATGAACTCCTTTAATAATAAAGTTCTCAAGCAAGATTTCTATGTTTTCGATTTACTTCACACCATTCTAATACCTTTGCCGTAGTTGTGATATCGCCCGCTCATTGTTTTCCGTCTATAGTTTTGCTTCAGACATCAAATAGTAGAAAATCTAACAATTGCGATCAATTTCTCAGAAAATTTTACGACAAAATTCAATTCAATCCATTCAATCAGCCTGCAGCCATTTTATATATATGTCATTTTTGTCATCCATATAGATGACTATTACTATACTCTTGGATAGACTACAAACGTTTAGTTTAGTTTCCCCCTGTGGGTTCTCCTTAGAAAGAAATTAGAGTTTCTTGCCAATTTGTCATATCTTGCCAACATTTAAGACAAAGTATAAGCATATTATTATTCTCTTTGGTATAAGCTCTGTGAAGAAGAATACAGAAATTATTAATTTTCCAATGACTTTATTTTATTTACAGTCCAAGGAAATATACAATACTGATAAAATAATTTACATTTTATTAATTATTAATTTTACATACCGGATAGCAACTCAGTATCCGGCCGGATACCGGATAATAACTCAGTATCCGGCGGGATACCGAATAGTTACTCAGTATCCGGCCGGATATCGGATAGTAACTCAGTATCCGGCCGGATACCTGATAGTAACTCAGTATCCGGCCAGATACCGGATAGTAACTCAGTATCCGGCCGGATACCGGATAGTAACTCAGTATCCGGCCGGATACCGAATAGTAATTCAGTATCCGGCCGGATACCTGATAGTAACTCAGTATCCGGATACTGAGTTACTATCCGGTATCCGGCCGGATACTGAGTTAGAAAGGAAGAAAGAAAGAAAAAACATTTATTAAGCACAGACACAAAGAATACAGAGAATACAAAACATAAAAATAGATACAAAAAAGGAAAAGAGCTCAGTGTGAAATGCGCCGAAAAGGTAGTGGCTCAGCACATGCTGGAGGGGCATAGCTTCCCCCAGCGCTGATTTTCAGCCAAACCCTCTTAATTATAATAAATAAATACTAACTACGGGCTGCTCTATTAAATAAAAATACACAAAAACAAAGTAGAAAAAACAAAAGCAATATAAAATATAGATTTAATAATATCAGTACAAATACTTATTACACTTAATATATTTCACTACCTAAATAAATGAACAGAATAGGGCTATAAGAAATAATACATACAAGACATCTGCAAACTGTAAACGCTACTGCCAGGTGCTGAAAGATAAGTTTAACTGATAACCACCTTATGAGTCGTGATTGCGATTGATTCGAGATAACTTTAAGAAGCGTCATGTAAAGCGACAAAGGGTCGAATATCCGGCCGCCGGATATCCGGCGCTCCGGCCTGGTAACTTGCCGAATATCAGGTATCAAAGTCAAAGTCAAAGTCAAATCATTTATTCTGTATAGGCCTAAGGGGGCACTTACAAATTGTCAAGTTTACATTTTTTTTTTTATATTCTACTATGCTACCACCGGATCGAAACGCGACCTCAACTGAGAAGATCCGGCAATATCCGTCCTAACCATTATCCGTTTCATCTCTACTTGAAACACTATTAGAACGCAATATTATAGAATATAATCGAAAGATATGTACGGTACATACAGCCACGATTTTGTAACTCATACTGCAAGCAAAATAATTCCAAGGTGACAAAAGTTGACGAACGAAATGAAACAAGGGAATTCCTCTAGCGACGGGGATTCCCCTAGCGATAGACGAGCAGAACATAGAGTCTATATAATACTATACTAGTCGTTATAATACTATACTATACTAGTCGATTTATTAAACCCATAGCACCGAGTGCTATGGGTTTAATAGTGTTTCGTTGCGCGATATATACTACAAAATGAATTTATAAATTATTATGATTTGAATGAATGAATTAGTTAACTAACTTTATTTTAATTTACCGTTTTAAATAATTAATAATCAAAATTAAAAGTTTTAAATAAATAACAATAAATAGAAATCTCTATTATATTATTATTAAGTTAAAAAATTAGCTTGACGCGAGGTCAGAGAGAGGCCTCGGGCCAAAGAGTCCTCGGGCGATTGCCCTGTTCACCACCCTCTAAGGCCGCAGCTGTGTGATAATTGATGATGATAATTTTGATGGAATAAGATGAGGAATACCTGCACCAGCGATATGCGGTATAGCAAATAAATAAGTGGTTGTCAGTTTTCCTGGTTTTCCTAGGATACGTTCCACGAAGAGTTCACAACGATCATGCTTACGACCACAGTTTTTCCCGTTCCACTTGCTTGTGAGCGTTACTGTCATAAACTCAAGTGGAATGGATTATAGAGAGTTTTAAGCCTGGAAGTAAATAATACAAACGGCGAGTTAATAAATAAAAAGGATGCAAAAGATTTAACAGGTTAGGTTATACTCTGTAAGCCTTGAAAATAAACTAATTAATTATTATAGATTTACATTGAAAAAAATATAATTTAATTTTATATATTAATATTAGTGGTGTATTAAATTTGGGATAACCAGTATCCTCTGTATCGAGGTATTCTTCATCAATAATATGATCCTTGACATCATCAGAAAATTGAAAATTTTCATCAGCATGATCAGCAGACGTTGATGTTCCGGGTTGTTCATATAAAGCTCTGTTCAAAAGTTGTGTCGCAAATGCTGTGAATTTAAGGAAGGCTAAGTTAATTTTCATTTCTAAAGTTAGGTTATATTATTGGCAATCAAGGAAAAATGTATACATATATATTAATTATAAACTCTAATTAGTGTTTTTAAGCTTGTTTTACATAATTATATTTACCTGTGGAGGCACGTTGAGCATCCGCTGCAGAAACATTTACTTCTACTAAAATATTTATTTCCGCATGAAATAAAGTAAGCTTAACGGTCGCAATTTTTGATGCTTTGAGTTTTGAAAACGCCGCTAATTTTCTCAACGATCACTTCGACCACACTTCGTTATGACATCATAAGTGACGTTTCCGCCGCGACCACAACGACCGCGGTCGTTATGTGGAACAACTAAACGAGCATTTTGATCGTTGTGGGCGCTTAGTGGAACGCACCCCTAGTCTGTCAATCAAACTGTCAAACATAAAAAAAACAACAAAGTTAGGTTATATATGGGTTATATGATTACAAAATGTTTTTATGTATGTTTTCTTTTGAATATGTTTAGTAAAAGTAAGTGAACGTGATCAAAATGTTATTCATAAAGCGTACACAACGACTCTCCAAAAGTTTAAATAGAATATTACTAAGAAATTGTCGATGTTCAACCGACGTTGTACGAGCACCTTCTATTAAGGATAAATTGAAAAAGGGTCCAGGTTTAAAGGAATTTATCACCGGGAGCTCCGCACCAACAATTACAGATACTCCTAATATACCGTACTTGTCAGAAAATCATAGAATTAAAACAAAAAGAAAAGTTTTCTTTGACATCTATGGGTGCCAAATGAATCTTAGTGATATTGATATAGTATGGTCTATTTTGAAAAAAGAGGGGTTTGAGAAGACGGAAGTTGAAGAGGAAGCGGATATATTCCTGGTAATGACATGTGCGATCCGGGAAGGCGCAGAAACCAAGATCTGGCATCGTCTAGACCATTTAAGGGGTTACAAGAGAAAAGCCAGGAATAGGTCTATCAAAATTGGTATACTAGGATGCATGGCCGAGAGGCTCAAAGAGAAATTGATTGAGAAGGAGAAGGCTGTTGATGTTGGTAAATAAACCTAGTACTTATTCCTTTTTTATTGTTATACTTAACTAACTGCATGTTTCTTGAAACCATTAGACTATTGACTTGAGCCCATTTCTAACATAAGCACTTAGATTAGTTAGTGGGGCTAATGAGACTACGAGTAAAGACCACACATAGCTAGTCAACGTAAAAAAATAAAAATGTATTTACAGTGGCTGGTCCTGACAGTTACCGGGATCTGCCTCGACTCCTCGCCCTCACGGAGAATGGCCAGACTGCTGTCAATGTGCTCTTGTCCCTGGATGAGACGTATGCAGATGTAGTTCCTGTCAGATTGAATCAGGATAGTGTGTCGGCTTTTATGTGAGTGCACTTTTCCATGAAGTGAAAAGTTTATCAGCTGTATTGTAAATGTTTAATTTCTGTTTCTGTATCATACTTCTAGAATAAACTACTACTACTACAGCCCTTTTAACATCCCACTGCTGGGCACGGGCCTCCCCTCAATGTGAGGGGGATTCAGGCCATATTCCAGAATAAAAGTTTTTATTATTTACTAGTATGCCAAAGAATAATGTTTTTACCATTGTCAATACTCCACAAGGGACAGATACTGCATAGTAATAATATAAGTAGGTACTTATCAAAACATGAAAGTAGTTGTAAACAAAAACCATATACAAGATTCCTTAATTTTCAGATCTATAATGCGAGGTTGTGATAACATGTGCACATACTGCATAGTGCCATTCACCCGTGGATGGGAGCGTTCACGGCCAGTTGCCTCTATAGTGGACGAGGTGAGGCAGCTGGCTGACCAGGGGGTCAAGGAAATCACACTATTGGGTCAGAATGTTAACAGTTACCGAGATGTGTCAATGGTTACCGAAAAGGCTGATACACAAATGGCTAGAGGTAGGTACTTATGAAAATTTGGAACATAGACATACTGTTGCGAAAATCACGTGACGTAATTCGCTCCTGATTGGTCGAAAGGATCGAAAGTCGAATCGAAGGTCGAAAGGGTCGAAACAGATTGTATGGTCAAAAATACTGATTTTACTGACTGTGAGACTCGAAAATACTTACTTTACTGACCTACCTTTAAAGGGAAACCACAAAATTTACATAATGTTAAATCTATCACCATAAAACGTCGCAACGTTCATTATACGGCATCGCGAACTCACCATAAGGCGTCGCGACGCTCACTATACGCCTTCGCGACGCTCACTATGCGGCGTCGCGACGCTCAATAAGCGGCGTCGTCTGAACGGCTTTAGTTCAGAGAGAAGGCATTGTGGTGTTATCATACAATAATTTTGTAGGTTTCAAAACTGTGTACAAAAATAAGAAAGGTGGTTTGAGGTTCGCCGACTTGCTGGATCAAGTGTCATCAGTGGACTCAGAGATGAGGATCAGATTTACTGCTGCACATCCTAAGGACTTCCCGGATGAGGTGAGCTCATTTATTGATTGATACATGTATTATGTTTAGTATGATGAATAACGTATCTGTTTATTTGATGGTTTGGTATTATTAAAAGTTATTTTCCATTTACAGGTTTTGCAAGTGATTTCCGAGCGTCCAAACATCTGCAAGCTGTTGCATCTGCCAGCTCAGTCGGGCTCCACAGCTGTACTGGAGCGCATGCGCCGCGGGTACTCCAGGGAAGCTTACCTGGAACTTGTTGAACGTGTCAAACAAACTATTCCCAATGGTCAGTTTATCAACGAAATACCTATAGAGGGTAGAGTAAAGGAGTGTCATCTAGGTATTGAAAATTAGGTACTTATTATGCATTTCGACTGACACTTTTTCAATTTTTTTCCCATAGGAGATTGCCCTCCTTTAATTCTACCTTCCATAGCAATACCTTAAAAACATAATAAAAGTAGGTTCACACATTGAAACCATAGATTCATGCAATAAAACTATTTGTTAATATATGTTGATAAAATGTTGAAAAAACACGATAACAAGATCACAAACTAAGCACGCCTGTTCTATGGGTACTATTGACTGGGAACGATCCTAGTTACGCTCTAACTAGGACGAAATTCCGAAAAGATAATTTCCGAAATTTGTCACCGACGGTAATCGAACCCGCACAAATCCAGTGCAGTGACGACGGCCTACGCTAGACCCAGCTGTCGTTTTTATTTATTTATTATGTCTCTTGCAGTTGGTTTATCAACGGACATGATCTGTGGTTTCTGCGGGGAGACAGATGAAGAATTCGAAGAAACCTTGTCTCTAATGGAGATTGTGGACTATAATATTGCATTTCTATTCCCATATAGTATGCGGGAGGTGAGTTTCAAAATGAAGTAATTGGAAAAAATGTGAAAATATTGAAACCCAACCCCAGTTTTATAGAAGTTTTATTACATCTATAAACCATTTACATCAGCGTTTTTGGGAACAAAAATTATATGTAATGCCACTGTTAACGGATTGTGTCAATTTAGATATCCTTGTTGTAATTATTAAATATTGCTGATAATAAAAGGAACATGGACTAATAAAAAAGCAGGATTCTCGCGGAATTGGTCTATATGTACTAGCGAACTCACTTGTTGTGCTTCACTTTCTGACCTTTTTTATTAGTTTATGAATGGGATTAATAAGTGCCTTAATATTCATGCCGTTATTGACGGTTATTACCATCTGTAGGGTGATTTTAAAACACTCGGAATCGAATTCGGAAACGGAATCGAAAACTTCGAGTTGTCGATTCCGTTTCCGACGGCATGACAAAACGCGATTTTGAATAGCGGACGGAAGGGCCAATTGGAAAGTTCCGACGTCGGAAAGATTGTGTGCGTTTACAAAGAACGTTTAAAAATGGTAGAAATGGTAGAAATAAAATTCGATTACAAAACAGTTATTAATACGATTTTTTTGGGCCAAAAAGTCTTATATAAACACACTTATCATAATTATAAAAATGGAAATTGATTACTTATTTAAATTATCGATTTAAAACTTACTCTCCTTTATTATTTTTGGTTATAACGAACCTCGAAAATTTTTACTGATACGTCAAAGTGAAAGTGAAGGGTAACATCACGACTTTGAAACCACGAAGTTTCAGAGCTACGTCATAGATGGCGCATGGCGCTGTACTTCGGTAAATAAAAACACAACCACGAAGTGAATAATGCAGCACGATTGTTTGCCGGCGCTGCACAGCAGCCGCCCTATGTTGTCTCCTATAAGATAATATTCCATCCTATCGAAGGTTGAAGGGAATAATTTTCACAATAATGTAAAGGGCCATAAAACAACGTAAATGGGTTTATTTTAAACACTCTTTAGTACTGACTTACCTTAAATATTATGCAAGTATTTAGATAACACTTAAATTTGGTATTTTATTTATGTTTTTGTTCAATTTCGGAAGCTTTCCGCGAGGAAAAAGGTGTCGGAAACTTTCCGTCGATTCGGATGGGTTTATCCGACGAGAAATGTCAAAAATCGTCGGGTACGGAAATCAAAATAGCGATGGCTGGAATCCGTGACGGAAAGATCCGATTCCGTTTCCGAATTCGATTCCGAGTGTTTTAAAATCACCCTGCTGAATTCCCCCGACACGACCAGTGGGACTACCTTCGGCCTATAAGATTATAACACAGCAATTAAATGTACATGTTCCATTTATTACAGAAAACAACAGCCTACCGCCGATACAAAGATGACGTACCTGAGCAGGTTAAGAAAGACCGCCACAACAGAATGCTACAACTGTACCGACGCAAATGCCAGCTGTTAAACGAGTTGGAGATTGGAAGAACACACTTAGTTCTAGTCGAAGGCACAGTCCAGAAAACCGGACAGATTTTATCTAGAAACGAGTTTTACATCAAAGTGGTGTTCGATCAAGCTGAAATTCAGGGCGATGATGGCAAACGGCAAGCAAAACCGGGGGATTACGTAGCTGTGAAGATAGTGGGCGCTAAAGCATCAGTTTTAAGTGGAATTCCGTTGTATTATACAAGATTGAAAGATTTTTATAGAAATTATCAATGGGGTGACAAAGTTGCAATGTAGAACTTATGATTGCAGTAAAGTTGTTTAAATTATTACATTATTTCATTTGATTGCAACATTTACCTGCCTGCAGGGTGATTTTAAAACACTCGGAATCGAATTCGGAAACGGAATCGGATCTTTCCGTCACGGATTCCAGCCATCGCTATTTTGATTTCCGTACCCGACGATTTTTGACATTTCTCGTCGGATAAACCCATCCGAATCGACGGAAAGTTTCCGACACCTTTTTCCTCACGGAAAGCTTCCGAAATTGAACAAAAACATAAATAAAATACCAAATTTAAGTGTTATCTAAATACTTGCATAATATTTAAGGTAAGTCAGTACTAAAGAGTGTTTAAAATAAACCAATTAACGTTGTTTTATGGCCCTTTACATTATTGTGAAAATTATTCCCTTCAACCTTCGATAGGATGGAATATTATCTTATAGGAGACAACATAGGGCGGCTGCTGTGCAGCGCCGGCAAACAATCGTGCTGCATTATTCACTTCGTGGTTGTGTTTTTATTTACCGAAATACAACGCCATGCGCCATCTTTGACGTAGCTCTGAAACTTCGTGGTTGCAAAGGCGTGATGTTACCCTTCACTTTCACTTTGACGTATCAGTAAAAATTTTCGAGGTTCGTTATAACCAAAAATAATGAAGGAGAGTAAGTTTTAAATCGATAATTTAAATAAGTAATCAATTTCCAATTTTATAATTATGATAAGTGTGTTTATATAAGACTTTTTGGCCAAAAAAATTCGTATTAATAACTGTTTTGTAATCGAATTTTATTTCTACCATTTCTACCATTTTTAAACGTTCTTTGTAAACGCACACAATCTTTCCGACGTCGGAACTTTCCAATTGGCCCTTCCGTCCGCTATTCAAAATCGCGTTTTGACATACCGTCGGAAACGGAATCGACAACTCGAAGTTTTCGATTCCGTTTCCGAATTCGATTCCGAGTGTTTTAAAATCACCCTACTGATTTGTTTTGTTGTTACTATGAGCATAATAAAATAATCAAATATTACAAAAAATATCGTTTTCAATTGTTAGTAAAGATCTTTCTACACCAAGTAACTCAACTAAAATGTATAACAGAATTCGACGATTTTTCTGGGATTACATAAAGGTATCGGTCGAATAATATAAACTTGTCTTGGATGTGTCTAGAACATTGTTATATCAATAGGTAGCTAAATAAGTACCTTTTTATATAGACTAAAAACTAAATTATATTTGAGAGGACCTATTAAGATATATTTGAGACAATACGGACGTTCGGACGGTAATGTTTAGTTAAGGTGTCAAGAAAATCGACTTAATTATAATCTTGGAACAACAATATAGATTGTGACACTTTAAAAGTGAATTTTATTAGAATCAATCAGTACAAGGTTATCAATCAAATTACAAATGCAACACAATAAATAGAAATACACTATATTACACTGCATACTAAAAACGTTGTGACTTCAATGACTACAAAAATAATGTAGGCTTTAATACAATATCTTACAAGTTAAAACAGTTATTCATAACTCTATAGTTAACACACAAATAGGGTGAAACTAATTCTATGTTTCTAGATTTAACTTTTTGTCTAGTTATGTGACCTGAAAGATGAATTCAGTATCTAGGTACTTGACTCCGAACAGTTTGCTCGCCTCTTCTATTGGCCACCCCAAACAGTAATATTTTCTTATTACTTTACATACACCATGAGTTTAGAAATAATCGTGGTTTGAGTATTTTACAAATTAAAAGATACAAAAATATAACAAAATACTTACTAAGTATTACTTACAACATACAGTGATACATGGCATCTTTATATACCTACATAAAATTTGTACTTTTAGATCATATTAATTAGTTACTTTGTCAGTTTGTGTGTACCTAAGCACTTTTGTGACCTTTTAAAACAATTAGCAACTAGACAGTGTTTTGTAAAGATGTTCTTATTGAACACATAAGAATAGAGATAACTCTAATTAGATGAAATTGTATAAAACTAAACGTTGTGATATAATTGACTTTATATGGTCGTTAATTGGCATCCACACCTTATTTAACTATGTGCCAGAAAAGGTTTGCATCATGTTGATATATCTTACGATCTTTTGTTGCCTGCTTTAGACTTTAACACCAAAATATTGAGGCACTTGTTCTCTCATTAAGTTTTTTATATGCCCCTCTCGCTCCTCTTCAGATGCCCAAAAAACTAGGTACGTACCATTTAAAAATATCTGTCAGATACTCATCTACTTTCATAAGATCGTCTTCGTGATATTTTCAAACTAAACTTGAAGCACCGATCTGCCCCATCGCTTTTCCGTTCGGCACAACACTGACTCTTTGCCCAGAAATATTGTCTGAACATTCCACGTGTCCGGACAGGCTCGGAGATGGGCCCTGAGAGCTTCCATACACTTTAGTGCTGTATCCCGAATCGTTATGAGATTCTCTATCCGTTTGACTCTGTGTCTCCGTCAAATGCGTATTAATAGCAAGGGACTGTAACCGACTGTGCAGTAGACTGTGATCAGGGGCTGGTTTCCTAGTTATTCCATGCGGGTTCCCTCTGAAATTCGGGTACATAGGGTCGTAGTAACGAAAATCATTCTGATTGGCGATCTCCACTTCGGTATTCTGATCCAAATGGTCACTGTAGCAATGAGGTATTCGGTCCATTTCTCTCATGATATGGTCTTGCATCATCGCATCGAAGACGCCCTGATGGTGGTACAAAGGGTTCCTGCTACGAGCTTGGACCTGATTCGGAAGTCCAGGCTGATTGTAGTCGTACTGTTGGCAGTATTGCGGTACTCCATCCGTCATGTAAGGTATCTGTCTGTTGGGTATATCGTGAAAGTAAGCGTCTTTGGGTACCATGGAACGTAAATCGTGCGGGTAAGGTTGCATTTGCGCTGGAGAAGGTGATTTCGACATCGTTTCGTAGTTAGGTAAAGGTAGTGTTTGCAGTAAATTGGTGTTCTTCATCGGTCCTGGCTGCATCGTGCTTCTGATCGGTTCGTCTTCTTCGTCACTGCTTTCTGAATTGTTGCCATTGTCTTTCGGTGGTTGTTGGAAAGTTTTTCTCGTTGGGAACGGTATTAAGTTGTGCAAGCTGAATCGTTTGCTTTTAGGTGGTTTCTCTTTTAACCCTGGTGCGGGTCTTTGAGGTTGTTGGGGCATTTTGAGAATCCCAGGGTTAGGCTGGCTCGTCGACGGCTCTAAAGTATCGGTGGGTACATGCCTTGGTATCGGTTCTGGGGATATACATCTTTGTTGCTCAACTTGAGCAACCATCTCCTGCACAGACTTCCTTTGCTCTCTTTCCTTGTCCTCTCTGTTATGATAGGTTCCCTGCTTTCGCAGCTTCACGTAGCCGTCCTGTGATATGTCCAAAGACTTCACGTTGCTTCTCGCTATGACTTCAGACAATTCTTTTTCCAATGCAACCCTTTTTCTTATATCATCCGCTGTTCTCTGTAATACCTGACTCTTCCATAAAGGTGATTGATCTTTCTGGTGTCTTAGGTCCTCTTCTAAATCGCTGGGTTGTTTATGACTGCTGCTCGGGGACTTAGGATCTGACTGTCGACTAGGGGAGACGTATCTAGTGGTGTATCCTCCAACTTCAACTGTCATAGGCGATTGTGACACAGAAACTTTATTTGTTTTCACGTGAATTTCTGCTGTGACGTTTTGCGAATTACTTTCTTGATTAGGACTGGACACTTTAGCAGGTGGATGTGGCGGTCTCGACAATCTGCTAGGTCCAGCGTTTAAATGGTCACTGCTTTTGGAGTTCTTAAGCAAATACCTTCGCCTAGGACTTGGCGAACATCTGTTGTCTAACACTTCCGTGCTTTTTGATGTAGCCTTGCTATCATTTAAGTCTTTGGCATTGCTCTCGTACTGTTCCGTGTGCTGATTGAAGCTCTTTATTATCCCGTGTACTTTATTCCATTCTTCTGTATGAGTGTCTAGTAGTTCTAAACTTCTCGTTCGTTTTAGTGGAGGTATGTCTAAGGACCCTTTCGGGCTGAAATCTAGCTTCTTCACCCGCTCAGATGCTCTGAACATCATTCCTCTAGTTAACCAGTGTTCTAAATGTTTATGCCTCTCTTTGCATAGCGCTCTTTCCGCTGCGACAAATCTGGTCAGCTCCGATAGCTGTCCCTGCGTCTTCATCTCCAAATCCGTCACCTTCTGGTCTAGTCTCTCGTGAGCTCTATCGATGTGCCGTTTCAAATCTTTCTTGTCTTCGTTCAGTTTTTCCTCCATGTGTTTGAAGAAGGGTGCGCAGTAGCACGTGTAGCCCGCGCCGATGGGACCCTTTTTTATGTTTCCAGCCAAATCCAAATAGTACTGCTCGCCTTTTTTTAAAGGTTCGGTGGGTAGCGAGCTCAGTTTTGGTTTGGGGAAGGATTTCGGATCGGGGTAGTAATGGCAGCCGTACGGGGACCACTGCACTTGCGGGGCCGTTTCGAAGTGCACGTTTTTCTTTCTTTTATCTTTGTTCTTTTCTTTCTTTTTCGCGTCGTCCGGTTCGTCGACCGTTCTTTCCTTGCTTTTGTCTCGATGCTTCTTCTTGGCCTGTTTAGCTACCGGTGTGTTGAGTATCTGAATGATTTCTTGAAGCCCCTTCCTCGTGGCGATGTCTCTCGCGGTTTCTCCTTGATGGTTGCGAATGGATTTGTCGCAGCCAGTCTCTAGGAGTATCCTGGTGAGTTTCCGTCGTCCCATGGCAGCGGCTATGTGCAGCGCCGTGTCGCCGTTCTTGTTCTGCTCGGAGGCGCGACATTGCGCCGAGATGAGGATGCGCGTGACGCCGGCGTGCCCGTAGCGCGCCGCCGTATGTATTGAGGTGTCACCATACTGAAAACATTTCATGAGTTTAGAGTTAAATCATCACGCACTTATTTGACGGATAAGTATGATCTCATTGATTTAAATCGATACGTTTTTATATAAAGGTAATTATTATAGTTATTTCATACAAACGTAGCGCCGTTTGAGACATTCTCGTCGACATAATCAGGCTTTTCTAGACTTATGGTAAAATTAGCGACAAGCAGCTTTCAACGTTATTACTGACGATACAGTTGCTGGTTCTCAGTAAGATTTAAATTGTAAGTGGATATAAATTGTATAATGTGGGTATAATACTGACGTTGTTCTGCAAGTCCGGCGGCGCGGCGGCCAACAGCAGCTCCCGGCAGGACTGGTTGTGTCCGTTCTGGCAGGCGAGGTGCAGCGGCGCGAAGCCGGCCGCGTTGCGCGCGCGCAGCTCCGCGCCCGCCCGCGCCAGCTGCGCCACGCACCGCGAGTACCCCTTCCATGCCGCCTCGTGCGCAGCTGTGTTGCCGTGCTACATACATAGGGACGGGATTGTATACGGTTATATTTTGTAGATAATTATGTGTATTTTTAATTTATAGATTCCTACATTATCCATCCACACTATTTGAAATAATGCTAGGTCTCATAATAATATATTAATCATAATAACGATAGCAATAGTTTTGTTTATTTAGTTCAATCAAATTCAGTGTACGCGCTCAAACCATACCTATTAGAGCTGCTGGCAATTTCTAGAGTCAGAAAATTTTATACAAAAATAATAATAAATGAGAGGATAAATTACCACATTGTCCTGCTTGTTAGGATCGGCTCCGTGTTGTAGTAGCAGTTGCACGACCTCGACATGACCGTCGGCTGCCGCGCGCTGCAACGCAGTACAACCATTCTGTAACAAGATATAGAAGTGTGATTAAACTAGGAGGAAACAAGTCACTACATCTACCTATATTTTTGTAATAAGTTTTGGTGATTTAAAAACGATCAGCCCACTGAGTTTCTTGCCGGATTTTCTCAGTTGAGGTCGCGTTTCGATCCGGTGGTAGTATAGTAGAATATAAGAAAGAAAAAAGGAAACTTGACAATTTGTAAATGCCCCCATAGGCCGGTACAGAATAAATGATTTGACTTTGACTTTGACTTTGTCATGAGCTAATGTCATTTCTATAGTTACCTAATTTATTTTGAGCTTAATCTTTCGTTGCTCAGCTATGACCGATTGAGGACTCAACAGTATTATTACGATAAATTAAGGTCGATACATCTTTTATTCAAGATAAAAGTAACAAGTTTCCCATTAGTAACAGAACGCAGGCCCTGCTAGTTCTAATTACAACACCAGCATTACAGAGCGGGTTACACGGGCAGGCGTAAGTAAGGCTTGTAATTTTAATTAACAGTCCAATTACTAGCTATGGCGACACTATTAATAACATCTGCGAGAAAATAACTGTTAATAACCTTTTAAGGTATGGTTATTTTATTGATTATCACGTTAGGTAATGTGTTATATAACATGAATAGGTAAGGTAGGTTATAAATTTATAAGTTTTGAAATTGCTGCAGTTAGTTACGGCACTAGTGGTTAATTTCTTTCAGTAGATATTCATAGTGGTGCTTCTACCGTAAAGGTGTGGCCAGCATTCAATTATTATTGTGTTGTTGGTGTGGAATAATTTCCTGTATACCTACTACGTAAATAAGTAGTTTTCTTTCTGCAGAATTATAAGCATAGATTATAAGTAACTAGCTGCACCCCAGGTACGCTAAAAAGGGGAATAAATTGATCAATTTGTATGAGAAAATGTCACTGTCATCTCGGTTAATCGATCGATTCATCGGCCGACGACGTGATACATTATTTTGATCGTCTTTCATCGATATGGAGTTAGTATCGATAATTTCAATGTAGAAATGTCATTATATTAGCATCGATCATCGCTATCGAGTGGCAATTAACTGGATAGTCTCGTTGACATGTTTATGGCCGTTCGCACGAAGCTCAATTAAAATAGCCGGGGGTGTACGTGACGCCGTAGTAAAAACACGGCGACGATTCGCGGTACCGGGGCGAGCAGGATTCAGGTATTTTATGTCTAATAATTAGTTGGTAGAGAAAAATAATTACATTCCTAGTCCCTATCAAACGTTTTTATCAGGAAAAATTGACAACCTAATACTCACTGACTCGGTTACACAAAAAAAAATCACGGTTATACAATAATGGAAACTCTAGCTATTAATAATCTAGTTTAAATAAAACAATGAGTCGAAGATAGAACCAAAAGCAGTTTATTTGTAAATGTTGACTTTATGTATCGTTTAATAAACAATTATATACATGTAGCGTGCTTAATGCACCAATAAAAACAATGCAGGATGCTGTTGCCACGATTTACTCAATGAAGCCTTATAGATTTTAATCAACCGTAAAAAAATGTATTGTGTACCTGCCTGCTTACGTCATAAACAATAATAGCGTGATATTTCCTTGCCACTTGCCACCTTTACAGCCGCATAATGACAGTTGTAAACAAATGAATGCAGCAATCATACCCTCCCACCATGATGCGCTTACGCAGAAACGACAAACCGTTACGAAATTGCGGAAATCGTAATGGCTATTGCAATAAGCAGTGAGGGACGCCGGGTGTAACCTTCACGCCTGTGCCAGAAAGTGTATGATATGTGTGTGTACTGTATTATGCCCACATATCGCAGAGACATACGAGACCTACGTATAATCACCACAGCAGGCTTATACATAATTATTTGTAATGTTTGTAAACTTATCAATCAGTATTAAACAGACAAGGCTGGTTGCGGCTTCGCTGATCATCTCACCTGATGATTTCACGCGGGTTAGATACTTTATCTACATTTTAAAATAAAGCGCAAGTTTATTATTTCAACGAATTATTGAAACCTTGCACCAAAAATACATATAAGCGTGTGGGTATCGTCTACTGCGTTCCATATTAGCTCTCAATGAAACTAAACCTATTCAAAGTATATCGGAAACAGAGGAACGTTTTTTAAGTAAAGTTAGCCTCGGTTATTGTGATAAGCAAATCTATATAGGCAAATGCCTAGAATCAGAATCAGAATCAGAATATTTTTTTTATTCATATAAACCAATACAGGCACTTATGAATCGTCAATAAATAGTAAAAATAGTAGCTCTACCACCCATTCGGAATGCATTTCCTATGGAGAAGAATGGGCAAGAAACTCCATGGTTGCTTTTTTCAAATAGTAGTTCTCCTAGTATGGAGAAGTGACAATTTTCAATTTAGTTCCAATTAAGACGACGCAATGGTTTAGTTTCCGCGTTTGATTTTAAATCGAATCACCTCGCACACTTCGAAATCGAATCACAAATGGTGAATTGCATGCAAATTGCAATTTCGAATCTTCGCCCCTTGTCGTATTGCGATCAGATTGTCGTTTAGTGACCAGCGTGTAATTTTATAAAAGTTCAACACATGAACGTATAAAAACGGTCGCGCGGATCTTGATCAACTATAAGTGAAGCACCTACATACACTACAGCAAGACGGCTTGCTTGCGTATAGGTAAGTCTACTTTGCACACACTTGTCGATCGTCGCCGTTACTCGTTTCACGCACACTTAAATAGTTCGTTTCGTTCCTTCATTTTCAACTTGAGCGGATTCCATTTCTTAGAATCCGGATACCGATACTTTTAGGTACACTACTACGGTAGGTAAGCACCAGCATAACCATATTACGATAGTTAGGCGAACAGGAACTAGTCAATTTTCTTTCGAGTGAAAAAGTACGAGTTCAATGGCTCTACAATCGACATTTAAAACAGAGCATAATGGTGGATAGGTATTCATTACTGGTTTTGCAGTGCTCGTATTTCTCGATGGCCGAGCTGACACTCTAGTTTTCCAGCAAAATTAATCTACTTTATAGAGCCTTCACGCATTCCATAGAATATGCGTTTCCATAAATAATGTCTTGAAGTTTATTTCCTTTATTCAAGATTAAATCGCAATAGAGTTCAAAATAGTGGTTATATCAATTTCGTGGAGTTTGAATTGATTTTTAGATAATTTATTAAAGATTTCTGTAAAGGATTTATTGTTTTTTTTTCACTCAGTAATTTGATAGAGATATAAATCGCACTGGTCGTATTTTTTACACCACTTTCTTCCTCCGGTGATTATCTATGGTACTCACCTAAGTATTAATTACATAACTACCTAATAAATGGCAAGTACATCCTGTACAATCAACAGTAATACTGCTGACTATTCTATATTTATATAAATTGACACATGTCAATAGTGTAATAGTACAACTATTACATTGTAGAGGCTATCAAAAGTTCCTGGTACAAGCTTTTAATTTGCTGCGGGGGATACGGGACTAATACTGAGAACTAGTAACGTCTCACATTGCCAGAAGCTAACAAAATAATATTTTGTGATTTTAACACTAAGAACAACCAACAATTTATTATTTCTTTTATTTTTTTCTAAGGAATCTTACAATCGAGATCGTTGTTTGCTGACCCGCAACAAATCATATTAGAAAACCTCTTTAAGCATCACGTTTAATAAAGTGGCCATCATGGTTTTCTTCGACTTGTCATATCATTACGGAACATGTTTTGTTCTAGTCAGGGAAGGGATTTTAAAAATCTGTTATATGTCCCACATCATGTCTTAATTGTTGGTGAAATACGAGAGGTTCATGTTGACAAACTATAAAATTTAAACGACATTTTAATTACGTTATAAAATTTTCCTATAATAAATAAACTCGATTTAAAAAGCAATTATAAATGATAATGTTCAAACATATTAGATACATGCCTTTATTTAATTTTTATTAGCTAATTAACAAAGGAGGTTTACCTACACTTTAAAGTAAATACATCAGTATTCAATAACAGCGATTGAATAGTAACTATATTTTAGTTATTCTTTGAAAACAGACTAATATCAAGCATTGCCGCTTTAACCTTTTTTCAGAGTCTCTGCTGATATGATTGGACTACTTTAATGTCATTTAAGTAGTACGTACTACGTATAACAATAGTAGTTAACTATGTACTACCTATTTAATAGGTTGTATGTCCTATTGATATGAAGATTTATATTTGAAGCCATAGCTGTCCAACCTTGCAATATATCAGCCAACCTAGCAGAAAGGTGCCTCACATACCAATTAGGTAGGTAATGTGACCTCTATTTCCAAACTCGTTTGCCCGCGCAGCGCACCGATCGTCCATTTTACACAGTTTTTATTCTCATAAATCTCAACAAATAACTAAAGTTAAATACGTGCCCACTCCGTAATGATTGGACAGAAATTACAGCTTCCTATTACTATCTAACGAGGCCCACAAACTCTTTAACTTAATCATTTTTATCTGTAACTAGTTTCTTAACTAATTATTATCGTTTTATAAATAAAATTTATCAATGGACTTTTGTACTTCAGTGAATTATTCATAATGTTTATGTTTTGGTCTGTACTAATATGCCATAAAGAATTGTATGTACTCTAGATAAATGTATAGAAAATTAAATAAATCTACAAACCACTTACATCAATGTCATTGTGTTTAAATTGTTTGTAACTCTATGAAATTGATATGGTAGAGTATGTAAGCACGAACTCTCATAAAAAAAACATATACCTCTACCTACGCCCAGTCTATACTCTAATGGGAGAGGGCCTTTAAAAGCCATGGCCACGTCAATTTGTCTATACATGTCAATGTAGAGTCGTCTTGTGTATAGACTTAAGGTAAACCTTTGTTTGTTATCTGCCTATGTATAGTTTAATTAAGGATAGCGGTAATATAATGACCTGCCAATATATCTTCGTTGTTTTATTAGTATTAAATTTTATTGGTTTTATAAATTAGAACATTTTATGGCTCTTGACTTATGGTTGACGCGCCTTGAAGACTCGTGTAATAGAGAATTAAACATAAAATTTGATATTATTTATTATGTTTTGGTAAAGTTACAAATATTGAAAATTACTATTTTGTTTTACCTATCGGTTGATAGGTAGGTATAATAAATAAGCTGTAGATAGAATAAATAGAAGTGATGTATAATATTACACGCTATAATAGTAAAGTCCTATTTTTTTATTTATTTACAAAATATAATATTTCTTAATGACTTTATGAAGCATTGAGTTTGAAAAATAATAATTAATAGGCAATATTTTTTTTTTATTTTAAGAAAACTGTTATTAGCAAACAATAGAAGATGGAATGTGTATCTTACTACTAATTCGTCAGTTTGTTTTTCGTCTAAATAGGCACGTTTTTATACAAGATTAGGTTAGGATAAGGTATAATTTCAATTAGTTACCTACTTATATAAAGGTAAGTGTTCACTATACAATAGAGAAGAACTAATAAGAAATTATAATTAAAACAATAATTCACGTGAACATACTCATTAAGTTAATAATATAGATACATTTATTATCTGTTTTGACACCACAGACGCCGAATAGAAAATCGTTGTCCGACAAAAATAAACGAGAAATGGACCCATGATGCGGTACCGGTTTAGTTCGAAAAAGGACTAGTTTTTTTGTTAATTTTAACGCTCACACCCGATAAGGGGAGGTTCGGTGGCTGGAAGGTAGGCAGATGATAGGAGATTTTACAGATTCTGAATTCATAAAATTGGTTTTAGACTACCTAATTATTTTGAAAGATGTAGTAGAAAACTAAAGGCATACTCATAAGTTGACATCTTTAGTTCCCTTTATTGATAAATTTTGTTCAACGGCTGGCTTTAAATAAATATCGTAGAACGACCCTCAAATAATTATATTTCGCATCAAATAGGTAGAGTGGTAGAATGATCGACGATTTTTTCTCAGAATACGGATCATTAATTAAGTACTTGCCAAGGATTAGTCTTGTCTACCTACCTAATGTGAAATCTCTTCACATTAGGTAGGACACACGAAAAACAAATATCGGTACTAAGTAGGTACACAAAATAGTTTGGTATAATTTGTTAAAGTTGTATAGATACTGTAAGACAAAACTTCAACTTAATCTGACTATAGATCAGACTTTTAAAAATAGAACTATAAAATTTAATGATATTCAAAATATTTATTAACATTAAAAATTTATCTTGTCTTTGTAGTAAGAAGTGTAAGTCATGTTATATTTTATTATGTTACTTTTATTAGGAAGTATTATTAATACGAGTGATATCACAAGAATACTTAGGTAAATAAGAAGCTAGAGATTTTTTTAAAATACTTGTTAAAAAATAGTCTCCCATATTTCTAAATACATGGCGTGATAAATTATATCCGTAGAAGAACTTGAAAAGTTAGTGATTAGTTTCCGTACGAATCGTGTTATGTCCATTTGAAAAAGGCGGTAGTGGCTTGGCTACTGGATTTTAAAATAAACGATATACCTGTGGCACCTGTTACACACAAACGTGTTTGTAAGCCAAGATAGTAATCTCATAAAGTAGTTATCGTAATTTTTATAGTGTGTAATGTTGACGTAAAGTAATTGTTGTAACTATTTTAACGATTGCTGAAACAAAAACATAGATAGTCTAGAAATTGGGTGTAGTTTTTTAGAACTGTTGCCTATTTAAAAATTCACGAGATTTCTCTATGGACTAAGTATTCACTAAATATTGTATACGATTAATTCGGGATATCACTCCAAATTTTAATTATTTTTGCGGAGAGTTAACAAAGTTTGTCGCTTATACTTCAGGAACTTCAAAAAATACTGCTATTAAATAAAATGTTAGATACTTGTTAAGTCGTTTTAATATGAATCATAAAAACTATAACATAGTTATCTCTTATTTAGTTGGAGAAATAAATGCAATTATCTAAATAAAACCTATAAATATCTATATTTTGTGGTAAAAGGTGTAACAACAGTTTTTATTTAAAAAAAATACATATTACATGTCTATACATTATACTCGCGTATAGCCTGTAGCAGATAAATCGAATCGACTTAATAAATCGATGCATTTTAATTATTTATTAATCAATTTCGATACTGACAAATTGAATACTGGGCCCGTAAGAACTATTCAGTAAAACTTTGCATTTCGAACTTAAGACAGTGGTGTAGAGTTGATTTCACCCTGTACCAGAAAAATGAATATCGCGCTATATTAATTTGTTCTCCGCAGGGTGCCAATTTGATGTCGGGAGTGACTACTGCAGAATGTAACGCATGGGTAACGCATCTGAAATTGATGCGAGGAATAATAAGCGCTTCCATTTATCACAAAAAACTATTTATAGGTATTTATTGCGCATAGTGCTGTGAGTGAAACATTCATGTATAAGATAGGCAAGGTCTATAATATTATCCAAAAAACAAGCAAAAATAATTCATGTTAATTATGACATAACTCTTTTACACAAAATGAGACATTTCTAACTATAAATGTCCTCAAATTCAGTAAGTAGTTGGCACAGACCAAGTACCTGGTCTATGATCGTTGGTAATAAGAATAGAGGAAGGAATGGGAATGTGGATATAGAGGAAGAAGATGTAGGTATGTACCTCATCGGTGACGTTGACGTCCCGCGCGTCCGCGAGCAGCAAGCTAGCGAGCCGGGCCGCGTCGCCGCGCGCCGCCGCCGCCAGCAGCGCCGCGGCCAGCCCCATGCGGGATCACACCATCACTGAGGACAACCACAAACAACATTATTATTTTTGTGGATACCAAAAAGAACTGTATTAAGTATTTAAAATAAAAAAAAGCTCATCTTTGAACCAAATGTGTGAATGTAGAGAGCGTATTTGTACCCGCGGTCTTCTGGCTTTTACTACAGTAATTTAATCTTTATGTATATTAATACAGAATCTATACATTTCCAAACAAAGTCAATTCAATTCGCCCGTTCTCTTAATGCGAGGGGGATAAAAGATATAGTCCACAATGCTCCCCCCGTGTACATACATACATACTTTACAAGCCTACAGATAGTTTAGGTTCCTGGTTACTTATTTAGATATCAATCGAGTATTCTTGAGTTGTAAACGAAACATATTATCTATAGACGGACTAAAATTTTATTTTATCATAGTAAGTACTACCTACATTCGTTTCAAAATTCACAACGCAGCTGTAGCCTACATTGTAACTCTCACGTCTACAATTGTCTGTAAAACAATTACTAACTCAAATACCAGCATTTGAGTCAAACCTAACATTTTCTTTAATTAATCTAAGTAACCTGCAATGAGATTTCCCATAAATACACGAACATAAAACCACTGTAAAATAATCTATAAACTCTATCACCAAGTTATAAGGACCATAATAAATGGAGATATTGTTTTAAAAATAGCCGCAAGTCTGTACAACGATGCAGTCAATGCCGACCAAGGAGGCTGTGCTTGCCTCCCTATTTGTGTGGAGAGTGGAGACCAACGTATTTTGTAACTGCCCGCTATTACGAGTAAAATTATAGGTCTGCAGTTTAATAACGTCACTATACGATTGTTGTATAATTTACTGCTGTCGGCATCTTGGTAAGTGATATCAAACAGTAAAACGTGCCGACGTCGGCCATTTTTCAATAAAAATATATAGTAATGGCAATAGTATAAACATGATTAGGATAACAGCTGCTGGCAACAGGTACATAAAAACTTATACTCAGTACCTAGATAAATTGAAGATTCCAGTGCTTTTTACAAATAAACTTTAATAGCTTTCGACGAGATATGACTGGAAAAACTGTACGCATGATTAGTTTAGTATTGCCCCTTTGCTTTGTCCTTTGCTATTATTCGGGGATGCTCAAAGCGTTTTAATATTATGGGGATTCCTATGATTTTAAGGATCACAATATTAGATAAAGGTAATTGTCTTGTTGTCATCGTATCTTTTTACCAAATAAAGTGGGTTCGAGACTATTTTCATAGCCTTCTTAAACCACTTAATCAAACAAAAGAAACTTGATTACTGTCTTGTTTGGTGTCAACCACTATTAGGTGACTGAAAGAATTTTTTTTTTATCTTTACTTTAATATAATTAAAAAAGAAAATAATTAAAATAAATGAAGGTTATCGCTTTATATCGTCCTCCCATTATGCATACAAGCCATTCAATTCAACAGGTCTAATGATCGCACGGCTCCGTGCATAGTAATGCAAGCACCGGGAATTTAAAATAAAAAGGTGTGAAGCTATGATAATGATAAAACGGCGCCGGATAGTTCGTGTTCTGTGGTAAACGGGCCACGCATAAAAAAAAAAATATTGTTGACATTGTGTTTATGCTAGGCGGGAAAATCATTTAATTATGGAAAACTCCGTACGTCAGGTAATCTTTGTCAAGGCCATCTAGGGTTCCCATAACGACTCCACTCTTCGTATAGCTCTGCGGCGATTTTCCGCCAATTTGATTATCTCATGTACCTTTAGTATACGGTAACTATATGGCACAACAAAAATGGCGGAGTCAGATAAAATATCCGTATAATATGCCGTTATAAAATATCCATGGTCAATGCGTATAGACTATATAGATGGCCATGACATCAATCAACCATTTAGGTTAAACATTTTGGAAATATTTCTAGTACATTTACTTATCTGTACTTTTGAATATCATTTATAAAACCTGTGGTAGTATACAATACTTATCTTTAGCCACCTCTATTATACACACGTTTTTGTATTTTAACTAGTAAAGCATTAACAGACCTATACAAACCGTGGAAATAATGAAACGTTTTTAATATGAAACGCATGATCGATTCCATGCGTTCATGGCTTATAAATAATCATAAGTGTTTAATTAGTTGCATTATATCCAACACGTCAGATTATTATCCATAGCATGGAGCATGGACCTCTTTGATACCGACAAGCCTGTTTCCCACGAGGTGGGTAAGCAGGGTATAGCTTGCGTACGCATGTTATATAAATATAGTTTTTGCAATTCCGGTACAAATTCATAGTCTCGAATTATAAGTCGAATTATAGTCTCTACAAGCGCTCGCAAAACGATAAAAAAATTGGTACTTCGATAAGTATCTGATAAACGAAACATCTGAACCAAATCAGGAAGGATTCACAATTAAATAAGTTACTTACTCTCAAAACGAGATACATGGGACACTTGCATGCAATAATTTTTGCAGTTGTATCACTTAACACATGGCGCACGTGAGATCGCGTGCGCAGACGCACCACACTAATAGATACCGACGCAGGAGTTTGTAATACATAGCCCTTGTCGATACACGTTTAGATAAAATGGGATGGGTTACATTATGTGAGCGACAGCTGGTACTTGTAATATGCAAGTATTTCTCTTAAGTATAGGTATATGAAATTGACCTTTATTTGATAGGTTATACGAGTGAGTGTTGGTACGTAAATTTGCGCATGACCAAGGATGATTTACTTTTATTTGCCCAAGTTAAATAGGATGACACACATACAGCTGTGAGGGTTAATCTTAAGAGGGTCTATTTCTTGAGACGGTCAGACCTTTTGGGATACCTTAAGAACCTCTTGAACCCCAAATATCGAATAGAAGGTATAATTTAAAAACATACACATAGTACCTACAGTATAGATATGTAATGCATCCAAGTTAATAACCGTGTAATATATTTAGTTTGGTGTAATATGTATGTAATAAGGTACTATGGCATAGCCACCATAGTTTCACTTAGTCTAGTCATCCAAAATCGCCATCGCGTCCGCTGCCGTTAGCCGCTGCACGCTTCACAATATTCCCTCTCTAACTCAACAATGAACAATTATCTCCGGTCCAATAGACCGCCAGGCCCTTCCGGTAAACGTCTTCAACCAATAAGCTCAATTGGTTTATTACATGTCTTTCTGTATAGCGCTTTATATGCAAATAAGTGTAACAGATCTGTATCAAATACAAAAATAATAGTTATATTCACTTGGGGTAGGTAGCGAAGGTTGGCGCTAAATAATAGTGTGTAGAGATAAGCTGTCAATAATTATGATGACGGTAAAAGGTACATTATACTTCATAATTACCGACTAGAGTAGGGTAAAAATGATGACAATCGAAATTAAACTTTATTTTATAACGATCTGTGAGCAGTTTCATTTGCAAGTTGGTAGTTATCCAGGGAAGATAATATTTTCATTTCATAAACGACTAGCTTAACACACGATGTATGTGATGGTTTATTCCATTTAATGTTGCCTGATTGCACCCTGCAAAGTGTCCTGAGGAATTTAATAACATAACACGTAGTTCAGTTCATTACAGAACATTGATAAGAATGATGCAATTTATTTGAGGAGTAAATTTTTTACCGGTAAAACAGGCTAATGTTTTCAATGGTAAATTGTATGTAAGTGACCTACGCATCGTTTAATCGGAGTAGATTACCTAGTTTAGTAAGTACCTACTAAAATATTCTGTGTGTGATGTGTGCCAGAGTAACAAAATAGTGACAACATTGTACCGAGACCTCAAATATAATTTTGACATATAAACAAATAATTTCCATAATGTCGAGCGCTTCCTGCTAGCGCCGAGCAGTATTGTCACGCCCACTGCCTCCGCTTGCATCTACCCATGTTCACAACTGTCGTTGCTATGAATAGGCAGTTCAAGATATGAACAAACGGTAGGTAAGTACCTCTTTTTATATCCTTTTAAAACGTGTTTGACGCCTTTATCTTGTCCATAGTGTAGTGTCGCTCAAGAAATTACTTCAAGACAGTTTTAACGTTTGAGAAAACTTTTTAAGGTAAATTATTTCAGATTTTTTCTGTCGCAAAATTCGTCCAAAAATCTAGCCTGCATTAAAGACTACACTTATGTTATGGAATATGTTGATTTTGTCTCTTTTCCTTCTATGAATTTAAGACAGATAACGAGCGAGCGAATCCGTGACAAAGGTCTAGTCTTGACATGGGTATAAACCCGACCCGTCTTATTACAAAAAGCGGTTTAACTAAAAACCCAGGTTTAAACTTCCAGGTTTATTTGAAAGTATTGTATATACGTTCGTTTACTCACTATTATTTCTCAATGCAATATACGTAAGGTGTGATAACGTGAAGTCATAAAGCAAAACCTATGACCTACATACCGCTGAAATAATAATCTGCTGCTTTTCAATACTCATACCAAACTTACGAAAATATACACTTTTATTTTACTTTATTACGTGGGTGTTAGAGTAAATATTAGCTCGCTAATACAAGTCATGGTACTACATGTTAATTAGTTTGGAAACTCCTGCGCAGCGAGGCAAGCCGCTTTATGGATAGGTGACGCTGTATTTTTTTTGCAATAGTTACATTGTTACGTTGTAAACTTTCAATTTATTACATAACATACTAAATATAAATAGTAGAAATAATTGCGAGTACTTCTGCCTGACTTTTCAATTTTAATTTTAGTGAGATTCTATTTAGATCAGGATATCGCCTTTAAAGAATGAGATAACGATAAACCAGTGACCTAACAACTCTACATTCTCAAATACCGTCGCTAATTGTCACAGATACATTATTCATGGTAGAGTCTATCATAACGCCTCTTACGGATCCAATGGGTTCCGGAAAACTGTAGGATTAACGTTTCAAGTTTTTATGTAGGTATTACTGACAGATGGCGGATGCGTCCTAGTGAAAATAATCTTAGATTTCTTGTCAGACACCTATCTTAAGGTCTCAGACTTCGCAACGATAGTGAAAAAATCATATACATATTTGACCATTTTATGAAAGTTTGCGCAATTGCTACGCTAAAAGTTTCAGAAATAAACATGGCTAACAGACAATCCAAAAAGAATCGCAGTAACCTCGATCGATTGAAATACAATATCTAGCTAGACAACATTTGACTAAAGTCTGAAATGCAAATCACAAGTAAACATATTATGCCATTACCATAGTTTTAATACATCTTCCGCATGCCAATATCGCTGCGCCCGCGCACTCGCGGAATTTTAATGAGGTTTTTTTTACAAGACATTGTTGTATCGAAGTGGGTTTTTAGTGCGATTAGATGCACTAGTTTATTGCACGAAGGAATTTCTTAACGTGATTCACATATAGCAATGTGACCATATTGATCTGTAATTGTAATATGTAATCAGAATTACGCAAACTCTTTTTGGGATTTTATGAGGCCTACCTGAACTCCAATTGGTCAGTAGATGCCATGCACAGAGTAATAATGTAATAATTCTTCTCTAGTATTGTGGCAAAGGTGTGGTCTGCTCTCATGGCATTGCTGCTCCTGAGAATGTATTACTCGCAATTATCATTAGAAAAGAGTAACCATTGAGTTTCTTACCGGCTCTTCTCAGTGGAAGCAGCATTCCGAACCGGTGGTAGAATTTGACTATTTGTACGTGCTTTTTGGCCTACACGAATATTTTTTATTTTATTTTGATTTTATGAGGCGCGAATTTAATTTCTTTGGTAAATACTAAAGTTCTTTTGCCTGGCAAGACATGGCATCCATTGAAGCCGAGTATGGTACTTAGTGTGTCTTAGTGCCGAAGTGGAATCGTTTTGAAACTCGCACGAAATTAATCGTAACAGAAAATTATTAATTCGCCTCCATTCCAAAACAGAGGAAACAAAAATACTTTAAGTGCTGATCCATAGGGACAAGAAGTACAAATAGATGAGTCATTAGTTATCTCGTTCCATGGACACTAAATTAAAGTAATTGAATAACAAATTAACTTCATACTTAACACCGTTATTAGGCAACATGCACACAGTGAAGCCGGCTGCTTGATAAACACGTGCTCATCAGGAACAGATGAGCAGTGACACAACATTGTCTATGATACCGTTCACATGAGCTGTCAAACTATGGGACTCAAGTAAACCGATAGCTCGTGTGAATGTTCCATAAAATTCTCTGCTCTACGTTGAACACGTTACTATCGCGAGGCCGGCTGTACCGTGTAGATAGAGCCTTAGTTGCTCGCTCGTAACTCAAATGTTCCTGTATATCTCATCCGTCGCTAATACGAAGTAATTTGTAAATGAGATTAACATCCTACGCACCGATGGTCATGTTTGTATGTTTATGTGATGAATGTTATGTTGTAACAAGTTTACTTGCCCGTTACAATTATCTGTAACTAATTTGATAGTAAATGGCTATTCGTAATAAGTACCTATATATTTTGGTAATCTGGAAAGTAGTTTCAAGGTTTAACTCGATGAGTTTTGAGGACTTTGAGAAACTCTTATAAAAGGAACTCCTTAGAATGGAACTATACATATGAGTAGACGTTACTACGTGGTACTATCGATGGACCAGATACATGTTTCGTACAACTTCTATTGTTATAAAAACGGTGTTTTTATCTCAAGCCGTTCCTCCACACGGTCTGAATGACTTGAAACAATGCTGATGATATCATGAAACAAATGTTGCACGCTTATCATTGCGGCCTTCAAAGGTCTCACGTTTACTGCCTTAACGGGCCCTAGTATTAAAACATGAATCTAACTTAAGAATACTGTCCAAATCTCCCAAAACATGAACTCATAGATACTGGTTTCTCCTTCTAACATTATTTACTACAGCTCTACAGAACAAACTTTACTTTATTTGTAAGGTCGCTAGCTAATGCACCACTGAGATGAGTTTGACTTACTAAATGAAGATCAAATATAAAAAGCGTAGGAGCAGTTATTATGTTATGCCTTTTACCTGAGGCCGATGTGAATGGCGTGTTTGACAATGGGTGTAAATTCGTTTCCCGGAACATAATATTTTGTAATAAAAATAGTCTCCTTCTAATTCGATTTGCCTAGCTCATTTAAAGCTAAAATTGTCGCCGAAACTGACGAACAATTGCAAATTAATTTCTATTGACACTTGAATTAGGTCTAATCTAAATAAAAAGTTCACGAGTTTAGTATAATTTGGTAACTATCGAACTATATCTTCATGAATTTCACAAATTCTAAACTTTATGCAGAAGACGATATGTTATATACATCATCACGCCTGTATTCCCCGAAGGGGTAGGCAGAGGTGCACTGTAGTGCGACCACACTTCGTCGATGTATTTTGGTCCCAATGTAATAGGGGGTGAGCCTATTGCTATTATACCGGGCACATTCCCCCTCAATACGAGGGAGATTTGGGCCATAGTTCACCACGCTGGCCCAGTGCGGGTTGGTGAACTTCACACGCTATAGAAAGCTATAGTCGTGCAGGTTTCCTCACGATGTTTACCTTCACCGTTCAGCATGTGGTAATCATTGTTGAAAATGACATTCGCACATGAAAATTAACTCAGAGGTGCGGGCCTGGGATTTGAACTTGCACCCCTTACGTTCAAGGCGGGCGTTCTTGCCCGCGAGGCTTATATGTGTCTCCTAAATACTTGTATAATCTCTAGTATATGTAGAGATACATAAGGTTTCTGTAAAAGTGTCTGCCTATGTCGTAAAGTGGTGAGAAAAATATCGCACGGTGTCAAATCATTTATGGCAGTGTTTATGGCTACAAATAAGCTAAGCGGTAAACATCACACAATGCTTTTATCAAAATCTAACACGTTTTACAATAGTTACGAAATTTTACATTCTTATTACTGGCACAGGAACGTGTCACTACTTATTGTACATACATTACTATACTTTTAAATTGTAGATATATAACTTCTTACTGAAAATCTACTTTAAATTTAATCGTATTGATAATAACTTCACTTGCAACAATGCGCTTTGTACTAATGGGAATTCCTGCAGGACATTTTACTATTGGCGTGTTTTGAGGAGTAGAAATCTTTTCCAAAATACGAAATTTCAGAAATAGCTTCCCTAGCCAAGTTGACCATGTATTATTATGTCTATAAAAAGTTACGCTAATACATATATATTGGAATGATATAAGCCATATTTATCTATTTGTCAACAAGTAATGCCTACATTTGGCTTCATTATTTGTACAAAAAACGCAGTCGAAGTAGTAGACGGACAGATGTATGTTATTTAAGATAATTTTAATAATAATTAATTGTACACGGGCTATTTAAATATTGTTATAAAACGAAGTTATCAATGCAAACCACAAGTCATAACTAACACATTACAGCACGTCCCGCGAAGTATTTACGATATGAAATGCCAATGCGAAAATGCTTTTTGTTAAAACATAACACGAATGGAATGTATAATGTGATGCTTTGAATAAATAACAACTTTGCGACATAAGTAATATCTTAACGACTCTTGGACTGAGTTGAGGACGGTGTTAGAACATGGCCATTGTTATCGGAAACAAACTATTGAATTATACCGATAACGTTCTTGATTCATCTATAATGAAGATCGTTAAGATACTTACATTTCTCTAGCGAAAAAATATTTATTTACTCATAGATCAAAATTATATAATGTCTTATAAATTTTATACGACGACGATAGCGACGTTATTTTTTAAATTGAAAATGCAACAAGTTTCTGGGTTAAAACTAAATATTTTTATCTTTGTCAGAATTTTCGTAATAATGTATTGTAATCTACCAGTATACAGGATACATCCTTGTATGGAATAAAAATGTGATTTTTATAAATATAAAACTAGAGACTAGTTTTTTTTCTAGTCATCTAAGCCGCTTTAGTAGATATTCATTAATAAAAAATATCGTTCCGTCCGTCTATCTATTCAATAATTCCAAGTCACAAATTACAAGGCGGCGCAGTTAAGCTTAGGGCTGGTGGTTTCTAAAACAATTAGATATGATTTTTTAACTACCTCAGAATAATATTATCATTAAAAAGTGTGTACAAAAGCTGCTCTACTAAATGTTATATTATTATGATAGTTATAAGGTATTTTAATAACAACACACCGCGAAATACAGGAGGAGGATTGCCTTTGAAATAAATAATTAGGGATCCGAAGTTTTTGCTTACAAGAGTGTTCGCATTCGGTTCTATGATACATAAATGCTTCAGTGTAACCCTATGATCATTTAAACTTTAAAATAATACTTTTTTCAAAAGCAGCAGCCCTGATCACCTTGAGTGACCGTCTCTACATAAATGAAGGTTATGATTTTCAAGTCGTTGGAATGTAGACTACATTATTAATGACTTAAATATTTTATAATTATGATGAAACGACTTGTGGTAACGTAGATGATGTATTCTTTGTATACGAGAAAAGAATGTCCAGAAAAGAATAGCCCGACACAGATATGGAATGGGCTCGTAAAAGTACCTACATCTCTATTTAACCGAACCTCTACCGTGCTTCTAATGTCATGTTTTACTAGAAATCCTAACATACTATTTCTAGTTGTCAGAAGGTAGGTACATACACAGAACTCAAAAAAGAAAATCTCATTCGAAGAGTCGCTAATGTCGCTATGTACCTACATGTCTCTATTAGTTTCAAAAACTTATCACCTTCAGCTATTGTCGGTCAAAGGATAAATATAAACTACTTCATATTTTGTGCCTTTTAAACTATTTATCAACATTTGAAGTTTTTTTTCTTAGTATATAGGAGCATTGTATAGCCACTGTAGGTACACTACAAATAGATTATGTCTAATAAATGTCCGGAGCAATGTTTTGAGACCAAGATAAAGTTATACGCTGTCGTTTAAAAAAACGACAGATACACAATATATTATAATAAATCATAAGACCACACAAGGGCTACATACAGAGTATATACATACATAAACAACGGTGAACACCGCTAATATGGCAGTGAGTGTGGCGTATTTATGGGCGTGTGGCGTGGGCGAAGCGTATTGTTTCTGGAACCAAACACTACGAAACACTTAATTTTATGGTTGTTACAGTTGTATGTGGACCACGGTTGAATACCTCCATTCTTCTGTTATATTGAAAGAGTCAAAGTATACTTAGGTATACTTACATTAGTTTAAGAATTTAGTTATTAAGGTTGAATAAAAAAGGTTTATTATTTTTGCTTAACAGGTTTTTCGCCGGTTTAATTTATTTGTTAAAAAGTTTTTTGGTAGTGACGATAAAATTGTCGCATGCATCTTGATATCCCTATTTGTAGAGGCTACCATTATGTTATTTGCGAAAATTGTATTTTGATAAAATAAAGGTCTATGCAGTCTCAACAAATGTGTCTGCTAAGCAAATCAATTTCCGTTCCAATTAATTGAAAATCAATGAAACAACGCGCCTACATGATAGATTAACTTGGAATTAATCCGGAGTACAAATAGCCATCCCACAAGCGGTACAAAAAGTTAATTGTATCATGAAGCAAACATTGTAATCTCGATACATATTCAATTACATGGTTGTCTCACATCGATGGTCGACGACCGTGACTGTATTCAAAATTAAATTAAAGTAAGTCTTTTGAACTATTACAAGAAGAGTTAAATTCGTGGAACAGTTTGGTAGCTATGAGGAAGTATTGGAGGCTTTTTTGAACCTGACGAACACTCGATGTTGTTATTTTATTTTTCGAAATATAATCTACTCATCAAACGCCCTAATAGATAGACGTCCTATTAGTAAAATAATCTTGTAAAAATGGTTCTAATCATCGACCAACATAGTATGATGATAGTTTTCGTATGTAACATAGATATGAATGAGTATCGGGTATACCATTTTGAAAAAATTCAACATGTATTAAAAAAAGATGTCGCCCATTTTTAAAACGTTACATGCCGAGATAATATTTTTTATTTTATTATTGAATTGACACTTGTTTATATATCCTACGCTGTCCTATATGCCTATGAATAATATATATCTAAGGCCGAAACAAAAAACTATGACTATGATAGTTAAGCATGGTTTAACTTTAATTATCAGCAACATATCAGGTACCGCAAATATAATTACGGACATCTGATACACCCTGTATCCTTCCAATTTAAGAGAAGATAACAATTCAAATCGGAATCCCTTTAGCAAAAGGTGTAAGGGCAACTGTACCGGCGCTAGGGCCAGCGATCGATCGCGGGGTAAAGGTTAATTGCGCCCTCCGCGGCGGCGGCGGCGGCCTGTCTACATCAAACATGCGATCTTTGTGGAAATGCCAGCTTATAATGAATGTCAGGATCTCTGATATGCTCCCGCTTCTATAGCGAGACGATACGGGTAACATAGTTCTTCGGTAACTTATTATTTTTATGTTTTCATAGACATAAAAAAGTAATGGCAGTGACAGACCGGATGCAAACCATGAGCGAAACTATAAATATTCACTGAAAACATTTGAAAAGCGTTTGAGTATTCGTTGTTCTGTGTGTGTTCACCGTTTTAAATATTTTTAAATTGAAAAGGATGCTACAATAATTAATAACTTCAATACGAATACGTCAGGAAATAGTTGCTAACTATTGCAGTTGATTCACCGTTACTTATTAAAATTTCATTTCATTTTTTTGTCCTAACTTAAATACTATAAATAGCCTATTGTAATCGACCCAGGCATAGGCATCTCGGTCCTTATATCGAGTTTATTAAAAGCAGGGTGAAATCGCACCGGATGTCTCCAATCCCGTCTATTGTGCGGACACGCGCCACACCAGCCGACGGACGCATGCTTCATCTGCATAACAACACAAGCTTACACAAAAGAGTCGTACGTTCATTCATTAGCGAACCTCGTGATATATTCAGGGCTGGCGGGATTTCCTTTCTATGTAAAATATACCTAACGACAGATGCCCCCTTTTCAATCTTTAAATGAAAACGAAAACAAAGACATGAAAAGAATTTAAGATGGTAACTACTAATAATTTGCTATCATGCGTTTCAATAAAGTGGTTTTTAAAATTACTCCAGACTACAACAGTAAGGAGTAAGTAACAATAAGTGTGTGATTAAGAAAATTGAACGTTTATAAATTCAAATGTGTAATAATTTCTTTATAAATCCCAAACGTAATATGACACAGTTCTGAATCTTCCATGACTTGACGGACATATTGACGAAGTTTAGATCTACCTGTAAGATCTCTTATTCTTCTGTGGTTTCGTTGTCGTAGTACCTACATCAAGTTAGGTACAATTACGCTACTGAGGACAGTTTCAGCAACCCTATTGACAATTAACAGGGCTCATACAACAGGGTTTTGTTTAATTAATCATGTACACAAAGCATTGAATCACCGCGGGAGTTCGTTGGCACGCCGCTGGCTTGTTATGTTACGATCAGAGTGAATTTCCTGATTAAAAAACAAAGGTTTCGAGAGTAGTAGAGTTACACCTACCTACATAAACCCTAACCTCCGGCACACTGTGGCGTCCAGACACGCGCTGCAATTTAATGCCAATACCAAAACGAACTCAGAATTAATATACTGAAAGATGGAATTACTGTGGTAACAGCCACACACGGCCACGGGGGGTAAAATTCCATTTTAATTCAACATTTATAATTATAGTGGTAGCCTCGTGGGCAAGAACGCCCGCCTTGAACGTAAGGGGTGCAAGTTCAAATCCCAGGATCTCGCAGGATCTCCCAGGATCGCACCTCTGAAATAATTTTCATGTGCGAATGTCATTTTCAACAATGATTACCACTTGCTGAACGGTGAAGGAAAACATCGTGAGGAAACCTGCACGTCTATAGAAAGGCGTGTGAAGTTCACCAACCCGCACTGGGCTAGCGTGGTGGACTATGGCCCAAAATCTCCATCGTAAGGAGGGGGAATGTGCCCGGTATAATGGCAATAGGCTCGCCCCCTATTACATTGGGACCAAAATACATCGGCGAAGTGTGGGTGCACTACAGTGCACCTCTGCCTACCCCTTCGGGGAATACAGGCGTGATGATGTATTGATGTATTTATAATTATAATTTTGCTTTATCAAATCGTTCCTATTCGAGTTTATGTGAACTAAACTAATTAATAGAACCACGGATTCTTTGGATTAATTTTTGTTGATGAAATTTACTGTCGTTAAATCATAGACAATACATTCTCAAAGAAATAAGAACAAGAAGAATAAATAATTTATTTATGAAAAATAATTTAAAGTAATTAGCAATAATTTACATGTCTCATACAATTATGAAAGAGCTACTGTATAAATAAAGGTGCCGTTTTAAGGTCAGTTGTGCTAAACAATACCGAAGGGTGTTATGTACCATTGTTCATTAAGTATGCAAGTATACCACAAGACGCTAGCTGCTCTCTCCAACTCAAACGGAACACACACGATTTTAACGAACAAACTTCACTCAATGGGCCTTTGAAATCTTTAAGCTAATAACGATTGTGTGTTCCTCAATATTCAGCTCTATAACGGAAAAGTTAAGACTCATTTCGTATCTGATGGAATTTAAGTTTATTTGCTGTGAAATCGGTAGTGAAAATCGATTGTGTAGAAATCACTGGTGTTATTGTATTTAGAAATTTGATTATTTAAAGTCAAGTTAAGTGTTTAGACTCGGTTTTGAGAACGCAAAAGTGTACTAAATGTTTAAGTTAAATGAATTATAATTTATTAAATCTAGTTACAGTCGGTATCCAATATGAATTTGGGAGATTTATTCAATTATATACTATCAATATCCCAATATTCCTTTGTTTTAAGTAATTAATTTATCGTTTTGATTGAACAAATCAAACATAATTTTAATCTTGTTAATAAATTAAATGTACAAAGATGGAACGATTGTTCAACGGAGATCTGAAAAGGATGAGGTTATCAATTCGACCCGCTTTTAAAAAGGTATGTTTATCGTAAAGGAATATAGAAAATACCTACTTGTGACTTATTCTTACCAAGCAATAACATATTCAGCAGCTTTTTGGGAACGTTTTGATTTTTAATCAATACTTTACAATACTCTCGAATAAGTCAATATGTTTAGACCTTGTAGGTTTAATTATGTCGATAAAAATATGAGGCGCTGACTTCAACTTTAACTGTGAGTTCAGTTACTCGTTCTCATGCGCAGGTGCGATCATGTGCCCTTTATATATAACCCCTCAGCAACAAATAAATTATGTTACATTCCGAATGATAAAATTGATACATATTCGGGCGATAGAAAAAGATAACTTTTTTTTGAAAATGTACTTTGTGTAGATACATGTAGATTTTATGTCTAAATTAATAATGTGAAATGAAAAATGAGCAAAATATGCTTGTTCTATCAGTTAATACGGTTCATCTTTGTATTGAAAAAAAAACTTGGTCGTTTCTGATTTGCGTAGGGCTTTGAAAGGCTTTGGATTGCGACAAATATTCTCCATTTTTTAAAACCTTTTGTGAGTTTCTTCGTTGTTAACAGCTACTTTTTGCAAGTTCAAACAGTATAAAGATTTTATTTGCAAAGTTGGTACCATATTTAATTATTTTCACAAGCCAAAAAACGGTGTTAACATATCCGACCAACCAATCAAGCAAAGGTGTTTTTAAACTCTATCTTACCGAAGATAAGTTTTCAATTCCTTTGTAGAATTTTCAGGGTTCATTTGTAATGTTATCTCATTTATTGGCGACGTCTGACGTTTTCATGGCTTCATGAGATTGCTGCGGCATTAAATTAGGTTTGTTTATATATTTTTATTTGTGAAATAAAATGTTTCTGAAGATAATCCTCAGATTTATTTGGTTGAAATACTCAATGGATTCTTATAAAATCGTTTTGTACATACTTACTTAGATTACAGTAGGTATTATTAGTGCGTGACTGTCCATGAATTTGTAAGTAGCAAAAAGTTTAAATGTTGCATAATCACTTGCTATTAAAATATCACCCATCTTTGCTAAGGCTTTTAAATTTGAAAACTGCAGCTGAAATTTAGCCTGAACTAGTACACCGGTGCAAGTTCAGTCATTATATTTGCTTGCGATGACACTATAAATTTACATAGCTGATATAGTCTACTCCAACTCTCTCCTATTTAAAGTAAATTTAATTGCAAATGATTCCTACGCATAAATCTGAAAATTGTAAATATAAAAAGTTACGTTCATATGTTTGCGGCGTTGTTAACACTTTTGTACTACACGGTATTGCAATATGTTTCAAGATAGATTGTAATTACTATAAATTTGAGGCTTTAACTTTTGCATGCAGCATTCACATTAAATGGAATATAGCTTTCATTTATATGCATTGAAACCTTCCCGGGCCGAAGTGGTCGTAGAAATTTATTAACAGTGAAAAAGGAACAAAAACGAAAGATCGCGTTGATGTCTTTTGTAAGATAAGATCTGCGCGGAGGAGATAGTGTAGCCGGCTTGCATAATTCAAGCATTTTATTTATATAACGACCGAGTCTTAACGATCAGATTGTCAGTAACGATTTTATCGATGCGGGAAGGCGTGATTAATGATCTAAATTTTTCATACAATACTATATTGTATGGATCATTTTTCATTTTGAGATTTATTACTACTATAATATTTCATTAATTAAAAAAATATTTATTTAGAAGTGCGGCAATTTATATCGCATTTCATACATATTACTTTCTTAATTCTTTTAAATATTTAAATACAAACAAACCACTTACACCCACTTTGTCATTAAAAAGTGTTCTACAATTCCATTGAATTGTAAATAGAGCATAAGTTGCTATAAATTTCAGGATGAATCTATATATTTTATTTATGGGTAACATTTCTATAAAACAAATTTGACGCTCGCAATATAAAATATGTGTTACCTTGAGTACATCCAACAGCCATCGGCCAACAAGTCAAACGCAATACCCGTCACAACTATACTTGTGTTACAGAACAGACACAATGGCAACGCCATAAAACTCCACAAACACTTTTCAATACACTAAAATATCACTCGTATCCATTATCTCATAAAATACACACGTAAGTACTATAAAATATTTCCAAAAAGTACACTCGCGATCAACACGCCAACTTTCGTGTAAACTATTTCGAAGACTGACGCACCGCGGCGATGGCAGCGTGCGCGCAACTCTGCGGAATATATCTATTCCGCTTGCACCCACACGTAGTCGTATTGCTGAAAGAGAAGATATAATTAATGTATAGACATGACGAGAAAGCTTTTGTAAAAAAGTTGATTCGTTATTTTAAGTGCGAGACACAATCGGGTATTACTAGTTCGTTCGTACAGATATATTGTCGTATGTTACGACTCGTAAACCAGATAAATGAAGCTCCAAAGAGATCACTTTATTGGCAGTAAACTTGTAATTTGTCAGGAATGAGATATAAAATCTGATCTTAAATTATTCTTGTTGGAGATAAGGTAAGATGAGATTACACATATCGACTTCTAACACAAACTATGATCCGACTTTGCCTGGATGTCATACATTTTAAGACGCTTTAGATTCTATAATATTTGTATGTAGATATGATTAATTTATATTGGACAACATTAAATTATTAAAAATGTCATATTGATATTCGTGAAAAAAAATATCATTCACGCATACTGCCATAATTATGTACGACAAAGAATTTGCCACCACGATTATCTCTATGAAACAATGATTAATGGGCATTCTTTCGGCCCTATACACCCGAGTCGTTACCTTACAAAAACGCTAAACTTGACCATCGATCAGTTTGTAAAAAAGCTTACGAAGTGACCACAAACAAGCACGGTAATAGCGTCTCTAGCGTTGCTGTCGCCAGCGCTAAATCATTCAGAGTTAAACGCAGAAGACGGCGAGGATCCGCAGTTCTGTTCAACATTGAATATGGTAATGCGGTTGTTAATGTAATGAGGCTATTATTTATATGGAAGGGGTTGTGCAGGTATTTTGTTAATACGAAGTTAAGGAGCTTCTGGACTTCAAGATTACATTTTGATCTTTATTTAGTATAGATCTTTAATCAATCGATATACTTATAATACCACAAAATCACGCCTGTAATCTCCGAAAGGGTAGGCAGATGTGTGCCCACACTTATGTATTTTTGGTCACAATGTAATAGGGGATGAGTCTATTGTCTATATCGTATAAGTAGTTTGTAAAACTCTAAGAGGAGGAATCTCAACTTATCAACTTATATCTCAACTTATCAATCTATCCTCCTCAATGATAGGGAGGTTTAATATATTTATTTTATACAGGGTGTTTCAAAAATCCGAAATAATACTTTGACGTTTGCATCAGTATCGGGTATACAACTGAATGGTATAAAAATTTGATCGAAATTCGACCATGTTTTTCCAACTTTTTTTTCGTCGTCAATTTCTTTAACTTGTAATATCTCGAGTCCTATGTAAAATTTTCATGTTCTGTTTTGTGAATATTGGTAGTTGCCCCTTATTCGTGTAGTTTACATTGCTGAATAGGGTTATGGATGTACCCAAAGGGCATAAAACGATACCTGTGACAAATATTCAAAGGTCTATAACTCAGAAACTATGATAGTTAGGTATAAACTGTCTTCACTAAGCATCCACATATGAGCTATCGTATATGTACCTAAAGTATTATTTCGGACTTCTGATACACCCTGTATTTATAAATATCTGTGACCTACAACCTATGGCCACACTTTTTGATCGAAACTTTATACTGTATAATTGCCAACTCAATTTAAAAAGGAACTAATGTAATATTTTTATGCTCTGTGGTGTGTTAATGTAGATAAACCTACAAAGTTATTGCAGCCAATCGTTAAGTATCTTTCTATTTATCTGTGCATTAGTCTCGGGCTTATATGGCATATGACCACATGTCTCTAAAACACGTTTTACCATGAAACATTGTGGGAAAATGTAGCTTTATTTTTGTGCACGATCATGCGGGCGAACGAAACCGCAGGACAACGGTGTGGGTAATAATAATATCAAGCTTGGGTGCAAATAAAAGCTTTTAAAGCAGTCCATTATGTGCATCTCATAATGGACATGTTATACAGATTATACATCTCAACGCAACACGTCTAGCGCTTGAAATAATAAGCTTAAGTGCGCTTAGACGATTATTTTTAGAACCAATAAGTTGATACGTATAGAAATTTACTTAGTTACAGTTATCTATAGTTAATGTCTGTGATGCAATTTTATTTGTTTATACAAATAAGAATACCGTGCAATACAAGTGACATGTATTACCGATTGGTATACAGGGTGAGCCTGTTAATCGTAGTATGTATGCGCCGGAGTACGCGCGGCAAGCTTTCATCTTCGGCGGCGGATATCTTGAACTCTATTGTTAAACTTCCAGTAGACTATAACTGTATTGTTTCCTAGAAATTACTATGTATGGGTATTTTAATGTCACGCACAGAACTACCTTTAATCCTTCTTTCTTTATTCCCAAAGTTACGAGTATGAAAATCATTAGCTGACTTACAATTTCACCTCCTTGATTTTAGGTCACGACACTTGTTGTACTCATTCTTCCTTTTATCTTATATTGCCTATTGCTGCCTATAAGCTGTCAAGCCAATGCGATCCTATCATCTGTTCCCATATATTAAGTCTAGCTCATACAAATTCCCACAGGTATACTAATACTCGATTAATGATACCCTATCATCGTGTTTACGTATCGATGCGTCGATATATCGCGAACGTGATCGAGTGGCAGACGCGATGAAAAAACAGAGCGAGTCACGAATATAGTGTATTGATTATGGAAAGTCAGTTAGCTGCGCGCGAGGGGAATTACAAGTGGGTATTAAGCCTATGGGCTTTGTCGACTGATTCTCATCGGTGCTTTAAAGACTTATATGGGTCTTAAAGTTCATAGGTTAGGATGGCGAGTCTGAGAGAATGGGGACTCGAGCTGTCCCATTATGATATAACTCCCTGCGGATAGTAGATAAAATACTGGTTAATAATTAAGTTCCAAGCTTAGAACACTCTAGACCGAATCATTTCTAGAGCTTGCTCCAGCTTCGAATTTTTCAGAGATATTTATCAATTTTGTAGAGGGTAATCTTTTCAAATATTAATCTGATTGAACATTCTTACTTTGATACATAAGTACACTATCAAGTTAAATAAGTTACATTTATTTCAAATCACAACTGTTTACCAGTTTAATAAAGTTACAAAAATGTATCCGAGTATGGATCTTTTAATGGGAAATCAATGTCGACAATATTGGCCGACTTTGAACATGTCGCGCCTCTTTCATTTAAGTAAGCCGACAACGACTATATAAAATTATGTTATGCAAATTTATTATACCCCAAATGGGTCCCGACCGTGGGATATTATTCTGAATAGCATAATTTGCTAATTAAATCATCTTAAATTTGTACTTCTTAATTAGTAGTTTCGTAATTTCAGAAGTAATTTCTACCGCCCGTTGGGAGGCAAATATTCCGATGGCATGTTCAGTGAACTGGCGTACCAGCCTACAAATATATTAATTATGATAAACAGATCGTTGCTGTCATTCTTAAAATGTCAAAGATGCGTAGTAAATTATGTTATGGGTACATTAAACTGAAATGTAACAAAATGCGAGTTGAAAATAAAAGCAAGACGTAAGCGACCCTGGTCTCATCGTTTGAGAATGATTAAATAGAAATAGAAAGTAAATAAATCTCAAAATATTACACCTATACTTGACTTTTCTGGCTACAGGTTGTATAAGCAACCGATATGTTGTGTGTGACATCTTGCCACAGGTTGTCCAATAACTCGACGTAAAGCCTATTCTCACGGTTACCCACATCTAATGTTTCAATAAATAGTTTTGACAGGCTCCCAGGCTGCTGGCGCACAGTGGTTCAAACTCACCTCGAGTTGGTGAAAAATGTAATCTGAGAACTGAATCGTATTGACGCGTCAGCCCACCGGGCGCGCGATTTGTAACCCGATACATTAACGTCGCTACTTACGCCTCTACACATTTACTTTTTATTTTGTTGTGTTGAGAAATGTGAGATTTTGTATAAGTCTATCTAAATAAAGATTATTGTTCGACATGTTATATTTCCACATTGTAATTTATACCGCCATTCCCAGTATTAAGCTTTAGCACCAAATAATAATCGACAAATCACAAATTTATAGCTATTTTATCGCCCACACGCCCATATTATGCGCCACACAAAAGATACGAGAGTAACGTTCTTATATAAATGTTTCATATAAACTATATACGAAGTGGTTTGTTACGTTTACTTATTATTAATAATATTTTTTTTATGTTGATAAAGAACTATGTCAACCTCGGGGTCATTTAAACCCAAATATCGATCATCAGATTTCAAAAATGATCGTTAGTGAAGTCATATAAGATAGGTAGTAATCAGATACTTTTTACCGGCAACCGTCGGCTAAAACAAAACCAAAACCACAGATTACCTAACTACTTTGGTATCAAGACTTGTATATTTAAGTAGTTTAATTTGTTCATATTCTAATTGCTTCTAAACGCAAACGGAACTGGTTTGGCTTTAAATCACTTTAATCAGTAATACTTACAGGGCAAGTGTTTTCGCGCCTCGTGTCATTGCCTTATTAATGACTCGCCGATACGCTTAGTACAGCTTAAATTAATTGCATCATGATACACGCTCTAATTTTGTTAGGGAAAAGGGACATTTTTAACAACATTAACGGAAGTTTGAAATTGTTATTTGTATTATTTATAGCTTGTTCTATCAATTTTTTGTACTACATACTAAATTTTGATTATTGATTTCTTTTAAATAAAGGAAGCATACACAGCCTGCTGTAAAAAGTGTTGCCTTTGCAGGCTTTTTATCAGCCAAAAAAATACGTGGTGAAAAGTGATGTTTTACTATGGTAGCGCTAGTTCTGCGGTAATATCCAAATTCGTTAAAGATATCTTGACCTCCCTTTCCACCTGTCTCACTCTTTCTAAGTTATAATCGTTTTGTCGTTTAAACTCTTCCGGGAAATTTAAAATTAATCTACGGTTTAGGAACTATAAAATACACATCTCAATCGCTCGCAACCTTTTAACTTTAATAATTGGTATTTATATGGAAAACATTCGTTTAAAAGAACCGGTCGGCGCCGGTCATGAGTTAACAGGTTCCCCACGTGTTAGATTTCACCAAACAGTTTTGTCTCGCGCGGTCACGCCACGAGCTTTCCAATTTGTATAATTGTTGTAACACCGATATACATGCTGTACGAATTAAATTCGATTGTAGCCTGATAGCCACAAACCAACAACTTTGATGACGATCTTATGGGAAGTAAAAGATATAATATATTTTGTAACTATGTGTGTATCTTGTAGGAGGTGAAAACGGCGGCTCTTTGATAAAGACAGCAGCAGCTCTACAAGAGCTCTACTATGAGTTTTACATTAGCTGACCGTAAAAAGTAAGTAAAATTTTACGTAGAAGCCAGCGACTAGCAACGCCTTAATGGTAGAGTTACAGTACACATTAAAATCTCCCTTTGGGGAGATTATCTACATATGCGTACGGTAGATTTATGGTCTTCCAATTGATCTCGAAAGAAATTAAAAATTCTTTCGGTATGAGTGCCAGTAAATTCTACAGCAACCATCCATCGCTGAGCTCAGCAATCACTGCCTCTGATTCGATAATGTAGCGCACTTCAAAATTCGAATTTCGGCTGGTAACTGTAGATGCGCGTGCGCCGGTTTGTTATTAAACAACGCAGTTGTTTCTCAGACACGATAACTGTTATTCTGTATGTAGAAAACGTGCGAGAAGAGATTTATCTTTCAATGTTCGAGAATAAATCTTTATGTTGCATATTAATTAATAAACATATAGGCTAGTGTTCTATATGATGTCCAGACTACTTCCGACTTAAAAGTCATGCTTATGAAAGTTAGGCTATCCATGAATTTATGTACTCAAGAGGTGTGTTGTGTCTATCCATTAATCTTATTTTTCTAGGCCCAAAGTGTCCTTGTAGGCAATTGAGTAAATCAAATTTGTACTTATTTTCAAATTAACAATGATTCCATTCCCTTAAAAAATGTTTTGCAATGCAATTGTAATTTTCCGTGAATATAGGTTCAATATCACTTGAATCGATGCAAAGTGTAAAATATGAAGCTTTTAAAATCTCGACTAGCCCCAGGATTATTGTAACGATACTCAAGCGTATATAATTGTGGCCTGAGGGGTGGGTGCGCGTGCGCACATACAGTTGAAATCTTTATAACGTCAGGGAATCGTTTGCGGTCTTAAAAGTACTATGTCGACGTAGATTTACTATATTATTTTCAAACTCGATTAATTTAAAATAATCAAAGAGTGTATAGAAATGTTTGCCTCGCTTTGGAAATGTGAATAAAGACATTTTCAAAAACGAGGTTTTTGGAATTCGAGTTGGATAAGTCTAGTGATTGAGCGTAGGTCGCCCGCCTCGCTGTACCAGTTGATTACGGAGTTTATTCCCGTCAATGGCAAATCTCGGAATTAGTCCTTGTCTTGTAACTAGGACTGGCTCCAGTTTAATGTCTGGTACCCATAGTACAAGCTTTTCTTAGTTTGGGATATCACGACGAGTATGTGTTGCCTGCGATATCCAAATACCCAAATATCATTCTATTCGAGTAATAATAATTATATATTCGACGTGCTGTATACTTCCATTACTACATAATGAACTGTGTCGAATTCTGTTTGCATAGTGATTATGTTGAACCATTTAACGGTCGGACCAATTCACACGTACTATTTTATTATAAGTTTCTCACATAGTGTCTTCGCCTATTATTCCTACATGTCTCGGATTCGCACAGATTACATCTGGACACGATAAGCTGCTATGAAAGTTTAATTGAATACAGCTAATGCTAATGCAGAGGCATTTCCTATGTACGTGTGAAAAACAATATTTCACTTAAGATAACTTAAGGTAATAGCATTGAATATCTTAACAACGGCTATCTTCATATAGAATTTTCTTTATGATGCTTACATCATCATATATGACCGCAGTATACTTAAAAGGCGAGGGAGGGCCTTTCTTATTCAGTAGGTCATGTGAGCTTGCAAGAAAAATTAAATGCATACAACGTTACATGATCAAAAACATTTTTCTTTTAGAGCATGCCTTCATGGAGAAACGCTTTTAAAATTAGGCTATTAAGTCTGCTGTCGATTTTTCTTCATAGCATTACGCATTGTGAGTACAGTTATAATTTAAATTATTTATTGACATATAATTTCGTACAACATTAGGTTTTTCTGTGGACCCGATCTAAGCGTGGTTACATGGGAGCTAAATATAAAATAAATATAAATATAAAATTTTATATACTGTTGACTTTGTTTAACTAATTTAAATTTAATGGAACATGAATAAACAAATTTGGTGATTATCCACCGTGACCGAGGATTACCATAACGAAACCAATAACGGACGAAAACCAACAGAGATTATTTAATTACAAATATCTTACGACTCTAATTGGTTGTTTAGCGTTTAATGGGCGATTCGTACGAGTTTATTGGATAACTCGGTTTAACGGGCGGCGGCGGGCTTTGTGAGGGAAACTGCTTTGATCATAACTTAATTGGAAGACAGTGCGGTCGCTCAACACGAGAAACCAGACGCAGATTACAATCAGGCTCCCTTCAAAGGCTAGATTCAAAAGCGGACACTTCATTTAATAGATTTTCACACTAGCCTCAAACTCAAATTTTGTTTTATTTAGCTTAATAGGGATAGGGTTAAATAATATTCAATCAAAAAATAAAATTAATAAGAGCACTATAGTGTAGGTAAATTTTACTTAAGTAGGTACTTATATAATACAATTTGACCTATAATTTCACTTTATATTTACTTGTAAGAGTTTACATAATGTTTCCACAATTTTGTTGGTTCTAAAAATAATAATCTTTAAAAATTGAAAAATAAGATTGTCTATATCGCAGAATAGGATAGTACTATCCAATACTTTAAGTATATACGACAATATTTATTTTTCAATAAACTTCTGGTGTGCATATCTCATTTTTAATCAATCGTCGCTTGTCATAAGTCAGTTCTTGCGACATGAAGTCGGTTATTTTATCGGATTCAGCGACAAGCCGAGACTTCTATGTATCAAAACATGGTTAATCTGTAGATCTTGATGCATTTTATGGCGTTGCTATCGACGCGCGCGCAGCTTTATCACCGCCATCTACACGCCTGACATAACAACGTAGTGTTATGTGTTCAGCGTCTAGTAAAGTGTAATAAATAGATATAATCAAATTTTATATTAGGTTTTTAAAAATGTTCTTCACATTTTTAACCAGGAAACCAGTTTTCTTAACAGCGGCACCTTTCATTAACGACAAAAATATTTTAGAAGCTCAGCCTCAATAAAAGGTTAAAAATATCTTAATGTATAATGCAGAGTCTATAATAGCACTATTGTCGACCACTAATAGACTATAATAGAATTATTAACCACACTAAAACACTTCCTGAATACATAATTTTGACAATTTTTATATTATTATCAGTGACTCTACATTTTGTGCCGACATTCTTTTGAGGGTCTAAATGGGTGTTATTATGTAATTGGAGTCCAAATTACGGGGTCCTATTACTATACACCGTACGATGGCACATTACCGTGGTATGCGCCAACAATCGGAGTGGAACTCTATATGGGGTACTAAACACACTTGGGCGAGAGAAGTTACATCATCATCATCACGCCTGTATTCCCCGAAAGGGTAGGCAGAGGTGCACTGCAGTTCGCCCACACTTCGCCGATGTATTTTGGTCCCAATGTAATAGGGGGCGAGCCTATTACCATTATAGCGAGCACATTCCCCCTCAATACGAGGGAGATACCCATATCTCATCTCATCAATTATCGACTATGGCCCACCATAGTCGATCACGCTGGCCCAGTGCGGGTTGGTGAACTTCACGCGCTTTCTATAGACGTGCAGGTTTCCTCACGATGTTTTCCTTCACCGTTCGGCAAGTGGTTATCATTGTCGAAAATGACATTCGCACATGAAAATTATCTCAGAGGTGCGGGCCCGGGATTTAAACTTGCACTCCTTACGTTCAAGGCGTCTTAAACCACGGGGCTACTACTTTTTTAAAAAAGTACTCTGAGCTATTGCGACCACACAACAAAGTTTACTCGTAACATCGATGATATTTCGTAAAAAAATGTGTTTCCATTATGAATGAATACAGTCTGTTTTGATATTGGCCGATAAACTGATTACGCGCGTTCTGACGCGTCTATTTGCGCAGGGCAATTATTTGTGAACGTAATTATACTTCAAAAGATAGACTCACAACTTGGTAAAGTCCTATAATCTTTTGGCGAACACTTTAAGGTGGTACGGCAATGTTATGTTAGATATATAGAAGAAAAAAAAAATACTTAAAGTTTTCATATTCGTTGCTAAGCTGATAAATGTTTACGGTTATTCGTCCGTTACCTGGGAGTGAACATGTTGCCAAATATTTACAAAAAAATTCTGCACTAGGCAGGCCTGTATCGCTTTTATTTATGTTCATCATATTTTCTTTCCTGGAACAGAAAGGCAAAAACCCTAGAATTGCTAGTCGGAGATAAAATTAGCATCAACACCCGCCTCTATTTAATCGACTTCAAAAAATGAGGAGGTTCTAACTTCGACAGTATTTATTTTTCAATAAAGTTAAACTTCGTTTACGTATAGTAAAGTAGCAAACAGAAAGATAACATATTTGATTTATTTGTCCCTATAAATATGGAATTGTTATGTAATGCCTATGAGTCAGGTTCTAACTCTTGCTCACTTCCGCTAGTAGCTCCACCACCGCTCTAACTGCTCTCACTGGTCTAACAAAGACCGGTGTCACTACCCTGACAGCCATTGGGAATTTCACCATAAAAGTGAAAGTGAACATTTTGTCCGTTTCCGAATAGAGAAATAGCCGGATCTAGGGCCAATTACTTTGAGGTTAATTGTATAAGCATCTGTTCATTAGTCCAATACCTAACTGTGTAACCTTACTTCGAGAAACTAGTCAATGATTTTGATTTGTACCTACCTACATAATTATAAGTAACACTGGGAAAAGTAATGATGCATCGATAGCGGTAATATGAACCTTTTCCCGAACGAAACTCACTTTACCGAGTGTCTACGGTACATGGAATACTGCTCTCACCTTTGGGCCGGTGCACCACAGTACCAACTTCTTCCTTTTGACTGCCTGCAACGAAGGGCAGTTCGAATTGTCGATGACAAAAAGCTTACCGATCGGCTAGACCCTCTGGCGTTGCGTAGAGATGTAGGCTCTCTCTGCATTTTCTACCGCTTCTATCATGGAGAGTGTTCCGAGGAATTGTTCGGTACTATACCTGCCGCTGAATTCCACCATCGCACGGCTCGCCACAGACTGCATTACCATCCTCACCATCTGGATGAATGGCGTTCCAGTACAGTGCGATTTACCAGGAATTTTCTCCCTTGCACCACCAAACTGTGGAATGAACTTCCTGCAGCGGTGTTCCCGGACCGATGCGACAAAGGTATCTTCAAGAAACGAGCCTACTCATTCCTTAAAGGCCGGCAACGCACTTACGATGCCCCTGGTGTTGCATGTGTCCATGGGCGGCGTTGATCACTTACCATCAGGTAAAACGTGTGCTCGTTTGCCTCCCTATCTCATAAAAAAAAAACAAATTTAAAAACGAATCGAGAATTGGTCACTAGTGAGTGGAAGCTACTGTAAATGATTACATTCCCGCGCCGGCCGGCCAGCGGGAAACATCTGTGGAACTTCCTTAATAAGCTATTGAAGCCACAAGCGCGGTGCGATCGCGCGTTGGAATTCTTATTGTTTTCATTATTAATTACTGCTAATCCTGTTGGAGTAGCAAGCGTGGCTGTTTTGGATCATAACGTTTATTTATAAATAAAGGTGTTCATATTTGTGCAGGTCAAAAAGCACTCGCAAATAGTGAGATTCTATCACCGGGTCCGAATGCTGCTTCCACTGAGAAGAACCGGTAAGAAACTCAATAGTTAATCTCTTCAATAATATATATTTTTAATTTTTTTTTAGTATATTACTTTATCAGGAGCAGCATCTTTACCTCAGTTACTCAACCAGTATAATATAAGATCCATAGAAATTTAAATTTAGCTAGAAGCTAGTAAAGCAAATTGGGTCTAATCCCAGGCCATACATGACACAAGTCAAAACCTATTTACATTTAAGTTATAAAACTCCAATCCCCGGCTTCACTTACACTAGAAGAAGCGTAAGAGTGAAACCTAAATATGACGAGTTGCCAGTTGCAGTGTTAGGTCAGACTCTAAGTCGTCTCTCAGTGTGGCAGAAATGATAATTAAAGATTAGATTTTTAGTGAGTTCTAAGTCAAATAATTTGCGACAACGGCTTATTCTACGGTGACACAGGTAACAACAGTGGTAGCTTATGGCGTATTCTACCATAATCTACTTTATTGTACTTAGCTTAGAACATCGGTTTTGCCAACCTCTTTCTTGTGTTAGCTAAAACGTAACCCTCCTTCTGGGGCAGTCGGGTAAAACATGAAGTAAGACACAACAGCTGATCTCCTTTACATCAAACCACACTCATACTGGTCTCTCAGTACTACGAACCAGCGGACGCACCCTCCGGCTATACCTCACACCATAAAGCTCCGCACGCACTACTATCGCATTGGTACGAATACATTGATCCTTCTTACCGTGAGCGCATCAAAATGCATTTTTAGACCTTGTCCAGAAGGGGCGAATTCGCCGCGAAACGTTTCGCGCGAATTCATACGCGCGTTGTCGAGGTACTAGACATCAATACATCGCGTCCACAAGCATCACGCGAATTCAAAATACGCGCGTAAATCGCGTGCACTACGCCAGACTCTGGACTCGCGCGTGATTCGCGCGAGTCGAGATACTAGGGATGCCTTGTTGCGTCCACTTTAACGCTCGAACTTTATTTAATTTTTCAAATTCGTCCCCAAATGCTCGCGCGTTGGTACGCTCCTTCTAGGCGCAACGGTCGCGCGTGATACGCGCGAGAGAATCGCGGCGAATTCGCCCTTTCTGGACAAGCTCTTAGTGCAGCGGCAATGGATGACGTGATTTATTATTGGCTCGTTGAATAGTCTGGTTAAAGGTATCGTCCCGCCGAAGAAAAGTCAAACAATAGAAGGTTGGGGAACAGGTTTCCATACAACTGCCCATGTAGTCTGTATGTTGAAGGGATAGTTAAATGTAGGGGTTGAGACTCTACCTATTCTAAAGACCTCTATTTGAAAAACTCTAATTACTTAGGGGCGTTGTAGAACATTTTTTTATTATTTAGAAATACGGATCATATGTGACAAAACGGTGGTTTTTATTTTTAACATCTTAATCTAAACAAAAAAAATAACATTTGACTGTACGATTTCAGTAAATAAAATCGAACCGTAATTAGAACATAAAGAGCAACGACTAATAAAAATCCAAATCCAAGTCACTACATGAAGTCACTAAATGCACTGAGCATTATGACTTAATTAACTTTTAAATACGTGTACACGTCGGCCTGCGACGCGCAATCAATACACTTCTGAGAAATGATCAAAAAGTCGGCTCTACATTTTGTTATGTTGACATTGGTAAGCTCGTGTGATCATAACAAGTCTTGGAATAACGGGATATAAAAAATTGTAGAGATATGGTACAATTTAATGGTTTTTATTCTTGGATATTTTCGTTTTATTATTACAACTAATTAGAATATGGGAATGTAAGCAAAGCCTGCTGAAGGCTGGTACGAGATTTTTTTGTTTTTGAAGGACTTACGCTGTTGGCCGTGAGGTGGCCTTTACAGCTTTACCGGCGGAGGCTGGTACGAGTGTAAGTAAGTAACCGACTCTACAAGAAATCGACAGACCCAATCAGAATCAGTAATTTTGTTACTCATGTCAACCCTTACAGTGAAAATACAATCTCTAGAAATTTTTATGGTGAAGAATGGGCATGAAATTCTGCGGTTACTCTTTACGATTCACCAATCAAATATTACGCCGATATAGTACAGTGGTCTGTGACATTGCGCGGTTGACGAATTGCACGCGGTCGTCGACCCGGCGCGGAGTGCGCCGCGACTGCGGACGCGCATATCTTCGCACGCCCATTCAGATGCACTCGCGAATACGAGATCGTATTTTAAACTATATAAAATACAGAAATATATAACCATAACCATTAAAAATGTTTTATTTATGGACCCTAATGGCTTATTACTGAAAGTGGCAAGGTTATCTGCGCGCGCGCAGTCGTGTTGAAGCCACATGTTTGTTACAAGAGCTTAGTAAAGCAGTTACTACCAAATTTGAAGAAAATCATGGTGATTTTTTTTCATGTAATCTATTTTAAAACATACTTGCAACTGGTATAATTAAGAAAAATACTGATCTCTTTCAGTATATTTGCACTATAGAACAGATGCTGTTGTAAGTTGTTTGTAGATAGGTTGATATTTCTATAAACTTAGGGATCCAATCCTATTTGAATTATCTATCTGTAGCTCATTAGAATAGTGTATTAGTTAGTATTATTTACATAGAATATTTGTATAGATTACGTCGTCGGTATGAAATATCATCCTTCCATAGCAGGCCGCTGAGCCGGGGCTCACAGGGCTTCGAGACTCAAGTTTCTTTGTTTAACAAAATCAATAAGCTTATATTATAAAAAGAGGCGTCTACGAATTCTTAAGATTGGAATTTATAATTCAAAATCGGTTCATGAATGCCAGATACATGCGGAAATATATCTGTATAAAAAATGCGAATTTACATTGAAAAATTTTTTTTACGGAAATTTTTAAAAATGGTAGAAACCAGAGACCTAAAATTTGCTCGCTTTACATCCTAAAATCTATGATAGAAACGTACTTGCAAAAGATAGCCCCTTTTGCAAGTAGGGATTAATTGCATCGATATCAAATAGATGTCTCTTCTGGACAGAATGCAACTCATAATGTTCTTTATGTTCGTTTAGATATTGCCATCTTCAGTATAGCAATCAGCTATCCCACCACTATAACACTATAACCCTAACTGTAAATACAGTTAGGGTTTCTTTTACCTGCGGCAACAACTAGCTATCAGTAAAGGCTAGTTTGCCAAGGTACACAATATAAAAATGTTTGTATTTATGTACATATGTTCAATAAAATCAATAAAATAGAAAGGTAATTTTCTTCTTCCCTGATAGTACAAAATGACCTTTAAAATCATCTGCAGTCCACACCCCGTAACTACACTAAGTGCACAGTAGTTGCCACAATGATAGCTCACAGAAACCGCCGACAATTTCGCGGCAATCAGCTCTGCTTACCCGCCCGGGGGCAGCCGCTTGAGCGTAAACACATGCAAGTGGAACTGTTATCTCTATTTCGAAAGTTTATCCTCTAGCTCTATATTTTTGTTAAAAAGAAAGTATTCTTGATGTACCAAAACAATATCAATTCTGTCAACCGCTTGGTCTAGTGGTTCGAGGAGTCTTACACTACCTCTTAAAGTAGATATTGTTGTGTCAAGGTAGCTAAATGTAAATTTTTGTCCGATTTTGTACTGAGCTATCATGAGAGACAGGTAGTGGTAAGGGGGTAGCGGACGCTTGGTTCACTGCAAGAGGCGGTTGACGTGGTCTCTTTTTTCAGAATATGCCCTTGTCTCGTCACGCTTGGTTCGTACCAAACTAACTAAATTCGTATGTTGGTTAGTTTGGGACCATACGATGAGTATATGTCGCTTAACTTTATTTGTATCTAGACCCGGAGCAATTTGTTACAATGTATACCTTCCCCGTAATCAGAGACATGTAAGTGGGTATTATTTTTATCAAGTATCTTTGGCAATGACCAAATCGCTAATTGCACTTAAAATCTAATTCAATCTCTTGTTCAATCATAATATATAAACACTCTAGTATTATATAGTGCGACGTGGCATGCGTATTTTAAAGGCGCAATGACCAGAATATATCAGCATTAAGTCCACTCGACGGCGATAATCCTCAGATCTTGTCCATTTATCTACATAAGCGGTGAAAGTACAACCTACACGATTTATCGTCTAATTAATTTAATGCTGTATTTGTCATCAATTTTTGATAGAATTTGAACGTTTATTACTTGATAATGTTTGAAATGTTGTTATAAAGTGTTTAAAGTTCTAATCGTGGCACTTACTAAGGTTATTTGCTCGATATTTACAGGTTTAACGGCAAATAATGTAGGTAGGTACGGTGGCAGAACATTATGGAGGTATAAGAAGAAACAGTCGGAAAACTTGACGAAAACAAAGCCTGACCAGTCTGCATTCATATATCTCGCGTTAATTACATTCTAAATCGATTTCGTGGGAGAGAAACATAGGATAACATTAGGTAGTCTTAATTCTGGATGTGGATACAATGTGATATATTTTATTAATAAATAGTATTAAAAAAGTTACAATTTATTTCACAAAACTGGCAGACCCAAACAAACACCATATAATATAGCCTAGCGTTGATGAGGGTTGAATGTCATGTCTGTGAAAATATGACAAGATGTTTTCATGCAGATTTCCTTCTGACATTTACACGAAGAACACAGTTATAGTTAACTATGTGTAACATGTAGGGCGGTCATCTAGTTCGCAGTTAGAGGCCCGAGTTACGCCCGCGGCGTAAACTAGATAAATGCTGTGCCGTGCATCTTCCTTAACGCACGATGATAGCGAAACGCAGGGCTGGTAGGACCCTATCGTAGACGACAACTTGGAAACTGTTACATGTAACCGGGCCGAATACGGTGAAATACACGTCAAAATGTATGGAGAAAACTGAGTATTTGATATTCAAATGTAGCCTTTGTAAAGGCGATTTAATTTTTTAAATATTTTATAAAAAATACTGAATTACTTTGGTATTTAAATTAATTTATTCAAATTATAAAAACAGTATTAATGTAATAGAATATTAATACGTACTTTAGAAAGTAGGTCTTCAGAATGTATAGCTTGCAAGTTGCGGCTCAATGTCTGAGCGAGTCACCCCTAGTCGATGAAAGTTACAGCTAAGATTGTGAGGTAAGCCTGGAATTATCTACACATTGGTTTCGATTGCAGTCTATCTGTTCTGCATCAGCACTATATTTAAATATATATCCCATCAGTCATGGAATATAGTTTTAATTAAGTGCATTGTGTGTCTACACGTATGCCATAAATAAACAAGTAATATACAGTTTCATTAATTATGAGAGATTTCCTATTTATTCATATTTTTAATTTTAAATTATAACCTCATTTCTTTGCCAAAAGTAGTCAAGGTGTTTATGGGAAGCATCATGATTCTTTAAATTGTCATGTTAGATTTTGGAAAAGTATAAACTCAGCAATAGTTATATACCATACTAAGTTCTAATAATTTATTAAAACAAGTATACAGACGGATCGGAGCCTCAAGAAAAATGATAAATAAGAACAGGGGGCATTGAATCATCTCAGTGCATACATGTGGTTAGAGAGCCAGTCACACGTCGACAGCCAGTGCAAACGTAACAGCGTAACCTGCGTAACTGATACGCGTAATAATTACTCCACGCGTAATTCTTGACGCAATTCTCAGCACGCGGTTTCATTCGATGATGATTGCCGCAGTGAGAGTAGGGTTCTGAAGTGCATGACAGACTATATAGGCAAAAAGGCTGACATTTCGTAGCCAGCCTTAACTAAATTCCTTTAATATATGATTATTTATTCAACCATTTTACACTGACGTAGGTTAAAATCGTTTCTTATATCAACTAAATTAAACTAAATAAAAACTGATGCACATGTTTTGCAAACCATTATCTAAGGGAGTACGTCTTCAGTTCCTATTTTACTTTATTTCCAATATCGCATGAAAGGAATTCTTGATATTGATACTATTGCTAACATTTTATTTTCGTGTGAAGTGCGGACGTCACAGCGACAGTTCTGCCGTAAATATCTACTTTGTTTATTTAAAAACATATCGTACAGTATTCAGGTTACAAGTAAACGTTCAATACCACCACTTTTTGTCAGTAGTTATTACACAGAACAATAGCCACGATGATTGTAGAGTCGCGATAATCGGTAGAGTGGCACCGGTGCCAATGGAGAAAGCCGCGGCCTGCGACATGTCGATGACATAGATCGGCTCTATCTGATGATGTCTTTGTCGCAACGAACTTGCTATTATAGCAATGTTCGAGAAGGTGTAGATAGAGTTTTGGAGAGCTTTTCTGTAGAGCCTATGGCTCTCTACACTGTTGGCAGCTTTGATCTGGGGATTAGTTAGGTATGCAATTCTAGTTCAATTCCAGGGTATTGATAAGAATGATTTTAATTACATTAGATCTGGATCCTGAAACAGTTCCATTGGCTATGCCTGTTCAAACACTACACCCCTGCTTCGAAGAAATACAGGCGTTCTCTACAATCATATTTTAGTTCGATGTGATAAGAAAGGGTGGTTATGCGGTAACCATGAAGGGCGGTGCGTGTTGCGAATTTATCGCATCTCATGATAGTACCAAGCAGTATCAGCCGTTTCCTACTTTAATTTCGGTTTGGCACGCTTCGTTATCACAAAAAACGTAAAAACCACAAAGGGAAGGATGGTCCTAAATAATTGATTCACGACTTACCTCTATAATTACTTTTTCCATACATTAATTCCGTCAGGAGTTTTTCATCATCATTCAACAGAAAATACAATTTGGAAAGTAAATTAGTGTCAGGCATCGTTTACGTGACTAAAGGGAATCAATTCAACTGTGTATAAGGTCGTAGGCCGTAGCTACAGAAATATAATAAACAAGCATAAGCAATCAATCGATAAGTGGCTGGCAATCACGTCAATACCTGCTGCTTTGATGGGGAAATGTGTATCGATGATATTGCAGATAATCACTCACGAGTACACGGTTATTATATGTAGTAGAAAGCTCATAGCTCATCTTATTTGGAATTTAATTTCTGTAGTTAAAGCCACGCGACCGCGCGTCAAAATTTGCCTTCGTTATCGATAACATTTTGTTGAATGAAGTCGATTTAAAATGTGCTGCTTCTGTGTGTATACACAGCTCGTTTTGATCTTGGCAAACAATTGGTCGCACGCGTTTTGAGGCGCCTGTAGGCCCAAGGCTTAAGGGCACATAAAATTATTATCTACGAAGAAAACATATACCAAAAAATCTAACGAACCGATTATTTCATTAAGTATAGAGAAAAAATTTAGTAATTACATATTAATTCACATAACACGTTTGTCTGATCTCACATTATAAAGTTACTACCTACTTCTGCTAAAATTTGTTTGCATCAGGTGCTCCGGGATGACGCATCTTGAAATTAAAATGTATCTGTAATTATATCTATCCTATAAAGAGCCGAACAAAACTAAAAGTGTTCGCTGACAGTCTCGCGTAATTGCGCTGTGTGTAATTGGCTAATGGCCTAAACGTTTGTGTGTACGCCGCGACGAGCTCGGTACGAGGACTTGTTAATACCCAGGTACTATAGAGGTATCCACAGGTAGAGTGTGCTAGGTGGGACTTGCAAGTTTAGCATGGAAAAAGCATACAACATAAACATTATAGAGTATCTACGTAATAAATCTCTATAAGAAACATAAATCCCTAGTCAATAGTCTCTGTATCAGTGAATAACTATCTATGGATAATCGGGCGATTTTATGGCAAAGCGGGCGTGTTGCAGCCATGCACGCCCGGGAATGAACCGCGCCTAAAATGGCCAGTCCCTTTAAATGCCTAATAGGTACTAATAGTAAATTAAAACGATGGCATCGACTGTTAATGGGTTTCACTATTAAAAAGTGTTTAATGTCGAATGCGTCAATACAAAATGGAAAGATAAAGGCAAACTGAACAAAGTAATGTTCGCTTCAAGTAACTTTGTTTGATAAATTTATAGGCTCGTCGTCTTTTGGTGAGGTCTGGGGAGTGCAGACAATGCAAATAGCGTACATTTCATTTTACGTAGCATGAATACCTACGTCTAAGATTTACCTACTTGAACAGGTAAATACCGAATTAGATATTTACCTGTTCAAGTAACTAATTAGTTATAAACATATTTATGCTCTATCTAAAAGTAACAAGTACTGGTGAAACTTAAATTGCAAAGTTACCTTCATAGATATAACACAGACAAATATGTCTATGTAATAGTGGCAGTGGTAGCCTCGCGGGCAAGAACGCCCGCCTTGAACGTAAGGGGTGCAAGTTCAAATCCCAGGCCCGCACCTCTGAGATAATTTTCATGTGCGAATGTCATTTTCAACAATGCTTACCACTTGCTGAACGGTGAAAGAAAACATCGTGAGGAAACCTGCACGTCTGTAGAAAGGCGTGTGAAGTTCACCAACCCGCACTGGGCCAGCGTGGTGGATCTATAGCCCAAATCTCCCTCGTATTGAGGGGGAATGTGCCCGGTATAATGGCAATAGGCTCGCCCCCTATTACATTGGGACCAAAATACATCGGCGAAGTGTGGGTGCACTGCAGTGCACCTCTGCCTACCCCTTCGGGGAATACAGGCGTGATGATGTATATATACAAATATGAATGTAACCAAGTTTAGTAAGTCTGGTGAATAACTAATGCCCGCTGAGTGTCTTTCGCTAAGAGCAATTATTTTTTTCCATGGATAGGTAAGCCGTGAGCAAAATCTCATCTTATAACAAAATAAGAAAATCTAGAAACTTAGTACCTAGTACTTAGTAGTCACCTTTACAGCTCTACGGCACAATATATCATTATCAGGGTTGCCAGCAACTGGCTTACTTATAAGACTAATTCAGGACCAAAAAGACATAAACTAAATTATTATTTTTTTTGTGAAAACTCAACAATTAGATTGCTTTTCTGTGTCTTGGAAAAAAATTGTTGCGATTCTACTTATACGCCATAAAGACAATGTTTCTGCTTTACTGGAAATTGGTTCTTATTAAAACATATCATATCTGACTAATGCGACATTTTTTAACATTACAGTGTAAACTTTCTGCGTGGATCGGACCGCACACAACAACTAAATATGAGGGTACCCAGTTATTAACTATGACATCAGGACGCCTAACACCTCAGTCCCCCCGTTACCATGGTTGCTGTAAAGCAGCCGAAACGTCGGGAAAATAAAATAGTAAATATACGCGATAAAATCCGTAAAATAGTTTTATTTCAATTACAGTGTATATTCATTCGACGCAGAAAAACTCGCTAATTCCAAATATGTATATAATAAGTCAATATCGCCCAAAAGTGTCGCTAAGTCAAAAAACCTTTCACCCCTCCCCTAAAAATTGGATTTCACCCCTACAAATACTACAAACACCCCTAAAAATTGGATTTCACCCCTACAAATACTACAAACACCCCTAAAAATTGGATTTCACCCCTACAAATATCACAAAAACCCCTAAAAATTGGATTTCACACCTACAAATACTACAAACACCCCTAAAAATTGGATTTCACCCCTACAAATACTACAAACACCCCTAAAAATTGGATTTCACCCCTACAAATATCACAAAAACCCCTAAAAATTGGTTTTCACACCTACAAATACTACAAACACCCCTAAAAATTGGATTTCACCCCTACAAATATTACAAACACCCCTAAAAATTGGATTTCACACCTACAAATACTACAAACACTCCTAAAAATTGGATTTCACCCCTACAAATATTACAAACACCCCTAAAAATTGGATTTCACACCTACAAATACTACAAACACCCCTAAAAATTGGATTTCAATGAAATCCAACAAAACTTTAGTCGACTGTGCTCATTACCATGATTTTTAAAATAGACAAATTACTAAATGCAATGTTTTAATTGACAATATTTGACATTCTGTTTGGTGTTTAAAAATAGCCCCTAAAAGAACCAAAATATTTACTTGTGACACGTGACATCCCTAGGCACAAATAAAGCCATAAACTCAAGCGTCGTGATCGTCTATCGCGGAGCCACATCGTGACGTAGACGATGTCTTTCGTATGCCCTGGACTTTACAATACCTGGGCTAGGAGTTCCTTTGTTTATCTTAAAACGGGCTTGGGTCATTTATCCCGTAATCGAAACTATCGATTACGGACGGTATTCTCAAGAGGGTTCGGTAGATACGTAAGTAGGTAAGTCGTATATATAACACAAGTATGGTCGGCGTTAAGAGCGTTTCGCTAAAACCTTATTAAAAGACAGATTTGTTCAAAAATAAACAAGCACACATTATAATCATCATAATACCAACTCTACTTTAATATTAATACTGAATTAATTTGAAGGATATTTTACCTATGTTCTTAAAACTATCAGAATTAATCCCACAGGAATATATAGATTGAGCATCGCTGGTAGAAGTACCTACCTATACTTAGAAATAATACCCCCTACTAAACGTCTGTCGTTGATATTTAGATCGTCCCCTAATGCCATTACTGTTTGCCAATGAACCCATAAATACAGATACTTGGAGGTTTTATATAAATAACTCCCAATGAAAATATATATGGGGTAGAGTTTTAATGAGGGAAGAAACAGTAGGAATTCGTGTTTTTTTTTTTCATATTGTTTGTTACCTACTTCTGTTTACCTTATATGACCTATGATGTCGTAAGAAATACAATATCGGTAGGTACCTATGAATTTTAATGTGGGTAAGTGTACCTACGTACAGTTGAAGAAAGAATTCTCCGCATGTCTTTCATCTCGACGTAGTAGGAAAAGTTCTTGAAGCAATTGCTTAATAACAGATTGATTGTTATTTAAAGTAAAAAGTTGCTTATAACGTTACTTACATTGGTTCCTATAGTTCCCGAACTTCACAACACCGTGACATATACAACAACGTACACAACACTACTGTATTGGCCACAAAACCGTCACGCCGCACCACACAATGTATTATTTATCACTCATTAAGTAACTGGAGGGTATAAATGGAAATATCCAACTACGTGACATTTTTAAAAATCGAATAAAGAACTTTTTTTTGGGAGCGTTCGTGCGACCGGCGCTCGCCACTACACCACAATGAAGCCTTCCAAGTTCCAACGGACGTTATCTTCTGTCCTTGTCAGTTACACAGCGTCTATCTGAATTTAGATAGGGATGGACGTAGTGCATTTTATCGAACTAAAGCAAAAAAATGCAGCTTTTCATGTTTCTCGAACGCATTTCCACGTTATTTTGTTTTTGTTGAACGTTTTATTTATACATACCGATTAATTATTGCATTAATTAAATAATGTGCATTGCACGTACGTAGGAAAATAAATTACTGACTTGTAATCGTAATCAACACGTGTCCGAGCCTCGATTACTTCTTGATGGCAACATTTGAAAAGTGAGAAAATTGTCGCAGTAGTAAACTTGTCAATTTTTAAGTGCCCCCATAGGCTTATACAAAATGAATGATTTGACATTGACTGCTATAATATTTTTGACCTATAGTAAAATAATTATATGCCTACTTAGCTATCTCTTAAAGAATCTAGGTACTTAAATCTTGCTATTACGGATTTGCACACGCTGTTTAATTAAGTAACGAATAAATTTAATATTAATACCATGAACCAATATAAATCCATGTTACTACCTATCTAGCTACTTTAAAAATTCTGGGATCTCTAGACTTAAGTACTTCATATTTATGTAGGTAGGTATCTACACGGGTACACTTATTTAAAAATTTGAAAGTTTTGAAAATTTTTAAATTTTTTCTCAGGGTGAATAGTCCAAGCCGATTCGAATAGATAGATAATCAATAAAATTATGATAAAAAATGTAGAGCTCTTGAATTTTTGTATAAAATAGCAATAATTCGGTATTAAACACGTAAACCAAATAAAATAAACACCACAATAAGCACTAATTTATTATGAAAGCCGCCAACAAAAGGCACCGTCAATTATATCTTTGTTCCTTTCGAAATGTTCGATCGCAAGATCGGCAGATAGCACGAACGAAGTCAACACGAAGCGGTCGGAATAAGAGGTCCGCGGTCCGCCATTTTGAAAAACGTCCGGGACTTATGTAAAGGAACTAATGAGATGCGAATCCGCAGTGTTGCGATATGAGGATAACCGAATGTAAAGGAATTATATGTTCGAAATTCAGTCGGGATTGATTTGACGGACGAGGTCTTCCTAGGAAGGTAGATTCCAGGTTTAGGATTAGACATCATGTTGTAAGCTGCAGTAGGTAGTATCTTGTTAAGAATTTCCGGTCATCGGGTAAAAGTCTAGATAAACGTGCACGGTAAAATGATTAATGAGCTGTCTCATTACCGATGCTTACACCACTTGACAATATGAAATCACTCAACCCGCCACCCGCTGAGCCGCGACAATTGACAGTAATCCGACAAGTGGTCAAACAAACCTGACCGTTGAACGGGTTGGGGTATTAAACACCCAACGCACGGATTAATCGATGTGTCGGTATTGAGAAATTGTCGATTTTATTAGAGTGGTCTGGTATGTGTAATAGAATGTCGAGTTATCTCGTGCCGCGGCTGTTTGATGTAATGTAAATAGGTGACAAGTGTTTAAGACAAGTTTCTCTGCAGGGCTGTCCGTATAAGTTACTTGACACTGCACAACTCAGGAATCAAACCTTTGGTCTCCTGATAAGCATATCGCGCCTGCCATCATTTGATCAGCGCAAATAAAATCAACAAAACTTATCGATGGCGATAAGTGTCCATAAGAAAACGTTTGGAAACGGTTAATTAAATATGCCTACCTAATATTCACGGCTCACTAGTCGTTTTTTCATCTGTGTGTAAGTAGGTATCTCGTACAAGTGTTGTAACAGAATATTGAATAGCTACTATCAATCTGTATCAGCGTGGGAATGCCGCGTCTCACGTGATCGCAAGGATGAACATGAACCAAATTGATTATTGTATGCACGTAGGTACTTACTGGTCCTATCTACAGCTGTGCGACCATTCTTGCTTAATTCATTGACACACCTACCTACCTATTTCACGATGGTAGATTGTGGTGCCGTCCGTACCCACTCCGTACAATGGGTCTGTACCACAATTGGTCGTTTTATGGGGAACATACTCTTCGTATAGTTATCTACTCAATCGTGAGTAGATCAGTACTAACCTAACAAGGTTATAGGTAGGTATGTAAGTAACTACTAATTCCACCCTTCCATCAGTTTGTAGGTTTGCATATTTAGATCGCAATCCGTACTTATAATACTTTTGCTGAAATATTAAAACAATTACTAATAACTGGAAGTCTATTCTTCAAAATAATACGTGACCACAATTTGTGATGGTTATAAAACAAATAAGCCGTTTGAGAAAATTATACAGCACTTACCTACCTCATCAATTTCCCTCTCGTTGAGCGATGACAAAGTTTTACTATAGCTGTGGGTTATCGATAAATTTCATATCGATGCGGGACGATATAATCGATTCCGCCGTTGGCCAGAATGAAATTGGATCGTAATTATTCAAATTGCTTGACTTATGTGGTCCTAGGATATAACCTACAATGATAATAGGTGCAGTTTTTCAGAAATTGCATGGACACTAACATTTAGAAACGTTTATTTTTACGAACAAGGTACACTTCATCAAATTACGGAACATTTACCGGTTCCCTCGTATCTAGAAGCTCCAATACAACAGATTTTCGAGTGCATGCATGTAACTAAGCATTATATGGTGGCAATATTATTGCTGTATTTTATCCAGATCATTGTCACAATATTTCATGATCACCTTATGATCACAAACATGGCAAGTGAAATTGTATATAGCAGTAACTTTATACGAGTTCATAAAGGTTCCCATGCCCATGATCTGATAAGGGTCAATATGTGAGGGACGGTATCTGTAATATAGCCAGTACACGCGATACTACATTCATAATAGCGGGCTATTATTGCACCTGGGCAAAATCCCGCGTCGAAATTAGTCTGACTGATTTTTTGCCAAAACCAAAACTAACTTTATAAAATCTCATAAGAAGCATATTTTCCAACGAAATGGCGTCATGATGCGAACGAATTTAGCTGCGTGGCTTTCTCCAGAAACATTAAATCTTTGTTATAATATTAACAGAGTACACTTCCAAGTCAAATTTGCTTACCCCAAACTGGTCAGGGCGTTATGTTGTACACCATCTTATGGTGACATAATAGCGGTAACATTTAATAAGAAAGAAGATAGATACATTTTTAAGATTTTATTGATATTAATTATGTACAAAAATAAAGTTATATCTCTAAATTAGACTATGTAAGTTGTTACAACTTCAACCAAATCGCTAACTAAAACATTCTTAGACGCGCAGTCAAATTTTTCATCCATATTTCGACTTTTCAATACAAAACTATCGTTAGCCAATAACGCTTTGATTAACAATCTGATAACCTCACAATCCTTATAGAAAACGCCTAATTTGTTGATTAAATCTAACATTTGTTTCTTGGATAAGCTCTTAATAGTTCTTTTCGACATTAGTCTGTATATTCTTACATAGTCTACGACGTCCTCAACTTCTAAGCCGTCAATATGCTTTAATAATTCATAAACTATAACTAGAACCTCCTGTTCAATATCCTTATTCATCCTTAACTCAATAAAATCGTCGATTTTCCCATTTTTAGCTGCAATATTTCTTGCGAAGGAACCAACAATCATGCTATACATAATATTCTTAATCAACTTAAAAACTCCATTTAAAAGTAACTTATCATTAATCTGTCTTACAACTAGATGTAGCCAAGATATGAGACCGTGGCCTTCAACTAAAATTTCAAAGGCTCTCGGTATAGCAACTGCAGAACTTAAAACACCTAAAATACCTTCTTTGACTCTTTTATCGCTCAATACAGAGGCATAGAAGTCCATAATCATCTTTAAGCACATGGTTTTGAAGACAACGTTAATATCGACCATCGATTTCGTCCCGTCTCTAATAGTATCCAGCACCCAGACCCTTCTATCGATGGACTCAACATCACTATCATGGAAGAGGCTCAGGAAGTCGGGGACCAGTGTGAGATCCACAAATTGTTTGGCTATGAGGAAGTTGTTCACTGGTTTGTATAAGGGGTCGAACGGTGCCGTAGAAACCATGAGAGCTCGAGCGAAGTATAAAGCGTCAATCGCGGGTAGTTTTGGATTTTTGAGGTCTTTGATGTCGTCCGGTAAGTCTTCGGCGTTCGTAATGGCGGTAGTGAGACTTTGACGTAATGTGTTGATGAAGTCATTTAGGAAGAGCTTGTCGTTCTTGTGTCGACTGAAAATAAAGATATTTGTTTATTTTACGATACAATGGGAAGGAAGTGTTATCATCTTTTTAAATATGAAACAGGAAAATATATTGTCCCCAATCAAATAATACACAGAATTATTAATTTATTGATGTGAGCACCAAATAACGATTACTATTCGTACTAATTGTAGTGAAGAGGAAACATCATAAGAACAATTTTTCAGACAGTCTTCTAAATTTGGTTGCGTGTGCCAATATAACAAAAAAACATACGTTTAGAAACTTATACTCACGTTTCAGTTTCCAATAGCATACAGAATCTATGCAACACATGGTAGGCGGCCGCTCTCATCATCGGACAATGTGAACTCAACGCCATCACAGGCACTGACAGCAGCCCCGTCCTCAGTATCTTGAAGCAGGACGCCACTGAGCCCGGTGCTAGGAGATGGCTCAATAAGGGAAATAGGAACACAGGGTCGTAGATCTCATCATCTGGGTTCACGTGGGACGCGGTCGCTAGATCAACCTGTTTAAAATCCGTTAACACTTTTTCGTACTTTCCTTTAACTATCAAATTCTTAACTCGTCCTTCAGTGTCTTTTATAACATTAGCTTTGAATAATCCTTCACCAATCATCTCATTAATAACAGATCTCACAGAATCGGCTACTTCATTAGCGTCTATTATTGACGGTAATTCATAGTGGTATTCCAACTTTTGTGTGACAGGAAAATGTCTAACTGTCCTCTCGATTGTATCCTTGTCGAACAAGTTGAGGACTTGGTTTGGAGTCGGATGGGCCCATAGCGAAGACGCCCTGTTTTTTCGTACAGCGTAATAATTAGCCGCCGAGTCTCCCCACACGTACGGTTTGTATTCATTAACCGGCAGGCCGTTGGTTTCATAGAAATGTAGTATTGATACGATCATTCTGTCACAAGGCCTCCTCGTGGCATGGTACGAACTCAAATAAACGGGTATTTGTTGCGCTTTCATAACCGATTTATTTATCGAAATCAAATTGTAGATAAACTCGATCAGTCTCGACTTTATATCAGTGCTGTGATGACTGAGCATTACGTTTAAGAACTCAGAGTGCGACGTCACCATATCGAAAAGAGATGTTATATCTTCGTGATTTTCCGGATAAAAGAGTTTGACCAAATTAGTTAGCAAGCCCAATAGTTTTGGACCGAGTGTATTGCCGTGTTCAACAGTTCTAATTCTTAAAGAATCTTTCAGTACAGCTTTACAGAAATTCTGCCATATTGCGCTTTCTGTTAGTTTTTTGAATTTATCATTTTGTTCTCGACCGACTCCTACGTTATTCTTATAAATTTCTGCAATGTTATGCATATTTACAACAATAGCATTAACTGCATCTGCTTTAGCATCCTTTAACGCAATAGTCAATAAATGCAACATCGACAAGAAATAGTTACTGAGTTGTTCTTTCTTGAACTCACTTTTCATATTGAACATCTTTAAAAATATACTATTGAAAATATTTATGTGGCATGATTCAACAGTTTCAAACTTGTGGCTTTTACTGAACAACTTTTCACAATCTTGTAAATCCATACACTCAAGCACCAGCTTTCTTATAAATTTCCAGCATGAAATGTAGATCTGTCCAGCCTTGTGAGGCTTTTCCAACATCTTTATTATATTTGACTTATATTCACCAAATATTGTTATTAAAAAATCCTTGTTATCGATTAAATATTGATTATGATTTACAATAGCGTTACCTAGAGGTAGAGTAAGTTCACGTTGGGTCAATATTTCGGATTTACCGATTTCTTCTTTGAACACATCACATAATTTAACGTTGTATTTCAATAAGGCAGCAGCGAGAGCGGCGGTTGATTTTCGGATAACGTTGGGTTGAAAAAATGCTTTGAAGTCGTCGTTTGATATTCGTGAAGCTTGATGCGGTTTGTTTTCAAAATATTTTGTGAATGCGACCTCTAAATTGGTAAGATTTGGATTTATATCGTTATAAGAAAGTAATTCAGTGTACAGAGTGATTGATTTCTTTAATACATTTGGTTGCAACTCTAGTGTTATAGATTTTGAATATTTCTCTATCAAATATCGAAGTAGTTCTAACACTAAGCTTGGTTCTTTATCGTCTTTCAAACAGGAATCTTTCTCCGCACTGAAGATAAGATTGAATACTCTCACGTCATCTTCATTAGACAGTCCTATTATTTCCAAAACTTTCAGTGTATGATCGCAGTTTACATTTTTTCTTTTATTAATTTTGATAAAAGCTTTTACAATTTCATTATAATTCTTTTGTTGGTACGAATTTAACACCTTGTGTTTGTTATTCAAATATTGAACTATATCTTTATGCTGAGCTATCACATGTAAAATAAAATCAGTTGCAAGCAAGTTGGATCCATCTTTACTAATGTCCAGTGGCTTGTATATCTTAAGAAATTGAGGATTTTTGAATAATGTTAAAATTATAGTTCTACACACGTCCAGCAAAAGATGTTTCCTGCCACAACTGATTACAGCTTGAAAATAATCAGTTATCTTTTTCTGTTTTGTCTCACTCAATTGACCCATATTTGTCAGCCTCACTGTGCAGAATATGAGATATTTAGCCCATATTAACAACTCGGAACTGTCCACATTCTTTGTCAAATCGATTATATATGATACATTATCGATAACCAAATCGCTTTCATCTGTACTCACTATAAGAAAGGATAACACATCATTCAGAGCAACTTCATCATTTTCAATTATAGACTTGGATATGTTTCTGAGAATATCATCGCGACCTGCAATTGTATCAGGTAAAGATAAAGGCTGAGCGATCCAGCTTGCGACATAATTTCGGGCGTCTAACTTAGAATCCCCGATCAAAACCTCCGTTAATTCAGGGGAATAGTTACTGTGAAGTAAATTAGCGACATAAAGTGACAAAAAATGTTTCACACTCTTTTTAACATCTTTGTTTAACTGTAAATACTGTACGCAGCCGACTATGAATGGTGATGGCATTCTACTTTCCACGAACGCGCTATCTTCTGTCGCACGATCTTCCATCAAATCATTAAATAATTTATTTAAACTAGTTTCACTGTTTTCAGAAGAAATCTCAAAGTGGACCAGCTGATTCCTGACGTATTCTGCCAAGTCTTTTATATTTTCTAAAATATACTCAATTATGTCGCCTATCAATGCGGGCGGGTTGACTTTGGAATTTCTTAGAGTGTACAATATTAAGTGTATTTCATCTTCATCACCCTCAAATATAGACGTATTTTTGAAGAAAACTCGTAGAGTATCTTTGGCTTCAATCCAAGTATTGTCATCATCACTCATATAAACATCTAACATAATGAGAAACAGATCTTTAAACATTGGGTTTTTCAGTGATATGGCAGAATTGTCTAATGTTAACCACAGAGAAACGATTTTGAATTTCAACAGTGAAATGTGACCTTCAGATAGTGATGAGGAGAAATCTAGAATCCCTTTCATATCTATACTTCCTTCTAAGGTTTCAAAATAAGATGGGTGGATGTCATTATACAGCAGTAACAAATCAACAAGTGATATCAAAGCATCAGCGTCCCTGATTTTAGGTAATCTATATTCTTTAGTATTCTCATCTTCACTTTTACCAGAAATTACATTTTGAATCAAAGTTACTATCATAGCTGGGGTAGGCAAGTGCTTTGGGAAAAAATATTCGAGTTTATTCTTCAAATCATCTACCTGTAATGATTCACCCATCTCCAAAATTTGTAGGAATCGTCTCAAAGTTTGTAACATCTTCACCAGAACTTTGACACCATACAGAGATATAGTTTGATCTTTCCCTAGATTTGTATGGATAGACTTTAATAATGAGACAGGCAGAGTTATAAATCGAACAAAATTAGCAATTTGTACAGGGTTGAAGTTAGTCATTCTACCCACCATTTCCTCAGGTTTCAACTTGTTCAGCAAGTCAATAGTAAAGTCTGTAGTTCTTTCCCATATATGGGAGTGTTGTGGCTCAAAGCTCTGTTCAACCACTGTAATAATAGCCCTGTGCAGATCTGGACATTTATAAACAATATTTAGTAACACTTCACGTTCGCATTCATTCTCCCACGGTCTCTTCAATGTGAGTAAGGCTTTGTACAAGTTCTGATTCTTGTTAGCATCTGCCGTTCCTAACGAGTTGTCTATAAAATAAAGCCCCAATCTGTGTGATGTGAACAAAGTTGTGACCATCTCCACCAACAAGGATGTTATTTCAGGCCGTGCTTCATTTTTTATGTCAACAGATAGTTCCGGGGGCCCTTTCCAAGAGAAAATTTTAAACAAATTATGTAATACTTGATGACTGAATGTTTTTAACTTCAAACTTTTGGATACTAAACTGTTATCAACTACATTTTTCTTTAGAATGTTCAAAAACATCAAAACTGCTTCTGCTTCATCATTGACCAAGCCCGGTATAACCAGTGCTAGTAGCCCTTGTTTTTCTAACAAAGCCTTAACTAATGGTAGATGACCATCTACAATAAATGATGTCATAAAGTGAACAAATGATGTTCTGACGTTATCTTTCTCTTTAAAGTTTGGCTTTTCGACAACATGTTGCAAATGTTTTGGTGTCAATGGAGCTTGATTTAAAACTTCAATACCCAAATCTGAGTTCAAAGTGACTATCGAAGTCAGTAACTTAAGGACTATTTTCCTATGACGTGGCCCAGAGTTCTCACTGATCATGATCTCTATGGTTGACATAAATGTGTTAAGGAAGTAGCGGCATGCTTCTTCAGTTATAGCTATCATGTGAGGTAGTGAGGACTGTACTTTGAGTATTATGAGGTGGAAGATGTGGAAGGCTGGTGTGGTCAATGTCAGGTTTTTCTTACTCTCCTGGGTGATTTGGCGAAGTATTTCGTGGGAGTTGCCACCACTTTTGAGGTATTCTAGTAGATAGTCTGCTGGGCTGTCAGGGTTCAAGCAGACTTGCAGGAACTGTGTGAGCGCTGTGAATGTAGACATTTAAATAAGAGCCACAACACGTAAATATCTATTTTAAAGCATGAAACCTAAAATGACCTAACCTCTAATATAATTTGATTTTTAAATCTTCAAAGTCTGAGTACTCGTCATTTGGAACCTTATAATAGAAATGAAGTAGGTACTTTAGAACTGTTTCAAGACAGATATAGGTGTAGGTAATGTGGGATAGTATAGTGTCCCATAGTTACATTACAAGTAAATGGCAATTGTGAATACATACCCATAGTCTGTCCCTGTTTCGCTGCCAACTCTTTACGAAAATGTTTAACGTCGAAGCCATCGGATTTACTGCGGAAATCACGATTTTTATTTGATTTTTCCTCATTTTGAGGTTGTACGGTATCAATATTTTCTTCAGCGCTAGAATCGTCAGTCTTCACTTTCTTGGTAATTTTTCCACTTTCATCACCAAATTTTCGTTTACCCATAATTTTTGCTTATCGATGAATTTAATATAACAAATAACTAAAGCATTTTTAGTTTATACAAACAAATAGTACCGCGCACACCTCAGACCACGTGAAAATTTATTTTGACTTTTGTTTTGACGTATGGTAGTTATTTGAAGTCAATTTGACAGATAGACGAGATGTTGACATAATCCAAATTCTTTGTATGTTACGATTTTTGCTTTGGATACATGCATTTTAATCACGTAAAATATTTTATCAGAGTTCACAAAATATTATAAATTCCTGAGAAGAATGGCTCGTTTTTATAGACATGTAGAATTAAACGAACAATAATTTGGAAGTTCCACTAAATTCGTTCTTCAGAGATTAGGAACAGGAAGCGCACAGAGTATTAAAATATATGGGGAATAGTCATCCAACGGTGAATTTTGTCAGTCATAAAGTACTGCTGTCGCCGCCTGGTATCATATCCCCTGAACTAACATAAATAGTTAAATCTCGGGAGAGTTAAATATATCCCAGAGTATTAAAATAGGAAACGTCTATAGGCAGCTGTCATCAAAATTTAAAAGTAGGTATAATAGTAGGACCTACTACAAAGGTCCGATACAAAAGTGTAACTTGGTGAAATCAGTAAAACTATTTTAAAAATTTACAAAGTTTATTCTTTATATAACTGGTCACAGTATTAAAATGTAATAGTAGCTTGGCTACATCACGGCACACTCTTTATTGAAATACTTTGAGTATTTCCACATTTATCTTAAAAATTATCAATCCACATTGAATATGAGTTTGTTTTACAATAAAACCATAACCCAATCAAAACTAAAAGTAAACGAAGCGTAAAAAAAGTCGAAGTATACTTACGACATAGTGTGTAGTGAAATATGCTAATTAGTAATATTAGTAAACTATAAGGGACTAGTGAACACATTGTTGGAAGCACAGTGAAAACGTACCGGCGTTTGGACTATGCAACACAACACTGGCCTATCCTTTTACTATAATAGTGATCAAGGAATCATATGTAATGTAATCAAAGCGCTCTGAATCCCGACATGAGATCGTTGCCACAAGTAAGGTGATATTACTGGTTCGAACTCAAAAACCTTATCAATTAATAAATAAAACAGTCGTAGCCTTGTTGTTAGAGCATCCGCCTGTGAAGCAAGGATCGAAACTTCTAATCCTCCCAAATTTCAGCAAACTTTGAGTGCACATCTACCTACCCTCTTCGGGTAATACAGGCGTTATGAATATAGAACCTAGTAATATTACCTTTGTCATTATCAGATTTAAAAAAACGTTAAAATAATAATCATGCATACATAGGTATAATTTTTTCTAAATGTGAACTTAATCATCTATAAACCAACACTGGTTATTGCCACGCAAATCACAGTTTGATTCGTACATGAGCAGACATCGACTCGTCACAAAACATAATCAGCGATATGCTATCGACTGATAATCGGGATTTAGATCGATGTCGATGACAAATATCGATTGAACGAGTCGAATTGAAACAAGTGATACATACTACAATACGTACGTATACACATGGACGTACTCCCGTTAGAGGTGATAAGGGTGGGTGATTATTTTAACCACCAAATTTCATAACGACTCGCTTTTTTAAAATTTAGACCGATAATTGTTGTTTTAATATCGATAAATAACCAGTGTTTAATCTTTTTATAAATCTGAAGAAAAATGAGATTTAAATTGATACTACTTTTAAAATATTTTTATTATGTTGCAAATTTGACTTATTTTGAAAAAAACATGATAACTCAAAAATGGTTAATTTTTGTATCTATACTAATATTATAAAGCTGAAGAGTTTGTTTGTTTGGTTGACCGCGCTAATCTTAGGAACTACTGGTCCGAATTGAAAAAATATTTTTGTGTTGAATAGTCCATATAACATCACGCTTCTACACAGTAACAATAAGCGCGGGTGAAACCGCGGGCACAGCTAGTAATGAATATGGGGGTTAAAATTATCGTAAATAGTTACCCCTATCACCTCCTGACGGGGATACGTATAACCCTGCAATAGTACTTGTGATTTAAATTGGTCGCCCAGGAATATGGCAGCAACTTTAGGGCGGTCAGTTTAATTGTCACGTATTGTATTTAACTTAACAACTAATCTAGACTCGTTTGACGACTAGGTCTAGACAATTTGGTTTACGTCAACTTTAATTATCTCTTGTGGTTATTAAGTTGACACATATTAAGAGTTGCCAAGTTAATTATTGTACTTTTTTAGAATGAAAAACTTGGCAACTCGACTTATAATTAACAGTTCTAGCAGCTTACATTAATATTAAGTAAATTATATAATTATAAATAAATGCAACAATCATACATTTTAAAACAATGTTAGAGATTATTAGTAACACAGTAAAATTTAGATGAGTCCAAAAATATTATCAATCTTCTAGTCCAATCTGCTTAATCGGACAAAAATATGGATTAAAATTATTAATTAAATCACCACCAAATTTTTGGGGGTCATTAGTCAACTGAGATCACTCGATTTCAAAATGTTGTAAGGTAATAATTTGATAACGAGTTTTCTTGTTGGGAATCAAATGATTTCCTCAAAACATAAATTACCATAGTAGTACACATGTTAAAATTATGGTCCGTAGGCTTAGTATGACCGTATAGACATAAGTTTTATCTCTTTCAACTGTCAGACTTGTCGAGAGAAGAACGTCACACCGACATGGCTCGCTCTGACGTCATTTTCCGGTCAAATCTGACTATTGAAAGAGATAAAACTTATGTCTACGCGATTATGCTAAGCCTGCTGCTACTGTACTGCTTATTGTATAGTCATGATTGTGACAACATAATTAACTCAGCTCAAAATTATCAAAGTTCGGTTCAATTTCCCGGATCTTGTCGAGCAGTATGTCAGCCAGGTTCTGTTGTGGGTCTGTATCTGAAGAAAAAAAAAAGCTGTAAGTAAATCGAGGAACGTTCCAAAACGATGTACCTACGTGCTAATATCTTTAAGTTATTGTCATCGTTGCTGCGACAATGATATTTTCGACCTTTTTACCAACCGCTTGTCACCCCTCACATTTAATTTTTAGTATCGCATTCTAATTAACCGACTTCCAAAAAGGAGGAGGTTCTCAATTCGGCCGGTATGTTTTTTTTGTAATTTATTACCAATGTCATTCCTATTATTTTGTTTTTATGTTATTCTTCTTACTATTATGAATGTTGTGGCACCTTTGTTAACTGTGCATTTAGTTTTTCCTTATTTTTATGTGTTATGAATGTAACAGATTTTGGATGTCTTATTAAATAAATTCATAAGTCATAGTAAAGATGGCAGGGCCCATGGCATACGGGGCTTGAGACAAGAAAGTGAACTCACATTCTGGTTAATTTCGGTTATTGTTCGTACTCCTTCAAGTATTGAAGTTAGAGCTGACTCATTCCATTCCGTCCACTTTTGTTAAATAATTTCAGAACAAATATAAATTTAAGGATTCGCTAACGGATTAAATACAATGAGTTTTATCACTAGTGTTTAGAGTGGTAAAAGTATTTGACTTAAACGACACTTTTGGGCGATATTGACTTATATAGGTACATATTTGGAATCAGCATATTTTTCTGCGTCTAATGAGTCTCTCCTATATAGTAAAAACGATGTCGCTTAAGTCAAATTGCTTTTTAGCCCTCCATGTTATTGTCTTGAATCTCTGTCTTTAGTTTGGCGTTATTTATATATCTTTATTTTTTACCTAGTGGTACCTAGTGGTACTAAGTAAGCAGTGGTAGCCGAGTGGTCGAACGCACGCCTTACAATCGAAGTGTGCAGGTTCAAACCCCGGCTCGCACCTCTGGGATTTATGTGCGAATCTCATTTTCATCCGAGATTATCACTTGCTTTGAAACGGTGAAGGAAACCATCGTGAGGAAACCTGCACGTCTGTCGGAACTTGACTAGTTTTCGATAGATGTGTAAAGTATGCCAACCCGCACTGGGCCAGCGTGGTGGACTATGGCCTGAATCCCCCTCGCATTGAGGGGAGGCCCGTGCCCAGCAGTGGGACGTTAAAAAGGGCTGTAGTTAGTTAGTGGTATTTACCATCATAGTAAACCATTTCGCACTTGTTCTTGCACTCGGGGCTGCTCGCGATGATATTGCGCAGCGTAGAGCAGAAGTCCTCCACCGTCTCCTCCACATTTATACCGGACAACTCTGAAACACCATGGACGGGATATTCATTAGAACCTCACACCATAGGTTTTAACAAAATATTCTCAACTAGCGGCCCGTCCCGGCTTCGCACGTTTTTATTATAGCCTATGTTACTCAGTGTTATTGTAGCTTTCTAACGGCAAAAGAATTTTTGAAATCGGTTCAGTTGTTTTAAAGTTAATTTGTTACATACAAAAATACAAATCTTGCCTCTTTATAATATTAGTATAGAAGTACCTATAGATAAATGTTTATATTACTTACTATAACGGAAAATACTGCTCTCTAGACGTTATTGTTCTATCTCCTCGATCAGAAGATATCGTACGCAGATTCCCTACATCCTGATAGAACTGGGTGCGGGAGACAGTGCCCCGGTGACCACGTTCAGAGTGGCGTGGCGCTCTCCACAGACAGACGGCATGCTCTGTACGTGGATCACTCACCGTTGTATAGAACCCTGTTCTTCAGCACCCTGCCGAGGGTGTGCAGCGGCGTGGCGCACTCCACGGACAGACAGACCGGGCGGCGCTGCGGCCGGTAGATCTTGTACGCCGAGTTCCGGTAGATGCGGTTCTTCACGCCGGCCACGTCCTTCTCCACTTCCTCCAGGGACTGCAGCAAGGAATCATCGTCAGCCGGCAACGAACCGCCTTCCAACTGGAGACAGGCGGTGCCACAGAACAATACCGTATACGATTCACATTTACAACTTGTCGTCGTACCATTGTACCATAACATAATCTTATAGCATACGCTTGTGCTACAGTATCTGCACTAGCGGGTCTCATACCCGAGTAAAACTCACAGATCTAAATCGGTCGACAAATCATAAAATAAGTGCTAAAAACGTATCTTTTTAATCTACCATTTACAAGTAGGTAAGGAGGTTATGTATTTCAGTCAAGCTACCCAAAAAGTAAGTTAATTTCAAATCTTAATTTTATCAAATGGCCGCATTCCATCCTATCGTTCAACCATCATATACCTACTATTTATATTATATGCGATGGTGCGTAAATTAAATAAGAAATATAATACTCAAGGATAAGTAAAGAATTATTGGTATGTGTTCCCTAAAATCTATAAATACAACCTAAAAAATAAACATTTATGGAACATGGGCTATGGCAATCAGTAGGTATAATACCTACTAAAGAGATAACAAAACAAGGCCGCTCTAATATTTTTTTAATTGGTATATTTTTATGTTATAACGTTAAAGATAAACGACATTTAGACCTCCCATGGTACACTTAAATACAATCCGTTACTATATTATGCTGCGTATTTTTAGGGTTCCGTACAAAAGGGTAAAACGGGAACCCTATTACTGAGACTTCGCAGTCCGTCCGTCCGTCTGTCACCAGGCTGTATCTCATGAACCGTGATAGTTAGAGAGTAGTGACAGATTATGTATTTCTGTGGCCGCTATAACAACAAATACTAAAAAACAGAATAAAATAAATATTTGAGGGGGCTCCCATACAACAAACGTGTTTTTTTTGCCGTTTTTATAGATAATGGTACGGAACCCTTCGTGCGCGAGTCCGACTCGCACTTGGCCAGTTTTATTCAGTTCAAGTTACGGTAAAAATATATAACGGGCATATCAAATTATATTCCTTTGAATATTTATCACAGGTATCGTGGTCTGGCATGGGTACATCCATGATCCTATCAAGCAGTGTTAACTACATTTCAAAGGGCGGTTACCAATATTCACAGGATAGATCATGGAAATTTAACATAGAACACGAGATATTAAGAGCTATAGAAATCGACGACGAAAAGAATGATGAAAAAACATGGTCGAATTTCGATCAAATTTTTATACCATTCAGTTGTATACTTGATATTGATGCAAACGTTAAAGTATTATTTCGGACTTGATGCCCACTGTAGAACTTACTAAACTAATCTTTTTAAAGAGTTAAAATAAGGAAAATACTACTAAATCCTCAAAGTAACCTCATAATAACCTTAAGGGGGTCCAACCACGGCAGATCATCTCTATTGGACTTGTTGAACTCCTTCAGGTCGGGCGGGCAGTGCAGCGACTTGGTGATGACGAGGAACAGCCTCTTCACGGGGAACACCACGCCCTGGCTCGACTCGAACATGCGAATGTTCTCCTCAAAACCCACGAATCTGTGTCCGTCAGACGGTATGATGTGCACCAGATAGCCTTCGAAGAAACTGCACGCCATGCCGACGCCGTAGTTTATTGATGACGCCTTATTTGTCTATGAAACAATAACTAAATCTTACACTTTTTTAATGGAGTTGTATTTCTAATTTCAACGTAAATAAATAATAAATTTCAACGTAATTTAAGGTAAAAAGGTGACGCGAGTCGAATTGAAAACCAATTTTTTTGAAGTCTGTTGATTAGAGTATCACATACCTACATTATTTTTACAATATTCAGGTTGAAAATCTGATACTTCCATAGTAAGTAGACAAATATCAAGTGGCTTTATAGATTACACGATAACTGTGACTTTTGTCGTAACATTGACTTTAAAAATGATGTCTAAAAAACTTTAAAACCAGGTAAATATCTAGTACCTCATAGCTAGAGCCTATTTCACAGTTTACCGGAACACGTAGTAAGCAGCACCGGGTAAAATGGTTTTACTAAACGTAAACATTGCAATTCTGATACGATTCAAATACTTACAATTCCCGGATGTTTAACAATTAAATACGCAACGAACAGCACGGGAAAGTCAGCGGAGAACTCTTCCTGCTTGTTGTAGAAAAGGACAACGGCGGCAAAGAAGTACAACATGACTTTGGTCCCGTTCACCTTCTCCACAAGTCCTTTGAGGTCCAACATAAGCTTCTTGTTGAACATTTCGTAGATTATCATGCACGCTTGCCTTGTCGTTTCAATTATAAGCAGGAATAACACGTATCGCGCTGAAAAATAAATACTTGCCGTACTACACCTGACAGAGATGGGAGTGTAGTTCTGCTATACAGTTCTAATAAACATCACCATCAAAAACAGCGAAAGATTAGTTGGTAGAAAGCTGGCCTCGAGTGGAAGGTTCAGGTTCAGGTTCAACATGTGACAACTCATCGTATTATCCCAAACCACGCAATCCTTGTTCTATGGGTACCACGCCCTGGACTATGGGCGATCCCAGTTATATCCAGACCACGGTAAATACCGTCATTATAAATTTGCCATTGACAGGAATCGAACCCGATTCACCCGATGCCGTGAGCTGAGCTTGTACGATAACCACCACACCAAGGCTTCGTCGCCGTCGTATTCATGTGTTATCATTAACCACGTGAGCAAGAACGCCCGCCTTGAACGTAAGGGGCGCAAGTTCAAATCCCGGGCCCGCACCTCTGAGATAATATCCATGTGCGAATGTCATTTTCAACAATGATTACCACTTGTTGAACGGTGAAGGAAAACGTCGTGAGTGAACCTGCACGTCTACAGAAAAGCGTGTGAAGTTCACCAACCCGCACTGGGCCAGCGTGGTGGACTATGTCCCAAATCTCCCTCATATTGAAGGGGAATGTGCCCAGTATAATTGCAATAGGCTCACCCCTATTACATTGGGACCAAAATACATTGGTGAAGTGTGGGCGCACTGCAGTGCACCTCTGCCTACCCCTTCGGGGAATACAGGCGTGATGATGTATTTATTTATTTTGTAAAGGTAAAAATCGCAAAAGTGATTGAGTGTAGATGAGTAGGTTAGGTACTTACCCACACTGGCCGCCCATTGAGGCATATTTTCCTTAGGTAAATTTCCTGACCCTAAAACAGAAACAACTTTTCTTAAATTTAGACGAAGATCAGTGCGAACCGCACGAGGGCTAAAACCTGCTAACAACAACACAGGCACGGCGCAACATTATATTTGTGTTAAAACACGCAATAGACAATAGAGAATTACTGGAAGGGGCACACCTCAAACAACGTTCTTACAAGGTAATAATTATTTAAACTTAGAGAGAAAACATCAACGAAACCATTTTAGGCTCTTCAACCGTTCGCATTACACTCAAATAATAATATTACATCATAAAAATAAAAATATATAAAATCTTCATCATGACATTTCATTCAGAAATGTGCTTCTTTTATTTTATGAGTCAAACCTTTAAGCAATAATTCTTTTAATATTAGACAAACTGTCTAATATTAAAAGAATTATTACAATCCCCCTGGCACTGTTGCATGACCGCGTAGAAGACCTAAGTTTTATCTCTTTCAAATGTCCGATTCGTCGAGAAACTGACGTCATACCGAGCTATGTCCAGTACAAAAAGCTCTTAATTTTCTCGACAAATCTGACTTTGAAAGAGATAAAAGTTATGTCTACACGGTCATGCTAGGGATGCTGTTCTCAACACCTTACAGTTAATAATTCAGTGTTGTTTAAATAAACATCCTCTTTACTCTTATCTTATAGTTAAATGGTTCTTAGAAATGGGAACATGAGTGTACAAGTACATACACTGTTCCTAAGCATACAATATGTAAGATTACAAGATTTCTCGACTATACAGGGTGTATCAGAAGTCCGAAATAATACTTTGGGTACATATACAGTAGCTCATATGTGGATGCTTAGTGAAGACAGATTATACGTAACAATCATAGTTTCTGAGTTATAAACCTTTGAATATTTGTCACGGGTATCGTGTTCTGGCCTTTGGGTACATCCATAACCCTATTCAGCAGTGTAAACTACACTCATGAGGGCCAGCTACCAATATTCACAAAACAGAACATGCAAATTTTACATAGGACTAGAGATATTACGAGTTAAAGAAATTTACTACGAAAAAAAAGTTGGAAAAACATGGTCAAATTTCGATTAAATTTTTATACCGTTCAGTTGTAGACCCGATACTGTTGCAAACGTCAAAGTATTATTTCGGTCTTCTGAAACACCCTGTATAGCAACAAGTTATATGGATGTTCATTATGTTGACTATACCCATTGCCGTCTTGCTCATACAACATGGATATAAAAAGGATGGCAATACAATTCATTTTCGCATAATACATAAAACAAAACAGAATTAACTACAGGCTACGAAGGGCTACCCAAAGGCGTTAAAAACAATTTTAAAAAAATCGCACACTTTGATAATTTATGGTAACTACAATAATACTGTAAGGTTTCATCAAAAACTGTTCAGTACTTTTTGCGCGAAAGACTAACAAACATCCATCCATCCTCAGAAACTTTCATATTTATAATATTAGTAGGATAATCTCATATTGTGTGCTAAATTATTGATTCTATAAATTTGTAAGTAGGTACATTATAACTAAGCAATTTCCAAACTCCCGATAAACTTGAAATAAAGAATTTAAAAAAAAACTAAGCAATTCCAGGGCCCCGATTTTCGTGCAATTGAGATTCATCTCTACTCGAGATATCTCGAAACAAATGAAAAAAATACATACGATTTGACGTTTCATTTCGAGATATCTCAAATAGAGATGAATCTCGATCGCACGAAAATCGGGGCCCTGGTTTATAACAAAAAAACTTACCAAAAGTGATTCCACCCACAAATAATATCTGTATAAAGTATATGTGGTAATATTTCATTATGGAGTTACTGTAACAAAGAACATATTATTTTAAAATACAAAAACAATATTAAAAATCTGTCTATTGTATTAAATAACCCTTATTAATAATTTGTATAGCAACTGGCTGGCATGATCTAACCTAATTAAGCCCCTCACACATTGGAGTGTAATTTTCTTTGCCAATACAAAAACAAACTATAGGTAATGACTAGGGGTATCCATAAAGAATTTTCCCATGTTAAAAAAAAAAAAAAAGTAATGACTTTGGGAAAAAGCCAATTTTTCAACAACCTGACATTGACGCCACAGGCAAATTTTGAGGCTTGGTTTGGGGCTTTTACTACAGAAATTAGATTTTTATGTATATTGACCTATTGACCCTTTAACACAGACGTTGTATTGGTATTGGAAATAATGTTGTCGCGCGACTTTTGCCGCCCAGTGTGCGCAGGGCTTTAGGCTGAGAATTTCTGACTACTTGTATCAATGTCATTTCACACTGTAGTCAGCTACATAAATACTGTTTATAACAATCTGGAAAACTAAGAAAATACACTATCATACATATATCCCCTGCAAGGGTGAGCAGAGGATCTATTTTGCTCCCAATATGTATAGTTAATTGCCAATAAACCCAATTCCTATAAATGGGGGGGGATGTGCTATAGGTCATCATGTTCACCTGCTACAGTGAATAAATAAGTAAATGAAAACAATTATCTTCCACTACGAACAAAATAGGTAGGTACCTAAATACTACCTACAAAGAGCCATTCCGTGGACGGATTAGGTGGTTGACTGACTCAGATAAGATATCCAGAGTGTCCTGTTTTATTCATTAAATTAATAATGAACCCAGTTATAATTTTTTTCTATCATACTTTATTTTTAAGTTACGTTAGTAGTCTGAATTTTATCAAACCGATAACATGTTAGTAATTCGTTATAAAAATAATTTTAAAGCAAATAAAATAAAATTATACCTATGATTCATTGTGACGGGCAGCGACTGCAGGCGGCAACGAACCCCAATAAACCCAATGGACAGCAGACGAGCCTAATGAGCATGTAAAACGTTATGATCTAAACTACACTTTATTATGTAAATAAACTCCTGGATTTGCTAGAACGAAACACGAAACAAACGAATATTGGAACCCCGGAACTTTTTCGAAACTGAAATCAATCACTTTTCAAATTTGGTTGGCTTAAAAAATAAAACAACCACAGATTAAAATAAATTACAACCATAGAGGAACACTATTCATACATGGTAAATAGCAGGTCAATACATCGACATTACTATAAATATATATATTACTATATATCCCACGAACTCTATCTCTTTTAGCCAGGCGCTCACCCACTTTTATCCATCCATACATATACAATAAAATTAACACCACCTGTAACATTAAAGATCTAACCAAATTCTCATGTAAAAAAGTCGTAACAGATTATCTTCTGAAACTATCATACACAGAAACAGAAATGTTACTCTACTCTTACCATTCATAAAATGTTACCGCTGCAACAAACACACTCATCCACACACACACACACACGCACACACACGCACACTCACACACACACACACACTACACACACATTTTTATAATTATTTTCTTTTAACTACCATTTTAATTCTCTTTATTTTTAATTTTCTCTTTTATGTGCCTACTTAAGCACACACAGTATCTCACATGTATGTACTCTCTCTATGCAGAGGTACTTAATTATAGCCTAAATTTAAGTTTTAATTTTACAATTACTAAGATTTCTAAGTCATGTTTAATTGTGTTTTGGTTCCCATGATACAGGCTCACGCCTAGTTTGGGACCGCTGTAAACCTGTATGTTATTGAAACTTCTGATAATAAACAATTTTGAATTCAATTTTATACTCTTTGGAGTCTTTGATAAAAGTATTCCTCTATGGTCTAAGACCATAGAGGAATACTAATAATACTCCTATCTCCATGCTTAGAGTATTCCTTTATTCCTCTATGGACCATAGACCGTAGGTCTTAAATTTATATTTATACACTTCTCATCAAAAAAATCGAAACACTTTCGTTTTTATTGTTTTTGTCCTAATTTTTAAAATTACTCATCATACAAAATACGAAACCTATGAAGACTTAATTTGAATTTAGAACATTAACATTAGGATTTATAAACCTCATACTACTCACTATTAAATGACATTTTACATTTATTCCTAAATATACACATTTTTCTGATAATCCTTATCAAATCATAAACTGCGAGGTGTTTCGATTTTTTTGATGAGAAGTGTATATTCTGTGGTCACATATCCTTACCTTCGGGTTGTTTTTTTCAAAATTGAGTTTCTTAGTTAATTTATTAGTCGCATGTAGGATGACGGTTTGCAAATTCTTTCAACAAGGATACTGTCGATTTGGACAGAACTGTAGATACGACCATATATACGGCTCTAAATATTCATATCACGGTAGGTACGATTCAGGGTGCCTCTATCTTAGGATAGGATAGGAAGGATACACAGATATTTGACGATATGATATTGTTTTCAGCAAATACACCACCCCAGGCAGCCCCTCCTCCACAGCCAAGTGGGGTGACTGACGAACAATTGCTCAACCAAGTTCAATCGGATGTGCTATCGGCATTGCAAGGTGGTCAATGGGTTCTGTCGTGTTACTCCCCGTTCAAGGAAAAAGCTATATTCCCGGGATTGCCGGACCTCTCGCCGGAAGAAGCAAGACTGTTTATATATGAAGCCAAAGCTAATAATACTGTTGATCAAGCTGTAAGTTTTGTTCTCTTATTGCAAACTGTGGGAAGTCTTGCAGAGTACTTTACCTATGCTTTTTTTCCTACAGGTATCATATATGAATAACTTGTTCAAGGAAACCAGACAGAAATATGAACAGCTCTTAAAACCAAGTGTACACATAATAAAAATTCTGAAGAGTCTGCACAAAGGGGAACCAGTCTCGTCACCATTCGGCACAACACCCAGTTCTTTCAACACTGGCACTGGGAGCACAGCATCTTCTCTGTTCCGTAGTGCCGCCCAAACTGCACCTTTCAACCAGACTCCGGCTCAGAACACGGCCCAATCAATATTCAATCAAGCACAAAATACCATTTTCAACTCTCAACCTCAAGATCCTGCCAAAGATTTATTCTCAAGAGCAAACACAAACGTCTTTAATACAAATCAGAATGCAGTGAGCCCATTTGCCCCTCAAAGTTCTGCTAAATCTATTTTCGCTTCAGCAGCACAAAACACCTCAAACACCAATCAGGGTAGTCCATCAAGTATATTTGCTGCGGCTAACCAAACCATGTTTGTGAATGAATCAAGTCAGAATATATCCCCGTTCGCACAGAATAATGTATTTCAAAAGGATAATAGGATAACTGGCTTTGGGCAGCCACAAGTCACTCGAACAGAAGATCCTGGTGTGTATAGTAAGATGGAAGAACTGATTGAGGATGATTTAGAAGCCTTCAAGAGTGAAAACTTTCAGCTAGGATTTGTCCCTGAAATGCCACCTCCATACTCCCTCTGTTAGCCTGTTTTCTTAGTTAGCAATGTTACTCTTTTTCCCCAATTTTTATGTGTAGAAACTACAAATAAACTAAATTTATTAGCACTAAAATGTTGACCTCATCTTGATACATATAAACCATGAGTGATGACCATTCATTCAGTGTTATTTATTTTGATATCAATAAAATTACCATGGTTTTTGTTATCTGTTGGTCACTAAATCAATGGAAACTATAAAAGGATATAATTTTGTTAATTTTTAAATGTATATTATGATCTCATACTTATACTGACATAAGGTTGATTACTGCCTGTATTATTATTGAGGTTTACTTGTTATCATACACATCTTAGTCATTACATTTGCCCGAGTGACACAATCATGCAAGAAATAATCTGTGAAAATTTCAACTCTTAACTATTACGGTTCATGAGATACAGCCTGGTGACAGACGGACGGACAGCGAAGTCTTAGTAATAGGGTTCCCGTTTTACCCTTTGAGTCAGAACCCTAAAACGAGATTGTATATGTTTAGAGGGCATTTTGAACCAAGTTCATAAATGAAATAGATGTGCTGTAATATAAATGACTGAATTAAATATAGACAAAAACAATAACTTGTTTCTATTTACTTTGAACCCTAGAGCATCACACCCCTTAACATGCCTAAAAGTAATTGAAATGTGAGCTTTACATACATACTATGTATGTATCTACCAGTATAATGTATAAACTGACCACATGTAGTCAGAGTCAACCATGCGTTACAAAAACAATAATTATACTTAAATATTACTTTATTCATTACAAATATGTTAATTATCAATTTCCCCGAGGTATATTTGTTTGTCGCTGGAAGCGGAGAGGACGATGGGCTCGGTGTGGTGGAAGTCCACGTCGTTAACGGAGCCGTTGTGTCCCGGGAGCTTGTACGCCACGCGGCGGGTCGTCGTGTCCCACACGTACAGGAACCGGTCCGAAGAGCCGGCCGCGACCTGCGACAACATTATTTATTGCGATTACGCAGCCATTGATTGATTTAGGAGTCCCTATATTAACCAACACCACATAGAAAAAGTGTAGTATCGAGCATAAAAAGATAAGCTATATCTTTTCTTTTGACCAAGAAATGACAGTGCAACAATAGCTGTGGTATCATAAATGTTATATACACTGAACTATTTCTTAAATTTTCTAGAATATCTGATATATGTCCTAGTTTTTTGCAATATTTCATAAACAGTTTGCCTGGAACTGACTGTCAGTCTATGGTCCTATCCTATGGTCATCACTACTACACAGAAATAAATTTGAATGTTGTCTCTACTTTTCGTATGAATTACAAGAGACAGAGCAATTCTGTGCGACATAATCCTCGTCTTGCCGTACGTGCTAGTCGTGCATACTATCAATTATGTCACTGTTGCATATACCGCAATTTATTGCTGAAGTAGTGACAGTATCATGTGAAAAATGTATGGAGCAGGGCCCAAGTCCTGACACTATCGTTGTGGAGTAGCTATGACTCGATTGAAATATCTCGGCATGAAAACAACATCTTTTATCAATGGTAGCTAGAATATGACTAGCCATTAGGGCTTCAAGGTGACAATATCTAATGTCTGCACTGTTGGTCAAATGTATTGTTTTCATGCCATTTGGTAATAAAATAGGTGCAAGGATCACATTGGACGATGGGTAGAAGCTAAATAGGAACCCTGACCTTAGACCCATCTTGGGACCAGGCGCACCGTAGCAGGTTCTTCTCGAAGTTATGTTGGTGTCCAGACATGAGCTTCACGCACCGCTCCGAGGGCGCGAAGGGCCGCACATCCCATATCCTTAGTGTGCTGTCCATAGAGTTCGATACGAGGTATGAGCCGTCGTATGAGAGAGACAGGCCTGATGACAATGTATACATTCAAATTTTGGTACATTTTACTTTGTTTTTTTATGGATGCTAATTGACAGTTGACACAGATAATGCTAATGTGAAATTATCACATTACTACTAGTATTCCCTTTAGCACCTCCAACTAAAATAAATGCTGGTAGGATTGGGTTCCCTTGGTTTCCATTCATCTAAGAACTAGATTATAAACTCATTGGATAGTTCTAATTTTTTTATAATATTTTAGTTTCTTCTACATCTATAAGATGGCACTCGATAGACACGACAAAAGCGAATTGAGTAGATATTGTGCCCAATATTTAAGAGAATAATAGGATCCAATTGGCGGTGATGGCTATTTCTACCGCACATTCAAGCTGTTCATGTTAAGAATAGATATAGCCTATATGTTGTATTGAATCAATCCTAACCTGTGATAGTATCTGTATGTCCTTTAATCTTATATGATAGTTGATTATTTCTGATATCCCAAACTTTGATGACATTGTCCAACCCGCCAGATATGATCTTCTCTGCTGTATCATTGAACAGAACTGAGGTGATTGGATAACCACTGTCAAAGGAGGCGATAGGGTTGCGTTTTCTTGCGTCCCATAGCTTTATAGTGTTGTCATCTGATGCTGACACAAGGAGTTCGGGCCCTCTTCTTGCTCCTGTAAATTTAGAATATAATTTTAAATATTGAATAATTAACAGTAATGCAATCTAATCTCAGAAAAAAATATCCTTGTCTTGGCTTCAGGGCTATAGTATTTGTACATGATCCTCAAGCAGTGTGGTGGTAATGGTGGCATTGCTATAGTCTGTAGAATCATTATAATTTTAAAAGAGTCATATGCTAGACATGTTTAATAGGAGCCCCTATCCAGACCCCATATCAATGCAATGCAGAAACTAATAAATATTTAACAAATCCTTTATAGGATACTCAAAAGACTTAATTACTTTGGTATTAAATAAGTTTACACCCTCGCTATATCTATGGCTATGTGAAACTGCAGTGTGAATTACATAACTCCACACAAGTTCCCAACAGTTTGTAGAATATGATGAAACTAGAGATGTACCTGAAACAGAATTAACAAAGTTTGCATGTCCCTTCAGCTTCTTGATCCTGGTCCCAGAGGGAACATCCCAGACAGCAACGGTGTTGTCCGTAGCACATGTGTACAGGTGAGAGCCATCCGTGGAGAAGCATAGCTCCATCACAGCACCCGTGTGCCCTTTCATCACCATCACATTCTCGCACTGACCGTACACATTCCATAAAACTGGAATCAGGGTAAAAGCATGGATTGGCGATGGTATAGATAGTCTTTTAATTTTTTTGTTGACAATTTATAAGTTCCTGCATTGGTTTATGTAAAAAAAAAACTGATAGTGATTCTGATGACATTAAAAGTAGTTTATAGAAACAATCAATCTACAATGGAGTTTAACAAGACTAAAGTGTTCTAAATGAAAATGTAAAAATGTAAAATGAATAAAGTGTTCTAATGACAAAGAAAATAGATGTGAAGTCATAAACATCTATTAATATGGTGGTTTATTAACATTTTTGCTTGTATCTAAAGAACTCATCTAATATTGGATCTTCTACTGAATGCTAATCAGGGATTTATGGGAATTTAATAGTAATGAATACATAAGATATTACTTCATCCATAATAGTCTAACACATGCACATAGAACAGTTTTCATTTCTATAACGAGTGTTTTCCTAACCAGGTTAGAATAAATTAGACATTGTTAGTTTGAAGCACTTACATATTTGTCGATCAAATCCTGCTGATGCTAAATGTTTGCCTTCAGGGTGAAACTTTGATGTAAACACTTCTCCTTGGTGACCTTCCAACAGCATGATAGGAGCATATAGGTTCGAGGTACGAGGCACCTATAACATTAAAACCGTTTGTAACAGAACGATCATTTTCTGTAAGCAATAAAATTTTTCAAATAAGTAAACATCAGCTTACCGAAGAGGTGACGACTGCTTTTTCTCTGGTGCCCACGACAGTAATTTCATGTCTAGTTCGTTTCGATGGAACTACGGAAAAATCATCCGCCTTTCGTTTTATTTCCATTTCAGGCATAATTTAGGATAATTTTAATTTGCGAAATCCTCTAACTGCCTAGTAAAATTTATAACCTTCAAAAGTGTTATTTATTATTGTTTGACGTTTGGATAAATTGTTGCATAGAGTATATTATAAGTTTATAATAGTTGCTTAAAACTTCGCGATAGTGAAATTATTTCATAGGCAATACAAACACAACTTCTGGTAATATGATGTATTATAATAGCAATAGAGTCAGCTATAAGGGAATATTTTCTAATATTATTCTAGCATATCGTTATATTGCCTTATAATTATAATAGACTGTTTAGGTATGGTCTATTGTTTTCTGTGTCTACGACTGACAAGAATTATAGAGGCGGTGAGCTATAGAACATGGAGTTACAGGAATAGTACAGGTTAGAGGGATTGTATTTCTCTATGGTTAAACTTTGATTGACACTTGCTTGACAGCCAATTACTAGTGAATTTCATCTAGGATGGGTACCATAACATTTGATACGTTCCAATACACTCTCACTATTTTCAAAAAATCTGATAAATATATTTTTTTTTAAATCACCAATTAATTTCCAAAGCAAACAATAATGCTTGATTAAATTGAAAAACTATTTAAATATGCGTTTTTACATTTTAAACAAATTAAAAAAGGTACAGAAAAATATTATCCTAAAATTAGAAGCATGAAACGAAACGTTTAATGATAGGGATTGGCACGTAGTAATGGGCAAAAACAAATAATCTTCTAATAATCTTAAAAATAAATGCCGGAAAGAACAAAGAAGACCGTTTTAAACAGTCAAGCCCGGGAGTTGGTTCTCCGCTTGCGGGAATACTTTGAGCGGGAGCGAGAAAATGGCGGTCCATTGTTATCTGTCAATTATTATCTGCCTGTTAGTGGATAGAGTTGCACAGGCACTTGATATTGGGCGTAATACAGTGTCAAGAAGCTTTACATGTAAGATCGGAATCGGATAAGTGTTCCTGTTGAGACAGATAGCGAATAAATGTATAAATAACTCAATATGTTTATTTTTTTATTATCGATTAAAGGTTAACCGCAATTGTACTCGATAATCGAATCACGTATATTAATTATGCATGGTCACCTCACTATAGAGTTTATTTGACATGTGTCACCGTACCCATGCTTGATGAAATTCACCTAAAGTAAAGTCACACTCACATCACAGATCACTATTGTTATCAGATCAGCACGTTATCGAACAAAAAATGTTTAGATGTGCTTTCTTTTAGAAATTATGACAAAAATCGGAAATATAGTACTACTCAAACGAAATGCAAAAGTTAGAACTAACATTAGCAATAATAAAACCGCACGCAATAAAGAATCCTATTGCGGTATCATATATTAGAAACGTTTTGAAAAACAAATTCGTTGTTGTAAGAACGAAAAGGATTTGTTTAGATAAAAATGCTGCTGGTGATTTCTATAAAGAACACTTCGGGAAATTCTTTTACAATCGCTTAGTAACATTTATGACAAGGTGGGACCAAGGTTTTATAACCGGCATTTTGAGGTTATAACATATAAGGGCACTTTTTTGAAATTGCTTATTTCAAATTCCAGTGGTTCGATAGACTTGCACGTCCTGGGGCACCCGAGCGCGATAGAGATGTGGAGGCGGATGCTTGGCCCTACCAGCGTTTACAAGGGCCAGTTCCAGAACCCATACTGTTTGAGGGGCATGTTCGGCATCTCCGACACTAGGAATGTGGCTCATGGATCAGGTGCTTACACATTATATTAAATAATTAGAATGTTTAAGTTATTGGCGATAAAAAAGTAATAAATCGAATCATATTAAGTATAACATGAATATTTACAAGTGCCTCCACAGGCCTAAACAAAATATTTAAAGTTTGATTTTTGGGATATTTTTTAGAACTATATGCAGATTTCTTAGTAAATTGGAGCATAGCTATTATCATTAAAAAGCAATATTGATAGTAACAACAAGTACCTACTTATTTCTATTTAATTGCACCCTACATTAGGTTAGGTCTTAGATCCTTCTGTAGCTTAGGTTAAATGAAAAATTATCTGTGGATCAGGTATAATAAAATCATGGACATGATCCAATAATAAATTAAACACAGTGGTGGTTAACCCAATTTTACATTCATCTGGTAGGTATTTTCAATTATTTTTTTAAGCCTGTAAAGATACTCTTGATAATAATTGAAAACTTGAAGAAACACATGTGTGAGGTTGCTGACGGTGGTTAAAGTAATGTAAGAGGATAATAAAAGAATATTCTCTAAATTTCAGATTCTCCATCATCAGCTGAAAGAGAAATAAAGTTTTTCTTTCCTGAATTCTCATTCTACAAGTGGCACCAGGATGATGAAGCACTGTACAGGAGAGGGCCCATCATATTCAACAATCACTTGTTCCAACATGTTAGGAAACTGTAATCTAATAAATATCATCGAGCTGAACAGGCCTCAAATAATATTTTAGGACTGTTATTGTGATAATAGGAGTATTGTCTATTGCTTACTTATTGTATTGCATGCAAAAATACACTGGGTATTGTTGCACTTCTGTGATAAAGGTTCATCAAATGCCAGTTTTTATTATATGAGACAACCTAACATGATGACTGATGCTTAAATATTAATACACAGCAACTGGCTAGTGCTTTATTTTAGGCATCTCCTTGTGTTAGTGTAAACAGATATAAGTGTTATCTAACAAAACAAGCCTTATTTTAAGGCTATTCCTTTGACTCCATGGTATGGCTAATTAATTTTAGTTCTTAATATAATTTAAATGTCAGTCTAGTCAGATTGTTCTTGTATATTAGTGTCAAATGTAGTTTGTTGTTTTCCAGGACTTAAAATAGTGTTGTACAATAATTGTAATTCTCATAGCAATGTTAGTGTTAGCAAATAGAAGAAAATATAATTTATGTTGATGAAGAAAACAAACATTTTCTTTAAAGAATCAAATGAACTAAAAACACAAATAATTGTATTTAAATCTCCAAAAGAAGTTATAGAAACACTGTAAACCATACAAACATATCTAATTATATTAGTTACAACAATGGAATAACATACAATAATATAATTAATACTAATTACGACGACGTCTGATTAACTTAACTGAGCGAGATCACGCGAATTTGGGGCATAAAGATACAATATTATTACAATTACAATATTTCTTACATACAATTTGGAATTGGCAAGGAAGGAATCAATTAGTTACTGGGTGTGGTGTCACCTTTGTGAATAGTCAAATCATCATTACACAATTACCACAGTGCACTATACATGGTTTAAGAGGTTACATACTGGGACATTCAGTATGAAGCAGCTTGTGCTGGGGTGAAGTTGTTTGTTTCATCCTGGGAACTAATGCAGGCTGATAGTTATCATTCATGGACGCCATCACTAATTAGTATATGTATTGTACTACAACAAAATTCTAAAGCATTGACCATAGAATACACAGATAGGTGGGATACTTTTTAGGAAAAAGAGAGTGATTTATAGTTTCATTGGTTCTATAACTTAAGGATATTATCAAGTCAGTATTCACAAAGCCAACAACCACTCCCATATTTGTTACCAAGAATTTATTTACTACCTAAATTTGTCACAATGAGATTGCTCACTCTCCGATCTTGACAAACACCTTGGGCCGGGAGAACACCTTGATCCCCTCCTCCAGCTTCGCAAGCTGCTTCTCGAGCTCCATCTTCCTGTTGCGCATTTTCAAAGTGTCAGTCTTCACTGGCAGCTTGTTCAGTTCACTTACTAATTCTGCAAAACCTGTGGGAACATGATAGTGTAAACCCTTCAAAGCATTAATATTACTATGAAAATTATTCAAATCACAGCATGTGAAATGGATTTAACTTTAAGCATGCAAGGTCATAATATTTTCTCACTATTTCTAAGCATCCTGAGTGTTTCCTTCCGCTCAGTGTCAGGCAGAGTGACATGGCCTGGTGGGCAGATGGCACCATTATCATCAGCCTTAGTGCCATCTGCCTCCTTTGGACCCTGTTCCTTGCGCTCGCGCAGATACTTGGGCACCACGCCTTTCTGGTACCCTGCAAAATAATTTAAGTGAATAATAATAATATGAACTTATTAATGTACAATAAATAAATAATTGCAAATGTCACAATTTTCAAACAAAAATAATTACCTGATGGTAAGTATGGATCTTTAACATTATTATCTTTCCTCTCCAAGATAGCATTTAACCGACTGCGATTCCTCTCAGTGTCTAGAAGCTCATCACCAGCTCGGCGAGGAGTCTGGCCAGATGGTGGGGGACTTCTATGGTGCCCTGAGTCACCACTAGCCTTCATCTTAGATTCAGCATCTTCATCTTTCATAGGATACAGTACAGTCAACTTTGCACTCTCATTTAACTTTTGAGCAAGATTAGATTCCATTGTTTGACACCCAATATCTCGAAGACGCCCTGACGATTCAGAGGACTTGACATCTTCATCAACAGCATCTTCTACTGGCTTTTGTCTCAACTCTTTCCGTTTGAGGAATTCTGCCATGTCACCTTTCTTTATTCGTATGTCTGTCACCTTTTTCCGTGTGTTCGTGGAACTAGTTTTGCCGATGTTCAATGATGTTTTTCCACTTTTGTTGGAGGGTGAGGACTTCACCTGGCCGAGTGAGCCCCCGGCTGCGATCGGATTGGTCAGCCGAGGTGGGTGCACATTTTTTGTGGTATATTTAGGCTCCTTAGGCGATTTACTTTGTATGTATTTCAGTTGTTTCATGTTTTCCCTAATAAAATTCTTTTTTTGTTCTTTCTCTGGAATTATAATAAAAATTGAGAAATTAATTGAATGCCCTCTTCATAGCAGCATGTATGGTTGAGATTGATAATAAAATAAGGATAGTTAATGGTTCTGAAAATAGATTAGACTTACAAGATCATAATTATAGTAGGCAAAACATTAATCAATACAAAAGTTGCGATACCTTTGTACAATATATTCATGACTTCCTTGTTGAAGTAAATAACTCGATGGCTTTCATTATTTCTCACACATACAAAATAGAGCACCTAATTTTATTTGACATCAATTTTACAATCATTCGCCTTAGCAACGAGTTCATTACAAAAAAACTAAAGCCCATGACAACTGCAGTCTAGCATTGTCGCAAAATCAAAATCTAACGGAACTTACTTGGCTCGGGGAAGATACCTTTCAAAGTATACATTCTAAATTATTATCAAACGTTAAAGTCCAAACGAGAGAAAATATACACTCATTATTTAGCGTTAGATATGATGCACACTTTTCTAATTCATGTAAATGTTCATCATTTTGCACTATAAATATTTTCGATGATAAAAAATTAATTCCGTAATTTGTAATTTGCGCTCGGTTTTTGTCACCTTTTTCAAACAACTGTCATATGTCAGACCGTGTTTATGGTATATTTGTTTCTGGCCGTTTTTTGTTTTCGTTTACACTTTTACTGAAATGCAAAGAAAAGTTATAAAATATATTTTTATTTATTGATCTATGTTTGAATAATATTTGGTATTGAACTTTATTGATACACGGCTGATGCATTGCCTAGGTGAATAATCCGGTACTGATAAAAAATTAAATCAGGTATATACCTACTGATAGATAACGAAGGGTGGGACTATTGCCTGTTCACTGTAAGATTACCTATAATTAATTTCATTATTAAGCATCAATTATCTTATCAACCTGTTGGTTCGATAAGGACTAGGAAAGCACATATAGGTAATAAGCGTAGATAAAGACCTGAGGAATCAAAAACTTTTTTCAGTATCCTATATCGTAACTTTTTTCAATTTCAAAAGTAAACCTAATACAATTCTAGTCTATTATTTTTCATCGTGGGAATGTTTACACAAAGAGGATTTATACTATGTGGAATTGACAGTATTTGGTAGGTATTCCGATTTCGAAGCGTTTTATTATATTTTTGCCCTAAGTATATTCATCATGGTTCGACTGTAATAACAGTTACGTATCTTATAAATCGTTGGTTTTATTATATTCACTGCGTGGAGCTTTAATAAGAGGTGTTATACACAATGGCTTACAATAAATATAAAATATCCCGTCGTGGCCGCAAGCTGCAAATATTTGATGATCAGAGAACTCTCGTCGCATTGCCAAAGGATGTGCCGGAACGAACATGGTTAGTAGATTCAGCTGTAGATACCTATTTACGGTTTTACTAGATATTGCTGACGTAAGCTATAGCTGTACATGTATATGTAATATATGTGTAGTTAGGCGTCTACCTACACGACATCCCACATACACCAGTTTAGATAATTAAACTATATATACTATACATTATCACACCTGTGTAAGGGGTAGGCAGAGGTGCACTGTAGTGCGCCCACACTTCACCGATGTATTTTGGTCCCAATGTAATAGGGGACGAGCCTATTGCCATTAGGTATACGTGGGCGATTTGGGCCATAGTCCACCTGCACTGGGTAGGTTGGTGATCTTCACACGCCTTTCTATAGACGTGCAGGTTTCCTCACGACGATATACCTTCACCGTTCAGCAAGTGGTAATCATTGTTGAAAATGACATTCGCACATGAAAATTATCTCAGAGGTGCGGGCCCGGGATTTGAACTTGCTCCCCTTACGTTCAAGGCGGGCGTTCTTGCCCACGAGGCTGCCACTGCTTTTTCGTGTTTATAGCAGCTTGACCAGATAAGAATGCATTGGGCGCGTATCTACAATATAGCTAGGCAGGATTTGAATGTTGGTGATTAGCTAAATGTTTTTTCTTACCTACCCGCCATTTTTACTGTGCCTACATTAGGGCGGAAATCCTACAAAAAGAGGAGAATGAGTTGATAGTGTTCGAGATTCGAGAGGAGATTCTGGACGAAGCTCTGAAGATCGGTTACCAACACTACATGGAGAGGCAGAACGCGCTGTTTACAGCACATTGCGCCGCACAGGCCTGGCTGAAGCTTATAAACTGGTAAATTTACAGTAGACATCTGACCTGCTATTTTACGCATCATGTTGGAATCATTGCCTAACTATCAATAACTACATAACCTACCCTGGCCAGTTAGCCAAAGACTTACCTGCTAGCTAACTTAATAAATTTACTATTCACGCATTTATAGGAAGGTACCTAATTTTATGAGATCGCTTATTAGTGTAAAGGAATATTTTATCACTAGGCAGTTCTACCGCCACGACCCAGGCGAGGAGCCCAGCGCCTATCCCCCCTGCTACATCCCCAAACGCGTGGAGTCCTGGATCCCGGACAACATTCCCGACCCCTCGCCCAAAGACACTTGGTGCAGCCAGCAGCTGACGGTTGTGGAGGATACTTCTGACGAGGTCTTGCAGAAGTGCCCGAGCTCTAGCTCCCTAGACTTCCCGGTCGTAGAGGAGATTCCAACGGAGTGCTGGTAAATGGATTTACTAGCCCGATTGTGGCCTGCTAGGTAACTTAGGGTAATTACAAATTTAAAAATGGTTCACTCAACTCAACGGCCATGAAACCAGCTGAAACTCAAGCGATCTTTGCTGTAGAAATTGGATTAGATAATTATTTATTATTATTGTTCTTGATAATAGGTATTTCATGTGACGTTTTCTTCCTACAAGGTTCCCTGGAAAAGTCAACTTGTATAGCGAAGATGAGAAGATAGATGAGGTGAGTACCTACCTATACGCTATTATAGTTATTTTTTTAAGAGCTAGACCGTAATTCTTTGTAGAGTGGTAGGGTGATCGCATGTATCTCACGAATCGCGGAAGATAAACTTGCCCACTTATTTTCGCTCCGAATTAAAACATACTATCTACCTATGAACTCAGGGGCTCCTTCTTAGCAGTACAGTGAACTTGCTTTACTAGGATCGCAAGACTCCTCAAGCGATATCCGCCCAAAAGAATGGCGCGTGGGACTACGGACCGGACAAGAGCGATAGCCGCACCACTCAAACCTCCGAAAATCTAGGCACGGAAAGCGAAGTGCTGCAAAAGGTCACCGACTACAGTACTGAGGAACTGTCCAAGGTAATACTGCGGTGTACTGCGTTTACAGCAAAACTTAAAAAATGAAAGGTCTGCTGAGGTCTAGTCCGCCTTAACGAGGGTTAACTTGGTGTCATACTATATTATCCCCGGCTGTGATGCAAACAGTTTATAATATCATTGCCTAAGTAAAACCACTATCAACCTTGCTTACAATCTGACGTTCTGGCGATAGACTGATTATCGTGCCTATATTCCAGTCCCACATTAAGGGCTTACCAAGATAAAGTTGCTCTTATATAGCTTGTTCTTCACCTAGCAGTCCACGTACAGTGCCCTCAAGACCACTACGCCCATGGATGGGTCTCTTCACGGCGCCGGAGACTCCACAGTCATTCGCCCGCGACGTCGTCTCACTGAAAAGATTAAAGGCTTCAGTAGAGCTAGGTAATGCCTTTGGACTTTTCTTGCCTTTTGTTCGAGGAAGCAGAAACACTACTCTATAGTCTGTCATAACACATCACAGTAGGTAGACTTTAGTAGGTAATTAAGTAATATTTTAAGGATTTGACTAGACCAGTAAGTTATTCATGTATCCCTTGAATACCTACAGATTCTAGGACGTGGAGGACAAGATAATGATACTTAGGCCATTGTTTGCAGAGATATACCACTATTACCTTGAGTCTTCTGGGTTACTTCGTAGGACTACTACTTGTGTGTTATAAACCAGTTTTGAATTTTGCCAGCTTTTGACTGCCTATAATTAAAGTTACAATAGTTATAAGGCTATGTTGCTTTCAGTGTGCTGGGTCGATCGAAGGGGACCCTTCCTCCGCTGGATATCGCCGATTCTCGCTCCAGGATTAGCATCATATCAGACTGCCGACTGAGGAATCTCAGGTTAGTGGACAAAAAACACATTCAGTATGGTTTTTTGCAATGTTCCGAGGTACGTAAACAAAATTTCCCATAGGAATACTGTGTGAACGTACATCTTAAGTTCGGTCAAGATTTTGTGAAGTAAATTGTTCCCGCAGTGCGGCCGACTTTCCAAAAACGTATCAAATAATAGGCTGACTATTTACTATTACAAAAGATTGTTAAAAACTCGCGACACGGCTGTATTATTACACTACGCGCATATTACGTCCAAAGGAACCATTATAAAGGCTGAAGTGTAGGTACCTATTAAGAGACCAAAATAAAGGGTTTCCATGGGAAAGTAAGTTCGGCGTGCCACGTGCAAAACAACAATGGTGTGCTGTCAGTAGCGGTGAGCCGTGCACAGGAGCTTTACCATTACATGGGGGATTCGTTTTCGTGGGGAATAATAAATGAAATTGTAGTACATAACTACTTTACTAACTTTTAAATTTGAGTTTTTAAATGCGCACTACTATCAAATTATTTTTCATTGTATACGATGTAAATAGAATTTTGTAACACATATGTGTATGCATCGAAGCTAGTCAGTAATGCAGCGTTGTACATTTGACTGCTCCGAGACCGACCCATTTTAGTGAAACGTTTTGCATATTAAACTGTCAGAGAGGGCGTTGAACCTATTCTGGCAGGTCTTTGTATGTAAACACGAAGTTATCAACATAAGTTCTTAGGAACTATGTAATATTATAGTTCTTTGCAATTAATTTTTCAGCACTTACTATTTATATGAGATTTCGTATTTCTTGCACATCCCTGTATATTGACGTATATTGACCTCTGGCCCAACGTACCATCATGTATAAACTGCCCCAATTTGAATCCGTTGAATGCGTTTAGTATGTCATCAATCTGAGGGGACGTCTTGTCAATGCGCTTTTTATGAATACTGTTTTATTGATAACGTGGATACTTGTCAGGGCTGGCACGGCACGGGATCCATTAGGTCTCCTCTTGTAGCAAGAAGCGGCTAGTGTATATATCTGGGTAGATATTTTCATTTGAAAATAACATCAGCAAGTATAAGTTATAGTTACAAAACTTGTTGGAAAATCTACGTAGTCGCTACCGACTATCGAACTAAAATACCTGTCAAAATTATGCTGTGATGGATGTATGATGGTCAATGATCTCTGCAAAAAATATAAAACAGTAAACCCAAATTTAAAGATGTGATAATGTGGTGGGCCCTCTCAGAATCCTGTAATTGTTGACAGTTACCTATCTAAAGTAGTCCATTTAAATAATAGATAGTATTTTCGAAAAGTAACGTAGAAAAAATCTAAATGTTTGAAATCTATAATAAAACTAACTGCCATGCAGTCTACTCTGGAGGTGTATGAAAGATATTGTAAAAAATGCGAGTTTTTTTTTAATGTGTTTTTTTTTTAAAATTTTACGCAGCAATTATTTAAAACTAGGCATTGTACCGATATCAACAGAGTTTTTACTTTTGCTTTGCATATAGATAGGCCTAAAAATAGGCGTACAAATTTCATGATCGCTCTGTGACTATTGGGGGTCATTTATTTACAAGGCTACGCGGACGAAGTCGTTATGAGCAAAAGCCAGTATTTATATCTAAAGTAAGTACAATCATTTTGCCAATTTTTGAGGCCAGTACTTAGATCGTGTTGTAATAAAGTTGTGTAGTGGCAGCCCTAGCCAGCAGGGTGAGCACCCCAGGTGTGCCCGGGTCGATGTACTTCGCATCACTCCTGAACTTTATGTATTATTTAATGTACTATTGTTGCCGTGTTGCACAAGCTTCAATATTCTGAAAGGTCAGTATCGTTCGACGACAGATTCTGTTCATATCGATCAACTGCTTTGGTTATATACTATTAATTGGATTAAATGCGTTTTTGAATTACAAAAATATGGGGAGAAGCTATTACCATTATACCGGCCATATTCCCTCTTAATGCGAGGAAGATATGAGCTATAGTCCACCAAGCTGGACCAGTGCGGGTTGGTGAACTACATCCACCTATTTAAAGACACGTTTGCGTTCACCATTCAGCTAGTGGTAATCATTATTAGAGATGAAACGGATAGTGGTTTACAGCGAAAGGCTATTTTCAGAAGCTGGTCTGGTGTACCAACAAATGCGTAAAATTTGGTATAAATAATAATAATAATACATCATCACGCCTGTATACCCCGAAGGGGTAGGCAGAGGTGCACCGTAGTGCGCCCACACTTCGCCGATGTATTTTTAGTCCCAATGTAATAGGGGCGAGCCTATTGCCATTATACCGGGCACGTTCTCCCTCAATACGAGGGACATTTTTGGGCTATAGTTCACCACGCTGGCCCAGTGCGGGTTGGTGAACTTCACACGCCTTTCTATAGACGTGCAGGTTTCCTCACGATGTTTTCCTTCACTGTTTCATAGCATGTGGTAATCTCGGATGAAAATGAGATTCGCACATAAACCCAGAGGTGCGAGCGATAATTTGGTATTAATACACCACAATTTTCCAATTGTTAATTTTGAGTAGGTAGGTACTAAACTAATTAATAAAACAAATATTTTTGACGTGCGCTTATAAAAATAAACGGTATCCATAACCTATTGTGGTATGATTGTGTAACATAATGAGATTTTTTGGAATTTCACGATCCAGTATCCGGCCGAATACTGTATTACCGGATATCAGTTTCATCTCTAATCATTATTGAGAACATTATTCTTGAAAAGTTTGATGTTTACCTACTTACTATGAAAATACAAATCTATATAAGCTCCTGTAATATTGTTCCATGTTCAATTATCGATAAAACGCCGCAGGTTTCGGTATTACGGCGTAATTGTAATTAATTACACGCCGCGTTTGATGTGCCCTGTAATCGGGTAACAAGATCGCGGTTGGTAGACAATGGACTTGCTTTCATGTGCCGCCTATGAGATTATTGCTAGTTCATTATTGTTGATGTGTGAATTACAGTTTTAAATTATCTATGATGTACCCACTAAGAACTAAATTTTATGTATTCTTGATTATATCAAAAAAATATATATTAAGAAGTAAGTGGATAGTTATTTATGAACTTATACAGAATAGTTTCGCTGTACGTTAATCTCTAACTATCTGAGTATATCCCTAAATATCGGTAGGCACTATGTTGATTCATATCGTACCTATCCATTATCGTAAAACGTAAACAAAACGGAAAACAACGTATGTAGGTATCGAGTTTCATAAAATTATTTTATTTTGTCAAATTACTGATTTTATTTAGAATTATAGTTAACAATTGGATTTTTAATTACATTTCATACGAATACTAGACGCTTTTTATACAAATTCAATTTAAATGCTGCTCTGTAAGGCTAATTGCACACGTGTCGTAGTAACCGCACGACATGGCCCGCGCCGCGTCCGCACCCGCGCATCGCACCGCTTTGTACGCTTGCTACTAAAAGCTTTTGCCGGTCCCCGCGTGATGGATGGCCGCCGCGAGACTTTTTTTTTCATTTGCTTACATGTATCGCGAAATTATTTCCCTTTTGTTGGATATTCTCGCGACAATACAATGTATGGCTGCGCGGCGGAGTGAGCGATGCTGTTAAGTAATTGTGTTTTTAAAGTGGTATTTCGGCTTACGTTCTCACATCTTTCTTTTTAGCGTGTACGTATTGGAATGTTAAAAGAAATTCTCTCGAGAGAATACGTTTATTATTTTATGTTGGAGTTAATGTATCGCTTTTACGAAGGTATCCAGTTTACCGAAATTTACTCCCGTCCCCCTTAGATACCACCACGGGTCTTGAAGCAATATTTTGTAATATTCTTATAACATTATCTACAATAATATTACCTTACTATAGCAATTAGTAGAAGACAAAGGGATACTCGTACAATCGACCGACACAAAAGAGTTCATGTAACACATTGTTCCGACCGGGAACTCCATTAAATTATCGCTGCCAACGCAGAGGGCGCCACTGAACGACCCTCGAAAGCCGACTCGGCGACTGTAAACGCGTTCTAATCAAATAGGGGAAAGGCGATCCTCTTCACGCGGAACCTTAATACGTACTAAGCTACAATTTAGATTTGTGGTCTACTACATGATTTGGCATAAAATGTGTGACTGTCGGTTACGACAAATATATTACCTACAAGTAAATAGTCTAAGCGTAAGCTCTAGGTGCAATTGAGATTTTATACTAAAATGACTATTTCTTGTAGCGTAATTAGATTTTAATCTATCTACTATCCGGTAGAAAGTGAATATTTGATTTCTCAAAGGTAGTGTATGGTATCTTGTATTGCCACGTACGATTGTGTACGATGATAAACAAAAACATTTTGTGTGCGACTAACCTTATGGACTATGCCCAGTGAATGCACGACTTTAATCAGAATGGGGAAGACGCGACAGTGACGCCCATTCACACGGCGGTGCCCCAATTTCCAAAAACCTTACAATTCACATAAATCTTATGCCACTAGGCAATAGAAGTGATATTCCTATACCACGCGTGAACACGTGCAAGTCAGATAATTGATTGAGTTGAGTATGTGCCTTCGTTCGTCGGTGCGATTATCGCGCAAGCTAAATAGAATTTTGATTGCAAAGTCGAATGGAGTCCTTTGTGCAGTTCACCATTATTGTAGAGTTTAATCCCCATTATGGGGTTCTTGAACTTAAAGAGTCTCTCATGAATATCCTCAGTTTGTTTATGGTGTCAAATTTAAATCAGATTAAAGCTCTTGTCTTTCGTTCTGAAACCTCTTGTTTTGGGAAAGCTACCCTAGCAGATCTTCAATATAGTTACTATTAGGAAATATTATAAAGTGTCAAGGTACTAGATACCTGTTTCTTTTAAAATATAATATGGGGGCCACCGCCGTCAGTTCAACATTATTTTATCAAAGTTTTACGGAAGTGGTAGTAAGGGGTTTAATGACTGGTGACAGCGTGGAGGCAGATTACACAACAATATAAAAAGTTCAATACACTAGTAAGTCCCTGCTTTATTAAAAAAAACTCAGTTTCTTCATTCAACATTCTGTAGGAGTTACAACTGAGCCTCGAAGGAGGGGATGATTTTAATATTGAGTCTTGTAAGAGACTCATTCAGACTTGGTCCATGGCTATACCAACCACATGGACTTGGTCTTAGTCCATGTGGTTGGTATAGCTCATAAATAAATATAACCAAGCAACACACAGAAATCGTACGCTCTGCTATGATTGGCGATGATTATAGTAACTCTTAGATCAAAGGCCACAAGGCCTTTTTACGAAATATATCCTCATAATGAACCCGCACGCAGCTCTCCCGGGTCAAAAAAGGGGTGGTTTTCACTTAAAACAAGAGATTAAGTATCGACATGACCTTATTCGTTTGAATGAGGAAAAACTTGACATAGGTAGGAGCCCAAGCTGAAACCAATAATTGTCTGGACCCCATGATGTCTGATGTATACCGTAGTTAAAATGCAACAGCTGAGTTCACCGGCCTGGCCACCAGTCTACCGCCAACCAGACAGAAATTCAGAAGATCCCATTAAAGATTCATAATAAAACGATCAATATTTTAAAAAAATACGTCACATATTCCAAAATGAATCTTGAAATCGAAAAATATATTGAAAAACAGACGTTTTACATTCAATATACATATTTTTATCGTATAATTGGAGTTATATTATACAGGTCACGACGGGACTCGAACCTGGGTGCACAGGGTACGAGGCCAGTCAACTATGGCATTGACTCGTAAGGAAATCTTTCTAGACGCGTTTAACAATTGATATTGTGAGCATTAAAATGTATAATATGAATTGTGATGCGATGGTAACGCGTCGGATTCATAAGTACACGATCAATTATCATGTCTCTTACACAGTAGTGGAATAATGTAAGGTTTGTTGCTTAGGCATGTATTGCCCATAAAGGAGACATAGTTTACAGACAGGCAAGAAAGAAGATGTTCTAGCTGTCTCCAATATTTATCGATTGATCAATCGATAATGTCGCTTGTTAAATTTCGTCGCATCGTCGACAAAACTAGTTAGTTTCTTGATATATTGTTGTTTAATCGGCATAAATTGATCACGAATGATTAAGCTTCCTAGAGATTCACTGTGCTACTTAATGTTTTTGAAGTATTTTCATTGGACACCTCGGTAGGTTTTGCGTTACAAGTGTAACAGTGGCAGAAGTATGTCTACAACTTCATCCCAAAAAATATTTTGGTAGTTTATGTAGATAATCGTAGGTTTTTCTCGATACCTCCATAATACACAACATTTTGGTAGCTACGATTTTCAGGCTGAATATTTTTTTTGAGTCCACAATATGGATTTCCTCCTGGTGTATAGGTCCATAGTAGGATCTGCTTATCCATCAAGGGATAATTCTCATAAATATAAATCGTTTCTTATTTTAGATGTATCATAGCATTATACATGCGAATACTTGGGCCATGCCTTATCTAAAAGTCGCCTTGGAATTTGGCGGTCGTCGCACCACATTATACAGTTCACCACGTCTGATAACCATGGGGCGTTCGGGTGGGGGCCAGGGGGGCGGAGGAATCACGATCCCAGAATATTCTTTATCTAACTTACAAGGGAAAAAGAAAAACTTCATTTGGAAATCAAAGATTACAAATAATAAGATCTCGGCAATCATTGTTAGCCTTTTTAATAGAGTCCCTTTGTAGATAGGATTAGGAGTAAGTTACACTTAATTGACATTAATATTAATACGTTTTTAATCAATGCGTACGTCTAGGTATATTTGTTGGAACACCTTACTGTGATTATTTTCTGGCTAGAATATTTACCGTAGCCAAATCTGCAATATGTGACAGACACTTACCATATATTTACCACAGAGTGATAAAAAGCCTTGTCACATACTACATATTTCATGGTCTCATCTTTAGGCATACACAGCCGGATTGACATTGACTGACTGGTACCTAACATAGTACAATAGTTGAAAATTCTGTTAAAAAACTGCATAAGATATACCTATATAGAACCCTCATGAAATTCAGAATGTACCTGTTCCTTACCTATTGGCAGCTTCACAACTACTCGCACTATCTATGAAAATGTAATGTGCGTTTTGCAAGTCCAGAGTTTTCAAGGCTTTTTGCCTCGAAGTCAACGCCTTCCTAAATATGTAGTAGTGTGCTTATGAAATTCAAAACCATTTTTTTATTTATTAAACTCCTTGAAACTTGAAACGTGGATCCTAAGAATGGAAAAAAAATCTTTAAACGTTATGTTGTGTAGGTACCTGAGGATTATACCTAGCGTAACGAGAAGTCATCAGTCAATGGTTTTTGTGGATCGTGAATTTTCACTAAGCATAACATTTAATCCGATTTAGTCACTGCTCGCGGGGTAAACAAGTCTTTTAACTGGTCTCATATAAGATGCTACGAATGAAAAACGTGTTTCATGTGACTCTTCTTAAGCTACTTGTAAAACGTACTTGAGCGTTTAAAAAAGGAAAATTTTGGGAATGCTTGCAAATTCGCAGGAAAAGTTTTGATACCCTTATATTTTTCTTCAGGAAATTACTAGTGAGGTTATGGAATAAGCAGAGCGGCCCGTCCAACCAATAAGTCTATCAATAGTCACCTTTTTTAGACATGTAATAGGTATATATTATATCGCCTACCTTGGCCGAGCAAGTTATACGCCCCTACTGTACGTACCCACGTATTTTGTTTAATAAATGACTTACTAGTGGTAACTGAGAGAGAGCCGGAAATCTATGATAGAGGTTCCACCCCCTTATTAATTAGTACTCAGTTATAATTAATTTCTTATCCCCAGATTGGACACACAATACGAAATATCGTCAGAGAAAGTGGACACCCCGCTGGGGGAGACCGGCAAACGAAAATGAGCCATATCTCTATACAGATAAGGACGTTGTTGCGGTCGTTTTAGATGTAGTGATTATTTATAGTGGTAGTTTGTATTAAATCGGTTGTTTTGATATTATTTTTTTGGTAGTGATGGAGTAAATTATGTCAGGGATGTTTTGGCAATGCTTGTCTTTCTTTCATTAACATAATATCAACATGCTAAGAGTAGTGCCTCTCCTTAGAACTGAATTGGAACTTATTCTCTCGAGATTAGTGTTAATTTGGAGATAAACTAGATCAGGCCGATGCTAGTAGAGACTTTTCTCTCCTCTAGAGTACATGGGTAACAAAGCTGGCAACCCATTGCGTAGACATATTCATTGCATTAGTGATTTTTCACCCCTCACATTCGCCATCTACCCCGTTCAGCCTCGTTTAAAAGGGGTGACAATATAATCGCCATCAGTTAAAAGGAGTGGCTGATCCATCAACACGGTGCCCTCTGGTGTCGGCGCAAACAAACTATCTGTCTTGAGGATCGACAGCTGCGACGGCGTAGTCTTACGGCTTATTGGGGGTCAATTTAAAGGTTAAAGATTAAGCTTTTAAAGAAGTTGTACCGGAAGACCTTGCACTTAGTTAGTTGCTAAATAGTCAAGTGAAATATTTAACAATACTTTGTTTTATTACAGCATTATTTTCAGATTATATTCCTATTAGTTTTTTTTGTAGTTCTCGTATGTACCACGATAAGGGCATAATACGAATACGGAAAACACTTGGTGCTTATAGATAAAGACTTAAATTGATTTCGTTGTGTATTTAGAATAGGAATAGCGGTGAAAGCTAATAATAAGTTTCATGCTCTCACTGCGTAAAAGAACTGATTAAGAAGCAAACTCAAATGATTACGGCTTTCACTAATGGTGGAGGCAGGCTATAAAGGCGGAGTATAATGCTAAATCTCCAGCGGTGGTTACATTAACCTGTAATTGGTTATGTGATATAATTGCAGTAGGCTCGGGTTTTATGGATACCCCGGCAGTTACGTGTTGGGGGCGACTGTGTCCGTTGTTGACGCGATATTTTTTAATAATATTAAACTTTAAGATGTTTTAGTGTGATGAAGTTGTTGTAAACGATTTAGAGATCAGGTAATTAACTTGCTGGGTATATACCCTGTAGTTATCTATCTCTAACTGGGGTAATCCCGATTCTTTTTTTGTGAAGTCCCATTATCATGCAATAATTGAACAGTGCTCTGTTAGTTAGTTTACAAAATATGAAACCTATCAAACTTTTACACCTAAATTTTTATATAAAGTTTTGATGCATTGCAGATAACTTTTATATGTACTGAAAAAGCCATTTTAGTTCGTAGATTTATTGAAATTTGGTGTTATTGTTCAAGTATGGGTGAATGGAAACGTGCATTAATAGTGATGTAGAGCAGGGTACGATTACGATACGAATCGGCTTCCGATCGCTCCAATTATGAATTATTCCCGCCTATCGAGCGCCAGGGTTGAGCAGCCGACTCGATTGCTTCGAGAAACGATTCTCGAGATGATCGGGATCGATATAAATTAATTCGTTTCTTTTATTTATGTTTTCTTGTGTCTTTGATAGATGGCGGGTTATGTGTAGGTCCTCGAAGATAAAATTAACACAGCAAACTTGCAAAGGAAAAATAAATAACGGTGCTATTATAGCTAAAACTAATATTTCACTGCTGACTGCATTCTAGAGGAATAGTAAGCAACAAGATTTTTATGTTTAGCGATTTCATTCCACTGGCTCACAAACCATTTGCATTGACTTATTTCAGAATTAAAGCCATCCCCGAAAAGGCCATTCCCGAAATTTCCAACTGGCAGGAATCGAACCCGCAACAATCTGGTTCAGAGAGCTGTGCGGCCTACGTACAAATAACTGGACCAAGTCGTAGTCATAAAGAATAAGATGCATAAAATGTCTAGTTTTGTTAAGAATAAGAAGTATAAAATCTCTATTAGTCCTATTTAAAATAATAATAATGGAATATGTTCATTACTTTAAGGATAGATACATCAAACGATGTTATAAATTATCAATATTGATTAATTTACAGGTACTGACAATTCAAATTTCAGTCTTAGTTAAGTTTTCAGTAACATGCACTTGTGATAATGCCACTTTTAATTCAGCGACTGTACGGGATAAAATTAAATCAGTATTCCTGTCACAAGCCTCATTACGTGCACATATTGTACAGAGTACTTGGACCGGGCTCTATCAGATCACGGTGCACCATTCCCGTGGAGACAGGGTTTGCGTGAAAAGATCTTTCAAACGGTGAGCGCAACACGACAGTGACAAACGATCGGGGTGACCAAAACACTGTTATTACATGGGATTGAAAAAATATTATTAGGAATAAGTGATAGAACAAAAAAGTATGCGTAGAACTTTACTACATAAAGTCTATTTAATTTATACCCAAGAGTGACTACTATTCTTAATAAGGCAATTCGACAAATTAGACAATATATAGCTTTCGGCTGTGAATCGCCGTAAATGTAACACCAATCCCCTTCACCTAAAGAGGAGGCGATTGGCCAACAGTGGCACATTAAAACGCTTGATATATTTGGGGAACAGCGAGCGCAGTCGGACAGTGACAAACGGCCGGGGTGAATGGGAAATATCGTTACTATGGGATTAATCCGTTCCACGGTGAGTTGATCAATGTGCCACGGATAGGGGTGGGTAATAGGTCCCTCGGTAAACTATTACGTATTTAGTAGGCAGTGAGTGGAATCTTAGATTTTTACTAATGTTTACAATGGTGAAAGGGTAAACGGATTATGTATAAAATTTGGTAAATTTACCTTAATGTTTACAGATATCTGTGATTTATAATTTCTTTTTTAACCTCACTTATATGCACCCTAGTCTGGTGAATGTATGGGATGACGTCACGTCCGGTGTACCATCAAACGGCGACGTGATGCCATATCCAGATGCGGGGTTTATGATTTGAACGCACCCCGTCGCAGATTTACGTTTTTATGTATACTTTATCTGGAAAAATTGGAAAACGGACCATGTTGATTCGGGACGGCAAATGGAGGGACTTTATGGAAAATATTCATCGCAAATATGGTCTAAAATACCTTGTGCTCTTGCCAGTTTCTTACCTATAAAACTGGTACGTCTCGCGTTAACAACTTTAAAAATGGTATTATGCATCACAACTATGAATCGTTTAGTTATACAGGGTGATTGGTAATTCGACGTATTCCCGTTAGGAGGTGATAGGGGTAGCTATTTGCGATAATTTTAATTCCCATATGCATTATGCAAAAGTGAACCATTTTCGAGTTATCATGTTTTTTAGCTTTTTTCAAAATAAGTCAAAAATCCAACTTAAAATAATTATTTAAAAAAAAGTATCAATCTAAATCTTATTTTTTCTTCTGATTTATAAAAACGATTAAACACTGGTTATTTATCAATATTAAAACAACCATAATAGGTCCAATTTAAAAAAATGCGAGACGAAAAACGATATTATTTCAATATTTTTTTGAGATTTGTTTCCACTAAAATGCCTTAAAAACAAAAATAACGCTATGAAACTTGGCTTGCAGATTATTTTAAAAACATAACCGTTTTTTTAGCTTTCCAAAAATGCATAACAACTAGGAACTTATTTCTAAGAAACTGAAAAAAAAAAGATTGCAAAGGAAGCAGGCGGAAATTCGTATTCGAACTAAACTTAAGGTCGTCCTTTAAAATTTCCATAAAATTCATTAAAGACAATCCCAATTACAGACCCAATGTAAATAAAACCAAAATACACATTTAAAATAAAATTAAAAACCAGTAACAGTTTAGTAGTAATAACAATTATATGAAGAGGACCCCTGAAAGGAGAGTTTTCTGTAGATTCATGTTATACATCCGTCATGCTGGTATATCATGTTTTTCTTCAAGGCCAAAGGCACGTATTAGAGAATTATTGACATTTCATTTGTTAAAAAAATTCGTAATCTGCAGCATTTAGATTCTTCGGTAAAAAGTGTGGTGATTAAATTGTCGTCAATTATATCCCATCCACACATTGACAAAAAACGGCGTAGCCACCCTTTTGACCTCTTTTTATTAGGATTTTTGTGCACTTTCTTACTCTAATAATGTATATTATGGTAGGTAGTAATCCTGTCTTGATGGAATTTGGATTCTCGGTCCATAGGATTTTTTTTTTAAAAGACACGTCTTCTAAATCCGCATTTAACATGAATCTACAGAAAGCAACTCTCCCTTCAGGGTCCTCTTCGTATAATTGTTATTACTACTAAACTGTTACTGGCTTTAAATGTGTATTTTGGTTTTATTTACATTGGGTCTGTAATTGGGATTGTCTTTAATGAATTTTATGGAAATTTTAAAGGACGACCTTAAGTTTAGTTCGAATACGAATTTCCGCCTGCTTCCTTTGCAATCTTTTTTTTTTCAGTTTCTTAGAAATAAGTTCCTAGTTGTTATGCATTTTTGGAAAGCTAAAAAAACGGTTATGTTTTTAAAATAATCTGCAAGCCAAGTTTCATAGCGTTATTTTTGTTTTTAAGGCATTTTAGTGGAAACAAATCTCAAAAAAATATTGAAATTATATCGTTTTTCGTCTCGAATTTTTTAAATTAGACCGATTATGGTTGTTTTAATATTGATAAATATACATCATCATCATCACGCCTGTATTCCCCGAAGGGGTAGGCAGAGGTGCACTGCAGTGCGCCCACACTTCGCCGATGTATTTTGGTCCCAATGTAATAGGGGGCGAGCCTATTGCCATTATACCGGGCACACAGGTTTCCTCACGATGTTTTCCGTCACCGTTTCTTAGCAAGTGATAATCTCAGATGAAAATGAGATTCGCACATGGAACCCAGAGGTGCGAGCCGGGGATAGAACCTGCGCACTTTGATTGCAAAGCGTGCGTTCGACCACTCGGCTACCACTGCTATTTAAAACCAGTGTAAATTGATAAATAACCAGTGTTTAATCGTTTTTATAAATCAGAAGAAAAAATAAGATTTAGATTGATACTTTTTTAAAATAATTATTTTAAGTTGGATTTTTGACTTATTTTGAAAAAAGCTAAAAAACATGATAACTCGAAAATTGTTCACTTTTGCATAATGCATATGGGAATTAAAATTATCGCAAATAGTTACCCCTATCACCTCCTAACGGGAATACGTCGAATTACCAATCACCCTGTATACAAGTAGAATCCGAAAACCTCACTTGTAATGAGATTAGAAAAACAAAGAAAATATTAACGTAAACTGTAATAGTGTCACTTATCATCAATACGCCGAGCTTTGCGCGTACTATTACTTAGTATAATAGACTTCTTTAAGTACACTTTAAGAACACTTTATGAAAATAATGCGTTTTTCGTAATCAGAATGGTTGCAGATTCTTTTAAGAATTGTTTGGTTTTCTTGCTATCTAGATATGGTATTCTTTTAATTCTATTGGAAAAGAGTATTCTTTCTCATAGTGAATGCATTCCGAATGGATGGTAGAGTTCTATATATTATAATTATTTATCTATTAATGATTCATTAGTACCTGTATGGGTGGGTTACGTGAATAAAAAAAATCGGATTCTGACTGATTTTTCCAATCTTTTCTGCGACTGTTTTCCTACCCCCATTATTGTTTATTGCATCGAAGACAAGTAAAAAGCGTGTCATATATCCATCGGCGGGGCTCGGGGCGGGCGGCGGGCGGGCCGACATAAATAACGATGGACGGCCGGCTAGTGACATGAAATAAATAAAATTTTCGAATAACAGGATACCGGACTCAGATTAGATCAATGTGCCTTGGATATGTAGTGTGAAGGTATTCACTAATAAATATCTATGTTTGCATTTTTTTGGGGCCTACTGCTTTTTGATGTCTTTTTCTTATCCAAGTTTTTATGGTCCGCACGTAGGGCGACTTACACGTAGGTATTATTGTCATTCTATGTAGAATTTTAAAATCATATCCATACGTCTCATATTCAATGTCGTGCATAACTTCCTCAATATTGCTTTGATTATGTTGTATTTGCAAGTTGAAAACTCACGGCTTCACGTACACTGTACTTGCTCCATTCCAGTATTCTCGCCTCCAAATCCCCATCCGTTTGTAGATGGATCAATTTGTGTTGAGCTGGCCCACCTTTGATGATGCTGTTCCATAATAAATATCAGTTTATCCTTTGTGTACGTTCGCTTTGAAGCAGGAAGCGCCTTGAATCGCGGCATATGTATTTATTCATTAAATCATTTCGCTTCCTATGAAATGTAATTGAACTATTTTCGGGGCCTATGTTGTGATGATGGTAATGCTTTTTGTGTCCTCGATTATTTTTGGTTCTGAAACTGTAAGTTGACGTAACTTAAGGAGCCGATAGATGAATAGGACAACAATAAATTCAAGTTCATTTAAATTATAAATCGTAATGGGAGGACGTTGATTGCCAGCTATGCCAGCTTTCAACATTTTTAAACACTAAAGCTGGCTATCCGGATAATTATAGGTTAAACGGGTCGGTACGGATGTATACAGAACATTATATATGGAAGCGTTCACATGAGCGCTCGGTGTGTGTGATTATTGGGTAGCCGGCTTTACAGTGTGAATAAAGCCTAAGAAGCATGTAACTGTACCATATTTCTCTCTATTTATCTGAAGGTACGACTGTAAGCCTATCCGAGGAATGTTCTAATATTTACGCGTACGTGTTCCAAAAATAAACGCAAATCTCACAAAAACCTTTCATCGCTTTTTGTTTATTCACAAAATGTAGAGAAAATACCCGGTATTGGGAAAAATACGATATCTACACAACTGGGTATCGTCAAGTGCTTCGTTAAAATAAAAGGGCGAAAAACGTTTGGGGACTGATAAAGGGATTTGAGGTGGCGTGCACACGTGGCAAACTTACCCTTATTGTTTGGCAACAATAGATAACCTAAAATGTTGCTCAACTTTGCCTGATTGCCTTAAAAATGGATGGGGTGATGTCCATGTAATGTCTAGACTACCTTACCAATTGTACATGATAATCTAAATACTTACTTGATTTTTGATATCTCTTAGGTATTGATAACAACTTCGTATACCGCGGTTGCACCATAGACAGTTGAATAGATCCCGTCTATATTTCGTACAATTAAAATAATAAAACACAGTAAATTTAAATAAATACATAGATTCATAGTAACAAGTGGCGCAATTATTTGTTGCTTCATCTGTGCACCCCCCGAAGGTCTCGGAAAGCGTCCTGGGCTGCGTCCGGGGTGGAAATCTATTTACGGACCGAAGATTCCCTTTCTCGTTATATTTATTTTAGCATGCTATAACGTTCCTTCAAGTTTTTTTGACGTGTTCGAACTTTTGTTTGCATACCCTTTTGGGGTAAAGAAAATTAGGAGAAAGGTTTTAGCTATGGGAGGTAACATATTGAAATATTTATACATGCAAGTTATCCAATAGAACTAAAAGTAATTTAATTACGCCAATCTTAAAAGGCCGCACTAAGTTATCGTTAAATGACGTCTTACTATTTTTTTTTCTAAATGTAGAAATAATGTAGAGTGAACACTTCACGAAACTGTCCAGTCAACAAAACGGGCCTGTATTATAATTAAAGCGTCCACTGAAGGGCTTTATTAAGCGGGGAATTTGATTCATGAATAGGAATATGAAGGGCGGCCCCTGGGTAGCGTCGGCCTCGGCGAGGGCCGCGGTGTGAGCTCGGCTCGCGCTTAAATAACTTAGCCGACGCTAAATTGCTTTTGACGCTTGCTGGCAATGCAGCGCGCCTGTGCAGCATCCTGACGGGGAATGGTGTCGGTTTTGTTTTTATGAATAATCCTTGCGAGTTCTTTAGACAATTTTAAAATTACCAGAGCGTTTAAACGCTTTGTTTGACGGATAACTAGCCTGCCCCGTGTATTAAATTGACAGACAGATAAAAAGCCATTTAATTATATTCATTATCTGAGATCTTGTTTAGTGTGTGATATAAACTTCTCAAGAAAATGTTACTTAAATTTGACTTGGCAAACAAAAATAAAGAGCATACGGTCGGTTGAATTAATTATCTCCCAAACTCAAGATCCCTTTTAGTGCGACCGTGCTATTACGTAACGCATCATTTCCCTAAAAGCAATTAGTGAAACAATTTAGTCCACGTCCCAAACGGACATAACAAACGATTGCAACACCAATAAGGAAATAAAATGGACGCCATTACGATCGACGGCGGGAAACGCCGCGTAAATTTACCGGGAGCTCGGGGATTCCAAAATTTAATAAATTGTTAACCATTACATTATATTCGGCGGCCATTTCTCAAATTGCACCATAATTTATACAAACGTGGAACGTTACCGAGGATACATCACCTTGTTTCGAGTTCGTTGCTTGATTTCTGTGTTAGTGGAATTTCGAGAATATTGGGAGTCCGTAATGGATAGGGTGTGGGCCGTTTGTCGCAAATGGTGGTAGCATTAGAAGTAATGAGAATGAAAAGGTCGATTGTTCCGTTTCGGAAACATACGAAATGAAATTGTGTGCGCGTGCGAATCCGGAGTTTGTTGCTGCAAGCACTGAAGATTTTTAAGACCTGATCTTTACTCAACGCGCATGGAGTTGTACATTAAGATCGATGTTTTATAGTATACTACCTTGATGGCTGTTTGAAAGTCGGTGGATGCGAGGCCAAAGGGCCGTAATGAGTGGAAACTCTGACGTGGTCTACAATTCAAACCCTAGGTCTAAGGAAAGTTATGAACCATTTACAGTTGCAATGTGCAACACTTTTATCAATTGGTTTATGGAGTCGTTTTTTTTTTTATATTTGGGGTATATGATGTTTTTGTAATCAGAAATCCTGTGCTTCAGGCAATAAGAAGAAGAATATCTATTGGTAACGATTTGAGATGCCAGAACAACAACACTATCCCCCTCTGAATTTCCGGCCCGAAGATCCGTGATATTGGCTAGTTGGTAGAGCCGGTAGTAATTAATAGCGGCTATTATTTAACGTGCAGCCCATATTGCGGCCGTTCTCGCTTGTAATTTGGGTTAGAATCGTACTCCATTTCTTGCGTTAATTAAGCGGTTCCAGCTTGCCGCTGTATTATTTATTTGCAAATTAATAAATTGAATTGTAACGATCGCTGTAACAGTTTTGTATCACGCTATATTAGAAACGGGAGACGAATGGATTTATAGGACGGAAGACAAACTAAATTGTCTGTCATAGATGTGGTCTTAAAAAGTAGATAATTTGGCTTGTAGCTTCATTTTCTTAGACTTTTTTCTTGAGCGGTCTAATAGGAGATGCAGTGGGAATCCGATGACATTTGAAAGATGATCAAACATTCTGGTCTGTAATTCATTTCTTTACACTTATTTAAAAAAATAATAAGTGTCAAGAAATTCGTCTTACCATACCCATCTCTCATCAAGATATCATCTTCAGTACCTATACACGGAAAGAGATGCGGTACTTATTAATATATCAAAGGAAATAATGGTGACTATTTCAAAGCAGGTTCTCCTTTGTTATCCATTAACCATTAACCTACCAGTTCTCACAAAGTTAAAAGTAGTTTAACACCAACAATACCGAAATAACCAGAGTATTGTCATGGAACACTCGTTTTGAAATAAACAAATCAGTGTTACGCAACAAACTATCAATCATTAATCAACACAGAATGTCAACTTTAAAAACGGACAGTAAAGTTGATTTTTGAATAATATTACATGCGACAACACATTTAAATACGATAAATAGGATCTCCAGCTTTATGTACCTAAAATTAAAATTCAATTTAGAATAAAACCGTATGTGGCTGAAATATTCTTCTATTATGGCCATAGTGATGTTTAAAAGGCATATCAAATCCCATTGTGGGTGGTTCAAGGCCGAAAAACAAATTAACAGCGCATGTAAAATATTCTACGATGAAATGAATTAATGCTTTTGTTTTCTGGATGTACACACACGTTCTCTACACCTAGCGTTGTTGTATAACATTTTATATTATTGTGGATTGAATTTAAGAAACGCTTTTAACTTATACGTAGCCTTTTGGCAAAACCAAGTATTTTACGCTTATTTTAGCATATACAATAGAAATCCAAAGCGTCAACAGCTAAGGATTACTGATTAGACGGGTAGTCCGCTAGCCCAGGATTTGAGCCCCGCACTGCCCATAACCGTTGACAACGCGAGTCTATTCCTAGCAAAAAAATAGCTCAGTTAGAGAATGCAACTGTGTAACAAGTTTTTTTATAAAACCTTAGCCCGAAACAAAGTATCAATAACTATAAGTAATGAAGTATATTTGTAGATTATAAAGTTGAACTAAGTTTAAATAATGGTAAAAAAAGCTTTTTAAAAACAACCTTTTATTTAAATGCCCTTAGTTTTCGTGTTCTCCTCAGCAAGCCGTGCCGATAAAATAACCATTCCGCCATCTTGGATGCTCCGCCATATTGGAATTAGAATGACGTCACATAGCTAAGCATGCATTGGCATCCCAAGTAAGCGTGTATACCAAATTTCAGCTCAATCGGTTAACGATAAGTGATTTAAAATTCAGTTCCAAGATTCCACCCGGACTTGTAATAAAAACAATTGTCATACAAGCAGGAGTGTCTATTCAAATTAAAAGTCCGAAATTCGCTTAAAATATGGGCAAGGACAGAGTTAACGTGCGTGGTCCCGGAAAGGAATACCTCGTATGAATGGAGCCCCCAGTTTGTCATCTATTACATAAAGAATGCAATTACACCCCGCGCTGGGGAGCTGTAAAAATAAATATGTGATTAGAATGTCCTCCACCATGCGAATGCTTGGAACCTGGAATAAGGATAAGAAGTTTTTAGGTACACAAACATTGCTAAAGATATGACCGTCAGAAATCATCGTTAGTAATTACTTTAATCAGCTGGGTTTGACGAAAAATACTTTTGAATTAATAGATTTAGGTCACATCTTGGGTCTAGCCTAATTTAAACAAATCTGTGGATATTGGGACACTTCAGTATGACATCATGTCACAATAAAAGCGTGGTGTTGCTTTTCTTCACGGGTTTTTGTAAAACCCTTGTGTATTGCCCGTGACAAGCTCTACCTATACTATTGGTAAAATTCGTGCGGGTTCCAAGACAATTTAGCTTTTTCCTCAGGACTCGCCGAAGGTCAAACCTCGGTGTCTCCAATGGATACCGCTGTCAATCCTGACTAACAGGAGTAACAGTGGTGGGAATGTGTGGCGGGCTGAGTCCCATAAAAAATGCTAGTGGTATTTTCATAAATACATGCGAATAGTAGAGCTACTAAATATATCTTTACAATTATTTTTGTACGGAACTTTGTGTGTATACTATACAATATACATACATAGATTAATACACTCACGCCTGTATCCCATTAGGGTAGCCAGAGATTACTGTGTGCCACATGCTACGATCCTGACATACCTATTTCGCTACATCCACAGCCATATATCTTTTCATGCATTTCTGTCGGTTGAGGGTGCTACGAGCTTGACCTTTCTAGAAGATATCGTTAATCTGGTCTTGAAAGGTCTTTTTCGTGCGCCCGCTTCCAACACTTTCATGTGTGTATACTAGTAGGTGGTATATTCTAATCCGTCTTTTCCCAATCCAGGACAGTAATGTAATCAAATATGAGCGTGTGCGGTGAAGACATCGCATGACAATGTCCGCGGGCGTGCCCACTACCCCTTATAATAACCGACCGTTATGGCTGCATTTCTGTGGGGCCACAGGCTTTATGTGATTCCTTACGCAGTCAAATAGCCCATGGGGAATTTGCAGTTGTTTTGTACGACTCGCAAGACAAAAAAAACGATGATAGATTTTTATTGCCTCCTTATTTAATTAACGATACGTAACTGAACAGTCTTATATATTTTGTATCTTTTAAATTATTATTTTTAAAAGTTTATTGTTCCAGTTGTTTGTTTGCTTATGTCACGAAGCGGTATAAAAGTACACGTTATATAATCAGTTTTATTGACCAGATAAAAAGATAACCTAATAATTTTAAAATTTGCTAAAGCCTGTCTTTTGAACTATGTATCATAAATATTACCTTCTAGCTGAGCTTGCGATGGCGTACGTGCGATATTTAGGAACCTTCATTTTTTAAACTGTCTTTTTTCACGTAAGAACCGTCTACAAAGAACCAAAAAACTTAAAAAATTAGACGAATGGAATCGGTGGTCTTGCACAAGTTATGGCGTGACCAAGAGAAATAGGGATATTTTTTATGTATATAGGTAGATTAAATATAATTTAGTCCAGTTTGTGGTATTCACTTTATTTTTAGCCTGCCCACACTGGCTAACGGCCGCACCCGGTAACCAACAATTTCGAAAGGAAAAGAGAGTTCTACACTGAACCAGTTTAATTATAGTTAGCTCGGTATAATTTTCCAATTTTCCGCCGCCGGCATAGCCAGTGCGGCGCGGCGGCGTCCCTTGGGACCGGTTCCTTACATACAAAGTGCTTCGTTAATTAGTTTTATCGTGGTTGATGATGGAGGCAGACAGGCCTAGTAGGGCTTGTTGTAAAAAGTGGTTTGCACGATTTTTATCTAAGTATTACTTCTGTTTTTGTACAACTATCCAGTTAGAAATAAAAAAAAATTTGGAATGGCTAAATATGTTTTATGTTAATAGCAGCTTTTATAATCAGTAATGACTGTATGAGTAAGAAAAACTGCCAAAGTCACTGTTGAAAAAACAAACATCCATTCTTTAAAGCTAGGTAAAATATAGTGAGTAATTCTACCCTGATTAACGTTAGGGAAACAAAGCCAGGCATAGGTAGACCATCATTCACGAAAAAAATACCGGATTATTTTCTTACTTTTTTTCATTTTAGCAAACTACATCCCTCTACCTTACCTTATTAAAGTACAAAAACAAATATCTCAAGGCAAAAACAAAATAATTCCCTACAACAACTTGGAAGAATGATGTAGAGAGGAAAGTTTGCCTCCCCTGATTCCGAGCCCTTATTATTTTTAATATTATTCCGCTAGAATAAACACATGAAACTCGGACGAAGGTAGGTACTTGAAACTAATGAAAGTTGTCTTGTCCGACGTTTTTAGACAGTGTAATATTGAAGGCCCTATTTTGTAAAGAAAATAACTTTATTTTTACCTACACATTTACTCATTAAAACTGTTTTGTAAAACACAAGTTATTTACTGAAGCTTTTGTAGATATTACAGAAAAACATGTAGACTCTTATATTTGTGTTATATCTAATCGAAAAAAAAAAACTGTTTTGTTTATGTTACTTGTTGCTATAAGGAAATGGTCAGGCATTCAAAATATTTTTTCATGTGCGTCCGTTCTCGTCGACGACGTTCTGTCAGAAATTGCATATGACATCGACGAGGCCGGAACAAATACAATTTGTCTACACCAACTTTGAAATACAGGTTATCTAGTTCATTCTAAACGAATATGCGGATACGGAAATATTTTATTAAGGTTTTAAGATTTTTGACCTGATAAGTTTTTCTTTAAATTCGGCGCAACAGAGGTCTAAATATCTATGAGGTCTAAAATCAGTTGTTACTGTGAAACTCCTTTTAATCTAATGATTGATATTTAATTAACCAAGTAACGCATTGCCATAGGTACTTGTTTATACATTTTATTATACCTAATAATAAAAACTTAGGTACCTATCGATATATAATGTGCTTGTGAGTTCTTCTTCATAATTAAATCCTATATTAAAATATATTTCCTCATAATATTATTCGATAAATAGCTCTACCATGAGCTTAACGGTCGCTCGACGTTAGCGTTAACGTTAAATATGTACCTATCATGAAACAATAATTTTCCGTAGAAATATTTCAAATAGGCGATATCGACAAGCGAATTGTAGCGAAAGTTATCCATGACAGAGTTAAAGGTATAATACCAACGTGTCCTCACCCCGGGCGGAAGGAAGACTGGTTGCCATGGCAACAGTCCTAAAATAATATAATTGATGTTTTTATTTGTGTTGCGTTTAATTATGTCACAACTACAATTGGAGTAAATCCACACATACAAAGAAAATACAGCCTACAGTTAACCTCATATATGGCTAACTATAACTACCTATGTACATGCATGTCGTATTAGAATAAACCAGTCGTCTTACAAACTTGCAATAGAACACACGTTGTTTCATTTTAATTCAGCACAAACCGAATTCTATATTGAACCTTATTACAAAAACATATGGTCGCAATCTACGCCGGATAAAATCAGTTACCTGGAAAAAGGTCGGAGCTCGAGTCGAAGAACAATAGATCGCATTCCTAAGCGATAAGGAGCCGGCCCGTGCGAGTGCTTTAACTAGTAAACAAGTTTTTCTATGAAGATTATTGAGTCGTTAGTGAAACTGGACATTGATTATTAATAAATAAAGAGTTATTTTGCTTACGCTTACCGTGAAGATGTGTACTACTCAAGAACAACAGCAACTTATTTCCGTGCTAGAAGATACCGCTAGTGTGTTTCAAAAAACGCAAATCAACCTTAAGAAATGCCCCAAAGCGAGACTAACAAGAGGTTACATAGAAGCTCGCATTAAAATTATCGACGAGTATTGGGACACATTCAAGAACACGCATCAACAACTAGTTAAAGTCACACCCAAGGAGCTTAAAGGGTCATTACCGTATTTCTTAAACGAAGAGTATTTTATTTATGAAGATTTATACAATGTTCTACAAGCTGATTTAAAGGACATGCTTACAACGATGTCGTCATCAAATACGGGAGTAAGTCTCACAACATCAAATAGTACCGTTCATTTACCAAGAATACAACTACCCATATTTAATGGCTGTTATGAAGCGTGGCCTGCATTTCGAGATTTGTTTAACTCGTTGGTACATACCAATACTACACTAAACGCTGTACAGAAGCTCCATTATCTGAAGACAAGTGTTACTGGAGAAGCGGAGTCACTATTGAAACCAATACAAGTCACGTCGAGTAATTATATACAAGCATGGGAATTGTTACAAGGAAGGTATGGCAATAAACGTTTAATTTTGAACAGTATCATGAAGAAATTATTTTATCAAAAGAAAATGACTACGCAATCAGCTGTTCAGTTAAAAGGACTACTGGATACTACCTCGGAGTGCTTAAATAACTTACAAAATTTAGATATTCCCACCGCCTCCTGGGATCCGATTATCATATATCTTCTATTACAGAAGATGGACCCGGAGTCACATAAAAACTGGCAGGATTATGCCTATAAGGATGATCCTGAACGATTGCCTACTTGGATCGAATTCAAGAAGTTTTTGGAGTCTAAATTCCGTACTTTAGAATTAATAGTAACAAACAGCACCCGCGAGGCGAGACCCAGCAACGAGCGTTCGTTTCATGTTGCCGTACCAACCAAAGAAAAGGTTTGTGTCATGTGTAACGGTATTCACACACTGTGCCATTGCAAGGAATTTACAAAATTGGAACCTTCTGAGAGAAGTGAGTATGTAAAGAACAGGCATTTATGTTTCAACTGCCTGGTGCCTGGACATTCGGTATTCAAATGCAGAGTACCTACGTCCTGTCGAATTTGTCATAGACGCCATCATTCTCTGCTACATGTAAACAAAGACGCCCAGCCACCGGTATCACCGAGTAAACAATCACAACCGTTGGCTTCAACACGTGTAGTAGAAGAGGAAGACATACAAGTCAATACAATGATGGCATCACACATCAACACAAGGCAGCAAATAGCGCTACTAGCGACGGCCGTGGTGGAAGCAACAAGCGAGCACGGAATAACCATTCCACTACGGGCGCTAATAGACCAAGGTTCCCAAGCATCATTCATAAGTGAGAAGGCGACTCAGTTACTAAAGCTCAATAAACAACCTTTTAAAGGGAGTATAGTAGGTGTGGGATCTACGAGAACAGAGATTAAACATGTGGTTCAACTAGCTATAAGGTCACAGTGGGATAAATCCTTTAGTCTACCCATCAAAGCCTACGTGATGTCTAAACAATTGACCACAAAGATCCCCGCAAAAACAATACAAACACAGCCGTGGCCTCACCTCCAAGGGCTCAACCTGGCTGATACAACCTATTTCATGTCCGGAGCTATAGATTTACTCTTGGGAGTCAAAGAATATGCTCAAATTATAGAGCAGAACCTAATTAGAGGTCCACAGGGTTCACCTAGTGCACAGAAGACGAAGCTAGGATGGATTATTTTTGGAGAAATTTATACAAACCCACAAGAAGATACGCTGCTTGTAATGCATCATCAAGTAGATATAGAAGACATGTTAAAATCGATATGGGAAATAGAACCAGATACAAGAAGAAAGTTAACACGAGAAGAACAATTATGTGAAGAAATATACGAGAAAACTACGACTAGAAACAAAGAAGGAAGATACATTGTTAAACTTCCATTTAACACAAACAGTCCACAATCACACAATGGAAATACGAAGGAGATAGCTAGACAACGATTCATGCAACTTGAAAAAAGATTTAAGAAGTCACCAGAGCTAAAAATAGAATACAATAAGGTTGTAAACGATTATATCAAGCAAGGACACATGGAGAAGATACCTGAAAAAGAAAGAGAAGGAAAGATATCTGTCTACTTACCACACCACGCAGTGATCCGTAACGATAAGGAAACTACGAAGACACGCGTTGTTTTTGACGCTTCTTGTAAGGGGTCCAACAATGTTTCATTAAACGACGAGCTGCTAGTGGGTCCTTTACTGCAAGAAGACTTAAGAAATCTTCTGATGAGATGGCGGACGAAGCGCATCTGCTTCGTAGCTGACATACAACAAATGTATCGTCAGATATTAGTCACAAGAGAAGACGCAGATTACCAGCGTATTCTTTGGAGACCCGACCCATCTCAGGACCTGGAAGAATATCGCCTTCTCACGGTCACCTTCGGTACAGCTCCTGCGCCATATCTGGCTGTGAAAACTCTACAGCAGGTAGCTCAAGACGAAGGAGGTAGTCATAATCATGCTGTCCAAACAATTCGAGAAGACTATTACATGGATGATATGCTCTCTGGTGAAGACACGGTAGAAAAAGCTTTAGCATTAGCTAAAGACATCAGTTTCATACTAAAGAAAGGTGGGTTTGAACTCACAAAATGGTCATCAAACAGCATAGATTTTATGAAGTCAATAGAGAAGAGTAAGAGATCTGCCATGGTGCAAGTAGATTTAAACCTTGATGGAACAATTAAGGCTCTAGGTATCGTATGGAATCTCCATACAGACATGTTTCAGTACAATCTTAGTTTGCCGCAGATCACAGGCCAGGTCACGAAACGTAGCATTTTATCTGATGTGCAAAGGCTGTTCGACCCCCTTGGTTGGATATCACCAAGCACTGTCATGGCAAAAATCCTGATACAAAAATTGTGGCTCGAGAAGGTGAGTTGGGACGACAAAATCAGCGATGGTCTAGAAGAGGAATGGAGACATATCATATCAGACTTCGCTAATATCAAGGAAATACAAGTAGAGAGATGGCTTAATACAACAAGTAATAAAAGAGAAATAATACAAATTCATGGATTCAGCGATGCTTCTATACGTGCGTACGCAGCCGCTGTTTACATAAGGATTGAACAAGTAGATGGCCAAGTTCATACTAAACTAATCGCCTCCAGAACAAGAGTAGCGCCGCTCAAAACTATATCCCTTCCGCGTCTAGAGCTATGTGGAGCGTTACTTCTGTCTAAACTTATGAAGCAAGTTAGTCAGGCTATGCGAATACCTACGTCACAGATGTACGCATGGACAGATTCTTCCATAGTCATAGCGTGGCTATCCGGTGAACCTAATAGATGGAAATCCTTCGTAGCAAATCGAGTAGTTGAAATTATAGAAAACTTAAACAACAACCAATGGTATCATGTTCAATCTTGCGATAATCCCGCTGACGTAGCATCCCGAGGAATGCCTATACTAGAATTGAAGAAATGTAGCTTATGGTGGAAGGGGCCGAGCTGGTTATCTGAAACAAAAATAAAAATTAGTAAACAAGAAGTGATAACAACAGACATGGAAAGTAAAACAAATAAAATACATACTCACCATACCACAGAAGAATCTGAAAGAAATTTTACAAGTCAATTTAGTGTGTTTGAAAACTTAACAGAACTACTAAAAACGATTACTTACTGCAAAAGATTTTTAAACTTTAAGAAACACGAAACAAATAGAGATCTTACAACACAAGAGTTGGAACAGTCATTAGAAATTTGTATAAGAAAGGTTCAAGAACAAGAATACATGGAAGAAATTTCACGCTTACAGATAAAGAAACAAGTACAAAGAAGAAGTCCGTTACGATCACTTGACCCGTACCTAGATGAAAAAAACATACTCAGGGTGGGCGGTCGTCTCCGGCATACAAATCTACCCTGTGAAAGAAAGAATCCTATTATTTTGGGTAATAAAAGTACACTGACGCCTTTAATTATCGCTGACGCACACATCAAGACACTTCATGGCGGAGTACAACTTATGTTGTGTTATCTACGATCAAAATTCTGGATAGTGAGGGCTAAGCAAATGGTTAAAAAATATATACACAAATGCTTGACATGCGCCCGACAAACTGCAAGTCCCCGAGTTCAAATAATGGGAGACTTACCACCAGAGCGTGTCACGCCTTCAAGACCATTTGTAAACACTGGTGTAGACTTTGCGGGTCCCTTTCTAACACTGATGTCGAAGGGCAGAGGAAATAAAACTAGCAAAACATATATTGCGATATTCATTTGCTTAGCAACCAAGGCAATACACATTGAGTTGGTCAGTGATCTAACCTCAGAGGCTTTCATAGGTGCTTATCGGCGTTTCGTCGCTAGAAGAGGCAAATGCAGCCATCTGTGGAGCGACCAAGGGAGAAACTTCGTGGGAGCAAACAAAGAGCTTCACGATGCCTGGACACAAGCAAATTTACAGTTCACTGGGCAAATAGCGACGACGTTAGCAATCGAAGGAACTCAATGGCACTTTATCCCTGCTTATAGCCCTAACTTTGGGGGATTGTGGGAAGCTGGGGTTAAATCAATTAAATACCACCTGAAAAGGATTCTGACAAATCACCTTACATATGAAGAGATGACCACCATATTATGCCAAGTAGAAGCTTGCCTAAATTCACGCCCTTTATGTCCTATCAATGATACTGACTCAGAAGACATAAACCCCCTTACCCCGGGACATTTTCTTATCGGCGAAGCACCAATTATCGTTCCTTCACCGGACCTAAGGGACATCAAAACACATACCTTGTCACGCTGGCAGCTTACACAAAAACTGGTCCATGATTTTTGGCGGCGATGGCAAGACGAATATTTGTCTAGACTCCAACAACGGCCCAAATGGTTAAAAAGAGAAGAAGAATTTAAAATTGGAGATATTGTACTTATCAAAACAGATAATTTACCACCCGGTAAATGGTCATTGGGACGGATTATGAACAAACATCCGGGAGCCGACGGTATCACGCGAGTGTATAGCGTTAAGAGTGGTGGTACCGTTACTAGAAGAACGATTACTAAATTGTGTGCATTGCCTATTGAATCAGCTTAATTATTGTCAGTTAATTTGTATACATTTTTTTTTTTTTTGTATAATAGTTTGAGTTCAGTTAAATTCTACTTTTGTTTGAGTTATATTATGTTTAAAAAAGGCTTTACAGTCCTTTTGGTGGGCGGTATGTTGCGTTTAATTATGTCACAACTACAATTGGAGTAAATCCACACATACAAAGAAAATACAGCCTACAGTTAACCTCATATATGGCTAACTATAACTACCTATGTACATGCATGTCGTATTAGAATAAACCAGTCGTCTTACAAACTTGCAATAGAACACACGTTGTTTCATTTTAATTCAGCACAAACCGAATTCTATATTGAACCTTATTACAAAAACAATTTGTTTTATCAACTCGTAGGTAAGGAGGTCTGACTTGTTTAGGCCGCGCCGGCTATATGAGGATTTTTATGTTTTACGAGTAAACGAAGTACATATTTTGGACGGCAGCAAGTTCCAGGCGGTTTAAAAAATTAAGTTACTCGTATTGGTGAAATACGTACAATTGGTTCGGCAGCTTTTATGATTTGCTATTAACAATGATTCATAGGTACCTGGTGGTATAATGAAATTTCATACAAAGCTTGCACGGCGTCTGCATAAACGATATCCCGAAGCCCCGCGTATACTGGGAAGTCAATACGCGTGTATTTACCAATGTTAAAGCGAACTGTAGTCACTAATAAAAAGCTTCTTTTTTTTACGAAATTAATGAAGTGATGATATTTAATGGAATAAGACGAGGCATTCATCCTCATGTCATTAACGGGTATTTCAGCCAGCGTCAAATACACGTTATAAATAAAAAGTCAGTGAAGACAGTGATAAAGATGGCGGATGAATCAATAAAAAAGGTTATTCTTCAATGATATGTCATTGACAGCGCGAGAGAATGTTGACGCGTGCTCACATGGCTTTTACTACATAATTTCAATGTTTATGTATATTGACACAGATATAATATACTAGGTAGGAGTGTTCATCTCTTCCCTCAACATCCGTTCACCATGTTTTTACAATCAACATGCATTAATATCGGAATCTCAATGTTACTGTGCACATATCGCGGTATTAATATTAATTTTACGGCAGCACAAGCTATGGCTACATGGTTTCACTTGCAGTTGAACTAGAATTATTTGGGATATAAAATTAAAAAGAATAATCAAATTTTGTCAATATATGGTAGTAGTAATTTATAAGTATTACATGAGAAGACCATTTCAGTTAGTTTAACGTTACCATACTGTATTTGCGTTGTCATGGTGTCTTTGGTTCAGCATCATTTTTTATTTATTTATATAAATCAATACAGTCAATATATGAATCGTCAATAAATAATAATAGTAGCTCTACTACCCATTCGGAATGCATTTCCTATGGAGAAGAATGGGCAATGGGAATGGCTTTTAAAAAGGTTGCTGTGCATTTTGCCATCACTGTGTTATTTAGAGCCTTTTCAAAGGAGTGTTTAGTACAAGTGGGGGCGTACGTTTATTGTGAAGCGCGTCTTTTGTCACACGCGCAACTCGCAAAAGCGTTGACGCGGTCATAACTTCGTATAAGTGCGAGCTGCGATGTTCCAATTGTTTCTGAGTTGAAATCCATATTTTTACTGTCACTTGTAAGCCCGTGTATGCGGGTTCGGCTTTTTGCAGCGTGTATACCGTGTACGCGCAAAAAAACGCTACTCTGAAACACAGAAACTCCCACTATATGCTTACTATAATATTAACGATGATGTTTCCGATTGTTTATTTTGACGGGTTGTGTACTCTAGGGGTTGAGAAGGTACCGCGGTGGCTATATATTATAGAACTATATTTACAATATGTTTGATGAGCCCACATCGGCCTTATTGCTTTGAATTCAGCCTGAAGGTATTGTTTGCTTACGTGGCGTCATGTGATATGAATTACGTTGTTATTAAAAGGGTGACTTAGAATATCAAACTGAATTAAACGGAAAATCCATTCACCCATCTGTGCTAACGTACTGTTACTGGTGTTGTTAGGTTGTCATGAGTGGCTCATGAAATAGGTCTGTTGACGTCCTAGAGGACTATATACATTATGTGATAGATGTATGTAAGGTCAGTTACTCTAATCCAAACTAGTTCAGTAAAGACTAGTTACAAAGATACTGCTGCACTCAACAATTGGATACACTTATTATTATTAATACAATCGTGTAGCTTGACGTGCTTGAGTTCGACCAACAGTAGCCTGTCCCGCAAAACTGGCTGCGTTCGCGTCAAGGGCGTAAAAGGGGTAGGCAAGGGTCCGGAGGGGGCGAGGTTCTCTTTAGCGCTACCTTTCTAATGATCCGACGGCGCCGGCGCCGAAGAAAGTGCGCCCGACTTTATCTTCTATTAAAACTATGTCGTTTTATCTAAGATGCTGTATGTATAGGAAAGTTTTTGTGGTTAATTATGGGTTTTAGAATACAAGTTTTATTAGGTAACTAATAACTTTCAATGCACCACGCAGGAATAAAGTCTCGGACTCATTCAGCCGTCTTGAAAGCGTCTTGACAGACGCGCGCGTTACATTTTTTGCGAATATTTTTTAATATTATTATTATACAATATCATTATAAATAATAGCTTATATGTGATTCTGATGTATAAACAATAATACTGTATAGTTTCATCAAAATCCGTTAAGAAGTTTTTGGGTGAAAGAGTGACAAACATCCATCCATCCTCACATTTTTTTAGATTTATTATATTAGTATGATTGCATTTCTGTAGTAAAAGCCACGCGACTACGCGTCAAAATTCGCACTGTCAATGACAATTCCTTAAAGAATGAGCTGTTTTTTATGAGTCAACGCAACTCATTATAACTGCTATGTACAAAAATGTTGTCGCTCGTGTCTTGACGCCACAATGTTGTCTGCGCTTAATAATATTCAGTTTCATAACTGAAAGCGGATGGCCTTCGCGAAGAAGCGAAGCCTAGCAAGACTTTAACTTAGCACTCCCAAGGCACTGCACGAAACTTGGAAAGTGCCACGTAACAGCACTCACCCTCTAGATACCCACAAATTTCCGACTGTATCAAAAATTTCAGGTAAAAAACCGGCCAAGTGCGAGTCAGACCCGCGCACGATAGGTTCCGTACCATTATCTATAAAAACGGCAAAAAAGTCATGTTTGTTGTATGGGAGCCTCCTTAAATTATTATTTTATTCTGTTTTTTAGTATTTGTTGTTATAGCGGCAACAGAAATACATCATCTGTGAAAATATCAACTCTCTAATTATCACGATTCATGAGATACAGCCTGGTGACAGACGGACGGACGCATGGACGGACGGACGGACGGACGGACGGACGGACGGACGGACGGACGGACGAACGAACGGACGGACAGACGGACGGACGGACGAACAGCGAAGTCTCAGTCATAGGGTTCCCGTTTTACCCTTTGGGTACGGAACCCTAAAAACCTTTCCGCGAACGACCGAAAACTTCCCAACGATTCTCGTTGGGAAACTCTAAACTTGAAGGTACTTTTAGCGTTCTCTAGAAATTACGAACAATAATAAAAATAAACAACTAAGTATATAAATTGTGTAAGTACTTAGAATGGAAAAAAAATCGTTTGTCCCTCGAAAACACATAAAAAGTTTTGTTGTGTTATTTTTCTCCTTATTTTTCTTGTAGGGTTATCGCCTGGAGAAGAATGGGTAGTACTTATATTCAGAATTTGTATTACCGTTGTATTCTAATTCTTAAATCATCTTCCATAAATCATTAAAGTACGTAGAAGTCGAGAGTTCTAACATGTACATGTAGGCTTTCCGACACTTGAAAGTTTTTCAGGGGATACCTACTCACGAGAGATTTCATGACCATCTACGTATTACAAAAACGCAAAGATATTTGTTGAACTTATCACAAGTTTGGCTTTCTTAATGGGTAAGTAAAAACGAAAGATGCATATCTGCCAGCCCTGCCTGGTTATTACTTAAACTGCTCGGCGTTATGAAGTAGGTTCGGTTCTCAGCAGGATAACTTTCCAAATGTCGTCGGGGCTTCCTTCCCGCGGCGGGTTTATCACGCTGAATCACATTAGCCGACTGCGCAGGGCCTAGGGAGGGTTCTGAGCTTCGGAATTGGGGACGCTCTGGTACTATATAATTGTTAGATTCCCATTATATGTTAACATATATCGAAAGGTATAATTGTGACATATGCGGAAGAATAATATTGTAATTTCTGTCTTCCTTTTTGCCTTTGATGTAATACTAGCGGCCCGTCCCGGCTTCGCATGGGTTTATAATATAGCCTATGTTACTCAGTGATAATGTAGCTTTCTAACGGCGAAAGAATTTTTGAAAGCGGTCCAGTAGTTTTTAAGTTTATTCGTTATATACAAAAATACAAATCTTTGCTCTTTATAATATTATAGTATAGAATGTAATTAGAATAACGTTACAGCTTTTACCTGGTCGAAAGCTAAAGCTATAAAATGTTGACGAGATTAGGCAACAGAGCTGCTGCGCCCGCGCCGATATATTTATTCTGTGGCGCCATAAAAAGATTTCCATAGTTGCATCGCTCGACCAACTTGGAGTACACTCGACAACAGTTCATCTTCACATTTTTCTGAGATATTTTTATATAAATAATGTTTCATAAAACGATTATGACTCGTTTCAAAATATTCGCACTGCAAAATTGTTTAGAATACTGCAAAATTGAAGAAATTAGTATGACCATATGGCGTTTACTATGAATTTATCTGAAATCCACATGAAAATGTACCTTCAATTGCTTAATTTCTTTTTGAATGAGTTTAGGACACAGTTGACGAGCGATATTGATTCGCATATCAGTAGTTCATCAAGTTATCAGTTGTGCGTACGAGTGTATTCCCGTGGGCACGCCACGTGTCGCAGCCATAACTTTCGGTTGACACGGCCGCCCACGCACCCGCTGTTTACTGTGCGCGCACGCAGACATACACACAAACTCCGGTGATCATACACTAGGAAGCTTAACGTCTATAAATATTAAACACCACGTCCGTATTTCCTGAAAGGGTAGGCAGAGGAGGTACTTCATTGGTGGTATTAATGGGATAATGACAATGATAACGACAATGATAACCTACAGTATACTATCTGTGTCTGACGTTAACAAGTAACCTTTGTCATGAAGATATTGATATTACTTGTAATAACAAATAGGCTTTTTGTAGATCATTATTTATTTATTAAAAGCTAGTTACTTTGCACTACGTTAGGTTCGTACATTCGTATATTCATATCTGTTTGACGATAATGTCCATGTGACAAATCATACCTAGAACATCTAAATGCAACGTTTAAGAATATGATAATTAATATTAGCTTGTATTATGAGTTACAGAATCAGACTAATGAAATAATAATATTCGATGATATTAAATAATTATGTTCATTCTTATACTTTGTATATAGTAAAAGTCTGCTTATGTAAAGCCTTTGTGTTATTTTGGAAAATCACTGAGAGCTAAATATTTTTTAAAATCGTTAGTTATGTTCAGTAGCTTGTACTCTATGCGTTTTAATAAGTCGTCAAATAAGCTAATTTCCATTTAATGGATTATAATATTTAATTACCGACATCCCACATGAAACCGCATTGATTAAACTCGACACTGTTCCACGTGGACAGCTTTAGGTATCACACAGACTATGCAACAACACTCGTACACACTAACATACAAACAGGCAAACTAGGGCTGCGAAACGTTATCGATTTATTGCAAAAACTAATTACTATAAAATTAAGCTCTCCATTTAAATGCTACGGTTTCGCCTCAAACGAGAAATGAAGGATTACCATCGTTGCATTGTTCTTAAGAATTTTAGAATCCATCAACCTTGGACACTATTCAAACCTTGTATATTTCGACTTTGTTCACTCAGTTAATGTAAGTCCCAAGTGGACAGCGGTGACTATTTCCGCCACTTTTCTCACCTAGGTGCTTAAAGTGTAATTCTCTTTGGAGTATATATGTAGAAATTGGCTTTTAATAACTTTAATTTAGATCGTCCTAGGGCAACGTTTTCTAATTTATTTGGGTATTTCTAAGGTAATTTAAATAATTGTCACATCCCTAGTAACTACATAACATACATATATGTACATTGGCGATATAATATCGCTCAAGGCCACGCGTGTTGATGCATTATGCAATGTTGATACTGTCTGTTTGTGTACAAACGCTATAGCTATGTACAACTCTATTATATGTTAATAAGATACCTAAATGTTACTTGCGTACGGACATTAATACTCATATTCTTATATGTATATACATTTGACGCTTTAACGTATGAGATTTTTTAAGTCTCTCGACAATATATCAGGGGGATACGTCCGCCATCTTTGATACGTTCATTTATAATGTATATTTATTGCATTTGTCCCTTCTATTAATTATTTGACATTGGCAAAATACCCTCTCCAGTCCCAGTTGAAGCTATTCCTCGTCTTATTCCATTAAATGTAATGATTGCACTCTTTTCGTAAACAAAGAAGAATACATCAGGGCAGGGGCAGCAATTCTGCCATGATCGACTTTATCTCTAATTAGAAATATCCAAATGTCAAATTAAAACGACGAAATTTGTTCCTTTTTGGTAATATCGACCACGCGAGATTTGCCCCCCTGGGCTAGTTCAAATGAGACGTCTCGAATCCATCATCGCCTGAACGAGAAATAATTGTCAAAATGTGTGAACAACACATCTGGTATACAATAGACTGACCACAAGACACAGGCCTGGTGTGATGATCCTGATTCCAGGATACCGCGGTCACCCGCGGCTTCCTGCACTAAACTTATTTTCACACGGCGACAACGCGTCTCTGACCGACTAATAAAATAGTTTCATTACTTTTTGGAAGCCAGTGATGTCCATATGGAACGCTCTGAGATTATGAGCTCTGCACTCTAATTTTAGACATAAGATAGTTTTGGTCCAATTGTATGACTTCAGGTTGCAGTTTTATAATTGAAATTACTATAAATTTGTGGGCCATATCACCATAGGTATAGGTGCACTAAGTGGAGTTATTGTTGCTAAAGGTAGAGTTGACATCATACATGGTATTTATGTAGCGCTGACATGAATTTGACGCTTGTTTACACTAGCCAGTCTAGCGTCTGAGTACCATTTGTATAGGGGACTGTATACCTCTTGTTCGCTATCAGGACCACTAACCAATTTCTGTGGACGATAGCGATGCTAGCGATTTTTTGTATACTAGTGGTAGAGTTAAGTTATTGAGAATGTTGATGAAGGAATGATACAGGTAAATACTTTATTGTTCCACCTCGTAAAGTAATACAAAGTATGTATACAATATTAATCACTAACACATACTATATGTCAGATAAATTGTACAAATGCGTATATAGGACTCACAAGAGTGGTTGCATGTTCGTATATAGGACTCACAAGAGTGGTTGCATGTTCGTTATATTGCAGACACAAAATGTTAATTCGTAATCTCCAAAATTGTCCAAACGGCCGGAGGCGAGGCTGCGGTCTGCAGCCAGGCGGTTACATAAATGAAGCACAACAAACATGACACATTGCTTATATAACCATGTCTGCCTCAGACAAAGGACTCGTTACACCATTATCTACTTATCGTTATGTATCTTTACATTGTTATGTACTTATTTGATAATTTGATAAAACATTATACGTACAAGGTATTTGATTTTACGAGTTCTAAATCTAAGGTACACCATTTAAAGATATTTATGCCGGCATTGAAAGCAACCTACTATCATAAGACGATTATGTTTAAGTCCTACAAAAAGTTGGAATTTTTTTTATTAATAAAGACCTGCGCAAGGAGACGCTTCAAAATGCGTGCGAAATTTTTTGTCAATACCAAAGGAAGTACATTTTATCACGAAATGATATCGAGGACACGAGCGAATTTAGTCGCATACGCTTTTACTATTGAAATCCAATCTTTATGGATACTAGCACAGAGTACATAATCAAATAAAGTCAAGGGAATTCACTCGCCTCAGTGTATTCAGGGTATAAACCTACAATCCGGCGTATTTTACCTGAGTTTAATTAACAAGTTAGTATTAGGTAACATGAAATACTAAATAGGTAAACATTACGCCCGCACCTAACATATAAAATAGTATCTCACGGGAGTTACCGTTAGGTACTTATCTATAGGTATTAATGACACTGTTTATCCTATATTTGTCTGTTAATCACGATCAAGACATAGGTGTCTGGTAAGACTGTTAAGCCTTATACGTAAATAAGTATTTCAAAATATCTTAAATAGATACTCTTGGAGTAGGCAGGCACCGTACTATTTACCTACTCAGTACGGTCATGTACCATAGTAGTAACATATGTAGAACGAACACTAGATTGATGATTTAGCATTAGATACCTATGTTAGGTACCTACATACGTTGTGGAAGATAACATTAAGTCTTTATAAAATAAATATCGCCAGACAATACAATACAATACGATGGGTAACATCGTATGAGCTCCAACTTAGCAACGTTTGTACCTACTATAAGTAATGAGCTATGGGCGAACACTCTGATCAGGAAGAGACCATTTTCGAAATCTTTGACGGGAATCGAACTCGAAGAAAGGTAGTTACACCTCGTGCAGTGAGTCGAGCGGCCCACGCTCATTTCCAAACGGTCGTCGCTATTCTTCACGTCGTGGTGATCTTAAAACTATAATGGCAGTATTTTTATAATAATTATTTACAAAAAGCTAAGACGTTCGTTATTCGGCTGCCATAAATCGATCGATGCTGCACATAAAGGATGTATAAATTATAAGAGTGGCCCGTTTCTCCCACCCCGAGCTGCAGCTAGGGCTGCCCACCACTGAGAATGATAGCACTACCTACCACAATTGTACGTCTCTATAATTTTGTAACAAAAATTTACGTGATATGACTGTCATGATTATGAATTGTCATATAGCCATACCAATATCACGAACAGAACAATAAATATTCATACTTTTTTTTGTGCTTCTAGTTACGCTGTGGTCTATTAACATTATTATACTAACAGTGACAGTTTTATGTTACAATAAAATAGACGCGTATTGCGACAACCCTGTATAATCGTGTGAAAAGGTCCTTATTTATTATTCCAAGTAGAGTGCACGTGTCTCACTCTACCCCGCTACTTTATAATTGTTTTGTTCACTTGCAGTTATCAAAACATCATAAGCACTTACATATTATAATTATCCCCTTTGTGTGTCAAACCTACTAGTATAGTTTTTCTCGTTTCGGATTAATAGCTCTATGTCTCTCAATTAATAGAAAGTAATGATTACTTATGGCACATTTACATTATTGTATAATTGTTAATTAAGAAAAACACAAAAATGTAAATCCTTATTTGAAAAAAGTAACCATAGAGTTTCTTGCCTATTCTTCTCCATAGGAAATGCATTCCGAATGGGTGGTAGAGCTACTATTTTTATTATTTATTGACGATTCATAAGTGCCTGTATTAGTTTATGTGAATAAAAAATACTCTGATTCTGATTCTGGCATTGTAGGTGGTTTATAATTGTATTAAAAAACCTATTAATTTCGGAGTATATATCTTCGATGCTATGACATGCTGTAGTCACTGAGGAGCTATGCTTTGTAAGAAAACTGTTGATGGCATAGATTATTCACTTATGTGAGAACTATGATGAGAACAGAACTTGTGATTAAATCTATTTTTTTTTTACGAACATCTAGTGTTGTACAGTACGCATACATATTTTGTAATAGTATGTCTACCTATATATAAATTAAATTGAATTAAATTTAAGGCATTCACGTTCTTCTTCAAGCAGCCGTTTCAAGCGCTCTCAAATCTCGAATAAATTACGTAATAGACATTCGAGCTTGTGATTTGTCTATCTTTTTAATATTGGTATCGTTATATTGTCGTGCTTGAGCTATAATAACGATCCAACATTTCGTTATTTGATCTCAGTGCCGTAAATAGGGCGGTGCCACCGATGCCCAGGCACAGGGCGTAGACTCTGGGGGGCGCAAGAATGGCCAGACCAGGCAGGACTATTATTTTTTCGGTTTGCTCCTGATAAGGTCCCGCTGCGCTCCTAATATTAAAAAAAATATATAATATCTAAAAAAAATAAGGGCGCAGGTATAGAAGCTCGCACAGGGTGCAGAAAAGGCTATTTACGGTACTGTTTGATCTTACGATATATGTTCGGCGGACCACTTTACATGTATAATAGACAATGTCATCATTGGTCCGCTCCGTGAAGATACTTTCAATTTAGTTAATCAACCCTCTCAATGGGGAAGTGCCCTCAGCAGGGACTAATTAATTCAAGGGATGACCGAGTGGCAAGTTCGGCCAAACTTTAAGGGCTAGTTGTAGGGTTGTCCTGTACTGAAAGTGAATAAATATCATAAATAAATAAATATCGCCAGGCAAAATATACTCATCGTATTCCAAATTAAACAAAAAACCTTGTACTATGGGTATCATTCAATATTTCGTTAACCGATATTTCCCTATTATTTAAATGAGAAAACTATTTAGTCGCAAACATATTCATTAAGTAATAATACTATTACAACCAAAGCGATTTTTGGAAAATAGTGTTCTAGGGATGTACTATTGCTAGGTGAGATGAAATAAAACTCTATCCTACCTTATTTTTTTAAGTCTATGGTTCTTAATTCGTTTTACTTTTATGACTTACATAATTAAACGAGTTTAATAATTAGGACATTTGTAAATATTTCGAAATTCTCATAAGTACCTACCTATTGAGTGATAATGAAAGAAGCAAATCTCTTATGATTGTGAAGCAGTCACAACATTTTTTCTTTATGTGAATGGCTTTTCTCGCAATATGGTGTCTATGGTGTATGTACATCGGAATAAAGTAAATGATAAAGTAGTATAATCCGATAGTTGACCAAACAGTCATCCCTATCAAACATTAATATTTGATGTTGTGTACAACCAGGAAGCGCGACCTTGGTTCCGTCGCGAAAACATTGTTTACCAACCTAACCAATTACAAAAATCGACTTTGTCCACTACTGTATAGAACTCAAAATACAATAATAAAATACCACAATCAACTGTCACGCTAAAATAGCCGCTATTGAATAGGATTTACGAATAAAATTTGAATTTTTGTAATGGAATTCCATTTTGACAATGGGGGGCACGTGTTTGTCTATTACAAACGCATATATGCTGTTAGTGTAATTAATTTTGAACCTTAGTATGCCGTGATAAACATGTTCAAACAAGTGTTGAAAATTTTGGTGGATGGTATTATTCATTGAGGCTCAAGGTTGCCAGATATGGACTGGGTTCGCCGGTCGTTCTGTACATAGCAATTATGTGTTATTTAATGCATCATTACACGTGACGATTGTTAACGGTGGACTTACAAGGGGGAAGAGGGGGGAGGGGAAGGGAGGGTAATATATGAACCGTGACAGATAATGTTGTTTTGAATTGCGAAGAGAACCGTAGTGTGAACATTGCCTGGAACTTTCTGACAACTATTTTTTATTTTTATGTATGTCCAAACCCTAATAGTTACAAATACCAAAGTTGATAGAGTATTCGAAGTTTTTGCATCTGATATTAGTGTTTGCTTTGATTTCTCAAAACAGTTCGTTTCAGTAATGGGCAATTTCAATCTGTGAGTTTTTCTTTTAGGATATAGATATTGTATTATACACAAACTTTAAAAAATGTGTTTAAAAAGTATATTTTTAAAGTATCTTTGTAGTAGTAGTCTATTTATTTTTTTATTAGTCGTAAAAGCCGGCATAGGACATGCTGGGTTTAAATCCGTCTTGCGTGTGGCAGTTTATCATCACGGTGTGTCTAAGAGGTAGTAGGCAGAGGAAGGTTTACTTAAAAGAAGTCGGAATAGTGAAAATAAACTAAATATTATTTTCTCATTTCATTAGGTATCGTGATATAGGATTTCGTTTCTGAGAGGATTAGTTGGCAGTACTGGAGGAAAAAAAGAAAGACGCCACTAAAGCCTCTAGATTTTTAGGAATGATATAAATTAAACTTCACGGTGTAATATCATCCTAGCTTTTGATTTATAAACTCAAGTCCCATACTTGCATACAACCTGAAACTGTGACCATCTAAATGTAACAGTAAGTAGTATCATTTATTTCCATTAGAGCTCTACAAGTCGTCAAGAGGACCATCACCGAACTTTATATTTACATCTACGAACTTCAAGGACTCGACTCTACACATAAATTCACACCATAAAAATGACAGTCACCTCCGCGACACTTTAGAAGACATCAAACAAACATTTGTAACTCGTAAACTATTGGGTTTTACAGCCATCGGCTCTGTAAGGGACATAGTTGTTACAGTTACAGTTTACTATAGTTTATTGAAACCAGTCAGCGAGCACTAAATAGGTCGTAGATCTCCTCATGACGATTTCGTTTCAGTATAAACTTAGTTCACATGAAATACTGAGATAAATATGATAATAATCTAGATGGCTGGAATGGATGATGATGGATAGAATAGGCTCGCCCCCTGTTACATTGGGACCAAAATACATTGGCAAAGTGTGGGCGCACTACAGTGCACCTCTGCCTACCCCTTCGGGGAATACAGGCGTGATGATGATGTATGTATGTATGTAATAATCTAGATATTGATGAACTAGCTGAACGGTGAAGGAAAACATAGTCAATTATTATTTATTTTTTTTATTTCATAAATATGTGGTGTACAAATGGTATTACACATAGCCCCACAAAACCGTACAATCGGTTTGACTGTGGGATCAATTGAGTCTCTTATAACTATCACTTATCACAATTGGTACTGGGTTAAATAATATCTTAGCAACTTCTTTTTAAATATACGCTTGTCAGTTTCACTTCTAATATCTACCGGCAGGCTATTGAGTAGGTATGGTAAACGTTTTTTAAGCGTTCTATCACCATAATAGTTAACAACTTTAGGTACATTTAGTTTGCCTGCCGCCATTGACCGTGTATTATAGTTATTAGTGACACAAGTTAAGTTATGGTCTAGATTACCATGTTGGTTTACTGCCATTAGAAATTTATGTTTTAAACTTACTGGTAGTATCTTACACAATCTAAATAATTTCGTGTAATCGCCGTTACAAGCTTCTTTATTCTTATTACTAACTAGGAGTTTCAGGAATCGTATTTGTAACGTTTCTAATTTATTAATAAGTAATACTCTGTTTCAACACATGATTTTAAGATCTTACAAAAAAACAATGTTGAGATAAAGTAGTTGACCATGTGTGAGTTGACACACATTTTATAGTGATACTCGTATTACAGAAAAAAATCAAAATAAAAAAACAAGTAAAACAAGTATTTAATAGACCATAACCAGTAAAAAAAAATATCTGCCAATCAAACTGTGGTGGTAGTGAATTTATTATTTTTTACGATGTTTTTCTACTCAAACGGTCTGACGGGTGATGCGAGTCACGTGATCAATGTACGTGTATTGTATGTACTAATTGCTGAAGAATATAATTTATCCTGTCAGAATAGATCATATTTTCATGTTTTTTTTTTGTATTTTTTTGCAAAATATCTTTGTACGATGGTAGAATTTAAGCATTCCATATTGAGTTTGTTCATAATTTAATTTGAGTACTTCTTTAAATATTTGTCGTCCCACATTTCATACTAATTTCGTCGCAAACACCAAAACAAGCTTCTTGGTAATTACTTGGAAACTCCCAAGAGATAAGCGCCAAACAGATTAAAAGTTTAACTCGGCACGCGTGATATCCTTTGTTATGGGGCGCCACTTGCAAGTTGAGGCCGTGTTCGCGTATCGCGCGACGGGAAATGGGCCGAGCGGCTTTACGGTACGGTGTGAGTGACGGCCGGGAGGCGGGGACATCGTTCTTAATACAAATTTAAAAAATACTTACGAATGGTTTTTGTCTTCATATATCTAACTTACAAATTTAAGCTCAAACACATGGTAGAACAACTGTGCCCCAAGTCCCGTAAAATTCCCCTAATATCGTTGTTCACTTGATATGACTTTATTTTTTAAGGTATGAAAACAACATCTTTTATCAATGGTAGCTAAAATATGATCAGTCTAGACACTAACAGCTAACTAGCCTCACAACGATAGTGTTAAGGGACTTGAGGATCACTTGTGCCTTGAGCCGGTATGTTTCACGCACGGTAAAACTTTCGCCGAATCATAATTTGTAATAAACTCTAAGACATTGCTCTAAACAGCGCGGAGCTTTCAAACGCGGACGCCGGCGCCGCCTGCCGGCTGACGGCGATGTGTTCCCAATGGAAAGTTATAGAGTTTCCACTGTATTACTGGGGATTTCACTTACTGGAGAGGTTTTGTGATATAGTTTGCCCTTTTTGCGACCACTCATGGGTTTTTACGAGGGGAATTAGGTAACAAGCAACGAATTATTATATCAAAGAAGGATATTTTCGTAATAATTGACAGTTTTGCACGTCCAATTTTAAGTGTGACTTTGACGTCTACCTACGTACGTTGTATTTCGAGACGTATAAGACGAGATGGCTATAAGACTACACCAATTTTGGTCCAATTTTCTTTGACGCCATTTTTTCACGTTTAGGTAACTACACTTTCCAATATCATTGGTGACAAGTTTATTTAGAACAGAATAGCTTCTCGCACAATTTGTAAAAAACGCCACGTGACAACTATTCATACATGTACAAACTACGTGGGATTTTAATACCATCATTATTTCTGGTCAGTACACATCATACATGTAGTGGCGAGTGAATTTTAGGTCTGCGGTACACATCAACTTGCATTCAATCTTTAAAGATGCAGACTTCGTCCTTGGAGGTGTTAACGTCAGTGGATGGCCCACTAATAATAAACATTAATTATCTGAAAATCTACTAAGCCCTACTTTGATTCTAACTAGGTTCTTGCGAATAAACAGTTTAAGTTGGACGAAAAGTATAGATATCCGAGTATCGGACGTTGAGCTTACTGTACTTAGTGACTGCGGTCTCTAAGATCGTGAGGCCCATTTTCAGACATTTTCGGAATTAGCGTATCGCACTTCACTTTTGTTCCGGTTGATAATATGATAGCCTTGTTGGTGTGTGTTTTTGATAAGCCATTTTAGCGGACTATCCAAGCCTTCAAAGCGCAGATCAAAGAATCGGATGATCCCACTTCAATCTCCAACACCTAGATGGCGTCACCTGCTCTCCAATTACTAAATTCCAATTTTATTCGTCCTCGAGTTGCTTTGCGAAACGGGAAATTTAATTTGGTCTGACAGAGCCTACTGAAGGATCCGCGTTGACAGCTTCCGGTGGGGGAGAGGGGGATTAATTAAAAACTTAGTGAAGTGAAAACGGAACAAAGGTTCTATTTACATCTGATGAACACTTAATATCTTTTGGCAGGTGCTAATTGATGGGTGCAATTGTGTTGGCGATCGAAATTGCTACTGTTCAACGTTTATGTACATAATAATAAATAACTACACTAGATATGGTGGTTAGATGGGTCACTGTGTTCACCGAATGGTTCTGGGTTTGATACCCATCTTGGCTATTTTACCATTGACATGAACCCACTCCTAAATTGATTTAGCTATGGTAAGGGGGCTCACGTAACTACTAGACGTGTGATAGCTGCACATTGGTCTTATCTTTACAAAAATTTAATATATTATGTAAAAATTGGTTGTATGACTGTATTTATATCTCTATACATATATTATATCTTATACTGTCTTCTTTGTCGGTATCACTCTTGTCAGAGTGGTCGTGGTCATCACTTCAGGTGTTGGTGGCAAGCTTCACAACACGCCGCCACTCCTGTCTGATGGCCGCCTTCCTCGTGCATTGGGGTAGTGATGATGAATCATTTACTGCCGCTTTTATTTGGTCAGTCCACCTCATAGGCGATCTTCCTCGTGGCCTGGTACCCTCAACCTTTCCCTGGACCACAAGTCGCTCAATAGCCACCTCCCCTCGGCGGCATATGTGACCAAAAAAGGTGAGGATACGGGACTGTACCAAAGATGATAAACGTTGTTTGATGCCGAGTTCTCGAAGTATAGACTCGTTGGTACGAATCCAGTCCATGATACACCGAGCATTCTCCTCCAGCACCACATTTCTAGGGCGTCTATCTTCTTCTTCTCTATTTCCCGCAGGGTCCACGTTTCTGCTGCGTACAAGAATATGGGGAATACAAGTGCCCGAACTAGCCGGATTTTTGTGGCTCTATATATGTTGCGATTCCTCCATATTTTCCTCAGCTTGTCCATTGCAGACCTAGAAATTGCCATACGCCTCTTCACTTTATCGATACATCCACTGTTGTTTGTAATTAAGGCTCCCAGATAAATGTATGATTGCACCACATCACAATTAGCAATTTGTGTAGTTGCTGGAGAATTGTTATTCATGCGGTCGACAATCATCATTTTTGTTTTATTCCGGTTTATCTTAAGTCCGAACTCAAGGCTAACGCGTTCCATCTTGCCGAGTAGTTCTTCCATGTGCTGAGTACTGGTGGCGAACAAAGTGGTATCGTCTGCATATCGTAGGTTGGAGATCTTCAAGCCACCGATCGAGATGCCATCTGCCCAGTCTTCAAGTGTAATCCTCATTATGAGCTCTGTGTACACATTGAACAGTACTGGAGAAATAATCTTATACTGTATCTATACATATATATCATATACATCTTATACTGTATATATACTTATATCTCCATGTTCATACTCCTAAAGGTGATTATTTTTTGCCAGCTCTTTACCTAGATTTTTGGAGGGTACAATTAAAGGAGGGCAAACTCCTATGGGAAAAAAGTGTCCTTCGAAATAAATTAAATAATAGTTCAAAAACCTTCCACAATGGTGCTGGTGTCGACCCGTGTTTATATCGACGCCCCCCTGGAATAGGTCGGTATGCGCTATGATGGACTTTTTGCTGTTGTGTCAGATTCGGAATCAACGATTTTTCCGATTACCGGTTTATTCCAGGGGGGCGTGTGTCGACACCAGCGCCATTGTGGAAGGTATTTGAACTATCATTTAATGCATTTCAACGGACACTTTTTCAATACACTGATGACACTCCCTTAATTCTACCCTCCATACCTAGATTATAAAATATCATAATAAACGAACATTGTAGCTAGATATCTACTCGCTCCTATTATTATAAAACTTTTTGGGTTTGGCTTATTATATTTAGAAATAAGTTAAATGGTACAATTGGGTGTGACTGCTTATTTCCTTGTTGGTGTGGCGTGATATTATTTAAAATGGTGGACAACAATAAATAGTACATGTAGATAATGCTGATATATTAAGAAATTATTCCACATACATATGGTTTAACATTTGGTACACAACATACCGCACCATTGTCGTCTCACCATATATTTGCGCAGTTGTCACGCCAAGTTTTGTAAATATGTGGTTATTTTTAACTAAGTTATGTCACCGCGTATTTGTGCCAAGGTTGCGACGATCAGAGGTGGTTGGGTTACGATAACCCGCCTGATAATGTACCGGTTCCTTATCACGACACCCACAATTTTTGTTCAATTATTATATTTCCGCAATTTTGTTTAGGTACTGCCAACTAGAGTAACCGCTAATTGGTTCGTGAGAACTTGACTTGATTTGAAGGTAGCCTGGACATCTTGGCAAAATCATTTTCTAAAATTGGTACGCAACCCGACACTAAGAGTCTATTCTCCGTAATCCTAAGACAAGTGGCGCCATCTGCGACTAATATTATCGGCACAGATCTCACATTCGTCGGTACATCCCCATACACATCGGATTCCCCTTATGAAGTAATAAAAGGGATATCGTAAAATTCTATGCAGTAATTTGTATAATTTCAGGGAGCGCGGTCGGCGCGGCAGTCCTCTTTATGCGACGTTAACCGTACCCATTACTCCGAAAGTGTTATTTATAACAAATTGTGTTGTTTCTATGTTAATCGTTCCTAATCTGTTTATAGGGCTATTTGTGTTTTTTTTCTTATCGACGAGCATTATTGCCAAATTTAAAAGTATAGAGACCTAACTCAACAATAAATTTGGCGAAAAGATTTATAGGTACTAATATTATGCCATCAAAAACAAAAATTGTATAAAAACCAAATCTCGCAACACAGTTCTTCTACCGTAAAACGTTGTGAGATCCATGTAAAACCTAGTCGGTTACTTAATTAAGTCCCTACCTAAGGGACCTTCTGTCTTAAGTTATAACGTAATTAGCTAACCTAACAATATCTTCAAAAATCTTTTATGTTTTAAATTAAATAGGTTGACTTGGCCATCGCATGAAAACACAATGTATCTCACAAGTATATATGGCTCCCTATTATCGGTGTCTTTCGGTCGGAAATCAATACTCAGCACGTAAATACTTATTGTTAGGTATAGTTCACTTAGCACTTTCATTAAAAACTGGCACAACATATTTTTGACAAATACTCTTGAATATGCACTGAAAATACTGAAAGTGCTAAGGGGACAAAGCGAAATTCGAACGACTACTGTAATTACTACTTATATGTAAAATCTGTTCTCATGTAAGTGGCGATTTGTCTTTTATGAGAATAAATATCTTTAAACATAAACATATAGTAATTGTTAGGTATTGCAAACATTACAGAAGTAATGAGATAATTTAATCCTTTTCTAAAAAGACTTCATTAAATACTTATTAAAAAAATATTCGAAAAGGTACCGTATATAATAAAGGCTATTTTATTTACAATTATAGTATATCCGACGTTGTAGGTCAGACGTTGTAGGTGCCTAATTACAATATATATGTTTACAATTCATCGATAGGTAGGTATGTGCCGCATCAAGGCGAACCGATTGCAACCTTCCATTTTTTATTGAATACATCGTTAGTATGTTAATACGGCCGTCTATTCCGGCGCCAGCTCCATTTGGCGACGGTTCATGAATACGCCCACTGCTCTGTAAACATATAAATATTATCTAACCTATATTTCCTAAGTCGTAATGACCATATGGGAGTATCAAACTCTACAGTCACTTCCACCTTTAAAATCATTTTTTCGCTTAAACATTCGTAACCGTCAGTGTAGGCAGCCGACTTATCCGGGACGGGTCTGGTGGCACTTGCAAGCGCAAATCGTTTTGCTAAAATGCAACACAGGGTAAGATGTTTTACCATAACACCGAGCCTACTTATAATTATGTCTTTTTCATTGTTTCAGGTAAGTACCATTTTGGATCTCTGGGCTGATTTAGATTACAAATTCATTTTATATGTCACCTGGGCTTTATCACCACGTTTTATAGTATTTATAGTATTCATGTTCAAATATTGATTGAAAATTTTTCACAGTATTTTACACTTAGTTAATTATTAAAATCCGAAGGTAATATTATATACATGCTTGAAAGAGGACGTAAGAGAGCAGTAGTTGATATTTTTACAGTTTTTGTCCTTAGGTACTCCAAAAATAAAACAAAGTAATATTAAACCAATACTGCTGATAAGATGGTGACAGAAATCCTTTGTTATCACTTGGATGGTTACGAGAGTACTAATTCTGGCATAACAAATAATGTCGGCACATCCCTTTAACACACGCAATGTATTCGGGTAGGTCCGTAAACCTTTTACTTATTTTAGGAAGCATTTAAAAGCTTATCTCCCTTCGCCAAGGGCCCAAAGGGTCAAATCAAACGGAACCCTTCTACTAAAGATTACATCATAACTCATTTCTCTTTGCGAAAACAATTTCGTTACGTCTAATGTTTTCGACCTAATTAAAACGGTGGTTTCCGTTCGCCGGGAGAGATTTCTCTTGAGGATACATAATTCATAAAATGGTGAAATTCGAACATAAATCTTTAGAATGTCATAAGATTTTTCTGATGATTTTTTATAAAGAGAATGAATGATTTTTTATAGGAGAAGAAACGAATGAGATTTCACTAAAGCACTTAATATATAAAACATCAAGATTAAGTTTGCTATGCTTGTACTCAAATGGAGGCAATGTGTACCTACAGCTCATTAGGACGCCAGTCATAACTCATACCTACCTGTGTTTTAAAACATTAGCTCCATACGAAGGGCCGAAGGACCGATGTCCTCCCATTTTCGACAATCATAATGCCATCACATGTATGTTATGACAATCCTCGCGATACCTTTGTCTGCTAATTCACAGTAATCAGTGAATTCGTCTTACATAATAATGAGTTGTAATTCACAATTGTTTGGTAATCAGCCGCGAGCCTAATCCATTGTTTGTTTGTCGACCTTACCGCGGTAGTGTCTGCATATTATATTAATTATTATTTTACTTATTCCTGTGGGCGTTTATTATCGATATCATTGGTATTTCACGCGCGTACGCCTGTCATAATATGTATAAATATTGAAGAGTAGGCCTAGAGCTAGGGATTATTGTTTACACTTTCTTCGAATATTGTTTTAAGAAAACATATTTATTGTACTATTCCATATTACACCGTAAATTCTTTAATGCTAACTACATACTTTCTTTTGTTTTAGTATAAAGTCCGCCTTTTGTCATATCTGTTGTTTGTCTATACAAACTTGTTATTTTCGTTTTGATGCCCTCTTTCTTGTGCTATCATTAATTACCTGGCAGTATTAGTACAGGAACTGTTAAAATATTGTTTCAAACAGCCTCAGAAACTTAACTTCAGCTTCATGGATCGTATTTATCTCATACAATGTACTCACGTAAATAAGCGGCACATATACTATGTTTAAGAGAATACTCTCCGGCTCCTAGACTAGGTTGCGCCTGCGCATCGTAAGCAATCCGCGCATCAGTATGCCGGCGGTGATCCGGGCCCACCTGACCGGCTTGTGTAACCGCCGCCGCCTGGTCGCCTGCCAAAACAAATCGGCCGATACTGCCATGTACTATTGATACCGGGCTATAGGTACCATATTCCCATTTGGCTAACTTAACCATGACTATATTCACGGCTGAAACAAATGAAATTGAACTCTAAATTGAAGGGTTAGGTTAGTTAGTTCTATCATGAGTTTTACTTGTAACTAGTAGTTAATTACTAGTTGCTTTAGTTTATGTGATTTTTATACTGCAATCGGCTACACAATTATTTTACGAGAGAGTATTCTAGCGATAAATCAGTGTCGTGAAATTTATGACGTTTTTTCATATTTATCGCCACCTTGAAAGGGTCAAAAATTTAGCTTCTAAACTCAACATGGAATGATACGCGGCAGTAACGGTTTTTTAAGCATACGTAGAGATGAGGACCGGTTACAATCAACATGATTAATTCAATAGTTTGGTGGCGCGGGCCGGGCGGCGCGACAAATTTTCAAAGATTACTTTTTTTAACCGACTTCAAAAAGGAGGAGGTTCTCAATTCGACCCGTATGTTTTTTTTTTTTTTTTTTTTTTTTTTTTATGTATGTTACCGCATATCTCCGGCGTCTGTCGACCGATTTCGAAATTTTTTTTTAGGTTTGCTAGGGAATTCTTCAAGGTTGGTCCCATTTCCAAAATATTATCAGAAATCTAACCCCTTGGGGGTGAAATGGGGGGTTGAAGGTCACATAATTTCAAAAATATTTTTTGAACGACTTGAAACTTTGTATATATATTTAACATACAAAATAAAAAAACACGTCTTTCAGGAATTTTGAAAGAAAAAATATGTAGGGGGTGAAATGGGGGTCCAATCCGGAATACAGCATATCTCCGGCGTTAGTGAACCGATTTCGAAAAATCTTTTTTTGTTTTATACGGATTGTTAACAAAGATCGAAACCCACCCCCAAAGGGGTGGAAAGGGGGGGTGAGGGGGGGTGATTTTTTTTTTGGCTGTAAATGTTTACTTTTTTAGGGCTGTTATAAGGTGATAATATTTGCAAATTTTCAACGATTATTGACACTAAAAATCGTGAAATAAAATTATTTTTAACAAAAAACAAAAACCGACTTCAAAAACCTAGGTGCACTAAAAAGCTACAAATAACCTTACAATTCATTACATTTGAAGTCGGTGCCAATTCATGTGTGTATTTGCCTTGTCCGACGTTGATTGGCACCTACTCCAAATGTAATGAATTGTAAGGTTATTTGTAGCTTTTTAGTGCACCTAGGTTTTTGAAGTCGGTTTTTGTTTTTTTTTATATATATATTCACCTCCAACTTTAGACCAATAAGATTTTTATTGTTTTATTAGCTACCGATATTTTTATGGTATATAAATATTTAAATACCGGAGATATTTTTTTATAATTAATCACGAGATAACTTTTAGCCTACAACTTGATGGTACCAACATTTATTGTAATTGTATAATAATACGTTTAGTGCTGTTTAATGTAGTATAACCGCAGAGAATCAGCACCAATATATGCTGAGTCCTTACTCAGAGTATTGGTGTCTATAGTTCAATATGTGTAGTTCCGTAGTCAGCTGAAGTTTCAGTGTTAAACTCATACTGATCATATAATATATAATATAGTATTTTATAAATTCTGTATTGGTAGTTCCAAACGGTACCGCATCACCTGATGGTGTGCGCGCTGGTGTGCGCATGGTACCCTGCTCGGCCCGTAAGGGACGCCGACAGATACATACTAATACCGCCATAAAATCAGCATACAATACTCAACAACCACCACCTACCTAGCCATAGCTCAGCGCAGACGGACTTTCACGTATCCTCAGGGTTGCCACGCTAATTTCTTTCTATTCCTATACTTATACTTAAATCAGACCTTACCTAATGTCTTAACAAAGATATTAACTAAAAATAAATTGCCTCCACAGGCGACAAAAGAGCTGGCTCTTTCCTCGTTCAACGAATAAGTCTATCTATTCAACGAGGTAATGCAGCCAGCGTTCTTGCCACCATCCCACGCGAACAAAACCTTTTAAACAAAAAAGGAAAAATTATATAAATACCAATGATATTCAAAAGACTCTCCAGAAGACGCAAACCATTTAAGAACCTTTCTTATTTCTTTACTTTATCTTGTTAGTGGTGGGATATGAAACAGCTATACCTATACTCTATAATCTTATAAGGGACTGAGCTATGAAAATATGTAAGGCACACTGTTATCATACGGTTGTTGCCTATTGTTCCGTCTAAATGGATCCAGCGTTTTATCGTATTTAATTGCACCCTAGTTAAGAGATCAAAGAGGGATAAAGCTATGAAGTTTGAAAATCTTAATTGTGGATCAGTACATATCTTTTAAAAATAAAATTCAGCTGTCCATTATGTTCTGGTGGCAGCCCTGGGTTTCCGTGGATTAGTATTCCCATCGCGGCAGCTCGCCGGCCACACTCTTGGATTAATAAGTTTTATTCGTGTATGGATGCAATAAAATCTGAAAGTGGAGCTCAAAGTCTGCATCCTAATTTTGGGAGCTGCCGGAGAAAGGTCGTAGTTTATGATTTTAGGTTCAGGAAGAAATGGTCTGATTGCCATGCAGTGAGGAGGAGGAAAGCACTCTCAATGGTTGCATCAATGCCACACTCTATTTGCCATTTCGGATGCCGATTTCATTAGATAAAAGTTGGCAATGTCATGTATTTAACAGATAAAACTTGTGACTTCATCGAGTACCTACAATTAAATAATGTGCACATTAGTTTACCTTGCAATTAAGGATTGTTCTAAGTATTATCCAAAAATTCTCAAGAACGAGCTCTATTGGTGAAATCAGAGCCGAAGTTAGTCGAGCGGAGCCGAACAAAGGCTGTACGAATTAGCTGCGCCTGCGCCTCCGAGCCGCCACACCTACAACATCGGCTCCCTAATTACCATAACGCGTTTAATGTGGCCATGATGGTGTCCATTATTAGTTTACGAATTGTGTATTGATAGGGAAAAATACATAAAGGTGACTTAGAACATTGAACACGTAAAATAGGTAGTTTATTTACCAGTTCAGGACCAAATGACTCAAATACACACTCCATGACTCAAATTTTAATTCTTCATGTCTGAACTCAAAATATCAATATATTGCATTACTTCTTTAGGTATGATTTATTGAGCTGTCATGTCAGCATAATAATTAAATAATAATAATGTATTAGGCACTAACTGTAACTCAACCTGTTGTAAGTTAAATTGATAAGTATAACTATTCGAACGTGTAACGAAAACCTTGCATTTTATAACTTTTACTTTAGTTGGTCTTACCAATTGCTTGGCATTGTCAGAATACACTAATCGCAGGTGCAGGCATTTCATTTATTTGGTGAAACAAGAACAGTATAATAGAGACTCAAATAATAACATTACTTATTTGTTTTCTTCGCGAGTTGAATTTATCCTCTCACGCAATAGCGCGCTCCACCAAGGTTGCCCAAAATAACGGCCGCCATTTAAACATTGGAAACGCACCACAATCAGCGGTTATAATTTGTTTTGTATCGAATCGTGCTCTATCGGGCGTCGTTAATAATGGAAAGGTCGTAGGTTCGAGTCTGGTTTGTGAAAGCGGCTGTTATGACTTGCACTCCGCCGAATGTGAACAACACGTGCTTTGTGTTTGCTTATTATGATCGCCCGTCAAATTGATGGCTTGCGGTTGTAGGTACTTGATTCTTAGTTACTCCCAACTACAATTGTTTTATTGTGCATATCATCCGTCAAATTGTTGCGGCCGATGCCATCTAAATTGGACACCGTAGGGAACCAGTTTCTCTATATTAGAAGTTTTAAATTTTAATACCACTCAAGTTTGTTTATGAAAACAGTATACTTTCTTACCTCTGAGTTAGTGAAAAGTGTTTTCTTGTGGATTGCTAAAACTTCTAATTAATGTATTTTAGAAACAGTGGATTTGAATTTATCCAAATATAACTACTAACATTTATGCTACGATGGCTCAGAAACACAAGGGTATTTAACTTAGGATAACTCTCTTTTTGTCGTGTAGGAAGTTAAAATCAGAAATACATCGAACAAGGAACGTTCAAAATGTACTAGACAGCATTTTACCATGATGCAATCTCCTTAAATAGCTCGATTAAAACTAATTGATTGATCCCTCCTGTTGACGTACCGCAGATCACGATTGCTCTCCGCATTAAGACCAATTAGCTAGTGCTCCTTTAATTATCACCTCGTAAATGCATCAACAGTTATTTTTTAACCATGTTTATATGTATGCCGGTTTTTCAACCCGGCTGCGCTCTACATGAGATAATTGTGACACTACCTATTTTGTCAACATAAAGAAGATTAAATACATTATGGACTATTAGGTAGTAGGAGTACTAATGAGTATGTACTAAATCTTACCATTGGTTCCGTACCATTAACTATAAAAAAGGCAAAAAATCACGTTTGATGTATGGGAGCCCAATAAATATTTATTTTATTAAGTTTTTTAGTATTTGTTGTTATAGCGGCTACAAAAATACAGTTTCTGTGTAAATTTCAACTCTAACTATCACGGTTCATGAGATACAGCCTGATGACAGACGGACGGACGGACGGACGGGAAGCGAAGTCTCAGTAATAGGGTTCCCGTTTTACCCTTTGGGTACGAAACCCAAAAAAATTACAAAAATAAATAAACTGTGTTATACCCACGATGAAAAACGGGTTGTTATTATCTATATAAATAATTTGTGTTCGATCCGGCGCGACACGTGTTAATTGATGCATTAACATCATAAACAAACGGATAGTAATGCGTCGCTGCTGATATCCATCGGTAATTGATGGTAATTGGTTATGGCGTTGAAAAACACGCCGTGATTCATTGGGCTGTGACATGCCAATGCACACGCTCCATAAATCTGATGCATACCTGCATATCATCCCATCTGATGGGAGATGGGCAGAGATATAGCTATCTAACTCTCTCCCGTTTTGTTTATTGTAATTTCATATTTTCTTGCTACATATTGTCCTATAATTAATCCAGAATAGCGCTTAAATATAAAAAAAATTGAATACTTACCTACACTTCTTCCACTTATATATTGAGTGATATTTAGACGATGTTCAATTATTGTATATATTAGTTTGTGATTTCAAAATAATCTAATTTTGTTTTTGTAGAGTCAAGATGAAAGCCATATTCAGAGTTTATTCAGTGATGTATGACGTTGTGTTGAAGATACAACGTTATATTTTTCAAGAACTCACACCGTGTATCGCTCGACTCTTGAGTCAGGACAAACACGGCAGGGAACCGGTCCGACGGAGATAAAAATAATAAAGATGAGGTTATTAAATATGCTAACAGTTTTGTTTGTGTCGATTATGTGACGTAGCCCCGCTGGTCTACCGGGTATGGATATATATTTTTTTTTTTTTTGTGTAGGTGGCATAGAGTTCAGATGTCATAGTGAGCGAATTTCAGGTCCGTGGTGGGTGCAGTAGGTATAAAGTAGACTTTAACTATGTTAATGACGGGTCAAACGTCGATAAGAACTGTCCTATGATGTTTTTGGGTTAGACAGTAGCTACTACAAAGGTATCAAAAGACTAGAGAAAGTTTTCCTCTAGACATAGAAGCCTAAAGAATATTGTGGCGTGCAATCAAACAAATTAAAGTTTTATACAGATCTTTATCAGTGCTGAGCAAAATTAAACTCAGTTGAGTTAGCATATAATTTTCCAATTGCCTCCGGTTCTCTCGCTATTGCTACAAGTTAATAGGTTTAGATTATTAAAGTTAGTAATTACTCACTATTGAAGTTCGTAATACTAATAATAGTGTAATTAAAGCTTTTCTTAAGCAATACATATTTCAAATATATTATTACATGATGAGGTATCTCAATTATCTTAATTAGGTATGTGATACCTCGAGCAAGCTTCTTAAAGGCAGATAAAATATTCATATTATGGTCATTAAGTATAAAAAAATATTAACTCTACGGTATCGTTGTCTCTTTAGTTAAATAAGATAAAAACTTCATACTATTTGTTGAGAAAAAACATGAGTATGTTGTTTTAATTAATAGTTGTGGACTCGTTTTATCAGAGCTCCAACCTTCACTTAAACTAAACGTTTCTTGAGCCTACTTGTATGTACTTGTAGGTCATTGCCTTTAGGTGCTTCCTTGCCACGATCAATTGTTATTTAATTTTTAGTTTTATCTAAGTTTATTTGGTTGGATGCGTGTACATTATAATGCCAGTCTCGACATCTAAGGACGTGATATAGACCTCTTATTAGTCTTACGATCCCCGTAACCCCATCATTCCCGTTAACACGATCACAGGAGTGAGTTCTAAGAACGTCACGTGTTGTAAATAATATCCAAACCTCGGCTTGAGGAGACGCGAGTGAACATACAACGTACATATGAGGAGTAGGGTCACCACATATACGAGTTGTAACACCTAACTTTGGAAACGGGTTTAATTATTTTTCAGGAATGATCTCCGCCTATGTGCCTATAGCATCTTATGCCGCTTACCTTTAAGTCATACCTTATTCGGTGTCTTTACAGTATTTGGATAGCGATCATCATTTTATAACTTCTCAAAACGAAAAGCTTCTTAGTTCTCAAATAAATTTCCTGTCAAATACCAAATTCAATAATATGTTGTCGGTACAGCCAGGTTTAACTAGATCGGCAATAGGTAGCACATACTGTTGTGACAAGACAAAGTGTGAGATTATTCAGTTTTGTCTATAACTCGCGTATCAATAATGACACTGAGCGAGTGATTTAGCGCAACATAATCTATGACATTAGTTCTATCTCGGTCTACCTGCTAGTCGCTCAGACATCGAGTAGATAGTGAAATAAATGTACTTCATCCATAGAGTTTAATAATAAATAAAGTAGGTATATTATCTAATTGAAAATTTCCACAAGTTGAACCCCGGTGGGACACGTATATACGACATTACTGTTGTATTGTCCTGTTGGTCCCGGCGAAGTGGTCACAGGAGTCGCGGCGAGCGCGACCTGCTCCGACGACTTTCCAAAAACCAAACTCCACTTGTGTTTATTTTGGTGTTACAAATTAAAACAGCCGCATCTCACACCGACGTGTAATACGTACGCTACATAAAGGGTTAATTTTCTATAAACCGCGCGTCAGCAGCGTTCACCTTCCATGCTAGTAAACCCAAATTAATAGATCTTTTAAATCCGTTTGCACACTTTTGTACGACAAAATAACTTTGTGAATGGTTTGTTTGTCAAATTAGAATTTTATATCAATTTTGAAGTCATAATATCTTCATGATTTAATTTAATTATGTGCATAATTAATTACTAAATGGTAGGTAATGTCATAAAAACAGTATTTTTTTTTATGTTTTGCAATCCAACAACCATAACCACTTGTGGACCGTGCTAATCTTGTTGTAATTATTTATATAAGTTAGTTGTATCATCATTTTATATTGAAATATGTATATTCTTATTTATAAAACAATTTATTGAAGTGATATTTAGAAGTGAATAAAATTCAAATAAAATTTAATAAAGCGTTTTTATGTTATGACTGGAATTTGCATACGTTCTGTACGTAGGTTTATATAAATGAGGTCAGAATGCTAGTTCTACTAGGTACATCATTTTAGGCCATGTTCGACCTTATTCACCAGAAATACAGATCATTTACGTTGACTCAGACGTCAAACTGGGAGTAAGTTTTTTTTTTTCAAATCCCGGAAAACACGAGAACGTAGTAAAAGTTATTTTCAACTCTAAGTGAAAACATTGTTGCTACGGGTTTATAAGAAGGTATCTATAAAACTTTTAAGTTTAAAATTGTTGTTCGCTTATGTAATAACAGCGAGTGACTCCACATGCATTCAAGGTTAATAGATGCTGGGCTTGGATGCATATTGATAATAAAATTATACTGGCACGTGTAACTAAAAGTTTCCAGTAGGTATGAAACTACATTGTATTATTTTTATTCTGGTTATATACCAACTTTTGAAGTAAGTGCTTAGTTAAAATTGATACTTGCTCAAAAATTTATCTTAATCAAATGTCGAAAGTTCGAAATATTACCATCACGCCTGTGTACTCTAATGAGAATGGCAGAACTGCAATGGGAATTAATATTACTTAGATAGTATTACAAGATTACGTTTTTATAATTAGGTCCTTTTTTAATACGAGAAAAAGTCATTTATGAAGCCATTTTTTTAACCTATATTTTCCCACTGCTGGGCAAAGTTCTCCCCCATTTTTCGCCACGCTTCTCTATCTCCTGCCAGATCAGTCCATCTCTCCAGATAACGGTCCAAGTCATCGCACCACCTTTTCCTGGGTCGACCACGGCGGCGGTGTCCATCATCTGGGATCCAGTTGGTGCATAGTTTTGCCCACCGGGTGTCATCCATTCGGCTTAGATGTCCCGCCCATCCCCACTTCAGCAGAGCGGACTTTTCCCCTACATCCGCAATGCGAGTCATCGAGCGAAGTAAAGTGTTTCTCACACGGTCAATCCGTTTGAAACCCAAAATACTGCGCTCCATGGCTCGCTGACAGATCTTGAGCTTGGACTTTTGAGACTCGGTTAGTGACCATGTCTGAGCGCCGTAAGTAAGTACGGGCAGGATGCACATGTCGATGAGTCTGCGTTTAAGTGACAAAGGAAGGTAGCCCTTCATTAGCCCCTTCATAGACCAATAGCTCTTCCAGGCGTTATGGATGCGGCGATCGATTTTTTTTTCTTGCCTGTTTTCGAAGGAAACTAGCTGGCCCAAGTACACATACTCATCCACATATTGACCTCAACTTTGCGTTTGTCACTGAATGTCACTTATGAAGTCATTACTAACCAAATTACTCAATTTATATTAGAGATTTAGTTTCATGCTCCGCAAAATATCATTATGCTTGATCTTTTATGGGGTAATCAGAGATGGAATACAAATGGTTTTTATTTAAACGTTCGCTTGCGATTCGAGCACTCCCACCGTCCGGGCGCAAGACGTATCGGTGTAACAGCCAGCCACCACCTAACGAGACACCCGTATTTCCAAGTTGTTGACGTTAATTACTTGATTTATTTATACTTGCCCCGCCATTATTGGGTGCCACGAGAAGCCCCTTTGAAATGCAAGCTTTTTATCTCGGTTGATCGCGGCTGATGAAAATAGATGCCGTTAGGTATTATTTAGTGGGTCTAGGAATAGATGGAGGTCAAACATGTGGATCCTTTGAAGAGTTACCTACTGGCTAATCGTTGTACCGTCGTAAGATCGTTCTTTGCCTTCACGGAAAAACAATCTCGTAAAATATCTTTATTTATTTCGGCATGTTTTATTTGGTTTACTGGCATTATTTTGTATTGGTATAAAACAAATACAAATAAATAAAATTGAACTATCTGTTGGTAACGTAAAAAAACCAGCTTTTTACTAAATGCATAATATGAAAGTATATTTTTGTCTGTCTGTACGTTTGATGTGGGTAATCTCCGGAACAGCTTGACCGATTTTGATTTCTTTATTTACCTAAATTACAGACAGTATTAACAATATACAGAGTAAACCGCACAAAATACTGGCATTATACGACAACTTTACAAAACATGTGGTAAATGGAACTTGATTGGATAGTGGAGCGAACTAAACGTGAGTGTCATCGCAGATTTTTTTTGTGTTGACACCTGTTCTTCGTTATACCGTTCCGACCTCAAGGATCATTACGCATGTATACCCTAATAGGGTTGGCAAGGACATAATACTTTATATTCACAATAGCACTTGTTCGCCAAGCATTTAAGCGCGAGTTCGCCATGCATCTCTATACGTTGCATAGAAGGAGAACGCCCTGAACATACTGGGGCGAGCAAAATCACTTGACTTTTTAAAAAATATACTCCTTGTACTTGTACATCAAGATTGTATTTCTATGGCAAAAGCACAATTATAATTAGCCCCCGATATCGATGAGATTTCGTTGACAAATTTGCTTTCACTGCGGCTCATCGCCTGCAACTTTACAAGGCGCAAGTCCGTCCGCACATGGAATACTGCTCTCACCTTTGGGCCGGTGCACCACAGTACCAACTTCTTCCTTTTGACCGCCTGCAACGAAGGGCAGTTCGAATTGTCGATGACAAAAAGCTTACCGATCGGCTAGACCCTCTGGCGTTGCGTAGAGATGTAGGCTCCCTCTGCATGGAGAGTGTTCCGAGGAATTGTTCGGTATTATACCTGCCGCTGAATTCCACCATCGCACGGCTCGCCACAGACTGCATTACCATCCTCACCATCTGGATGAATGGCGTTCCAGTACAGTGCGATTTACCAGGAATTTTCTCCCTCGCACCACCAAATTGTGGAATGAACTTCCTGCAGCGGTGTTCCCGGACCGATGCGACAAAGGTATCTTCAAGAAACGAGCATACTCATTCCTTAAAGGCCGGCAACGTACTTGCGATGCCCCTGGTGTTGCAGGTGTCCATGGGCGGCGTTGATCACTTACCATCAGGTGAAACGTCTGCTCGTTTGTCTCACTATCTCATAAAAAAAAAAAGTCGGTTTTGGTGTTGGTAAAACAATGGTAGCGTGCGTTTTGACGTGCCTATTTGCACAGGGCCTTAATAACGATACACCGCGCTCGGAGTCGGAATCTGAGCTCGGAGTTATATCCTGACTAAATAATTAAAACAAACATTATTTACCAAAATTATTACAAAACATGTTATAGTTAGAAATTGACGTAGGTAAAAAAAAGTGATCCAATCAATATCAGGTCAGTTTTGAGATATCGTAATCAGTTTTGATAGTGTATCACATGTGGGACATGTGTGATGGTAAGGTGGTAAAAATGCTATTCCCTTTTATTTTTCGATGAGATTTTTTTGTTGATTGGGAAGACCTCCTTTAACATTGGCGCGTAAACGATCGCGCGGTAATTTTTTTGCCCAAATGAATTTGACAACGCATGTGAATTTGACGCGTGGGGTCGTGGTTTTTACCACAGATATTCATATTGACAAAGAGTTATTTTTTGTATTGGCAAATATTTTGGCGCGCGAGTGTGCGGGAGGTTTTAGCAACCGTTTGGTACATTTAACTCATTATTGTCAAGTTTATGGATTGAATCCTTTTTGCTTAACTACGTACAATTACAAGACTGCAACCCAACTGTGAGTTACTCCGCTACTTCGTTCTACACTCTCACAACTCTAGTGGCGCCCATCTAAGGGACAATCTATGCTACCTACTAAAATAGGAATAGTAATTAATATTTCAACAAGCGCAATCTACGATCTTATTGGAACGAACAACGCCTTGTTTACGTTGCGTGCTCCGTGCTGGTAATTATGACAACCGCTATGTTAATCAACCCATCAGCCTTGGGGGCTCCGCGGAGTGCCTTTACCGCTGTTTACTTGAAATGTTTCTATTAGGTTCGATGTTGTTTTCATTTTAATTATAGCGCTTGGAATGAAAACTGCACAAAGTGATTGCACTTTTAATTTTTTTTTTGTCTAGGCTTGTCACAATTATGATTATTTGTAGATGGAAAATAAGCGAGGCGAATCTGTGTGAATTACATCATAGCTCAGCTTAGAAGAACTCTAGGAAAGGACTGATTTGTGATTAGCTCTTTATTAATTACATTATAATAGTACAATTAGATTATAATAGGCATTGTGCTGTATAGTTACAAGAGGTAGTTGTGGATATTTTTTTTGAAGTATAAATAGGCTTATATGGAATATAAGGTTTAAAGAAGTGATGGTTCAAATAACAGGATATTGCATGTTTACAAAGATCGGCTCGCCACCTACCGCGTATACAGTTTTCACTTCCTCTATTTAGATTCGACGATGTATGTATGCATGTTTGCGTTCACTAGTATCCTCTTCAAAAAGCTTCTGAGTAAGATCTTCATTAAAACTGCGGATCTCTTAATGATGAACTCTTTCTAACCCCGAGTTATTTATATGCTATTGTTCTATGCATTTAAGAGCACTTATATTATCCATTCTATTGTCTCGAGCTTAGCAACAAGCTATCATTGTGTGTCGCTTTTTAAACGCCAATAAAAAATTCAATTGCACGTTCCCATTTAAAAACAAAGGCGCTCCGACATGGTTGTTACAACATTTGTACTTCTAAGCATTGCCTCGACTGTGGGCACACATGTACACACAATGTGTGTCTGTGTTGCAACATTGCCTATGTCTATAGTGCGCTATGTGCGCGAGTGTGTGGTTCAACTCGTGTACATACCAGATGTGTGCGTGTGTGCGTCGGTGCAATGCTCAGCTGTTTGTTGGAGTATCGGTAGGCCTCGGTTCGGGGTCGATGACCTAGCCATAGATTATAGACGAGGTAGATAGCTAGTAGGTGATAGATAAAGGTGGAGAGCGATGCAGTAACTCCACGCATAAGCAGGTAGGTGGTAGCGTTGAGAAACGATGCCATAATTTTAATTTCACATTATGATAGAACCAAAGAGTAGGTATTCATTTGATTATTGTTTCGTTTTGATTGCATAAATACAGCTCCACCACAAGCCACTCGTCATGAGCGTCTTTGTATTTTTTTACGACAAATAGATTTGGGGTGATCGATTGGAGTTACCCTACAATTTTCCATACAAGTATAGCTTGGTGACTGGTAGAGCCAATCGAAATGTTTCGTACACAAAATTGAGAGAGTCAACTTTCAAAGGAAAATAAGCCCCAGGGCGTTTTCTAATGTGTTATAAGAACTTTCTATCTGTATGGGCTGTCTCATGTTGCATACTCTATGCGGCGTAGCAACAGCGCCGGTAGCTGGATAGAGGCGCTTGCGCAACCCGGGCCGATTCCGCTCAAGGCCCGCTTCAACGTAAACAACTCATTGTTTATTACTGCTATCCACCTCCAAATGTTGCGTATTCAACTCTTTTTGTGCACTATTGGGCATAACCATGTATGGCGCCGGAGGTTTAAAATAGCCATTTAAGCAATGCCTTTCAAATTTCCTGAATCTTAGCAATTCCCCAAATTTTATTAAAATAGTCATCAGCGCATAGGTACATCAGTGTTTCGGATGTGGGAAATTGAAGAATAAGTTGCTCAAAGCCGCCTTTATAAACCACAGGAATATTGGCCTCATGGAAATGTGTTGGGTTTTTCAGAGAGACCTCTCATAATTTCATCTCTCTGTATCATATCTCGTGCTGAGGTGGTTTTCAATTCTACTAATATTATAAATATGAAAGTGTGTGAGGATGGACGGATGGATGGATGTTTGTTAGTCTTTGAAGCAAAAACTACTGAACGGATTTTGATTAAACTTTACAGTATTATTGTTTATACATCAGAATGACATATAGGCTATAATTTATAATGATATGGAATAATCAAAGTGTACGCGGATGCTAGTCTTTCATATGTCTTAAGTAGCGAAGCCTTAATACAATTCCAAGGAATTTCTAATTCGTTTTTTCAAACTGAAAATTCGACCCATTATTCAAAGATAATGAATTCCATAATAGGTCCATTCCACCTAAGGACCATTTAAAACGTGGCGGTGCTGTTGCAGTAGTCGCTCTATGTCGCACTTTTCGTCTCGTTATATTTATACATCATGGCGTCACATCTTTACGAGTTGCTATTTATTGAATTATACCATTTGATCTGTATACTAATTTCAAGAATAAATCCATTAAAGTCAAAATTATTGCAACGAGTCCCCGCTTCCTTCCGCCGGGCCATCACAGAGCGATACCAATAACAGATAATATGCAATAATATCAATAAAACACACCCTTTTATGACTCTACAATACCGAGTCCGCATTAACCGCGGTTTTATAACCAATAACGTCCCGTTATCGTGCGCCCCGATTGTTGTTTACAATTGGCGGCAGTTGCGACGCGACATTTTTCGATTTTAAACTTTGGAAAAAGATTTTTATTCGAGTTTGATGTCTTTGCTGTTGTTATCACATAATCTTAATATTAGAGACGGGAATCTGTAGTCTGCCTCTAATTGGTTTTTATATTGCCGTATTGCGTAAGAAAACCATTTCTTTATATTGTAGATACATATAAATAAATTAATATAAATTAAATAAATGAAATATAAGAAAAAAAAATATGTAAAATTGACAATTTGTAAGTGCCCCCATGGGCCTATACAGAATAAATAAATGATTTGATTTGACCAGGGCAAATTTCGAACAGGCCATTTCCGAATTTTGCCACTAGCAGGATTCAAATCCGCAACCCGGTTCAGAGATTCCAGCGGCCTACGCTTAAACTACTCGACCAATCCGTCGTTAAACGTTAGGTTAGGTTAGTTTAAATTTATTAGTTTAAACTTCAATTTAAATTGGAGGTTTATATTTGATAGTCACAATCTGAATTCATTTGATTTTGAGTTATACCAATGTTAGGCATCAATCATCAATGTGTTTGTAGATCTAGGCTTACAGGAGGTATAGTTTACCTAGCTAGATAATTCAATATTGATTTTATGTCCATAATAGTAAAGTCCATATTTCGTTGCAAGGATTTTGTATATATTTATGTAGGTCATAGTTCATCGGCCCGGGTCGCATGGAGGTTAGCGGTTTTCCTATACAAGTACCTAACTTTGAAAACTAATTAACTAGTATTGATTAGGTTTCTTCGCAGTTTCTATGATTGCTAACGTCTCAAAGCGAGATTAATTAAGTTTCTTAATCAATTAGTTTTCTTAGGCAGCCTCGGAAGGAACCTTGAGAAACGTACACTTAGCCAACAGAACAATTCTGTTGGCTAAGTGTACGGTTTAGATCAAGGGCTCTTCGAAGGTCTAGCTAAGGTTAGGGACCATTGTCTGTACTTGATACTGGCCTATTTAAGTAACAGTGGTATGCAGTGGGGTTACGAACACCCAAAGGGAAAGGGAAAAGGATACCAAAAGAAACTGTGTCATTATTGACAGCGCGATCAAATTTTGACGCTTGGTTGCGCGAGTTTCATCACAAGAATTCAATCTTTATGTTTAACGACACAATATTCGTTGTGGTATTGTAACAAAAAAGTGTTTTTATTCTTGTGCTCGGGAGTTTACCGTAACGTTTTCGGGTCTCTAGTCACTAAAAGTTAACAACTACTACCACAGTTGTCAAAGTTGTAACCTGACCGCGTTCCTAACGTACTGCAGCTCAAATATTGATTTTAATGAAACTATTACATATTAATTAGCCCAGTTATCGACGCATAATAATAAAATATAAGAAATATTTGTAGTATCGCGCGACCCCGGGGTGGCTGCGCGGGCGCAGGTCGCCGGTATCGCGCGCAAGTCGCGACGACTGGCGACTTCTCACCTCTGAACCACGATACAGCGCCATTTATTACCGCGTTTTTAATGTTCAATAATATTGTTATTTCTCATAAATTTATGTGTCAATATTTTTTCTATGGTTCTTGATCAAATATTTAAAAAGAAATATCCTCAGATAACACATACTCTTCGTGGAGCTCTACCATCAGTGTTTTCGCTACTTAATAGAGTCAGCATTAAATATTTTTACAAAAAAAATATCGGGTAGGTTATACATAATTATACAATAGGTTTACAATCGATAGCGACGAGTGAGCGAAAGCCTCCAGACAAACCCATAGTAGAGCTACTGCTTATACTATTTCTCTGCACAAATTTCACCTTGCAGAGCATTTGGTATATTAATTTAATAAATTAAAGTTTCACCAGAAAATATAAATACATTCCTAACCTAAACTATTATGGATAATTATTCATCAAAACTCAACAAAATGTGGCATAACGTTAAATTTGTCGGTTGGAATATCGTGACAAAAGCCTTTTTATGTCAATCCGTAGCCACAAATCATGGCGGGTAACGTTTTAATTCCACCTTCGTGGGGACCCCGCGGAATGCAAATCAGACAGCTTTGTTTTTTGAGGTCGATAGTGTAAGGCCCTGCGCCCACGAGCGCGTCTAAACGCACGCGAACAATTTGCCAACACCAAAACAAACTATATTCATACATGAAGCTTATTTTTCCACGACATGTCATCGATGACCCGAACGAACTTTGATGCGAGGTCGTGTGGCTTTCTCCACAGAAATTCAGTCTTTATGCATCTTCACGCAGAGTAAATTTTCAAATAAAGTCAAATAAATACGCTCATGTCAGTGGTTGCAGGCCACAATCGTTGCTGGTTTTTGATAAAGAGAATTATGGCCAAGGTTTTGTTTGTGACTTTAACCTATTGTTAAAAATATCCAATACTATTACATTATCATTGATTGTATTGTTCTAGATGTTATACATTAACAACAATAATATACTTTACATAAAATAAACTTTAACTCCGCCTTCTTTTTCATCCTTGTCACCTATTTAGCAGTGGTAGCCTCGCGGGCAAGAACACCCACCTTGAACGTAAGGGGTGCAAGTTCAAATCCCAGGCCCGCACCTCTGAGATAATTTTCATGTGCGAATGTCATTTTCAACAATGATTACCACTAGCTGAACGGTGAAGGTAAACATCGTGAGGAAACCTGCACGTCTATAGCTTTCTATAGCGTGTGAAGTTCACCAACCCGCACTGGGCCAGCGTGGTGGACTATGGCCCAAATCTCCCTCGTATTGAAGGGGAATGTGCCCGGTATAATGGCAATAGGCTCGCCCCCTATTACATTGGGACCAAAATACATCGGCGAAGTGTGGACGCACTGCAGTGCACCTCTGCCTACCCCTTCGGGGAATACAGGCGTGATGATGTATTTTTTTTGATGTCACCTATTTGATATTTATTGTTTATTTATTGAATTAGTTATTGCTATTAATTACTTGACAGAGGCAAAATACCAGCTTACGGCGGGTCCAGCCATTCATCTTAAGAATAAATTTCAGTCTTCAATCGAATCACATTGAAATCTATCAACAATATATCTACAGTGTGAAGCCGGGACGGGCCACACGTTAGTGAGCACACCTAAGTAAATATACTAGATACCCAAACTCGGCAGCGCGCGCGGTACCATCTAGGTTAATCGATTCCAAACGCTGCTATCCATCGCAGTCGATTTTCAACGCCGTCAGGTCACTTTTACGGCCTCAGAAACGTCAACTGATTGGTAATTTACCATCTGCCAACGTTTAAACAACCCACCAAAATCTTAACACACCTTATGTGGTCGTGATACAGTCGGGAATCGTGTATCTTGTTATACCAGCGTGTCGTTGTCAGTCAGCCCTAGGGAAATGAGTCTGAATATAAAAAGATAAAGGTATGAGATAAAAAGGTGAAAGTTAGGGGTGGGGCGCATGATTTGTGTGATAAGCGGTCGTAGTAACGTATACCATGATATGAGCGTGTATAAATAGCAATATATAAATATGTTTATATGTATAATTATGTGTGGGTGTATTGCGCTAGTTTTTTTTAGTTACGAGGTGAGAACTACGCTATGTGGTGTCGTTAATTTAGAGTGTTATTGAGATAAAGCCGTGTACATGTTTGAACTTCTTCCTGAGATGTTTTTTTCTACAATTTAACGCAATTGTTCAAAATGTTACGTTCAAAAATGTTTCAAATATGAATTGTAAAATATTCCATTTTACAAGCTTTATTTAAATACAGATTAAAAATCTGTATTTTTTTGATGTTTATTGATATATTCTAAGCAATGTTTTGTTATTTCTATTTATAGAGAAAAAAAATAAAATTATCATCACTGATTTAAATATAAATGACTTATAAACGTATAAATTACCTAATTTAAAAACAGCGCGAGTGTGTAGTGGGTCTATTAACATACGTAATATGTACCGGTCTCTTCGTTAAATGCAACACGAGATTAACTTCCATGTTATATGTCTTAGCTTCCGTGATATATGGATACATACAATACCATTAAAAAGCTATGAAATCTCTTAATTTTGTTAACATGCATTTATATTACGAATGTAATAAATAATAGGAAAACAGGTTAATCCTATGAACAGTTTATTTTTTAGGGTTCCGTACCCAAAGGGTAAAACGGGAACCCTATTACTGAGACTTCGCTTTCCGTCCGTCCGTCCGTCCGTCTGTCACCAGACTGGCATACTAAAATACAGAATAAAATAAATATTTAAGGGGGCTCCCATGTGATTTTTTTGCCGTTTTTATAGATAATGGTACGGAACCCTTCGTGCGCGAGTCCGACTCGCACTTGGCCGGTTTTTTTTGTATTTAAATTACTGCTTGTTTCTTAATGGTTATCTACATAAATGATTTAACATGATGCCTAGATATGGAGCATTATATACATATTATCATGGTATCAAGTTAAAGCATCACCTAATGTTATCAAGAAGGAGCATCTGTAATTTAAATTTGCAGAGAAAAATTTAAATTAATAAGTTTGTATATTAAAAAACCGGCCAAGTGCGAGTGAGACTTGCGCACGAAGGGTTCCGTACCATTATCTGTAAAAACGGCAAAAAATAACGTTTCTTGTATGGGAGGCCCCTTAAATATTTATTTTATTCCGTTTTTTAGTATTTGTTGTTATAGCGGCAACAGAAATACATCATCTGTGAAAATTTAAACTCTCTAACTATCACGGTTCATGAGATACAGCCTGGTAACAGACGGACGGACGGACGGACGGACAGCGAAGTCTCAGTAATAGGGTTCCCGTTTTACCCTTTGGGTACGGAACCCTAATACCTTTTATTTTATAGTAAAATATATGGCACGTTTCCCAGAACAATAATGCCAGTAAATGGAAATACAACGACGTAAAATATGAACGGTAGGGTTACAGGTATCCGTCCTACACCGCGCCTAACATACGCGCGACGTCTTCACCAGAGTAACGTCTTTGTACGAAAATTTACGATATCCCATCATCTGAATTAGACCAGTATATTCTGGCCTCCCTCAAACGCTGTACGCAGAACATTTTGTATTATATTTAAGTCAGTGCGGGGTGCTTCCGCGTACCGAATGTGTTTATTTATAATGTTCGTAGCCGAATTGGGCCGAGGCTGGTAGGTAGTGTGTTTTGACATTCTGCCAGATAGTGCATTTTATATTTTCGCTTGCCATGTGGACTCTTCATGTAAGTGGGTGATAGTAAAACTGGATGGTATAATATATTTTATGTTGATCTCTTTTGTTAATTTAGTGGGTGTAAACGCTTGTTTTGATGTTTAAGAGGTTTTGCCAATTTTTATTCCAAAGAATTAATAAAATTAGCATTAATATAGTCAGTATTCAGTGGTCTAGAGCTATCGCATGATAACTACATTCAGTTACTGATTACTATACATATTATAATACACTGAGACAAAAGAATTGCTAACTTATTGTCATCGATCGATCTTTGTTGAACTAAAATTAAGACTAATTATAATCTTATAGCTCTGAAAATAATGCATTACTACTGATATATCAGAGAATAACGGTAAAACACTTAATTAAGACTAGTTTAATTTTGTGATGAAAATATAAAATATTTTAGTGTTAAAAAAAACGAATTGTCAAATTTGTTCAAAGAGTTTAAGGAGCTTACATTAGTTTGTACTTATGTATAAAATTACAGAAAGGAGATTATTAGCAGGAATAAGCCATCCTGACGACATAGATTTCAGTGATGATACCAAATGCTGGACTCCCCTAGTTTCTAAATACAGATAGTAAAAATGTGACTGCACAATATTGATTCAGTATTGTGTAAAGTCAACCAATTAACATCCAATATTTGGTGTGTATTATATCACAAACACGCCAACGTTGGCGGCGGTAATCACTAAAACGATTACAAGGTTGGCCCTGTTTGTGCTTTTGGACAAATAATATTTATGTACATAATATACATTTGTTAATGTTCAGCATGGCAGGATTAGGAACCACCATACAATAATGTTTTAAGTGACAGAAAGGTCATTTGAAGAGGTCGACAGTATTTCTACATTGAAATTAAACTTGCAAAATACTGCCATTTTACATATATTTTTTTTTACGCCAATCGTTAATATATTTTACTCGTTTTTAGCGCTTCATCTTTTCAAAAGAATTCAAAAGTAAGATTACTTTGAGTATGCAGAATGATTTTTTTTTAGTGAAAAGCACATCTTCTAACAGCTATAATGTATAAATAAATTTTTTTACTATTTTTATATGGGTTAGTTTGGTAGGTTTTCTAACTGCCCATATGTTCCACGTCTCATAAATACAAAAATCTAATATTCCCAGGGTTTACTCATAAATAGGGCAAAATACGTTTTTTTCCCTAAAGGCCAAATGTTTTGACAATTTACGACTTAAACTTACGGCCAAACTTTACCGCATGCACTTGACCACTTCTGTCATTTGTAAAATACGTTAATTTCGTTGTCTCTTGTGTCGAACCACCCACGTTGCAAAGGAGGGTTAATGCTGAACAGCGGAATAACAATAACAGAGTGTTCGAAGGTGAGCTTCATACCCCGAGACTTATCTGTGTTACGGCCACGAATGGCAATAAATTGTGTAAGTTTATCGATTGTAGCGAACAAGTGGTTTAGTTAACTCGCAACTGGTTTACTTTGTTATGCATCTAATATCATAATTCAGGTTATAAATAATAAATAACTAAGCTCGTTCGGTGTGGGTTGCTTGCCCTTCGTAATCTTGTTTAACATCGCCAGTTAGATTCCGTCATTTATTCGAGAGTTATATTCAAATTGATTTAAATGTACGGCTTATAATATGAAATGATTATTAAGTAAAATATGTAATTGGGAACTTAGTAAGTTATTCATGTGACTACAGATAATGGTTCAAGTATTGTATGCGCGGTTCGCTGTAATGGATGCTTGCGGCATTATCGCATTTAAATCCTCTAATTGTCGCCGCCGGCAATTACGAGCCAGACCCCGCGCACACATCATCAACGCGTCGCCGCAGTCCGCGGCACGTGTTGATTGATCCTCCCGACACGATTACCGCCCTCCTCGACCCGGGCGTCGAGAAGGCTACCAACACACCTACACGAGCCTCTAACAGACACCGATATCGCCGGCGAGGTCGAGGAACCCCCTCTTCCGCTCGTAGGTGCATCTTTGCACCTAGAAGCGCAGTCACTTCTTGTCCCCTCACGGCACTGCCCAAGTAGAGGTCATGCCCTCTGTGGTGCCCTGGAGCTAGTTGCCACCCTCTTTCTGCCCTTAAGGCCTTGGTTGGAGTGCACTCTTCGCTCGCCACTCCTCCGGTAAAGCCGTAAAGGCAACCTCACGGCCAACAGCGTAAGTCCGTTAAAATAAAAAGCGTACGGCATCGGTTCCCGTCGGCGGCTTATTTTAGAAATTACCTTTTCAGAATTCTCCCTTGTCAGAGAGTAACCAGGATCGACTCCAGTGCATTTTATGGTGGCCCATAGATCGTTGGCTAGTTAGTTACTACTGTACCTAATATAAATAATAGCATGTTGATAAATTTGCAAGCATTTTTAGGCCTACTCACAAGTAAACAATCTTCAACCCTCTCAACTGCGACATACGTTGTGTTTAGATTTCAAGTAATGTCACTTTTATAACTATTGTGTACGCCGATAATAAAATGCACTATGCGGAAACAGAACCACCCATTGATATAAAATAATATTATTTTTATTTTTATGTAATTTGGCAGAGAGTCAAGTGACCGCGAATATTCGCAACACGCGGCGGCTGCGAGCATAACAACGTTGATAGAGTTTGCGTATTAAAGATTATTTCCTCAATACTTTCATGAACTGTTTATTGTTCAAAATGTGGCAGAAACACGCAGTATGTGATAGAATGAGGTCACAACATCACCGTTTATGACGCAGGCACTCTAAAAAAAATTTACATTAAATCAACCCTCATATTATTTTCTTTATAGTTAAGATAACATAATACCTGAAACTATAAAAGAAATCGTATAGGTAACGAGAATTATCTAGTAGCCGCACCAAATTATAAGGGTTGACACAGATTTTTTATTCCGTGTATATTGTTAATCTTTGTTAGGCAACAGCGAAACCAAACCGACCTCGTGCAAAGCAAACAGATTTCAGTTAGCCATATTGTGTAACTTTTATGTTTGCATACGAGTGAGTGCCACATCTTATAAGTTTAGTCCGCACTGGATAAATAAACTCAAAATAATAAGAAGTAATTTATTCAAATTGTATCTAAAATTTTTGTTCAAATAATTAGTCTGATGACCTATTTTTTTTTATTTCAATTTATCGACATAAGATCTAGAATAACATTAATCAGTACAAAATAGTTATAAAACACCACTGTGAATGGATTTTAACTATTTATATATAACCTTCCAGTCTTTTTCCAGCTTTAATTAAAATTTTACGCATGGGTTATTCTGTGCTCCAAAAATGGACCCTAAAGACATTGTACACGTAATTACCGACAAAGTGCGTTTATTCAATAAAAGTATTGCGTATTACAGTTTTAAGTAGATACTTAAATTCTCCACACCATGAACCAAAAAACCGGCCAAGTGCGAGTCGGACTCGCACACAAAGGGTTCCTTACCATTATCTATAAAAACGGCAAAAAATCACGTTTGTTGTATGGGAGCCCACTTAAATATTTATTTTATTCTGTATTGTAGTATTTGTTGTTAGAGCAGCAACAGAAATACATCATCTGTGAAAATTTCAACTCTCTAGCTATCACGGTTCATGTGATACAGTCTGGTGACAGACGGACGGACGGACAGCGAAGTCTCAGTAATAGGGTTCCCGTTTTGCCTTTTGGGTACGGAACCCTAAAAACTATCACTAATTATGCATTGGTCTCGTTATGGTGCCCTCCCATTAGCCGGCCAATATATATAGCCGGTGGCATAATTTTAACATATTTCTATGATCTTTATGATACCCGCGACTTTTATAGCGCTCTTAAGAAAACTTTGGGTGGGTTGTGGCCATTTACAAATAAGAAAAGTGCTTAAAATAAAGAAATACCCGCTTAATTTTACATAGTAGTATGCGAAACAATTATTTAATTATTTTAATTAATTATTATTATGCACGACTCTTTTTGTTAGTTTTATTCACAGAAATTTACCTAACTGCTTAAAACATACAAATAATTACTCAGCAACATTTGAATAGATAAAATTAGATTAAAAAGCAAGTATTAGGGGAATTAGCATCAGAAAGAGCTCCAGTTAATTAGTATGGTTTAACGTCGAGTTACTAATTACTTAAGAGAAAAATAAATGAAATTAAATATAAAGAAAAGTTCTTGTTACATTTTGCTGCTGATTTTGTTGACACAAAAATAAACTAAGTTTATTTCCGTCCTTCTTTACTTCATAGTGTGCGACCAAGACGGTAGCAATTTTAGTGCTCAAGTGCATGAAAATTGGGGTGTTACGAAGTATTTTATCAAGCTTTTTGGGTCCATTCGTACGTCAGACGTTACAATAATGCCGAGCCACGAACTTTCAGTTTAATATCATCACCGCAAATTATTTATGTTTCCTTTTAAAATATCCGACCCACTTCCGTTACAGTTTTATAATTATTTCTCACGGCTACCGTGCGTATTTCACTATGCTTTCGGTCGAGTATAATTAATATGTATTAATTAAATATTTGTAACATATTCCCATTTTTCATTAATGATTTTGTTTAAGTGCTTTAGACTTTTATATCCAAACTTATCTTACGTTAATTACTTGTAAATTTTTAATTATTTTAACCTTCATTGAAGTCAATTATATTGTACAAAAACTTCATTCGAAACAAGTAAAAGTAGAAAAATATCGTCTTCCTCATACGTTGCGCTCTTAGTTTAGTGATATTTAGTTTGGTATCAAGAGAATTGATACCATTTTTTTAAATAATAAACGAAAACTGTCATAAAATTAAATCGTATTGCATTACAAGCTTTATATTAACTTGCAATGTATGTCCGGGTGGAATCTTGCAACTGAATTTTAAATCAGCTATCTTTAACGGATTGAGCTGAAATTTGGTATTCACGCTTATTTTGGATGACAATCCATGCTTAGCTATGTGACGTCATTCTAATTCCAATATGGCGGATCATCCAAGATGGCGGAATAGTTATTTTTTCTGCACTATCACAGTATGGGTATCAAATGAAAAGGCTTGCTGAGGAGAACACTAAATAAGGGCAATTGAATAAAAGTTTGTTTTTAAAAAGTTTTTTTACTATTAATTTATTTTAATATATCCCTGGCTCCACAGAAATAGGCTTATGCCTAGTTCGGATCTGCAGCACACTCTAATATATATCAATTCATATAATAGGCGTCGTATAACAAACAAGTGAGCAAGGAATAATATATTTAATATTTACGCATACGAGAGCCTATATTAAGGAGTAGTTCTACCATTAACTTACTAAGAGTGTCTATCGTCTGTGTGATGTTTTAAGGGTTTAGTTTAGTTGTTCTAATAAATGTGTACGTGCATGTGTAGCGCGTAGTGAGAGTAAACAGGAGTAAAGCAAATGGTAGAGCTACCGAACATTAAAACCCTTTGAAACTTGCTTTAGTTAGTTTGTATAAATATACTGCGACGTTTTGGTGTGTGAATGTGTTATCTGGAAGAGAACCACGCAGGATTAATGCTGGTTATCATGACTATTTACACATCCTACAACATTTTGACTTTACACACTTCGTGTATTAAATCTAATGAGGACTATCGGGTTAAGTAAACAAATTGCGTGTGCGCTTAGAAGTATTTTTAAAATTATAGCCCAGGATCGAGATGTGTGCAAAAGTAAAGGGGAGGCTTTCGCACAGGACTGGGACATAGAAAGGCTATGAAAAAATAATATTTGCTAATATTAGCAAACCACTGTGGCGATAAGCATAAATCGTTTTCTATCGGATATATATATTTATTAATTCGCAGTTTCAGCATAACGCGGTCCCGATCAAGTGTTATTTCGACTCCTGCGCATGTTCAGTGTGGCAACGTAACCGATGTTTATAACGCTATAAATTGCACGTTGCGCCTGAGAGCCCTTTTAGTTGGCAATTAATGTACTTACGGTGTATTTATTACATAAATTACCATATTTGTTGTATATAAAGTAATCAACATGCAAATGCCATCTGTATTTCTTATATAAAAAGTAAATTCGCAACGTACACAAAAAATCTCCAGTAGTATCAGACCAGGGGCCCGACATCATCCATTGCACGGCTTCATTGGTCTGGGAGACGGTCGGGGTTGTACCAAGCCGTCTCTTCGCAGCGCCGGAGACCCAACCATTGTTGAGTTATCCGCTGGTGCGTCGTGGTGCATGCGAAAGCGATCCCGTGGCGCCCCGATATAAGCGGAAGATGGTACACCGTCGGTTTTTAGTGGGTATACGGCCTTCTGCCGGGACTCCCACATAACCCTGTTACTTCCCCCGAGGTGGCAGGGTATTCGTTTGTTAAACATCAATCTCTATTAGAGATATGTCAAAAAAGGTAAAAATACGACCAATTTGACGTTTTGTTTCGACATCTCGAATAGGGATGTCAATCTCACGAAAATCGACCTGCAGTGTAACAGTGCGTCAACTCCTCCTTTTTTACGAAATAAATGAAATAATGTTTTTAATGGAATAAGATAAGGAATGGCTGCTCTTGTGATTAGTGGGTATTCTGCAATTAACAAATAATTAATAGCAAGGACAAATTCAAAATGAAAATAGGTGATAAAGAATCGACGAATCGCGCCAATTCCTAAAATTAATAATTCAAATATCTTGACATTTGTCGTGACGAATTCTACTCTCAGTCATATAATTTTAATTGTCATTCCTTCTGACATGCTGACATGACTTATAAAGTCATGATATATCGACAATTGAACTCCCGCCGACGACGCCTTGATTTAGAGAGGGTCTGCAAGAGGGTTCCGGCCATAGTCCATCATGTATGACGTAACTCACTATTCAGAAACTGTTTAGTGCCTAAACAAAAAAATACAGTCTAAACTTTAGGCTGTATTTTTTATCATACCTTTACGAAAGCTTTACAGCCTTGCCTCTCGGCAAACAAAAGTATCAAAATAAAGCCACATTTGCACACAACACAACAACAAAACCGTGGGTCTCAGCAAGGTCTGCCCTTTGTTTGTGAGTACCCGACCTTACCGACCTTATTGACTTTAAGGGCCGAAGCCCTTCCGTTTCCGCGTCTATAATTGTTTGATTAGAATTACTTTGTTGGTTGTTGTGTCTTTACCTTTGTTTTCCTGGAAACCCTTTGAACGATAAATTTTATTTTTAACTAGCTTTTGGGTGTGCTGTTCCTTAGTTTTCTTACCTTGTTCCTATCTTTACCCTACCATCTTGTTCCTATCTTTTTCCTACCACCACAAACTCTTTCGATCACCGCTCATACATGTGCTCTGGGGAACCAATTATGCACTTGTCCATATCTCCAAAGGACCGATAGTATAAGATATCTTGGTGTTATTATAGACCAATGTCTAAGTTTCAAACCGCACATTGATGTTTTGGTTACTAGGTTACGTAAACTCATTTATATATTTAAGACCCTTAAGCACGTAGCTAATCATGGTGTTATCAAGATGGTTTATTACGCTCTCTGTCAATCGTTGGTGGAATACTGTATTACCTCGTGGGGGTGCGCCGCTAAAACTCATTTAATTGAAGCAGAAAGAGCCCAACGTGCCATACTCAAGGTTGCTGCTGGTCTCCCTTACCGTTTTCCTACATTTGATTTGTATAAGAGGTGGGATCTATTGTCCATCAGACAAACGTTCATTGTACACACTATTATCAAGAAACACCTACAGCTAAATTACGACCCAGAACTTATAAAATATAAACGGCGGAAAAGCACTGTTTGCCAAACAGTGTCTTTCCGTACACGCCTATCCCAAAAATTCTTCTGCTTCCTTGGTAATTACCTATATAATAAATTTAATAATTCCCTCAACATCTATCCACTTCCCAAGCCCATTTGTAAACAGAAAGTAATTTCATATTTAAAGACGCTGAACTACGATGATACAGAAAAACTGCTCTGCCCATTAATTTAGACAATACATAATTATATTGTATTCATATACTCATCTCATCTCATCATAGTCTTATATTTTTTATTTTATTTCCTGAGCTGACCAGCTTATCCCTCACCTCCATCTACCCCTGAATCTCATGATCTAATGCTAACATACATACTCACTCACTTACACACACACCCATACACTTTAAACACAAACATCATACGAACAATAACATACCTCAAACACCTGCTACCTTTTTTGTTATTACTTATAATTTTACTCACAGTTAGTTTTTATATTTTTAATTTTTTGTTTTTTCAATTGTCATATTTCATTACTTACCGGTTCTTATTCAATTTTTTTTAAATTATTATTGTTATTAATTTCGCGTCACCTTGCATGTTAAGTTACCTAAGAATATTTTGTACACGCATGGCCAAGATTAATTACAATCTGCAAAGTGGTCCCTGGTGACCTGTAATACAGGTTTCTTGTAAACCTATAACAGGCACCAGCTCTCACAATGTGGAATTGACTTGTCTTGCACCAATTTTTTGTACACTATCATATCGCATGAAATCAATTGTGAGAGAAATAAATAAATAAACAATAAACAATAAACAATCTTTGTCCTACAGTATGCGGGGGACGGATGGACGGACTTGTAATCATCCATCATATTGGTCTGTGTGATCCCATAGCTAGCCCAAATACTAATATGTGAATGAATTTCATTATATGATGAATTTGTTTATAAGCATTACTAGTAATGTGAGATGATCATACTAATATTTCCGTTAGCGCCTCCAACTAAGTTCAGCGCTTGAGCTCACGTGAATAGTTTAAACGCCATAATAGTAGGGATGGAACCCACAACCTCTCCTCTAAGCTGTTGACGCTTTATTTATGTTACTATATCTTTTCCTGGATTCTTTTCAGAGGCTTTTGCATAAAGATCCTCTGAGTGCTCTTATGCAAATTTGATATGCGCCCTAAGTGGGTACAAACCGTCAACACTCCAGCTTTCTATATTGGGGCAGAACGATATATATAACGATATATCTTCTACTGGACTAGTGTCCAGTAGAAGATATATCGTCTTGTTTTAAACAATGTAGCATTCTTTTAAACATATTTTTAGTAAATTAACGAATCTAAAATAAGAAGAATTTAGGGAAGCATTTTCAGTAGACATTTGTGTAGCATTATCACGCCTCTTATCCCCGAAAAGTAGGTACCTATAAGTATACACATACCGCACCAATATCTATTAAATGATATATGTCGCTCTAGTGCCTCACCAATATAGAAGAGGCCAAGATTTTAAATTATAGCTTACGGCTGACAACATCCTTAGCAAAAATAAATAATTTTCCGCCTCAAGATCTTTATAAAAGTACTTTCGGTATCTTTAATTAGTTAAATATGTTAAGTGCCGCTACTTGGCCCCGCAGCGCTCACATTTTATATCGGATAAACAAACAAAAGATCCCTCCACATTCCTTACTAGCTGGACTTCAGAATGGAATTATAGAGCCGGATATTTTGAAGTTATTTTTTGTACGTACCGTACCTTACGCAACTTTGACGTCAGCTTTACCAAAGTATGCAATTCAGCAAGATTACGTACAATTTACCAACATAAGCATATGCGTAAGTAAAAGAAAACTGATACCCTGTTACAAGTGTTCGAATGTTCTCGAAAAATAATAATAGGACAAAGTGCATCAGTACGAAACCACTGGTTTGCTAGTATACTTTTTTAAAATCTGTAACTTATACAACTTCTGTGTAATTAATATAATAATGTATTTACAAAAAGCACAACTATGGAATTTCTTGCCCATTCTTTTTAATTTACAAAATACTTGTTGTATATTTAATAGAGTCGGGTAATATTTTATCTTCACGCTAGGTATATTTATATCCTGTACGTTTCGTGGAACATGGAGGTAACTGAAATAGGCCGGTAATGGTTCCTATAGTAATTCGATTTATGACTCTACGCACTCAATGACGGTGCACATTTAAAAAAACTGTGTAAACACTCTCATAAATTTAGACTTTAACCTGTAGTTACGGGTATAACATCGAATTTCTCCAGTAACTATGATATTAATATAGCACCTTAGTGATTATTTATCAATTCAGAAAGTTATGCCTATCTTAGATAATGCTGTATTTCCTTTTTTCCAAACTATTCCTTTTGTAATTTAACAATGGTGCTAATTCTGTTGTCACAAAACAACGACTAAATTAAATTTAATAGCTATAAAATTGGCAAAGCCTCAGTACGCGCAGATGACGTCCATTCCAATCACTTCCACCCCAGCGCCGGAGTCCGTCAGGGATGTATTATTTCAAGCTGAGGAAAATATGAAGGAATCGCAACATATATAGAGCCACAAAAATCTGGCTAGTTCGGGCACTTGTATTCCCCATATTCTTAAACGCAGCAGAAACGTGGACCCTGCGGGAAATAGAGAAAAAGAAGATAGACGCCCTAGAGATGTGGTGCTGGAGGAGAATGCTCGGAGTATCGTGGACTGAATTCCGTACCAACGAGTCTGACAACGACCACTCTGACAAGAGTAATACCGACAAAGAAGAAGAAGAAGCTATAAAATGACGTCTCTCTCATACACGACCGCCGTGAGTAGGAGAGACTCTTAGTTAAGTGTCTTTTAGTTTAGTTCTGACAGAATCGGGACCAAGAACCATAACTATAACTTTTACTACTTGCATCTCACTTTATGATTGAACTATATTGTACTAGTGTTGTCAACCTTTTGACTATTCCCAACAATCACGGGCGAATTCCATGTTCTATAGTAGTTAGTATCGGAGCGAGGGTGGTATCCCGCCCACGTTCAAATAGGTGTCTGGCCGTAGGTACATTTAGCATTTTGAATATTAAAATTCTAGGCCGCGTAGACAGTACGTCTGCTGAATTATTCGTGTTTATTGTTACAACTGTACGCACGCAGTTGACACAGATTAGTAAAGTGTAGACGAGAATTTTAATTTGTTGATTTAATTGTGCCTACGCGATGGGGGATCTGTGGAATCATTGCAGCTGATTCCAAAAGTACAAACAAAAATGTTCGTATCGCATAGTGTCATCGACATCTGTGTAGGTACAAAAGAATCGATGTTATTACCTGCACATAGACAAGAGTTTGTAATTATATAAAAATATTTTTATTATGCTGATCTAGAATTATTATGTTTACGAACGTTAATACAAATTCATTCAGCCTTTTTGCAATTGGCTTTATAAAGGCTAATTAAATAATGCAGTGATTAGCTATTTGTTGATAAAAGGTGGCAACAACGGCAGCAAAACAGTGAGGGTGAATCACTTGTTTGTCCAACCATATACGAGTACGAAACAGTGAGACACTATTTATTACAGTTTTTCAAGACAATGAACTTGAAATGGGTCTACGGGATACGCAAACAAGGTCGTTAACAGTTTTTAATAGAATTAAAAATATACATTTTAAAAAACCTACACGTTTTCCGTTTGTTTCTTTCTTTCGGTGCAATCATTCATGAGAGGAATTTATTCCAGTCTGAAAATACTTACGTGCTTATAATAGATGAATGTCCACGGTAAATCTATGTACCAAATTAAATAAATGAAGGTTAATAAATATAATCTTGTGCGCTCAATGTTGCTCATGTAGAAAAGTGACTGTTATATAAAGTAACGGTACCCAGTAGTAAAATAATTATGTATTTAATGAATAAGGTAATTAAAAATCAAATTTGTGCTACAGGAAATATGGAAATCGGCCCTTAGCATCAAGTATTTCTTAATTTGTCATAAATCTTGGAATCCAAATTGGGTAAGAGGCGCCACTAATCAGAAGGTAAAGACATCCCATCTATAAATTAAAAATTAATGACCCGTAATGCGTTTTTTAAACACGAGGAACATGTCTACATCATAATCAATATTTCATAAAAATGTTAATCGCAGTCTCCGGTTTATTATTTATTGTGTATATTAATTTGGATTAATGTGCAATAGCAATAACACGTAAAACTTGTGTGACTACCTAAAGATTACATAAAAAAGTAAATATTTAGTAGCTATAAATAGCAGTTTTTTAAAGACTTCTAGCTATATGTTGTCATTACGAGTAGACCTATTAGCTACCCAAGCTAAGCTACATTCTTATGTATAATTTGAATGAAGTATATAGATTAGGTATAAAAGTAAATACAGCATGCGTAACAGTTCTGGCACTTCTGCGATCTGATCTCTGCGTTGATTTAATCCAGAGCACCGCCTCGATGTAGGTCACAGCGAGCGAGCGCGGGCGCATATGAAATTATCACTTACGACCGATACGCCCCACTTGGATTCGTAACCGGGAAGAAAACTCTTCATTTCGCTCTATTTAATGGTAGAAGAGAGTAAGAAAATGTCTTCCTGTAAAAAACAATGAATTCGGTTGTAACCGGTAAAACAGTGAAGAATTAAAAGCAATTTATTTTTATTATTCGTCTCTCATTTTATTTTTTCGCGACTCTTTTTTTTGAAGATAAATGGGGTTTTAAAGGAAATTAACCTAGTAAACGAAATTAGGGGTGTCTCTGATGTTTAGAAAACAGGAAATGTGACGGTGAAAAACACTATTAATCACATGTAATGGTTGATTTATTCTATTAGATTGTATTGGGGCCACCTTATTTACCTAGTTATAGGGATATAGTCGTAATTTATTGTCTAACCTAACCCTTGTTTATATTATATATTCTCTCTAACCTCGAGATTCTCTAAACTCTAAAATAAATGATTATGAGATATCTAGAAATATCTGTAGTTATATCTATAGACCAAATAGTTGGGGGTCATCCGCAGCCACGTGGATACTTGAAAACTGCTACGACGAGGTTTTGTGGTCTATTTGGTAATCGTCAGTGAAGAGTACTGATAATGGATGATCACCAACTTACCATACTGAAATATTTATATACTTATTTCATTTTCCTAAAAGTACAATAAACAGATGCATAGAACTCAGAAACGTTTCTGAGTTCAAAAACTAAGTTTATTTTTAGTACAATTACAGTTAATAATCAAAATTAGTTTCGACATGAGGTGATCATAAAGGTGATGCAATGAGAAAATCCATTATTGTATTTTTTTTGTCTATGGTCCATCCCATACAAAGTGTCCATGTAAATGATATCTATAATTTAGTCCAAACACTGAGGTATTTATGTTTTCTCAACAAAATGATTAGATTGATCTACATAGGTGTGTCACAGTCGACGTGAAAAACACGCGGAAATAGAAACGTCACGTGTTTTTCTAGTCTCACGAAAAATATCAGTATGTATCTCCCACAAAATAACATGAATAAAGCGATCAAATAATGCATGTAGTCGTCTAACGGCTAGTAATGACACCAGGAATTGACCGTGGACGACTATTTATGACACTGTGTAAATCGTAGAAAGTTGGGATAAGGTCAGAACATACTGGGGAGATCGAATTCATGTAAGATGTACCTTATGACAATATACATAAAGATTTAATGTCTTTGGCAAATTTCACGCGACTAATTCGCCCCGCTGCGTCATCAATGACTATTCGTTGAAAAATATTATGCAGGGTTTCAGTGTTGGACATTTCGAGACACGCTCAATACACAGTATAATGAGACAAGTGTCAGCAAATCGTAAAGCCGGATTGTTCGCATTGAACTATCTGCTACCGCTGCGGTTGTTTCTCTTGAATTAATAGGCCCAGTGTGATAACAGCTTTATTTGCTTCGCCCTGACACGGTGCGATGGTAATAAATTAACAATATTGTATGATGCTTTTAGACTAGAACCATCACGAGGATGGCTAAAACTGAAAGGTTAACTTGTAGCTTTAGTACGAGTTTAACACGAGGTTTTAATACATCATCATCATCACGCCTGTATTCCCCGAAGGGGTAGGCAGAGGTGCACTGCAGTGCGCCCACACTTCGCCGATGTATTTTGGTCCCAATGTAATAGGGGGCGAGCCTATTGCCATTATACCGGGCACACAGGTTTCCTCACGATGTTTTCCGTCACCGTTTCTTAGCAAGTGATAATCTCAGATGAAAATGAGATTCGCACATGGAACCCAGAGGTGCGAGCCGGGGATAGAACCTGCGCACTTTGATTGCAAAGCGTGCGTTCGACCACTCGGCTACCACTGCTAGGTTTTACTTGCGTATAATATTATTATCTGCCCCCATCTGCCCCTTCCAATACTGATACTTAACGATCACGACCGCTCTGTCAAGAGCGTACCGGATAAGAAGAAGAATATTAATATACGGAGTATTTCAGAATTGCACAATATGGGATAACCTATTTTATTATTATTTTGTAGTAAGTATCTCGATTCTTGAAAGCTATGTGTAATTTTCTTGATTATTTTCAATGACAAGCCATGTTTAGTAGTGAAGTAAGTTGGCAACATGCACTGTAGTTACATTTACATTCAATCTACGTTGATGGCTAACATAAGGAACTTTTACGACTCGATTCGAGAAAAAGTATTTCATTTTCCATATATTAGAGTTAAGATAAGATAACTTTCCCGTTGAGAGACTCGAGACTAAGTCTTGAATAATATTGTCCCTTCTATTCAGATTATACCGCTCCTTCCATTAACCAATGAAACGATTTTCAACAATCAAGTCTCAACTACAGAATTAACCCAAATCCGAAAACTGTCTCAAACTTACGAGATATTTTAATAATTGGGTCGCATACTACTGAAACGTGCTGGCCCACCACTTACTTTCTTTCGAATACGTTAGGATTGAACATCAGTGAGATGCCCTGGTGAGAAATAATTAGGTAAATCTTTTGTTACCCTTATTTGTATGTTGATTAGACACTACGGCAGTTTTATTTTATCCCGTTACATTAGCTAATTCAACGTCAAAGAAGGTACTCTGAACGCCCGCCATTGTTCGCTTTGATTGATTTATTGACTTACGTAAATGCATGGCAATTTATGAAATCGTGACGAAAGGTTTAAATATTTGATGTAATATAAGTACAGTTCGTAAACAGTGTATCAATGGCTCTGCGAATAAAAATAAAGGGGTCGTTGACACTCGAGGCGTCTGACGTAGCTGATTGTGAGTGGGTGCGCACCCCCGGCTTCTGGAGCTGTTGACAAGCTCCGGAATTCGGTCGCCGACTTTTTTATGGTACCATCGTGGATGTATACGCAAGTAGAGAGTGCGCTACTATAATTGAGCAAATTCAGATTGAAATGTACTATAATAAATTAAAAAAGAATTTTAATCTCTGCAGGCGCGGTAGAGCTTCTCGTCAAGCTAAAAAAGTCAGTTGATATAACTTTTTTTGAAGGACTTACACTGTTGGCCGTGAGGTGGCCTTTACAGCTTTACCGGAGGAGTGGCGAGCGCAGAGTGCACTCCAACGAAGGCCTTAAGGGCGGAAAGGGGTGGCAACTAGCTCAAGGGCGCCACAGAGGGCACGACCTCGGCTTGGGCAGTTACCGTGAGGGGAGAGGTAGTGACTGCGCTCCTAGGTGCAAAGATGCACCTACGAGCGGAAGAGGGGGTTCCTCGACCTCACCGGCGAGATCGGTGTCAGTTTGAGGCTGGTGTAGGTGGCCCTCTCAACGCCCGGGTCGCGGAGGGCGGTGATCGTGTCGGGAGGATCAATCAACACGTGCCGCGGATGGCGGCGACGAGTTGATGATGTGTGCGCGGGGTCTGGCTCGTAATCCCCGGCGGCGACAATTAGAGGATTTAAATGCGACTTTTTATTTCGTCTCGAAGGTTGGAGTGTGACTTTCCACTCTACAAATCGTTTGTGCAAGTTGCATAGAAATTTTTGGTTCACAACTCGCAACTAGGGGCGCTGAACTATTTCACCGTACTAGTGTGTCTAAAATCGAGTTAATCCTGCACTAGGTATGCTGGTCGGCTACTTTACACGTTCAGCAATGATTTGGGTAACTTACAGTGTTTATATCGCAACAATAGAAAAGAAGAATGTCTTTTTAAGCTCTTTGCTTTCAACTATGGTCATTGTACAGTCTCGTAGGTAATATTCGTCCATGACACGTCATACGACGACGTGACGTCACGAATGTTTCTAGATGATACACATTCGTGTGGCGCGATGCGAATCACCTATAAATGTTTCCGTTACACTTAATAAATCAAAATTATCTTTCTGCGGCTATAGTTTTAATTTATTTATGAAGCTATGACTGCCTCATGGGCAATTTAGTAGTTATTTTTAAAGAATAGTCATAAATTGTGAATAATTATTTGAGGTGAAGTTATGGGAGGAACAATTGCCATTATACCTGACACACTTCCCATCAATGCAAAGGGGATTTAGGTCAATATTTTATCACACTTATATGGAGGGTGGAGTTAAGGAGAGTCATCTCATATGGGAGATAAGTTGTGTCCAGCTGTATGCTATAAATAACAGTTCAAAATCCTTCTACAATGGCGCTGGTGTAGACAAAGGGTATGGTATGAACTGAAGTATGCCGTGTTAAAAAAAATCATTGTTAAAATTGACAAAATAATGCCACCTGATGTGAAGGTGGCGCCACCCTTATTTAATGCATTTTGACGGACACTCTTTCAATACACAGAGGTATCTCCTTAATTCTAACTTGAAACTTCTTTCGTAAGTCAAGCTATGGCGTCTACTACTACAAGCGACAACGATACATGGGAAACAACATGATAACTGTACTCTGAATTTATCGTATTTACTCTTCTTTCTTCATTTTATCGAAATGAATGAAATAATGATATTTGATGGAATGAGGAATGGCTCCACCTACGTTTAGCGGGAATTTCAGCCAGTGTCAAGTAATTAATAGCAAGGGCAAATTCAATAAATACACATTATAAATAAAAATAGACGATGACAGTGATAAATATGCTCGCTTTAACAAATATTCGGATTCATCATTGATATTCATATCTACAGACTAAAAATATATTGGTTTCTCTGTGTCATAAATGTTCAAGTCATAAACAAAATTTAGTTTTTGCTACGTTTATGGTTATTAGTATTTCTTGTTCTTCTTTCTTACGAAATGAATGAAATGATGATATTTAATGGAATAAGATGCGGAATGGCTCCACCTACGTTTAGTAGGTATTTCAGACAGTGTCTAGTAATTAATAGCAAGGGCAAATTCAATAAATACACATTATAAATGGAAATGGATGATGTTAAAAGTATTTACGTATGACGTTCAGATCATTGTCAAGTTCGAATATAATTTCTAGTGACATTTACTATTAAGAATAAGGTTATACCATAGAGTAACTAGAGTACCAAAAACGACTCTACTCTTCGTATGGCTCTGCGGTAATTATTCCGCCATTGTTGTTATCTCATGTACCTGTAGTATATGGTAACTATATGGAAAAACAAAAATGGCGGAGTCAGATACATCAGAAAAAAATACCGCAGCGCGGGCTCGATATGCCATCTCCGTTATGATATCTCCATGGGTTACACTCGATATTCGACCAATCACGATCACGAGTAACGACAATAAAACTTCTTGTTTGTTAATCGAAAGCTCTGCGGCCACAGGCGCGTCTAAACGCACGCGATAATTTTTTTACAATGCAAAAACGAAATACTTATAAAGTAATTTTTTCGAGTGCTAATTTTGACTCGCGACTTTTGCTACAGAAATTCAAAATATCTGCATATTGATACAGAACACATTTGTACGCCCCAGTGGATGCACGCCGTCATTTCAATCTGAAATAGTGAGTGGTGCGGGTTAGGTGTTAATACGGGCATCCCTTACTTTTGAAACAATCGACGAACGGCTTGGGCTGGTGGTTTGAGCGTAGCTCGCTGAGGTCATTGAACCAGACGGTTGCGGGTTCGATTCCCGCTGGTGCTGAATTTAGGAAATGGCCGCTTCAAATTAGCGCTGGTCCGGGTGTGACTGGGATCGCCCCTATATTGGTACCCATAGAAAAAAATACATTTAATCTTGATGCATATTGTCACAGAGTACGTTTTGGTATTGCCAAAATTTTACGCGCTAGTTTCGACGCCCCAGTCTGCGGGGGCTATATATACAACAGTACATGTAAAACTTAGGAGAATAATACGGGAAAATTTACTAAATAAAATAAGCAGTGGTAGCCGAGTGGTCGAACGCACGCCTTGCAATCAAAGTGTGCAGGTTAAAACCCCGGCTCGCACCTCTGGCATTCATATGCGAATCTCATTTTCATCCGATATTATCACTTGCTATGAAACGGTAAAGGAAAACATCGTGAGGAAACTTGCACGTCTGAGGGAACTTGACTAGTTCTCGATAGATGTGTGAAGTCTGCCAACCCGCACCGGGCCAGCGTGGTGGACTATGGCCTGAAACCCCTCGCATTGAGGGAAGGCCCGTGCCCAGCAGTGGGACATTAAAAGGGCAGTAGTAGTAGCAGTAGTAGTAATAAATAAAACATCGATAAAATAACGATTAAATAAATAAATTGTCGCCGCACAACACATGCTTGTAATAGTGCAAGCTTTGCTTAGTTTGGGATCATACGATGAATATGTCTATGAACTAGACAAGTCTAAAATATCACTGTCCGCAGAAGCTGCGCACTGCACGCTACACGTGTCCAAGTATTTCTGTTACCTACATATGAGTGCAATAATAATATAATTTCCGCCAGATTCGACCTCGCTCTGCGGTTAGATTAGAAGCCCGCCATTATCAATTATGCTATTTTGATATTCGACTCCACTCGTTGTGTAATTATTATAACAGGATTAATTTCAATTATATTATGTGGTGCTCTACTTTTATACAACGATAACTGTAATACCTATATCATATTCGTGTAGAGTTAGTTATTGTCATTGGAACTTTGAAAATTCCCATTTTCTATGGCGAAGCCAATAGAAAGGATTCTGTTAGCAGTCTATGTATGTATGTATGTTTTTATTTACTGTCAGTTGTCGTAAAAATGCTAATCTTATTGATGTATGTATTTGTTTAACTACTATTATCGTAATACGAAATAAGAAGTCTTAACCTATACATTTATAACATCACACATAAGTACACCGAAGTTGTAGGCAGGGGTTCAATGCATACACTTGCTGATGTCATTTCTTTTGCCTGATTATAATCAGGAGTGACCCTTTAGTCATATCGGACGCACTCCCCCTATGAGAAGAAATGGGGTAAAAGTCTTGTGTCTACCAAATCTGCTTCATTATACATGCATTATATTCAAGTGTTACATAATCCAGCTAACCCTCAAACCTAACCCTTCAATCATGTATTGACGTCATGCCTACTCCACTATTAACCCTGTATAAAAATAACCGGACCTGATGTTTCTTGGTCCCATTCCTGAACCGGCACGTAAGTGTTAGTTTTTTTTTACTTTCGAAGCTATTTTCGTCAATTCGAATGTTATATTATGTGCTATATAGACTATGAGATGCGGTACATTAGAGCTGGAAACAGAAGGTTATGTTTGAACAACACACAACTCCATAATAGCGTGATGGTAAATTAAAATTATATAATTTATGTTACCATTTCAAATGTTGACATAAGATGAATTCTTGATAGAGCAATAAAATCAAACAAAATAAATATACGATTGACCTATTGAATGTATTGCAGTTGGTAACTCATTACGATCCCGCGTCCGGGCCCTCATTACGAGTCACGTAACCCCCCCACGGCGAGGCGCGGTCCATTGTGCCCCCAGCTCGGACCCGGCCATTTGGACCGCACGATCTGCGCCGCCAGTCATTGTATCACGTTTCGACCCTTTCAGGATCGGCTGCCGATTAGAATTGGACAATAATTCTATAAGGTATATTACGTGTATAGACACGTAATGAAAAACAAACCTGAATTAAATACATACCTATTATAAATAATTATAAATTTTGGGATAGGTTACGCAATTACAGCTCACCTATTGTTAAGGCGCCTCTAAGTATGCAACCTCCTTTTTAACCGACTTCAAAAAGGAGGAGGTTCTCAATTCGACCCGTATGTTTTTTTTTTTTTTTTTTTTTTTTTATGTATGTTACCGCATATCTCCGGCGTCTGTCGACCGATTTCGAAATTTTTTTTTAGGTTTGCTAGGGAATTCTTCAAGGTTGGTCCCATTTCCAAAATATTATCAAAAATCTAACCCCTTGGGGGTGAAATGGGGGATTGAAGGTCACATAATTTCAAAAATATTTTTTGAACGACTTGAAACTTTGTATATATATTTAACATACAAAATAAAAAAACACGTCTTTCAGGAATTTTGAAAGAAAAAATATGTAGGGGGTGAAATGGGGGTCCAATCCGGACTACAGCATATCTCCGGCGTTAGTGAACCGATTTCGAAAAATCTTTTTTTGTTTAATATGGATTGTTAACAAAGATCGAAACCCACCCCCAAAAGGGTGGAAAGGGGGGTGAGGGGGGGTGATTTTTTTTTGGCTGTAAATTTTTACTTTTTTAGGGCTGTTATAAGGTGATAATATTTGCAAATTTTCAACAATTATTGCCACTAAAAATCGTGAAAAAAAATTATTTTTAACAAAAAACAAAAACCGACTTCAAAAACCTAGGTGCACTAAAAAGCTACAAATAACCTTACAATTCATTACATTTGGAGTCGGTGCCAATTCATGTGTGTATTTGCCTTGTCCGACGTTGATTGGCACCTACTCCAAATGTAATGAATTGTAAGGTTATTTGTAGCTTTTTAGTGCACCTAGGTTTTTGAAGTCGGTTTTTGTTTTTTGTTAAAAATATTTTTTGTTATTGATAATATAATATCGGGTACTGTAGTCCATTTCTATACTTTGCACGTTGAAGGACTTGCAAGTTACTTCCCCTATACTCTTCTGTTATAGAGAAAATTGGCTATTAAACGTCAGAAGTTCGGGGGTTGAAATTGTATCTATTTTATGCAAGGCAAGCCATGCTAAATATAATATTTTTTTACGTTTCGTTTTCCTAAATAAACAAACATTCGATAACAAATCAATTGATAAGGGTATTCAACTTTAGAACCAAATACGGCCCATCCGATATAATACGCACGTAATACACAATGATCATATTAAAGCATACCCGGCCCATAAAATGAAACAGTAATTATATTAATGGCACGTAACTCTAGTAGGGTGACCATCATTCACAGGTCCCGCAATTAGTTTGAAAGCTAAAAAGGTGTGCCATAAATATAGCCCATATTTTACGTAATGTAACAGGAGTGGGAATTAATATATGGCTGCATTAATTGGTTTAATGGTATAAAAATAGTTTGGGTAGGAAATTGTAAAGTTTTATGAGCTTCTTTGAGTGTATCCAACGTTTAAGCTTCATTTAAAATAGGGCCGTACTCTTTTAATGTACCTACCATTTTTCATTTGATTTTGATTTTCATAAACTTGCTGATTAGTTTAAAAAATATTTCCTTTTTTAGGCTTAAACGCTTAGAATATAAATACTGTTATTGCATTTAATAATTAATGGTAAAAAAACCTTTTTTAGGGTTTCGTACCCAATCGGTAAAACGGGAACCCTATTACTAAGACTTCGCTGTCCGTCCGTCCGTCCGTCCGTCCGTCACCAGACTGTATCTCATGAACCCTGATAGCTAGAGAGTTGAAATTTTCACAGATGATGTATAACAACAAATACTAAAAAATAAAAATAAAATATTTAAGGGGGCTCCCATACAACAAACGTGTTTTTTTGCCGTTTTTATTAAAAACAAGCTTTTATTTTACTGCCCTTAGTTTTCGTGTTTCGATCAGTCCCTTTCATTTGATACCCATACTGTGGTAGTGCAGAAAAAAGAACTATTCTGCCATCTTGGATGATCCGCCATATTGGAATTAGAATGACGTCAAATAGCTAAGCATGCATTGTCATCCAAAATAAGCGTCTATACCAAATTTTAGGTCAATCGGTTAAAGATAACTGATTTAAAATTCAGTTGCAAGATTCCACCCGGACATACATTGCAAGTTTTTTTTTTTTTTATGAGATAGGGAGGCAAACAAGCAGACGTTTCACCTGATGGTAAGTGATCAACGCCGTCCATGGACACCTGCAACACCAGGGGTATCGCAAGTTCCTATAAAGTAATTAATAATATAAAGCTAATAATTAATAATATAAATAAATAATAATAATATAATAATTTATAATATAAAACTTGTAAAAAAGGACTTTGTTGACTGAAAAGTAAAGCGAGTTTTCTTCAAAGTTTTTTTTTCACTAAATATTGTCCCAAGGTTCCGTCTCTATGATGGTCATAGTATCTATGGCCATAACAATTGCGCTACAACGGCCACTAATGGCACTTCTGTGTCACATTAGAAAGGGTTTTTTGCCTTCTTCTAGGGACCTAATGACTGTGACACTGTTATACAATATAATCGGTGTAAACGGTTTGGCGGTAGAGATCATAAATAGAGCTTTCGTGTCACAACACACTGTAACTAATATTTTTTATAATTACGAGTATCTAGTCTAAGTATTTTCTTTACTGTAAATGATATAAGTCATTGCCCTACTCTACCAATATATCGCTCGTTTTCTGTAGTTGTTGATATCGATATGTGTGTATACCCCAAAGGTCTTCTAATAGCCTAACAAATATGATGGTGTTTATTTTTCGCGTGTTCGCCGCCATTTTCAACTTTGTTATGGCCATAAACATCCAGTTACAGGTAGTTATATGTAATTTTATAACAAACTAAACACCAGCACGCAACGCTCCACTATTTAACAGAAATAATACAATAAACACGCGGTTAGCAACAGTACGCTTCTCTGCGCGCGCGCAGATCTAGGTCGGTGCGATGACCCGTGCCGAGCGCGGCCGGAGTCACCCGAAAACGCCCGAACCGTTGCGAATGCGATTTTCTAACTTTATAACCGACTTCAAAAAGGAGGAGGTTCTCAATTCGACCCGTATGTTTTTTTTTTTTATGTATGTTACCGCATATCTCCGGCGTCTGTCGACCGATTTCGAAATTTTTTTTTAGGTTTGCTAGGGAATTCTTCAAGGTTGGTCCCATTTCCGACTTGAAACTTTGTATATATATTTAACATACAAAATAAAAAAACACGTCTTTCAGGAATTTTGAAAGAAAAAATATGTAGGGGGTGAAATGGGGGTCCAATCCGGAATACAGCATATCTCCGGCGTTAGTGAACCGATTTCGAAAAATCTTTTTTTGTTTAATACGGATTGTTAACAAAGATCGAAACCCACCCCCAAAGGGGTGGAAAGGGGGGGTGAGGGGGGGTGATTTTTGAGGGCTTTTTTAGGGCTGTTATAAGGTGATAATATTTGCAAATTTTCAACGATTATTGACACTAAAAATCGTGAAAAAAAAATATTTTTAACGGTTTTAGTTTTTTGTTAAAAATATTTTTTTTTTGTCAGTCATTTATATGAGTGCGACGGTTTGTTTGACAAATTAATTTCGGCTAATGGGACGTATGTAGGTAAATGGCCGGTCTGATATGTCGACGCTGAAATAAAGGGCGTTCGAAATAGTTTATTGCGCAATAGCCCTTCGCGCCGCGCGCTCCAGCAAATAATTGTTTTCATTATTAAATGTCAGAAACAAATCAACTTTCGTAATGGACAAACAATGAGTTTAATCGAAACATAAATGTTTGAGAAATAATTTCATTTTATTGTTTGTGATGCCGACTGTATCTTGATTACAATTTAAAATAATACCAGAAAATAGGCACTAATGTATTGTGGAACATGAGGACGCGGGTTTAATTTACAGATTAATGTCTTATAAATAAAGGACTAGCTACAAGAACCCTGTGATTTCATGTTTTTAACTAGATCAATGCTTTTGTTAACACATACTTGGACAATATTCATTAATAGACCGCCCCAAAACAATGTTAGTCGTATTGGCATCCTCACAAAATGTGGTTCTCTCCTAACACTTGTGTTCCTGTCTCTACAATAACGAAAACAGTTCACCATATCGCAGAGGTGCAAATGCCAGTTCATATCTGTTTGACGGACAGACAGCCGGGCGTGTGCCGTGTTTATATACTGCCTGTCTAAACATACCGCCGAACACTTTCTACACGACTTGTGGTTCATTATTTAAGGTCCCATTGTGGGTGGATTCAATGTGTTTGCTATGTTTATGTCCTGGGCAAATAACTCTTTGCATAGGTTCAATCTGCTATAATGAGAATAGGTTGAGTTTGTACCATGTCAAAATTACATATAATCTTGTAGCCCTTTTAGAATACGCCAGATTCATTTAAATTGGCTTTTAATTGAGATCAGTCGTGTGTATTGCGGGTAACGCAGCTCCAGCAATCAGCAGCCATATCATAAAAATGCTGAACTTATTCGTAAACAAGAGTTTTTACTGATTAAAAGCTGTATAATATTTAAAAGGGTTTAGGCAATCTACACATGAGTGACGCGAGTGTCATCACGCCTATAGTCACTCTACCATTCTACTAATTGTCGCGTTGTAAGTTGTAACTCTTGTATCTGGATATTGTAGTTCATGGACTCGCCGCTAGTCGCGGTGAACGCGTAAACAAGTCACACTAGAGCTGCTGGAACTGTCTTCGCAAATATTTATACGGGTTTATTTCAGGTCGAGCCAAATATAGGCAATGTTCTTTTTTATGTATACCCTATTCTAAGTATTAGAGATCGTCCTTAATCATCTATACAAATAAATTAAATTTCAGTCTCTGTTTGTATTTTAAAAATAACAGCTTTTTATTATATGCATATGAAAGTATACAGGGTACATATAACGAGAACGTAGTTTTTAAAAATGTTTGTCCGTCTGTCTGTCTGCGTGTCTGTTTGTTCCGGGTAAGCTCCGAATCCTGTAAGTAGTAGGCAATTTTTTTTAATTTCCAGAATTTATGCAAGCACAGCTAGTTTGTATAATACAAACGTATAAGCTATACCATTGGTCCATTATACTATGGCGATTATATTCATATTTATTAAACTTAATCGCAAATTCCCTTCACAGAAGTACTTAAGACGAAAAAAGATAGTCATTAACATCATAATAAATATATTTAAGCCACAATATTATAATTTAATTTCCGTTTGACCGATCGATCCGGCGCTGGCCCACGAGCGCGGGACAACTTTCATATATCGGTGTCGGATTGGTATAATTAAAGTAAAGAGTGCAAGCGCCCGCGCCGGCGCCAAATCGCTTTCTAATATCGACTGTGTAACGTATATACGGGGAAACGTGGGTTATTCATCGCTATCATCTTATTTTACACTTTACGCTATTCGTAATAAGGTCGCCTGCACATTGACACTTCTTGTAAGATCTATCTATATATTGTCCAAATTCGTATGACCGTTGTTTTGTCAAACATTTTTTGTTGCTAATGAGATGTAGAACGAGTATACCAACACTCAAAATATGTTTTTTTAGCTTATTGCATAACATTAGGATGTAAAGTCAGAAAAAAATATCGATAAAAATCGATTTTAATATGATTATGAAATTTTCCTTAAAATGTAGTTCGACACAGCTCCGATATTGTTTAATTTTGACAGAAGGGCGATCCAACTGACTATTTTAGACTGAAAATCACTCTTATAAGCGTTCTGTCAAATATGACATTCTTGCGTATTGTTGGCCGTGGAGTTGAAAAAATACTCTATAATGTTATCATCATGTTACCATTATTAAATTTTTTTGACAATAATAACGCCTTCGATTTTTTTTACGTATCTACCTTTTTGTTGTATATTAAAAAAAAATAGTTAACACCTGTCGTCGTGGCTGTACCGGGCGGTGGGACAAGTGGGCGCGCCTAGCAACAGTGCGGGCGCCGGTCGCGCGGGTCCCGGCACCGACAACCGCTGAACCGACCGAACATCCCGTACTTACGTACTTATAAGTAATTAAGCACTAACGGTACACCCGCAACCACATTAGTGACAACTCTATAAAAGTAGAGTTCCATTTTTAATTTTTCTAATTTGATAAAATGGGGCTATTAGCAATTTTATTAGTCCCAATACGCTGATCGAGGTTGCTTGATATTGATTGATAGCTCTTATTTCGTACATGTTTACAGACGCACTTAATATTAGACATTGCTTTTTCGTGTTTAATTCTACAGCCGCATCGATTTAATCAGTTTGCAAGTGGTTAATATAGTACCTTATGCCCCTTTTACATGAGACTAGGAGAGGGATTGGCAACTGCTTCATATCAAAACCCAGTCTCAGGCTTGGTAGCCAGTGGTCTGGTCGTAGGCCGCTCGGCTCACAGCACCGGTTGGTGGCGGGTTCAATCCCCACTAGCGGCAAATTTCGGGTTACAATGGACTGTGGGCGATCCAGTTACATTTAGACCTTTTGGGATCATACAATGACTATATGTTGTCTGATGATAATAATAATATTACCTGAAGACGTCTACTAGCGTTTGCTGTTACCACGATTTGTATCCAAGATATCGAAGGATCCACGTACTGAGGACAATATTACAATAGTAAGCAGTAATAAATAATGCATGTGTCGATACGTATCATAAAGGACTGCGTCTCTTGTATGCAAGGATATTTGCAAGGAAATTTCAAATGGCATAATTATAAATTAGCATGCCACATAATTGCTTTGTGTTTCATATACAAAATGCGTGTATTCATGAATCCTCTTTCTTAAGCGAAGAGCTGTAACAGCGACAATATGACAACATTGTAGTGCGCTAGTAGCACAATGTGAGACAGTTAGTTGTCGCGTTATCTTGTGCATCTGTATTGAGGTCCCGCGGTGTCGGTGGCGGGCCACGCACGAAACAATCACTCAACAACTTTGTATACGACCACTACTCTAAAACACATATTGGAAGAATCTGGAACATTATTTATGTAGACTATAAATCATGTTAGTAGTGCTGATTCATTGTAGCACATTACAATTTGATTCTAACCCGCTTATATACAGGAGTGAAAATTGATTGTCACTGACATTACCTACCGTTTTTGTTCTGAAACGTGACATTTGAAATAATAATATTATTGGTGTCGATTCTGTTGAAACCAAACTAGGAGTAATATTATATTGCCGTCCTTCTTTCGGCCGTAATGTATAAGCAAGAAGGCAATATTGTTAGTGCTGTCTAATATAATTTAGTGTTAAGTCACCATGTAGGCTTTGTCGTTTGACATCTTTGGACATTGATATTAAGCTTGTGGCTATAGTTCGGATATTAAGATGTCAGGTAGACCCCGACAGGCCGCGATGTTAGAATACATCACGCTTCATAAGAGCAGGGAGAGGCAGAGCACGATCTGATACATACACATTTGCAATACAATGTTGCTACAGTATCTTAGTGTAACATCGATAGAACTAAGTAAGTCCCTCGTGGTAGTACGTAGTCAGTTAGATATCTGGGATTATTTGAACTATAAATCAGCTTGGTGCGGTACCTACAACTCTAATTCCAAACGACAATCATAATGCCGTCTTCTTCTTTTTATTTGAAATCAATGAAATATGATGGAATAAGACGAGGAGTGGCTGCACCTGCGATGAGGTCATTCTATCAATGTTAACTCTTAACTTAAAAATGCATAAGGCTCGCTCCATATTGCATTGGGACCAAAATACATCGGCGAAGTGTAAGGGTACTAGAGTATATCTGATAGGTCCCTACCCCTTTGGGGAATACAGGCGCGATGTTGCATGAAACTAATATGGGTGATGAAGGTGATAGAGGTACCGAGTGGCAGGTGTAGCATGTATGGCCTCCTAATTACCGGATCGTTGATATTGCCGATACAAAGGTAGTGTATGATAAAATGAATTTATAATTGCCTTCGTCGGCTTATAAAAAATACATTATTTGCCTTTAACTTTGTTCCCCTTGTTAGAAACAAGTACAGCAATTAACTACTTGTTACTAATAAATGGTTCTATAAGACTTTTTATTTTCATATTATATACTGTCTACGGGCTTGTTTGGCACTCAAACAGCTAATTCTACTTTTTTTTAAAGGAATTACGCTGTTTGCCGTGAGGTGGCCTTGACAGCTTTACCGGAGGCTAAAACATAGTTATGTAAAGTAAACAAGCATAGAGCTAACTCTGATATCGAGTAGACACGGAAGATAACTGCTTATACCCCGCAAAGGATGCAGCTTAACGATAATCCTGATTACGTCACTTTACGTTACTTGCGTCACTTTCTAAAATGACGCAAAATCGGACGTTAGGCCAACACTAATGTCTCCACTCGGAAACGCTCATATTTTCGCATTGGGGTAGGTTCGTCGAGATTCGGGTCGATGACTCTACACAGTGTACGCACACACTCGCAACAATACACTTTTATACAATAACAAACTTACAGTGACACCTTTTCACTAACCTCGATTGCTAAATTTCCTAGAAATAAAGTTCAATATCGTCTGATTCTAAGCTTTAGATATGCAATGTTAAGTTTGTATTTTGTCATAATCGAATGCAGTTCACGAATGTGTGAGTGCCGCTCGAAAGATAATAATAGTGTTGGGAAAGGGTTGCGAAATACGTCGTAACGGCTAATAAGACATTAGGTATCGCGCAGATTGTCTTAGATTGCGGTCGAAAAAGGTTGGCCTTTTGAAACGTGGCTTTAATTGGGTTTGTTTAGTGTATTGGGCAAGGGTTTTCATTGATGCAGGTGCCTGTCGTAATGTAGGGCGGTAGATTAACAAGATAATTCAAATTAAGTTTCTAACGTTGATTAGTTTGAAAGCTTTAATGTTGTACGCAATGTTTTACGAGGGTTTGAAGGGAGAGGTGTTTATAATTTAAGACTTATAATAATAATTATGTAACTACTTTGATATATTAAAAAATACGAGATTTACGATATTATTGAAACTGAAAAATATGCAAAAAATGAGAATTATAATTTTAAAAATAACTATCTTGCTGTATGTAGTCGTCATAACTTAGTATTTTAAAAGCATCACAGTGTTTACATGTGCACCTTAAATGTCGATAGGATACAAAGTCGATAACCTCGTGAGCCCCTCACTACAGCCTCGGGCACTGCACTCACTCACACATGCAGGCCTCGCGCTTAGCAACCGAAGTGAAGGCAGAAAGATCTACTACAGTGCCCCTCACCCACACACCGAACGGTGCCTCTCTAGCACCATCGAACAGGTAACTATTGCTGGTTTTATAATGAGCCTGGTAGTTAGGTAGCAGCAAACTAGCAATGTATGGTGTGCGCTGCCTCTGGTCGCTGTAAGGGTTTTTCGTGGTACCTGTTCATAGAATCGCATCTATTTTCTGGGTTATGTAGCAGTAATTCAGTAAAAACACGGCGGCACATGGACTTATATTTTAAATGGCGGATGCATTCGCCTTGTAGGACGGGACTGGGTTTTCTAAAACAGTCTAGAAATGCATTCCTAATGGGTAGCGGGTTGGGTTGAAAAAATAAGATGTTGCGAGATTAATTCGCCGAGGTTTCTCTTGGACGTGTCATTTGCATTTTTACATGGCAATAGGCGATTTGTTTGGTTTAATATGGCGTTACGTGATTGCCGGGCGGTTTTATGTTTGGATTATAAATCAAGAGTTACGGGTTTGCGTTTAGTGGCTGGCAGCTTTACGGAGGCACCATGTGTCCGCTGAAAGATAGTCACTTTGAGCTACATCAAAATGTATTGCGTAATAAAGTTGTAGTCTAAAAACATTTTAACAAAAAATTAAACCGCCGAAAATATTAAAAAGCAAAAAATAATATACTTTTTTTATTTTACCTTAATAACAAAGTTCTTAAACTAATGTAAGTATACCTAAGTCATTTTGAGTTGGCGCCAAACTAGCAAATTAATTAATAAGTAAAGCTAAAGTGTGATGCACGGCGGCGCGGCGCGACACGCCCCTACGTCGGAAAATGCCGAGCGTTTACGAAGTTAATGTCAGCGAGACAGAAACTCGTGCGGGCACATACATGAGTGCACACATTGTGCGAGTGGTCGTTCCGAGAGCACATTTTTTGGAATGTTAATGTTTGTGGCTGAAGATTTCACGTTGCATTGTTAATTTCATTTGGTTATTTCTTTAAATTTATTGTTCATTGATTGCCGACTCAAAATGACTTAGGTATACTTACATTAGTTTAAGAACTTTGTTATTAAGGTAAAATAAAAAAAGTATATTATTTTTTGCTTTTTAATATTTTCGGCGGTTTAATTTTTTGTTAAAAAGTTTTTATTTTATATTTTTTGTGGCTGAAATCAACTACTTACTACATACTTATTTTTTTTGTAATACACAACTCAGCATTCAAATCTGGGAATGAAAAATAAATCTCTCCCTATTTTTCCACCCTTAGGGTAGGATTTTTTCTTCCTAATTTATACGGGACCAACTTCGAGGTTATACCCTAACCAATACGTGTCGAATTGTGAACCTCTTCCGTTTTCTTCGTTGGTTAAAAATGGGTATAATTCCAAGTTAAGTCTATGCGGGCGTAGGTATATCATGGTGTAGGTGCCAATCTACACCAGACTAGGCAAATACACAAATGAATTGGCACCGACTACAAATGTAATGAATTATAAGCTTATTTGTAACTTTTTAGTGTATCTAGGTTTTTGAAGGCGAATTTAGTATATATTTTGTGATTAGCACCTCATAAGAGCCCAAAAAAGGAATTCACCCCTCACCCTTTCCATCCCATCGTTTCGATATTTGTTAACTATCCGTATTAAACAAAAAAAGATTTTTCGAAATCGGCTCACTAACGCCAAAGATATACTATAGTCCAGAATGCAAACTTTATCACCCCATTTCACTCCCTACATATTTTTTTTTTCAAATTTCCAAAACATGTGTTTCTTTATTTTGTATGCATAATATATATACAAATTTTCAGGTTGATCAAAAAATATTTTTTAAATTGTGTGACCTTCAACCCCCCATTTCACCCCCAAGGAGGTTGATTTCTGATAATGTTTTAAAAATGGGACCACCCTCGAAGAATTCTCTAGCAAAGGTCATAAAAATTATCGAAATCGGTCTACTGACGCCGGAGATATGCGTGATCATACATAAAAAATAATGCAAACTTTATCACCCCATTTCACACCCTATTCATTTTTTTTTCAAAATTCCTAAAACACGTATTTCTTGATTTTATATGTAAAATACATATACAAAGTTTCAAGTCCATCAAAAAATAATTTTTAAATTGTGTGACCTTCAACCCCTCATTTCACCCCCAAGGGGGTTAATTTCTGATAATATTTTGGGACCACCCTCGAAGAATTCCTTAGCAAACGTCATAAAAAAATTCGAAATCGGTATAGTGACGCCGGAGATATGCGTGATCATACATAAAAAAAAAAAAAATATACGCGTCGAATTGAGAACCTCCTCCTTTTTTTTTTTTTCGTCGGTTAAAAAGACTAGGCAGTAGTAGTTAACCTTTACAGTTTTTCGAGTTTTGAGTTCCATGGGATCTTGAGATCTTCTACGTGTTGTATATACTTGTCATACCAATGCAGTAGTCATAAGACAATTAAGTAAGAGTCAACCCACATACGTCAGTTCTTCCTATGAAGATAATTGTCAGCGTAGAGGTGGGCCTCTACACTGACTGAGTTGACTGTGGTGAGTCAACTCATATTAGGAACCTTGTAGAAATGTACAACTTACAATTTACCCTAGTATATAGTCTAGAGATTACTTAGATACAGCTCGCTATCTAACGTGCTTCATCTATAGAAATATCTATTTATAATGTCAAAATAATAGCGTTTTACAACGTTCATAGGTAAGTTATATACGGTACTTATAACGAAAAAAAATATTTTGTGTTTTGTCTGACGGTCTCTCTGCCTGTCTGTTTGTTCCAAGAAGTCTCCGGAAGGGCTAGACTGGTTTTGACGAAACTTTCACTGTCAGATAGCTGATGTTATAAGGTTTTTTTTTTCTAAACCAGGCGGACAAAGTCGCAGGTCAAAACTAGTAAACAATATACGTGACACTCACGCGTTGGCAAGCGTGACCACGCTTATTACTAAGTCAGCCATTTTAGTATTTCGTAAAAGCATAATAAAGAACTGCTTGACGATGGCAATGATTGAAGATTTTTTGCTCAACATTTATGATAATGAGTTATAATTTGTTAAGACTTCGTTGATGTTGCATCTAGCGACACACGATTGTATTCAGGTCACTATTCAATCTTGACGAGAAGAACTCAGATGCATGTAGCATGAACGCTGTAACTGCTTACTGTCTGCAGTGCAGTCTAATATGCAGTGGTTCAAATAAACCGAGCGATAAATATTTTTAATCACTGCATTAACTATGCGCTACTTCTCATCTGAGGAGTACAATTCGATTGATTTACAACTTGATCCTATCAGAAGTAAACTCCCTAATTGGTTTTACGCTTCATATTTTCTATCTTCACCTTTCATAAATTACACTTTAACATCTCAAAAGCTTTCAGCCAGATGCGGATGACAACTAAGTTGTGTTTACTATAATGTAGTCCAAATTATTAAAGGCTATAGGTGGGTGTGAATGCTTGCGATGTCCTCCGTAGCATTTAGAAGGCCAATCTATCCACGGATCCGCCGACCTCTCGTCCTAGACAATCTCAAAGCATAGAGCAAGTAATTAGCTCAATAATTTCTAATTTATATTCCTTGTGTTATTAAAAAGGTCGCAATAACTCTCGTAGTCTAAATAATAACAATTACATATGGGTGCACTATATTGCACCTCAGCCTACTCGCTACAGAATACAGGCGTGAAGTTTTGTCAACCAAGTTATTAATAAGTAAGTAAAAAATTGCCCTGTGTAATCGTTATATGATCTGTTGTGTCTGGTCATGGCCCAGTATTCATGTTTTGCTAACATCAGCAGTAGGTATACGCTGCCTGCAGTATATGCGGCAGGAATATCACCTTTAAAACCCCCGGCACACTTGGGCGTCAAACTTGTCATATCAAAACCAACTCTGTGGAAACATTAATAAAGATTGAATTTCTATGGTAACAGCCATGCGACCACTCAATAAAAATTATTCGCTCTTAAAATGACGTTTCCTTCAAGAATGGACTTTGTCTGTAAGTTAATATAGTTCGTTTTAGTATTAGCAATAATGTCGACGTGCGTATCTTGACGCCCCAGTGTGCGCAGGGCTTTGAAGCGATAGACTTGCTGTCGGTTAATATGACACAAAAAAATGTGATGTCTGGTGATAACGTTTATAGCGACGAGTAAACAAAAATATGTTTTTGAAGTGACTTTGTCGTTTATAGCGTGACTTACATTATTATTACTACTTTTCATAATAGATAAACATTATATTTAGATTGCAGCCTTCAGTTTCAAATACAGTTACAATCCAATGCCGAAACAAATATTTACGATTAGTACAACATTTTTTATATTAACTATTACCGTATAGAAGGGTTCCTTGATAGTTTTCTAAGAGCAGCATTCAGAGCCGAGATGGTTGATTCTGACTACTCTTTATGAATGTATCTTATTAATGAAAAAAAGATTTAGGTGTATTTCGCTAGAATCTTAATCTTTTATTGATGCTTCTGGCTCAAAGGTTAGTATGAAAGTAAAAAAAGGTTATTCTCCATCGGCTCAATGTGCAGTTGTGCCGTCAAGCATAAAGAACGCTCGCGAGGAGTGTGTGAAGTCGGTCGGATGGCAACAGCAGCGCAGTGAGCACTACTGGTACACTGAAACGTGGTACAATGCACAGAAGCAATACCTACATTATCTCCTAACAATTTAGTGGTTTTCCAAATGTAGTCTGATTCAATTTTATCAAAGTCAAAGTCAAATCATTTATTTTGTATAGGCCTATGGGGGCACTTACAAATTATTCCAGAATCCAATTAGTTGCTACCCAAAATTCAAATCAGTCTTTCCTTATACTTTAAATCAATATTTCCGCAAAAGTTCATGTGGAGATCGCAAGGAATGCATGCTAAAGTTACTTTTAAATGGTTTAAGTTTAGTGTTAATTATTTTTTTAAAGTTCAAACGTGCTACCTCTGATCGCACTAACCCGACTCATAATTGTGTATTGACTTTAGGAAAAGACGAAATAACATTTTCTGTAGGTATCGTCAATCTATGTTCACAACAAACTCAGTTAAGGGTAATATAGCCGTTTTTCAAGAGTGTAACCTCACTCTAACACATTGTAGGCTTCCATTGTTACACCATAATGGCGCTTAAATTATGGTATGTTCAATAGGACATAGTAATTGTTAGAAATCTGTTCCGCTGCTTAGCTCCACTCGCTGAAGCTCCTACACCGCACCACACTATAATTTGCAAACTACACTCAACAGTGTGGAACGGTCTCCATACAACACTCTTCTGATGTATCTAAACCGTGAACCCTATTTTTCAGTCAACATAGCCATAGAATGACATACTTGGTAGACTCCAAAACATTTGATAGAATGAAAAAGATTGTTCTCGTGAAAGGAAGTGGAAAATATGACATTTTCAAAAGTAATTATGGAAACTGCTTTTACAAATCCATCTTGGCAACGGTGACCCCGTGATCACCATACACCCCAATCAACTTTCCATCCTATATATCACATTATACCGTCGAAACACACGCCTAAAACAAATAAATCATATTAACGACTTCAAAAAATGGCCGATTCATAAATAATTCAATAGCAACGTACGTGCCTACCTATGTGCCGGTTACGAAAGTCGATTGACTATTATAAACAAAATTTCACAGGAACCTACCTGCTGGCCTTGCTTAAGTGTTCCGATAGTTGGAAATCTGATATATAATCACAGGGTATCGCATACTTCAAAAAATCTCAGACTTATTTTCAACCGAAGAAAAATTCATCTGTGTATTTGCCTAGTCTAACGAAGATTGGCACGTACTCTAAATGTAATGAATTATAAGGTTATTTTAAGCTTTTTAGTACACCTAGGTTTTGAAGTCGGTTTTTTTACGTATCTCATCTATTGTTTCAAATTCAAGAAAGCATTAAACAAAAAAATAGAACATACAATAACATCCAGTCACCTGTTGGTGAGAGTGGTGGTGTTTGCTGGTGAGATGGAGAGCTGCTGCTCTACTGTGCCTGTACTGTCCGGTTAGCTTATTTAACTAAGCTAAATGCTCGTACTTAGAGCTCACTTGAATAGTTTAATGGTCGAGCCGGGAACTTGGTAGTTATAAAGCACTAGGTCATGGACTATTGCAGAACTAACAATTTGGATTACCAATCGCGTATGCAGTCGATGGCGACTCCTAGCGATAGCCACTAGAGTTAGAACTCTAACTCTAGTGCATACTAGAGTTAGAGTTCTAACTCTAGTGGCCTTCGTGGAACTCTTACACCGCCGAAGTTATGAATACGACGTAGATAAGTAATACTTAATTTACTTCAAAATTTACAGAGACATAGTTGTAATATTTGCGTAACATTATTACATACCACTTATGTTCTAAATAGTGCTATTGTAAAGGGTTTTAAATTTGCTGTGAAAGGAAGTAATTTGTTCCACCTGTTTTGTTTGAACTTTATATTGAGATTTTGTGTTGTTATTGTACTAAATCAAACTTAATGTAACGCTCAACGTTACAGTATATTTAAGTTTACGCTTAGGTCTTCATTTGCTATTATTGTGTGGATCCCTAAAATTGGAATTATCACATCCCATCTTATCCCCCAAACCGCAACGAGCAGGCCGCGTGCGTTTTACGAGCGCCGCTTTACGACCGACACGCCCTCTTGCGGCCAGCCACTCAATGACTTGAGCACTATTCGCAAGTAACGCAAGCACTCGACACTTGGGATCAACCGATATCAGACTTCTTTGTTGGCTTAGAAAGCTTAATACAAGTACACATAAACTACAAACTCCTCTCATGGTAGAGCCAGCCACCAACATTACAGCGAGTTCCACAACGAATTTTCAAACATTCACATAAAAAAAAATACATCTGAAAATGAATCACCGAACATCGTTTATGTCTCTAAAATATCATATTGGTCTCTTCAAACATCCCGTATAATATTTTGCAGCCAAGAGGAGACTTATGTAACTACATTATATGTTTGAAAGTCAAAATGGAAGTAAATAATTCATAGTGGCGTGTCAGGCTAGCGACGCGCTGCAGGTGTCCTGCTCGTCCTGCCGTGAACCTGCAATTATACTCACATTACATTCAAATGTATGCCTCTATATATAGAGTTGGTATTTCAATATCGACAAGAGAGCTAATATTAAAACTATTTTCTTTCATTTGATAATCAAAAGCAACTGCTTTATGAGAAAAGTGTACAATTCCATATCCATGATTTCTTTAAAGTGAGGGTGGTATAATGGTAATATGTGGCCTCTGTTAAGTAAAAACTGACATAAACATATCTATAAATTATTGATACACTGCAGAGTACCACTACCTACCCCATCAGGGAACACAGGCGTGATGATGTCTGCATGTGATTTGAATAAAGAAATAAATTTGATTTGAATAAAAATAAAAATAATCATGTAAATGTCAGCCATCTGAACACTGAACAGAGTAGTAATTGAGAACAATTTACTAATCTAAATCGATCAAATCGAAACATAAGACTATCGATACTCCTCTTGGCCCCGCTCTAGTGTGCGCGGGCGCACGTGCCCTAAACGCCCGGTCATGGCGCGCGTGATGTGCTCCCATGGTTTCACAACACTGCCTATGATCTATGGCGTGCTAAAACTACCATACAATATATAGATGGGCTTCGTTATCTCGTGAAACTTGGAAGCAGAAGAACTATCTGATCACCATGTGTTTTGACAAAATAATTACCTGTTTAACTAAACCACAACTAAAGTTTATATATAAACTTTATTTACCTTTGGGTGATCCCAAAGGGGCGAGAGGACTTAAAGAAAATATAGAAACATCTTAACTCTATGATAGAGACATAATAATTCGATTACTTGTGGTGAAGTTATTGCAAGGTAGAGCGTTCCAATTTTCACCATATAAATTCTTTTTAATGGTGCTATGAAAAGCGGATATAAGTTACCAACCTTGAAGAAACACGATATGGGAGAGAAAAATAACCTTCTGTTTTAATAGGCAACAACAGCAAAAAATATAGCGTTGACAGACGAGGTTACTCTACGTTGGTAGAGTTTGAAAAACAACTTACAGAACATTGAATAATTCGGAATTGTATTCCAATTGTATTCAGAACGATGTATCAACGAAGACAGGTCTACATATGTTTCTGTTGAATAGAAAGTGTATTTTTTATAAAATGGGGCCTTCTAGGTGCAAGGGTTACTATTAAACAGTCTAGTATCAATAATAATTGGTAGGAATTAGGATTGTATTACCCCAAACTAAGCAAAGCATACTATCCATAAGGTACCATACAATGGACAGTGGGCGATTCCGAATTGCTATTTCTGCAAATTACCGCTAGCGGGAATCGAAGCCGCAACCATCCGTTCCAGTGAGCCGAGCAACCTACGCTCAGGCCAGTGGACCAAGCCATCAAAATTTAAGATGAACCATATGCCTAGCTTTATGAGGACTCTTTTCAAGGTTGATAATGGGTGAAAGATCTAACTGCCAAAATAAATAAAATGCAAACAAGTACCATCGACCTTTTAAAACAACACCCCAATGGTGGAATTATACGAATCTCTGCTTACCTTTGACTCCACAATATGAAATCCAATGTTCACACTAACGTCACGATTATAGAACAAGTAGGCTCCTTGAGTGAGATTTTATTTACGACCATCTAATTGGCAATATCTTCCGTGTCCCGGCCGAGATACATCGGGGGTGCAACAAGGGTGTTTGGGGGTTATTTGCCATTGAAAAAGGGCGACACCTACATACAGTAAATTGTGCCCCTTTAGGGATGGCAGTAGGGACGTTTTTCACGGAATAGGTTTTGATTTTAGTATTATAAAGGTAAGTAATAAAGTCACTGCTGTGTAGACAGTTAAATTCGGATTATACCCATAAAAGTTCGGCTTCAAATAAACCCATTGAAATTGTTAATAAAATGTTATACCTGTCCTTCATATCGTATTCAATTGTAAAAATATTTTCGTATTCAAATCAGTTTTATTATAAACACAGCTGAAGAAGTTTTAAAAATAGCTATGAATCACTGTGAGCCAAGTTTTAATTTATTTTTGATATTTTTTTTTATTTTTATCATCACTGATTGTTTTTACATCGCCCCGTTGCCCATTGTGGAATGATTGTCTCCGTATATTTTAAGGTACATTTTAAGGTCACACACCTTGTGGTTATTTAAAATTACAAACAGTATATGACAATCTCTAATTTTGTCTCATAGCGTAATAAATGATAAAAATGTTGATTGCTTTTAAAATGTCTCGGGATATTGTTGGCTCGAAAAAATATATATAATTTGGCCGGGTGATAAACATAATATCAAACTGACTCGACTTCAAAGAAGAAGGAGATTCTCAGGACGTATTTTTTTACCATTTATAATAGATTTTGTATACATTATGAATGCTTGTACATCTTCTTGATTGAGTAGAAATTGCAACTTAATCACGAATAAATGAAAACAAGAGCAACACACTGAAGTAAATTAAGTTTCCGCGTCGGTGAGCCCTGTAATAAGATTATAGTATGCTCGTGTGATCTGTCACGAGGCGCGCCATCCCTGAGCCCGGTGTAGCCATACGTCACCCCGGCACTGCATCAATAACGGGTAACGGCCCTTAACCGACTTTGAAGGAGTATGGTGTTCGAGGAGGATATTGTGATGCCAACGTATACCCTTGCAAATGAAAATTTAAGGACTAATATACTTGATGTGAATTTAGGACTTGAACTTTTCCACTAATAAATAGGATTTAAAATATGCTATAAGGTGCATCTAGCCTTCGTCTAGGTAAAGGGGTCATATTCTGGTGACGGTTTTTTGCCGTTCTTTTCTTAACAACTACTAGTGCAATGAAAGGAAGTGCATAATTTCTTTCAAATCCTATTATTTCATTTCATCATGAGACATTCTCCGTGACTCGCCAAAGGTCAAACCCTGGCGTCTTTGTTAAAATTACTTACGTAGATCGTAGCGGTGGCAGATCTAACTGGGAGGATATTCAACAGTATGTAAATGAATAATTAATTTAACCCTTTTCTTGTATCCAAATATCCATGGCCGGTACCTACCCTGTCACGTGCAAAGTTCCTTGCTCCCGATTTTATTTGCAAATGGCGGTCGCGTCGCATCTAACGACCGATGCTAGCATTTAATATTCAATCAGTCGATCTATGTGTACCCTGCATTATACATGATGCGAGATGCCTACTACAGCATCCGATTAATATGTTATATTGAGATGTTTTTCCTATGAGTTAGGGTTATGTAGGCAGTTTTGTGAATTATATTACAATAGTTCTCTCGTATGTTAATAACGAATTACCATTGTTTTATGTAGTTCGTTACACAGTTGTCTTAGTAGGGTTTCTAAAGGCACTTGAGCTGTACCTAAGCATTAGAATTAAGTTTAGCGATTTAAAAACTACTAAAAAGTACGTAAACGCACTGTTTCTTGCCAAATCTTTTAGAATCAAATATCAGAAGGTACATAAAAATAAAAGATTTGACTATGCTTTTAAAATAAAATGAAACCGGCAACGTTGCACACGATATTAGGGTCTATATTACATAAAATCAATCAGTCTTTTGTTGTTTAATATGTAAGAGTCGACTTCTGGATTTGGCTGACGATTGAACTTACCAGAATTAACAAGGAAATCTCATCCTTATTAAATATTTATACAAAAACAAAGATTTTCCTATTTACATATCCGAATAAAGAGGGAATCAAAATTTTCCATCGTATTTTCCATCGAAGGTTAGATGTTAAAATGACCTATAATTTAACATTTTCTCATTTGAATACCTAAATAATAGTTGTGCAACATCATCTTAGGGCAGTTTGGTCGGGTAATACCGACGTATGCACCACACTAATTGCATATAGTAGCGAGCACGATATACTAAACTATTTACAATCAACATCATATATAATAGATACATCAGGATGAATCAACTGTTGAAAATGAATTAAACAATGAAACGAAACTTTATCTCAATGAAACAAGGGGAGTTTCAGGTTGAACGGTCGTTCTTTAAGCTTAGCATGACTGTGTAGACATAAGTTTTATGTCTTTCAACTGTCAGATTTGTCGAGAAAATGACGTCACTTCGAGCTTTTTGTACTGGACATGGGTCGGTATGTCGGTATGTATTAAGCCTACTGCCATTTTATTACATAATATTTAAATATATATATTATCCGATTATTTAGATAATTATGAATAGTCTGTGCATCTTTCAAGCCTTGATAGTTTTGTAAGGTCCCTACCAATAATACAAGTGTTGCTTAATTTGAGAGTATATGTTAAGTGTGTTATGTATTGCATCAAATAACATTCTTTTTCACAAACACTCCTGAAAGATTAAAAGGCATTTTATATTCATGATAATGTTTTATATGAATATAAAATACCACCCACAATCTTCACGTTCTTCGTGAGTGACCAGCCTAATACATTTTCAGTTCAGATTATGAAAAAAATGAATGGCTTGCAATGAATAAATTTGAGACATTGACTTGCAATGAAGTTTCGACTTGATCGATTTGGAAAGGCAAAAACACTTTTCTTGCACCGCAAATATTGTTCTTATATGGTAAATAGTCCCGTTTCTTATTTCAAGATTTTACGTTCTGTTATTGTCAAACGAGCCGAGATATAGACCATGATGGATATACTACTCTTAAAATTACTGATAACAAATCACACCCCATTGCCCAAATGTTTTTATCTCATTGGCAGTTACTGAAATGGTCAAAAATTACATTAGCGTAAGTAATAAATTCCACTTGTACGCAATCACCAGAAAATGAAGATATAATTAGAATTGGAATTGTTTTATTCAGGTACTTATCGTCAATAAAAATAAATAATAATAGTATCTCTACCACCCATTCAGAATGCATTTCTTATGGAAAATAATGGTCAAGAAACTCCTGCCTCCTGATAGCTGCCAACAGTGCATACACGTGTAGATCAAAATACTGCAACAACATGTGTTTATAATGTAGTATGGTTATTTCAAGAGTCATTTATTTATAACTGGCCGCGAGTGAAAGTTGGTAATACTTTCTTTTACATCTTTACAATGTATTAGATATAATAAGTAATTTTAACACGGCCTCCAGTCGATGCAGTCTCAGATTTTTTTATAACTAACCTAACTTTGGTGTGAGAAAAACAGTTCTTGAATGCTGCGTTCAGTCAAATATCACCCAGTATGTTCGTTGGCATATACACTTCTCATCAAAAAAATCGAAACACCTCGCAGTTTATGATTTGATAAGGATTATCAGAAAAATGTGTATATTTAGGAATAAATGTAAAATGTCATTTAATAGTGAGTAGTATGAGGTTTATAAATCCTAATGTTAATGTTCTAAATTCAAATTAAGTCTTCATAGGTTTCGTATTTTGTATGATGAGTAATTTTAAAAATTAGGACAAAAACAATAAAAACGAAAGTGTTTCGATTTTTTTGATGAGAAGTGTATTATGTGATGCTAACTGTACCTATAAGTTTAGAGTCGCTAGTCGTCCTTTCGTAAAATCTTTCTACAGAAAGGTGTAAATTCTTGCAGGACCCTATAATTTCCCGCACACTATTTTACGTAGACGCCGTCGACTAGCGAGCGTAAGCGCACGTACAAATCACGTTGCTATTATTCTACTTTAGATCTCTAAGATAACGGGATTTTCAATCCCTTACCTAATTAAAACATGAATTCATCTACAAAGGGATTGTAAGCACAAAGGTGGTTTATATATGGATTCACATTTTTTGTGACTCCCAAATTGTTGAGAATAGTGTCAGTGGTACAAAACTACGGATAAAGTCAGATCAGAAGCTAGTATATTTTGGATGTTATCTTGCGTAAGCGCAACATAATACAAGTATTTTGATTAAATGTGCAACAAATATCATGCCAAGAGTTACACGCGCCGCGAATTAAAGGTGAAATGGGGCGGTGCACGTGGAGGGCCACACACAGCCCGCAGCGGAGCGGCGCGGCGCGGGCTGTGCGGGCGCAGCGCTGCCAAAACAAATACGGCTATTGGTCATTTGGCATTTGTAGGATGTAATTTCCTTTCTAGAAAACTGACGTTAATGTTACATTTCTTAGAATAACTCTTATATTCTTCCAATCTCATGCTTACATAAAAAAAATATCATTCCTACATAACGAAAAATCTAAAATATGATTATGGTGCATCATATATCCCAAGAAGCACGTCACCAAAGGTGAAGTACCAGACTTCCCAAAACCATCACCGTTCAACACTGTAACTGAAAATAACAACATATTAATCGAACAGCACACGTTAACCACGAATTAATTAGCCATTAGGCGCTCGTAAATCACCGTCAGTTTTGGAAGCGCGCGATACTAAAAATAGCGTCTAAGAAAGCGGCGCACGCGTCGATGGATACAAAACAGTGTGTTGGCAGTTCGCCAGCGTCTCTACCGATGCTACAGCACACTAGAAGGGCGATAATCGACTAGCGAAATTCATTAGTCCTAGTCTGTCACGATCAAAAAGACTCCAGCGTCGGGCTGCAGGCAAGAAATCACATCTAGAAGCTGCAGATGATAATATTTACATGATTGTCATTACAAAACTGGAACTGTAGGCCTTGAAAAAACCACTCAAATGTACTGAAGATGTGTTGCTGAAATGGCAAACGGAAAACTAATAACCACCTGCTTATACCAATACAAAGAAATGCTCTTTTTGTAGAGTGCGATTAGACGAATCTTTCCAAATTGAAAAAAGAATAGTATATAAAATAATCACTCTCTTTTAAATACCATCGGGAATTCAGAATGTCATTATGTGTGTTTGAAATGTCAGAAAAATAGTCTCCTCTCACTCGGCTATTCAACTGAGACACTTGAAGCCGTGAAAAGCTCCGAATAATAGGTCCTTTATATTTTTAGGTATTTTTATTAAAAACAGATAAGACACGGCTCGACACTTGTGCAGTGTCTGACAATTAGGGGGAGTTATGAGATGGGGTACGAAATAGTAATTTTAATAATATGTTTGTGTGAGTTTTATTATTAATTATTCTTATTGTTTGAGTTGCAAGCTATAATAATAATCATAGTACAGATTTGTCAAGGCATAGAGACAATTACAGCTAACAAATATATGCCTATGGGCACTGTAGGCATGCCATACAAATTAAGAAGCTACTAGCCCCGTCTTCATTCCCACAGTCTTACATAGTCCTAGACACGGAAGTTAGTACGCAGCTGTAGAAGGTGCAACTGACGTCAGGACAGAGGTCCCGGATACTCAGCCGAGGACAAGTATTCTAATGAAAACAGTTAAAGAAACTTTGTGATGGAAATAAGCTGGATGTTTATTAGATGTACCACCGTCGGTATATTTAAACATGATGCAGTTTTACCCGCGGGGAAGGCCCCAAATAAATAGTCATGCATGCAATACTATTCATTATTCCGCTGTTCTGGCGAGCGGTCGTGATCTCAGGACATGATCCCGGGTCTCGCTACACAGTTCCCCGAAGGTTGAATTGAATTACAATGTATGAGGAAAACATTAAGATGATTGGATACTTTATTCCTGCACGGATCAGGCGCGGATGCAATGGCCTGAGACTTGGCCTGAGCTTTGACTTTCATAGGTGTACCCCTACTACTATGTCGAAATATCTGGAGATATTTGGACATTGGTTCGATTTTGTGTAAGTATGCGTATTTAAAAATAGGTCCACGTGTAACTCTGGAATCTCTCAAAAATAACCAGAATATTATTCGGTATAGAAATGAAGTCAGAAGTTTAAGGTATAGCTGAAGGAAATTAATATGGAATGAAAACTTGTTTTTAATTACTTAAATGATAACAAAAGTAGCGTAAAATCTTCTAGCATAATGTTGCTACATAATCTTCAAGTACATAGTACGAAGTTACAATGTTGCAATATAAACTTAGATTCGTTAAAATATTCTGACACCAGCATAACACACGTGTCAGGGCGTCCGTCAGTCGGCGGGGTGCGCAGGCGCATGGCGCGGATCCAAAACAGATAATTAATGTACTAATGTTATCGACGTCATTAGTCCCGTGACGTCAACGGGCACATTACCACTCTTAGGTTAGAAAATATTACAATCATTTTGGCTTGATTAGCATAAACATGTTTTGATCTGTTGAGTAAACTGTAGGGTTGAACATTGATTTATATATTTTTTGTAGCATCAGACATAAGCTCGCTGAAAAATAATGAAAGTTCCATGCTTTTACAAGGACTCCCTAGACAGAACTTCTAGCATTTGTGACGCCTATAAAAAAAAACATAATTCAGGAAGCGTTTTCATATTTAACCTACAAAATCCAACACAAATGCGAAAACAATAACTTTCAATTTTCAATTATTACAAGCTTTAACTATTATTTCAAGCTTTTTTTTTTAAATTATTAATTTGCAATGTCTGTCCGGGTGGAATCTTGCAACTGAATTTTAAATCAGTTATCTTTAACCGATTGAGCTGAAATTTGGTATACAGGCTTATTTTGGATGACAATGCATGCTCAGCTATGTGACGTCATTCAATATGGCGGATCATCCAAGATGGCGGATTAGTTATTTTTTCTGCACTACCCCAGTATGGGTATCAAATGAAAGGGCTTGCTGAGGAGAACACGAAAACTAAGGACAATTAAATAAAAGCTTGTTTTTAAAACGTTTTTAACCAGTAATTTATTTGTAAACTAATTAAATATTAGTGTCAACCCTGTAGTGGAATTTATTTTGACAGACGTAGTCAACATTTAGTTTCGTCCGGACATCTCAAATTCGAGACATTTGGTCATCACTAAAAGATTTCGGGACATTCAAAAGCTAATGAGCGCAAAAAGCAAGTTAATTGAAGTGGCTAAGATCAAAGTTACTTTTCTTTATGAAACTATAAAGATGTTTCTTGATGTCAATTCCTGCTGAAGAACGTTGAAGACATAATTCGACCTCCAGTCAACACTTTTGACATTTGCCAAGTAAAATAAATACAATTACGACAGTATTCCCTGAAGGGGTGGGTAGATTGGTCACATTTCGGCGACTATATTCAATCTCAAAGCAATAAAGGGCGAACCCTGAAAAATTTCACCTGGTTTATTTGCTTACTGGCACGTTATTTTCTTGACACTGGCAAAATACTAACTATGAAAGAAGCTATACGTCCCGTAAGCCCGCGATCTGTAGTGAAACATGGTCCACAGTAGTATCTAAATACATTTACTTGTTTCATTAGGTACAGTGCAAACATCTGGCCACCGTGAACTCTATAGTGTATCTTGCGTTTCCGGGAAACGCGTAACTTTGAGTGTTTCGTTTGATCTCTACCGGAATCGAACGGCCACTCTTGCGCAACAACTAACACGATAGCTAGCACAACTCTTGCTAGAACAAATAGCACAGATATTAGTTGCGGTATTTTTTCACAGAGTTAGGTGCATAACTCTAGGCGGTGGGGGCTACGCAGACCAAAGTTAATTTTCAAACCTCAAATTCTACACACTTATTTATTCAAGTGCGGAAAATACTTTTTCCTTCATATATTATTTACTATTACGTTCTGTACCCACTGAGGTGAACGTATATTTTTTTGAAAATGTACTGTGTAAGAATTTCTGTGGTGAAAACCACGCGATTAGGCCACTTAATACACTTGCGTTATCGTTGACATTCCGTTGAAAATTGAGCTTTTCTTACTAGTTAATACAGTTCATTTTGGTATTGGCAAAATGATGGTCGCGCACGAGGTCAGGTTATTAATATTACTTGGTATATATAATTAATATTGGTCACGATGGAAAAAAATATAATATTAAGGTTAATATTATATTTTTTTCCATCGTGACCAATATTTATCTGGCGACAGGATACAACGTCCTTTATATTCGTATTTTCCTCCCTAAACTGCAATAAGTTCATTTACCTCATTGGTAACCTAATTCGATAATAGCTGATAAGAATATTTACTATTTAAATTTTGTGGTCGTTAAGTAATTATATTATTCGATAGTGTTTATTTTTTGGAACTTTATTGAACGCATTTGTGATATGTATTTATACATACAATTAAGTTGATATTTTAAGACCACTGCGGCCATATTATAGGCTGTAACTTAGGGGTAGAACCCGTATTATGTAAGTAATTTTGACTTAAGTACTAGACTACTGTCTAGAATAATATAAACAAAGTAGACAATTTTTTTTTATTGAAAGTTCTGACATTGTATTTTATTTGTACGTTATACTTTTCTTAGTATCATATTTATCAAGTATACATTTTGATAGTAACCTATACCTTAAGTAGATACACGTTACTATCGTAAGCAATATTTCATACATTCCTCCATCCATACGGACACATCAGATATAACCAGGTATCAAGTCGGCTACAATCCGACAGACAAGTGCATAAAAAATAAAATAATTTAATAAGTTGTTTGTTTATAAAAACTACAGTTAAAAGGGGTGTATTTATTCTAAAATGCTTGCCTAGTAACGTTTGTGCGATAGCCGATAGGAGACATAAAATACATATATCTACCCTATTATAGGTGTGTGCTAAAAACACTAACACTAGCAAAAGTCTAAGTAGGTATGCAGCAGAAAATATTTAGTTAATATTAGGCAATATCCGGTATCAACGGATTAGCAAACTGAAGTGGCAGTGGGCCGGTCATATCTGCCGCAGGACTGACAACCGTTGGGGTAGACTCATCCTAGAGTGGAGACCGCGAATCGGCAAACGTAGTGAAGGACGTCCTGTGACCAGGTGGAGCGGCGATATACGCAAAGCGGTGGGTGCAAAGCGGTGTTCACAGTGACTGGAAAAGAAGAGAGAGGCCTACGTCCAGCAGTGGACTGACACCGGCTGATGATGATGATGATGATGATGAATATCCGGTTATTAGTATTAATAGTTGGGTATCACTTAAGACTGTAAATATTGCGAATCTGATGACAAAAAACTTATAATAAGGTACTATAGGTACTAAGAAAAATTCAATTACAGAACACTTTTCTCCACACCAGTCCAGCCAGGAGTTGGACCCTTCTTATCTGCCCCCGATTTACATGCCCCACACCTCAGTCCCCCGCCCCCACCCTCGTCCCTGCCTCCGACCGAAGGGATGAAACATTGAACAAACGTTATTTCATTTTCTTTGAGATCAACTGACCTTATGTTTATGTATAATATGTTTAGGACATTCTCTCGAAGAACACCTATAACATAACGACCGTTTTTCTCAAAAGGGCAGCCAGAGATATTTATAACAAATTGGCAGGGGTGTGTCACAATCTTGTAGATTTTGTTAAACTACTTTGGTCGTCTTTGGCGCAATCCCAGTGGCGCGGGCGCCACACTCCGCGGTCATAATAATATAGCTTTGTTTCTCAAAAAGAATTACTAATGCTTATAATGTTTAGAAGAAAAAATAACCATAATACTTTATAAATAATTACCGAACGGCGGCGTTCCTATCATCAAACCTTGATGCGAAACTGGGTCAGCATAATAGTGAAAAACACTCGTGAGGTGAATACCTACCGTACGTACCGGAGCTATATTCGTTCCGCTGCGTATAAACAATAGCGTTTACAACAATGATTTATTAAATTGTATACATTATTATTTTTTTCACTGTTGTTGCAAAGAATACTAAAATTGTACAGACTGGCAAACCGTATAACTAATTCTATGATATGAGGAGCCGAAGTGTTACAATCAGTTTTTTTTTTTTTTGTAGATTTTAGTTATAAAATCATGCAGCATGCCTAGTGTGAGTATATCATTTGAATGATCGCCTCTAGCGGCGAGTTCATGATCTACGAATTCCATAAAATAATAAAAAAGTGATAAAGTGACAAACTTCAGTCGTAGTTTGTGTGCACAACCGCCGTCTTATAACATCTGCCATGCATATTTTTTTTTAAATATTACTTTTAGTTTTGGGCAGTAGTACAAATCTGTCAAAAATTAACAGTTAATACTCGATTTTCAAAGGAGTGTCACATCTCTAAAATACTATTCTGCTTATTAAATTAACCAACATTACCTGACCTCCCGCTCCTCTCTTTACTACTTATACCCAGAAAGAGTAAAGGCAGATAAATACAAATGAACAGGTCTACTTATTATGGCCGCTTGGTATATTTACCAGTTATAATTACCACTGAGGAGGTTGTAAAAACATGATACCTTTTCAACATACAAATGGCATTTTATTTTAATTCGTACTGACTTCAATTGTGTAAAGTAAGACTTATTACGTTACACATAAGGAGGTATCTCGTTTTTGTTTGTCATTTCTTGAGGATTTAACCACATTTCCACTTTTTTGTAGCAGTAGGTACCTTAACAATGGTGGTTTGTCAATCCTGAATTATTTCTCGTGGCTAGTGTGTATATTAAAACTCTCCGACGTACATAAAGTCGACAGTTTATCTCAATTTGGAATTACGTGTTCTATTATTGTCAAGATTAAAAAGGCTGAAATGAAGTCAACCACTACATTTGCAAAACTAATTGAATAGAACAAGACTAAAATCATAACTGAATTACCATAACGCCCTGAGCATTCTGGGGCGAGCGAATTCACTCGAATTTTCAAAAATGTATTCTATATCAATATACATAACTATTTAATGTCTGTGGCAACGCAACTATATTCGCTCGCGGGTATTTGACTGAAGCGAAACTTTTGGGCGATATTGACTTATACAGGATGTATCAGAAGTCCGAAATAGTACTTTAGGTAAATATACGGTAACTTATATGTGGATGCTTAGTAAAGACAGTTTTTAGCTAACTTGCATCCATAACCCTATTCAGCAGTGTAAACTACACATATGAGAGGCGAATACTACCAATATTTACAAAACAGAACATGAAAATTTTACAAAGCACTCGAGATATTACGAGTTATAGAAATTGACGACGAAAAAATAGTTGGAAAAACATGGTCGAATTTCGACCAAATTTTTATACCATTCAGTTGTATACCCGATACTGATGCAAAGGTCAAAGTATTATTTCGGACTTCTGAAACCCCCTGTATACGTATTTAGCAGATTCAGCAGCAATCAGCGATTTTTTCTACGTCGAATGAGTATGCTCTCCTGTAAAGTTAATAAAAAACCCTCAAGTCAAATAGCCTTTCTCCCCTCGATATGCTTTTTCTACCGGTGAATACAGTTCGTTTTTGGTTTGGGAAATAAATTGGACGTACCTACTGATCCTGACGCAGCGCTTAGTGTAAAGCTTAAACCTGACCACTACAGACACAATAGACTTCATTGTAAATACTGAACTAATTATTTACAATGATTTACGATAAACAGACTTAATTGTTTCGACGATAACAGACATGATGGAACTGATCCTAGTATTGCATCAGACGGCGAAGGTTACAGATCGCTGGACAAAAACTGTTTTGTTGTGTGATCAAGGCTGCTATTGATAGGTTGGACTTAATAAAATGCGTAGAAAAAATACCACGTGTACTAGTGAAAAGGTCGTCTTACACTGCCTGTTACAATACTGGACTGCTTGTGAATAGCTATCACCGACAATTTAGTTTAAAGCGTAAGATTTACTGGTATAAAGCTCTCAGCAAATGGAGACAAGTGCGCGCGAGTCTCAAACGATTGTCAATACCAAAACAAAGTGAATTAATTTATAGATGTATGATTATCAACAAAATATAATCTATGACGCGAGTTAAAGTTTTGCAGCGTGGTCGCATGGCTTTTTGCAGCAGATAATATTTTTTTATGTTGTTTTATGTATGTATGTTTATAGAATTTTCTTGATCCAATATGTTCAGGCCTCGTCCTAATTTATCAAACGTCCAAGGAACTCATATCACTACAGAGTATTTCAAAATGAAATTAGTTTTACGGCACTTACTATGCGTGACTCTATTATTTCTTTTCTTATTATCTTAAAATCAACTTGACACTGTCCCTGCGTGGGAGGGTCGTGTAGAGCCAAATGTAGAGAATTCGTCAGTCCATCGTTTACCGTCACAGTTGTTTTCACTAGTCATTGTGTCGTACGATTTGTTAACAGATAAGCGTCTAATATACGATGTAAGCGATATTTCTCTCGTTTAAGACACCGTTCTTGGCTCGTACGGTTTTACGATGCGCTCTATGTAGGGTGACTAGTTCTATTGGTGTTGCTTCTAAATTTTAGTATATATCTTAATAGCGTATGTTATCATCGAGATTACCATATTGTTACACAAAGACAGGAGCTGTTTTCTATTAAAGAAAATCTAGGTCTTCAATTGGGTCTCTAGTTTTTTTTAAACCTATTATACTACCCTGATATTAGGTATAGTCTCCTATTTTGCTTTACAGTCTTGGGCAACATCTGAACGTGTCTATCCCATAGAACGTAGTCAACTTCCAATATCGAAATTAAACTCATCCGGGAGTCGTGGCTCGAGTTGGTCGCCCTATCGTAGAGTCGTATAACCTGAACGGAACATGACACCGTGCGATTATCATAAAACTTTATGGTCCCGAGGTGTCGTACAATTTGGTCGGATTATTTTTAAGCTGATTCTGATACCCGAGACGAGATTGTGTGTTGTTTAAAAATTACTTGTTATTTTTATTATGGATTGTATGGTTGTGTAACATTTACCAAATATGTATGTGACGATTGCATTGAACAGTTCATAAGGTACATCAGTGATCGTGTACAGATTAGTATTTGTGTCATAAATACTTATAGTAGTAGTGTACCACGCTTGTAATCCCATCCCCGAAGGGTAGGCAGAAGTACAAAGCGATCTGAATTCGATATAAAGTCTACTTTGATCACTGATTGATTTTATATATCTCGTTGTCCTAGTGTTGGTGAACAGAGTGCGCATAAGGTCCCAGGCTACAGGGCCGTCAAGACCTAGGCTACATAATGTTTGCTAATACCGAATCGAAATTTGTGTCAATATAGATAAAAAAAAAAAATTATGTGCTTTAAACCACGCGATCAGGCAGCAAAATTTTCTCGCGTCGTCAATGACATTTCGTTGAAAAATTAGCTTTTTCTGTGAGTCAATACAGTTCATTTTGGTATTAACAAAAAAATGTAGCGCGTGTTCTGGGCTAACTTGTATAAGGTTATTTTCCATTTTTCTTCTTCTTGTCGGTATCACTCTTATCAGAGTGGTCGTGGTCATCTCTTCAGGTGTTGGTGGCAAGCTTCACAACACGCCGCCACTCTTCTCTGATGGCCGTCTTCCTCGTGCATTGGTGTAGTGATGATGAATCATTTACTGCCGCTTTTATTTGGTCGGTCCACCTCATAGGCGATCTTCCTCGTGGCCTGGTACCCTCAACCTTTCCCTGGACCACAAGTCACTCAATAGCCACCTCCCCTTGGCGGAATATGCTTTCTATTTTTAGGTTTCCTTAAATTTTGTATTTGTAAAAAATGTGGTACAATTAAAAAAACATACAATAAAACATTCCATAGGCTTGTGTCCTCCCGTTGTTTACAACGCATGCTTTATCGTGAGCTAAATACGATGCTAATAATTTGTATATTTAATTACAAAACACATGAAACACGAAACGGAAACGCAGATGTAATTCATAGAGCGATTACCGTGGCGATGTTTCTGATAGATAAATTGAATTTGCCGGCCCAATTGCCTCGCACAAAGGGTGGTAGCCGCGTGGAAAGCGCCCAGCCGACTGGATCTCCGTGCGCCACTGGACGCGGCTCCATTGTCAGTGACGACACGAAATCTCGTATTGACATTTCTGTACACACTGGGACGTCGAGACTCACACATCAATTTGTTTGATAATACCAAAACGAACCGTATTGTCACATTGAAAAAGTTCATTCTTTAACAAAATGACACTAACAGTGCCAGTGAAAATAGACGCGTGGGGCGAGCTTTTGCCATATAAATTCAATCTTTATGCATTTTGATACAGAGTTCGTATTAGTGATGGCAACATGTTTGCCGTGCGTCTTATGAAGCCCCAGTGACCGGGGGCTTAATATTACCTACATTCAATCATACCAGTTGGGTCAGATTAGTAAATTAGTGTGCTTTATGTGAAGTCCAATCCATACAAAAAATATTGTAAAAACGCTTCATCTTTTTCTGTTGGTGCAAGAAATTTAAATGCGAGTATTTCTTTAAATTATGAGGATAATGACTAAATTGGTTAGCTTAGGCTCATATTATAAGTAACGCATGTATTACTTCCAGATATTGAGCCAATACCAATAAACTACGAACATATGGTTTATAATTTTGAAGTAGGTTGTCATGTTTGGTCTATTTACTGTAAAATCGTTGGTCAATGTAAACGAACCCGGCACCCGATGGCTATCGAAGTAACAAATGGACGTAGCTACTCGTACCACTGTTTTTTACAGATTATACAACCCGTGCTTTTAATAATACATTAAATTTAAATTAAGTGGAATGTGTTTGCTCAGAGGAGACTGCTATACGGACTAGAGGGGAAGTTGAAGACTTAGATTTTTTTGAAGGACTTACACTGTTGGCCGTGAGGTGGCCTTTACAGCTTTACCGGAGGAGGTTGAAGACTTAGAACGAAGAAGCAGTCTTGATTTGATGTTAAGAGCAATGAAGTATCTAGAAATCTCTTGAGATCGTGATGAGAGATAATGCATTTACACGTGAAGACATTTATCAATAAAACGATAACGTAATGAGTTAAACTATAATACGTAGAAGTTAACAAAGTTGATGATTTATAAACAACTTGGCATCGAACTCGTTCACAGTTCGATGCCAAGTTGTCGGTGTCTCCTGACGAGCAGGCCGCGAACGTACGAGGCTGTCAGTTCCTAAAAGATATTATCGAAATTAGTTTAGTTTTTGGTCGATTGAACACACAAGCAATCTAACTTGGAAGTTGAAACTAACAGGAAGTCAATTCCTATTACAGCTGCGAGAGGGAGAGGGAAGTATACATTTCAGTAACATGAGTGAGAGATGGAAATAGTCTTTGTTTTTCCGTAACAATAGTACGGAGGGATTTATGAGCTTCGAGTTTGGCCTATTGTTTTAGGGTTCCGCAATGTAGAGGGTGAACTGTCAGTTTGTCATGCATGGGGGTATATTTAAGTAATTTCCGTATTCGTGTTGTCATTCGTGGAGGTTCTGTGAAAGAGTTTTGTAAAGTTTAAATAACGAAAAAAAAAAACTTCTTGTTCTTTCAAATATCAACAATATATTCAAATTAAAAAAAAAGAAAAAAGTTTAAAGAACTGTTACCTGACTACGGAAAAAATTAATGAAATCGGTTAAAATCGGGGTTTACAAGGCAAAATCGACTCTTCTTATTGTTGAATTCAAGAGTTTAGGCGCTACAGAAGATCATACGTAAATACAAACATACATAGACTGCTTAAATTATAACCGTTCCTTTTGGCTTTGCCGTAGTTGGGTTAAAAAGTGTTAAAGCAACAAATAAACAAAATCATTACGTACCGCGAGCCGATATATTATTGGACTAAACCTCACCCAAACTAATACACGGGTAAGCACTAGTTCATCCAACTAATCTAATCCATTAATGTTATTGATTTATTTAGTCCACAAGACAAACAACACGTCTCTTTGTCCGGAGCGGGCATGTTGGCAGGTCGCCCCGCGCCACACCACCTATCGCATTACACTTTATGTGGCGTCTTCTAATTAATTACATGTGTGTTTACTTCTACTATAATAGTTTATTACTTACTATATTCCTGCTGTTAGCTTATGTAGAGTTACGACTCGTGTAAGCTTGTTTGTTGAAACTTGATAGATCTATGGTTGAGGACCTGAGGGACCGGGAGACAAAAGTTTTTTCCGCCGTCTCGAAACTCTAGCTTAGCTGAAATTGACGTGAAATTGGCTGGGATGACATGAACGGTTTCTTAAACAACATATTTTTATGAACTAGTATTTTTCTTTATAACATTTTTCATTTTTTTCTGCAAAATCTGTTGTCACCTTTTTCATGTCATATCATGCCTTGTACGAGGTTCATTTATAATCAGAATTGGAGTTAAAGGAAATACTAAGGTCTACAACTCAGCCTTACGTTCATACTTAATAGTGCAATAAACTAAGCAAGCTTTTTCCCACAACCCCTATAAATTTAGACCACAATTATTAGGTACTACAATATTGGGTAGTTAGGCCAAATTACACTACTTTCATTTGAACCTCGCTTAAGGTGAATACCACTATAAACACGATAGGAAGCGATGGTAACCCCGTGACCTCGTGCGAGCTCAAATATCGCGTGATCGCCTGCACTGTGTCACTTTCCACCTTCATTTTAACTGTTGTTCTGTTGCTTGACATGCATCGTACATACAAAGCTAACTGTGCTGCACTGGGGCTTGGTATATGCTCACGTACTATACAAGCTTCTGCAAATTACAGACTTTTAATTGGCCAACAGCTTATCAGACAAATAAGGTTTCAGATATTAACCGTAAGGTTGTTGCTGCCTCTGGAATTTGGCATATCAAAAGTCCATCAAACTCGATCAAATTGAAGTAGAGTAGACTCTGTCGTCGATGTTCACATATATCTGCTTAACGACGAAGATTCCAAAAGTTTTAGCTCTTTGTACCGGTTAGTACGTCCAGTCTGTACAGCGCCTGGACGGTCTGGCAATTATACAGCTATTCGTGTTATAATCTTGTTATTTGCGTTTTAATGGACGGTTGAATTTTAATTCCAAGTGGGCTCATATCTGTTTCAAATAATAATAAATTATGTAAATGCGCTTAGATAAGCTTTGATAGTTACGTTGGCTGTTCATACCTTGGCAACGAGGTATAGGCTCTAGTCGCAACTTGATCTATTTAAACTTTTCTGATTTACTGAAATGGTAGACTCCGTTTTGAAACTGATTCTGTCGACTGTGACGTTTCATAAGTACATCATAATAGTTTACATGAAGAGGATGTGTGATCCCGATTTTAAATTCATTAGTATATAAGTACGTAGGTATCGGAGTTTTAAAATGAAAATGCACTTCAATGAATATAGATGGAACTTGCTGGAGAAATATAAATAAATGTGGCGGAGATAGGCTGACCCTTTATGTAAGACGCTGTGGTTATCGCATAAAATAAAGTGGATTAATTTATTTGCCTTAAAATCCTGGGTACTACTTACAGAAACTAGTGACCCGCTTTCTTAGCCCAGTTAAATATTCATATTCTTTTTTTGGTAAATATTAATTTACATGTCAATTATATTAAATAGGAATACAGTTAAAGTTCAGTTTCTGGTTACATAATGAGTGCAAGAAAATTAATGATGTCAAACTAGAATAATAGAAGTCTATTTAAAGTCAATTATTGTCAAAACGCCATGACATGACCAATTAAATTATGTTTAAATTCAAATTATATAAAGTCAACTTAAATTAGTAATACTGGAAAAAGGTCAGCGCACATCAGTTGCGTTAGTAAATTGAAATACGAATTACTTTCATAACATTATTTAACAAAGAAATTCCATATTGAACGGTTTTGAGAAAATCAATCCTTATTTGATAGAATAACTCGGCGCCCCCGGCTTCACGCACCCGTGCAAATAAGCAGATGCACACAGACATCGACGCCAGCGGGAGAAAATTTATTTGTTGTAGTACAAAAATGATTTATTTATTTGTATTAGACAAAATATTATCCTAAATGCTCCTTCCACGGAGGCGGGAGTGTATCTGCCAGCCAATTATGATACCTTAATTACAAAAAAAAATATTAAGGGCTTCTCCTTACATTTTGACAGAAAGTGATTGAAATGAGTTTGCAATAGAATTATGTAATCACTCTGCTGAAATAAGGCCATCAATCAACCACGCTATACATTAGCTATCGATAAGCAGATCACGTGACCTGTGCCGTTCCTATACAGAGATTAAAGTCCTGGTGGTAGAATAGAAAACTGTAAATTGAAATGACTTGAAAACCTTTAGTTGGATATGCCATTTTTAGGGTTCCGTACCCAAAGGGTAAAACGGGAACCCTATTACTAATACTTCGCTGTCCGTCCGTCCGTCCGTCTGTCACCAGGCTAGCTAGAGACTTGAATTTTTTACAGATGATGTATTTCTGTTGCCGCTATAACAACAAATATTTTAATAAATAATTAGAATAAAATTAATATTTAAGGGGGCTTCCATACAACAAACGTGATTTTTTCGCCGTTTTACAGTTAATGGTACGGAACCCTTCGTGCGCGAGTCCGACTCGCAGTTGGCCAGTTTTTTTTTAACAATTCTTATTGCGTTTGTAATCTATTTATTAATATTGGATCATGTTGTTGCTCTTCCCACGGGTCATTTTCATTAGATTTCCTCTTTAACATATCCAAATCATGTTTTAATTTTTTTAATTCCAATTACTCTGATTGGCTTCTTAACTTATCCTGTTTGTAATATTCTAATATTCCACTTTCATGACATTATCTTGCCTCAAACGTGTAAATAAAACACTTTTTAAGCCTTTCGTGGGCAAATGTCTTGCTTTTAGTTCTTCTTTAATTTGATTGATTATTCTATGTTGGTCGATTCCATTTTTACTAACGCACGCACGCCGCGCAGTATATTATATCCTGCAATCTCACTACCGTAATAAACGTTCTCGGACCACAAATGTGCTCCCGTAACGTACACAATTCATATTTCGACGAACTATTACGTTTTGTCACTTTTTTTCCGAATCGTCGTAGCGCCATGTAAATTGAAACACTTCGTTTTCGCCATATTCACTTTTATTTTCGTCTCTTTTACTCTAATTACAATATTCCATAAATTATCTCTTTCACGCTATTTATCATTCCTCATCTATTTACTCTTTCACTCGCATATGCTAGTCTATTGTCGTCTCTTTTAAGCTTACGTTCAAATTAGCTGTTGTGCATTATACCTTTAATATTATTAACATAACTTACGTTCCATAACTTACAAAACTACAGTTAATTTGCTTAGAAAATACAGATTGGTCGATAGGTAATACACCTGTGCTTAACCGATCGAGGAATATAATCATACATGAGTATTACCTCCGCTCCTCCTCTCTTATGCGCTATGAACGTAGTGATATTTTCCACAAGGGCACCTTCGCTAAATCCAATAGCTGCATAGCCTGGTAACGGAAAATTTCAAATAACGACGTTCGGATATTCGATAGAATGATGGAAATGTGTTATTTACACATTCATATCAACAGTGAAAGTGGGTTATGTTTCTCATTTCCAAAAGTGAAGATCATTTCTTCACTTTTTTGATACTAGAGGATTAGCAGTGTGATAATACGAGGCGAATATATTTATGGTAAAATAGCTGGTACCTATTAAAATTTTGTAACTTATTTTTTTAAAGTAATTAGAACTTTATGTACATGCAGCTATATTGTAAAATGTCTGAAGAATTCTGGTACACTACATCAGCGACAGTTTACATTGTATTTTTCGTGAACATGACTCAGTTTCCGGCCGGAAGTAAAAGGTTTTCCACCGATTGTAAGGCTGTTTTAATCGTATTCTCGTAAACGGGTTTATCATTATCAAGTAAATACAATGCGCGTGTCACGTACTATTCGTTCTTGAGATGTCAAGGAGCAAACGAACGAATGATGTCATAACTATAATGGCTGTGATTCGCAGGTTATTGCAATAACTCTGTATTTATTTAAATAAATGTTTGAAATGATGTAAGTGGGCAGGGTTAATATTTTTTTTAATTAATATTCTCTGGTGTTTTCGTCCTCCTGCTGGACTAAGGTCACTCTAACGCGTAAATAAAGGTAGTACCTAGTCACCCTGTATCTTAAAAATGATGCAACTGATTTCTGAATGGAATTCAGGTTTTATTTATTTCTTTAGTTTTTGACGTTTTATTCATATTTTTCATAAGACCCAAAAGACAGATCAAAATGTTACCAGCCTCTAAAATCAGACTGTGATAAAGATTATCACTATTAAATTAACGATAGTCCATCTCATCATGAGAGGCTTCTAATGCTAACCTAGTTTGTAAAAATACCAATTATTTTATAATTAGCAACATAACAGGTGTAGAGTTTATTAGCTTGTAATCGGACGCGCCCACCGCTCGGACGCGCACAACACAAAACAATCGATTACAACAATCGTTTCTTAACGCATTTGCAAGTTTAATCGATGTTAAATTGCACCGTTTGTTGTCTAAGTTCACGTAAACAGGTAATAAATTGTAATCAAGCGGGAATTGGTGGAAGTTATAAGCGGACAGCGGGAAGACAGCAGACAGGCGAAAACAAATTTAATAATATCGCTTGAAATCAGAATTAAATAGAATTTTTTTTCCTATTCTCAAATAGAAATTACTGGCAAGTTTTAAATGTACGTTTGTGCTGAATATTGAGGTACTTAGAGACTGATATCAAATTTATATTGGTCGCTGCTTTCTCTCGTACAAAGCCAATTAGTCCATGCATCGTTTTAATCTGTAAATCGTGTAAATGCTTCTATTATGTAACACCCTTTCAAAAGTTCTAATCTCTTGTAACTTGTCCTGCGCGATATCGTCCGTCCGTCAGCTAACTGCCAGTTGTCATGCGAAGTGTCGAAACAATTGCATTGTTGCATGAGGTTACGTCACGAGGCGGTTGCTATGCATGGCGCGGCGCGGAGCGACAGGCTCCGCAGCGTCGATGAGGACGCGAGCTCTATCAACCATGTTAACAAACGTACCCATAAACAAGATACCTAGGAAGCCTTAGGCCTTCCACAAACCGGGGCGTCAACGCTTGTGCGTCAAATTTTTTGCCAAAACGAACTGTATTCAGACATAAAAAGTTCATCCTATAGCAAAATTACACTGAGCGCGTACGAATTTTGTCGCGTGCGGGTCTGGCTTTTACAACAGAAATTCCATCTTTATTTATAATGACACAGAGTTTGTTTTGATATGAGCAAAAAAATTGACGCGCTATTTTTGTCGCAGCAGCGTGCCTAATGCGAAGCAGTTGTCAGTTTATTAATATTTGGGCATTACTATAAGGTGTCTCCTAGTTTTAGTGAAACCGCGACTTAAGTACTGCCTGTCATTTTAAATTGAAATACGTAATCAATTGTTGGTAAAATAAATTTTATGAAGTACCATTTCATTATACGAGTACTAAAGTTGTAATCATATTACTTCTTGTTCCTCCTTATCCAATACTCTTGTTTCCTAGTTTATTACAAGGTTTGCAGTGTTTGCAGGCGGGGAGAGTGGCTGCCGACTGATAAACTTTCACGCCATTACCGTTTGGCGCCGCGCAGACAAATCCCATCAGCGGGCCGCTGCTGCTGGAGACACATATCTATTCAGTTATCACTAATGCACTTATACATTCTATTGAGCATTTCAATGGGGTTTCTACATGGGTTATATTAGCTTTTATTTGTGTCGACGCCTAATCTTCTTATATCAAAATCAATTGCTACCTAAAACTAAAAAAAATGGTTTAAATGACAAGAATTTTGTGGTATTTTGGTGATACGATGTTTGTATATATATGTATGTATAAATATCTGTTATTAAATAGTACGTATATATGTACTACCTCTTGAATTATGGTAGTGCATAGTTTGCAATGCGCTATTAAATATACAAACTAACTAACATTACTACACGTACCTCACTAGATACAGTATATTCTTACTTGCGTAAATGATTGTTTCTTATCATCCCACCAGCGATGGTAATTAAGATACACACAAAATTTTTCCCTAATCTTTGATTAAATTACCCAAATCCACCCCTAACAAGAGCTGATAATCTGTCGTAGTAATCTGAACTAGCCGAACGGACCCACATCGGGCCCATTAGCCGGGTGATGAGGGGGCAGGGGTAGGGGGGAGGAGGGGGGGGGCTAAAGGTAGTTAATATAACCCGACCGGTTACCGGACAACTAATGAACCAGTTAAATTCACCAATGCTCTTATCAAGGGTGTTGTGGCAAGAAATAACGGGGAAATGTGGATTTTCTTTGAAGTTATCACAATTCATCGCTTTTGGTCTGGGAAGTTTATCGGATAAGCCACATACACTAAGAATATATTTCCCCTAAATAATACATCTCATCTAGTTGTATTTAAACTTTACTTAAAGGTTAGCTTGTATTATTTATATAAACAATTATTATGAAAGTACCTTTCAGTGATATATTTTTAGTTTTTCCCCTACTTCAAAAAGGAGGAGGTTCTCAATTCGACGCGTACCTATGTTTTTTTTTTCGATGCCAATTGTGTATTTGCCTAGTCTGACGTAGATTGGCACCTACTCCAAATGCACTGAATTATAAGATTATTTGTAGCTTTTAGTGCACCTAGGTTTTTGAAGTCGGTTTTTGTTTTTTGTAAAATTTTTTTTTCATCCTCCCCTCCGGAACAAGTGACGGCAAGGTGAAAGTATACATATACGAATACCTAAATTCACCCGTTCACATAAAATAATGTTCTCTATAAAGAAGAGATTTGAAAGTAACGTGAAGATTATCCCGCTAACTCCGGAGTGACAGCCACCCCGCCCTGCGTCGAACATTACGTAAGTGAACATTACCGCGACTTATCTCTAGGGGGCGCCGCCGTCGCCCTCGGGATTTAAATTTGTACAGCTTTGATGAGCAAATCTACAGAAATATATTTAAGCTGATTATAGATACTCCTTAACTATATGTATTATATTGATTGCTAACCAAAACAGTTTTTGCGAATTAAGGGTAATGTCTCCTGCATACCTACTGGGGCGTCTAAGCTTGCGCGTCAATACGAACGCCAAAGTACAAATGAAACAGTAAATTCGCTCTCCCCAATGTGTTCAGGGCATTATCAATCATAGTTCATGCTCTCTATAATTACTTATAAATCGAATATTTGTCAATATTGACTTTGTGAAAGCGTGACTTTGGTCACCGCCCGCCAGTTCCGTGTGGTTCCGTTGCATGTCCTGCAACATTTGCTCCCGGCCTTTGCTAAATGTCAAGCCTAATTAAAACAAGGGTCTTACTTTCATGACCGTTATACTTAAGTTGTGTCTGAGATACGCGGGACAGACAGCGGATATAAAAATCTGCTGTACACTGATTACATTTAATTTTTTGACTATCTTTCTTTAACTAATATGAAAGGCAGGCTAATAATTACGAATATGTCTCTCCATTATAGTCCAGGGGGGTACTTTGTGGAATATTTTTTCCGGCATAATGTGGAGTAGCGAGACGACGGTGGCGAGACGACCTTGACACCTTTGTGGGAAAAACGTGGCCGGAGGTTGCCAAGGACAGAGAAGTGTGGAAGAGGAAAGGGGAGGCCTTTGCCCAGGAGTGGGACACTACTATAGGCTAGTTAAAAAAAAAAAAAAAATGTGGAGTAGAGATGTTGCAGATCATGCGAGAATTGGGTCCCTGATACCCACAGTATCATCAGCACAGACCAGGTATATGGTCTGTGCTGATACCAGATTCAATTTGGAATTAAAATGATATACGCACAGTGAGACGACGTACAATAAGGACTATCTTCTTATAGGTCATCGTCAAAAAATCCTTTAGAATCTGAATCTGAATCAGAAATGTTTTTTTTCCTATAAACCAATACAGGTACTTACTTACCTATGAATCGTCAATAAACAAAAAATATAAATCTATATCGCTACCACATTAAAATATCCTTTGTAACCCCTAATGCATATCTTTCTAAAATAATAGTTGTAAAACTTCAAACAAATATTGCATAAAAGGCGCCACATTAAGGTTCCGTTGGGGTCTAAAACGGCGCTAATTCCACTATTCGCTCTCTATAAGCTCTTATGTAAAAGCTAACAAGGTAGATATTATAAGTGTAATAAAAATGGTACCGGTAACACATTGAACAAGTTAACGGCGTAGAACCTTTCGTATGTAGGGCGGCGGCGGCGGCGGCGGCGGCTCCTCGACATTTGGAGAAGGTTGCGGTGAACTTTGCTGTTGCGCAAACACCCGGCCTGGTAGTGGTGGGACACATCCGGGAATAACGGGATTGAAGTTAGAAATATTTCTTAAATTTGTAACTATTGAGTAGTATTCTGATGGAAGTACTTTTCAAAATATATTTTGTTTTATATTAGTTAAATTTGAAGTAACTATTTATACTTGTGACTCCAAGGAAAACTAGATCATAAAATACAACGAGTCTTACCAAATTATCTGGTGTTAAATAAGACGGTTCTTATGTGCAAAAAAAGTAATTGTAATTGTTGGTTTTTATTAACAATTATCTTGTTAACCTTATCAGATATAAAGCTGTTCAAAGTTACATAAAATTATTGCATTGTTTTGGCTTGAGTCGAAGTTTAAATAATAGTTACGTGTCACGAAGAGTCAGTATTTTAGAAATATTTGAGTACTAAGGGCTGCCTAGTCCTCAACTAGCAATGCGCTCAAGATCCCGCAGGCCCCCGCACTTAAGCGCATCTCTAACGGTTCCAACCTATGCTCGTCTCGGAAATTATATCGACTCCGGGCCGGCAATAAATCAGCTGTAGGTACCGATGGCTGCTGCCCCGACGCGTTTCCACTACATTGGGTGCAAGCTCCCATCGATCCGAATATGGCGTGTTATTGGGAGATGTTAAAAGGAATAGAGGGATTTTCGATTACTATCTGTACCTGATTATTGTTATATGCGCGTTTATTATGAAGATCAATAATGTGGCAGTAATTTAACTCGACCAGAGTGTAGCGCAGCTCAAGAGCATAGCGGATCATTACCAAGAGATGTGTCCCTCACTCATGACCCGACTCATTCCAAGTCCTCATATTAGCTAATTAAACGATCACTCGATCACTTCCTCTCACATCCCATGTAAAAGTTGCTGAGAAAAGTTTTTATCGTGTCACAACCGAATGAATCTTTGGAGTTAGGAAACTAAGTAAGCGAATGTGCCCTCGAATGATACCTCAGCACAATCATCATGATGTACCTTGTAAGCACCTCGCGATGTAGAATAAGGCACTCCCTCATCCTAAAAAAAAGTTACGAGTTACTCATCACTCTATGCGCTTTACTATATGATTACTAGAAGCACAATGAATACATGCAGTAGCCTTACAAGCTTCTAGTTAGCCTACTGCCCTAGGTAATCCAGAAAAGGTGTACACAACCTGTCTTATGTACGTACCTCGTGTTGTAATATATATTTGAAATTCAATCTCCGCGATCGCAAGAGGCATCCATTGATTGTGTAACACTTGTGAGTTTTCATTTACTTTACCATTTTTCATCGCTTTCTCGCACGCCCTGCGCCGCACCTACCTTACTACATATTATTCGCGTTATCCCCAGCTCGCCGTCGCCATGGCGACCGGGAGGAAGCCGACATGATTGATATTGTAGCGGGATGAATGAGAAGCTTTTACTCGATGCCTCTTGCCTTCCTTTGTGTAAAGTTATCGGCGTTTAACTGGTTAACGTGTTAGAAAAATGGATAGAAGTGAAGAAGGGAAGTTGAAATGGGATGAGTTTGTAGAATTTAAAAATAATCTTTCTGTGCCTACTTATAACATGATGACTCGAGGTGTGTTTACACAGTTAAGATTTAAAATTCCTTTTAACAAATAAATAATTAAGTAAACATCGCCAGACAACACATATTCATCGTCTGATCCCAAACTAATCAAAGCTTGTACTATATGGGTTCCATATAATGGACTTGGGGCGAGCCAAGTCAAACCCACAACCGGGAAAAAATCAGAAAATTCCCGAAAATTGCCATTAGCTAGAATCAAACACGCAATGAGCCGAGCGGCCTGCGTTCAAACAACTGGACCAATTCGTCGTCGAATTGAGAACCATAGGTATTTATAGATGCGGGGCATTATAGGGTCTCTTGGGGCTATAATAAGGTGAGGAATTGTAAATAAAACTGCATCTATGACAAGTTAAATTATTTTAAAAAACATTGCTGCCAGTGTTTTCGTTACGAATCTGTCGTCACAGCTTCGTCGTAAACTCACACATAACCTGTCACCGTGAACCTCCACTCCAAAGCGGATGTCATGAGCCATACATCATATTGCTGAGCACATTGTGATTGCGTAACCCACAAACTAGGATTGTATAACTCTACGTTTCATATCCTAGCCGTGAAACGTTGCGACATCGACCAAACACTTCAAATTACGTGAAAATACGTTATATTTCGTCGCTGTGGCAACGTGGACGGCAAATAATTACACTCCTGATGCAACTCTGCAGTTGGTACCTACCTAAAGATGTTTATCCGTGAGTTATTTACTAACTGGATAACGACGTGAGATACAAAACAAATGGTTTTAGGTCTTTAAATTTAAGTACGATTAAATTATTTTAGGGTTTTGGTATTTAGTTATAATAATAATTCATTTAAGTAATTATTTGGATATAGGTATGCCTGTAAACAACTAACCATGTATAATCGGATATTCTTTAAACATAATGTACCTACCTTTATATGCCGTTTCAACTTTAGTGTACCTCTTAAACAAGACAACACCCTTATAATATATGTTTGATGACTCGACTCCACGGGCATCATGTGAATAAGAAATATTATCGTGTGACTCCAATGTAATATCTTACGTGGAAAACAAACATATAGTCAGAATCTTAATGGACTTTGCGTCTCTCGGTTCAGATAAGATTAGCTAGCTTTACTAATGCAAACACAGAAACGGCTAAATCCGTAAACACACATTTTATTGTCCATAATCCAATTAAACAACGCCTGTACAAGGCGAGATCGCCTTAACGGTAACATCGCGACATTTAAATATTTATATGTAGATATAAGAATATAATGCGCGACCTCCGGCCGGAGTCGGAGGTCAACCGTTGCTTATTTATTAATATTGCAGTGAAAACGCAACTTTATTGTTGTTATTTTAAAAATATTGGAGTTTAACGCTGAGTAATGGTTTGTACATAAGGTATAAATTATATTAACGGCCCGCCCGGATTACAAGATTTTATAAATAAAATATGACACTTATATAGTTGTTTGGGGTATCAATTCTCATGAGATTTCAGGTGACCTGATCTTATTCCGACCTAAAAGCACATCCCTCTAGGGACTTAAGTAATACAGATGCGCTTATGACTCCGTTTTTCAAAGTAAACGTAAAAAGAGTCGCTAAGAATTGAGAAAGACTGTAGAACTGACTGTAGAAGCCATAATATCATTGAACACTATAACAAATGGCATATTCAACTCAATTTCCCTTGACCCACATTTGCTGGTCATCTAGCGAATAAATTGTCATTAGTAGAAGTTGGGGCCAGCTGGCAAGTTCACTGCCCGAACTTACCTAATATCATAAATCCCGATGTTGATTACTTCACAAATTACTTCTACGTGTTCTTTCAAGTTGATTCGGAAATAGAAGGGGAGTCTAGCAATTTATTTTGATTATTAATACTTGTACTTGAATTACAAAACTAACCTGAACCAACTTGTAGTCTTTCTTTGTAGCTTAAGATATTTTAATTTCGTAATTAATGATTGAACTTGAATTAATGAACTGAGGCCTGCGTGCAGCCCTGGGCACACGCGGGCGTCGAAAGGCACGCGAAAAAATTTTTGAAATGCCAATACCAAAATGAACTCTAAACAATATGCATAAAGATTGAATTTCATTGGTAAAAGCCACACTCGTACGCGTCAAATTTCGCTCGCACTACCAATGTCATTTTGTTGAAGAATGAACCTTTTCTGTGAGTCAATACAGGTCGTTTTGGTATCGGCAAAAAAGTTGACGAGTGCGTTTTGACGCCCCTCAACTCACCTTTAGCCCACGTAACTATAGCTAACTTTAATACCCCCATCCGAACCTCTCCGCCCGACCACCGAGACAGAGGTCAAGGATCTGATTAAGGGGCTTAACCCTAAAAAGGCCGCCGGCTCCGACGGCATTACCAACCAAGTTCTTAAACTCTTACCCGCCCAACTCATTTGCTTGCTTGTGACCGTCTTCAACGCCGCCATGGCCAATTGCATCTTCCCCGACGAGTGGAAAGATGCAATTGTCATTGGCATTCACAAGCCAGGCAAGCCCTCTACTGTCCCGTCTAGTTACCGCCCCATCAGTCTCCTTAAAGCCATTGCCAAACTCTACGAGCGCTTGCTCTATGCAAGACTCAGAGAGTTTGTCACTTCCCATGGTATTTTCATAGATGAGCAGTTTGGCTTTAGAGCCCAACACTCTTGCGTCCATCAGGTGCACCGCCTCACGGAGCATATTCTCAAGGGGTTTCATAGACCGCGTCCCCATAGCACGGGAGCCCTCTTCTTCGATGTGGCGAAAGCATTTGACAGGGTCTGGCACAACGGCTTGATCTACAAGCTGTACCTCTTGGGTGTGCCGGACAGTCTCGTGCTCATCCTGCGAGACTTTCTGTCGAACCGCACCTTTCGCTACCGCGTTGAAGGGGCGCTCTCGGCCCCTCATCCCATTAGGGCAGGAGTCCCTCAAGGCTCCGTTCTCTCCCCCCTTCTCTATAGCCTGTTCACGAACGACATCCCTCGTTCGGACAGAGTTCAGCTCGCCCTATACGCGGATGACACCGCTCTCTATTTCTCGCATAGAAATAGGGGCATTATCACCCGCACCCTCCAACGCGCAGTAGATTCTTTGGGCGAATGGTTTCGGAAATGGCGCATTGAGGTGAACCCGGAAAAGAGCGCCGCTGTGCTCTTTACCAGGGGAACTCCACGGCGTCCCCGAGCTCCCTGGTTCAGTCTGGGGACCATCTCTCTGTTCGACCAAAGCATCCCTTGGGCAAACCGCGTCAAATATCTAGGTGTCACTCTTGACAAGTCCCTTACTTTCGGTCCCCACATTAGAACGGTGAGCAACCGAGCAGCTTTTGTGCTCGGTCGCCTTCACTATTTGATCTGCAAGCGGAGTAAAATGTCCCTTAGAAATAAGGTGACACTTTACAAAACATGCATCCATTATGTCATATGCCAGTGTGGTTTTCACTCACGTGGCGAGGAAACACATCAACCGCCTGCAAGTAGTGCAGTCCCGGTTTCTCCGTAGGTGCCCCGTGGTACATACGGAACGTAGATCTTCATTCCGACCTTGGCCTCTTCTCAATTCGAAAACACTTAAAAATAGCGTCCGAACGCTATTTAAAAAAAGCCGCGTCGCATTTAAATCCTCTAATTGTCGCCGCCGGCAATTACGAGCCAGACCCCGCGCACACATCATCAACTCGTCGCCGCCGTCCGCGGCACGTGTTGATTGATCCTCCCGACACGATCACCGTCCTCCTCGACCCAGGCGTTGAGAGGGCCACCAACACATCTACACCAGCCTCAAACAGACACCGATCTCGCCGGCGAGGTCGAGGAACCCCCTCTTCCGCTCGTAGGTGCATCTTTGCACCTAGGAGTGCAGTCACTACCTCTCCCCTCACGGTAACTGCCCAAGCTGAGGTCGTGCCCTCTGTGGCGCCCTTGAGCTAGTTGCCACCCCTTTCCGCCCTTCAGACCTTGGTTGGAGTGCACTCTGCGCTCGCCACTCCTCCGGTAAAGCTGTAAAGGCCACCTCACGGCCAACAGTGTAAGTCCTTCAAAAAAAAAAAAAAGCTAACTTTAACTAGTTATGCTAAGCGAAGTTATATTAAAATAAACTAGCTTAACTCACTAGCTTAGCAACTAGCAGGCAAGAAAGTTTATCATAATATTTGTAATGCTTCAACTATTAAACTGCACCCAATTTTATAGAAAATTAAGATCCTTTATAGTGGCATAATCGATGGTTTAAAATTCCTGTTAAAATGGTAGTTATTATTTTAAAATAAATAGTATCCTTTGTGATTAAGTGCACCAAATTAAAATTGTAGCTTACACAAATTTTAGTAAGAGCGCAATTATTTGGAAGGTAAACGTGAAATCAACCTCTTTTACCGCTGTTGCAACTACTATCCTGTGAAGAACTCAGTAATGGTTGCCCCATATATCTGCATATTAGAATATAATTTACCTTAATCATACAAAATATGCCGTAATAAGAGACAAACAAACAATACGTTAACATTAGGTAACCGACCCGATTGTCTTTGTACTCGTAATTTAACACTATCGCCCTCCCTTTCACACACTCTTTATTACATCTTCCATCTCTCCTTAACTCGTGGCAATGACTCGTATTATTGATGTTACATTGTCCCTATATTTAGCCGTCGTCGGTAACCTTTATACGACTCAAGTACATGGTGTCAGCTATTTTACTGAAGTTGTATTACGGAACCATTTTTCAATGAATAAGCAGTAATGTAGAACCTACTATGACGTGTTTTAATGAGAGTATAAGCCTCTCCTTAATACAAGCGGGCATTTTTAAATAAAATAAAATGTATATAATGTTATGATCCATTTATAGAGGCTTTGTAGAACTAATAATATTATTATAAATTTAAATACTATTGTAGTTGTGTAGATGGATTGATATTTCTATAAATAAGGGGGTTAGTTTTGGGGTAGGTGATAGGGGCACTGCATTATTTATGTTCTTAAAGGTCGTTCAGCTTCGTGGCTGAATGTTATTTTTAGTTAAACTCTATAGTTTACGTCTTTACGTTGAATTTAATAAACTAATTGAAATTTAAATTTTGGAACGACTATTTTTTAAAAGTTTCCTCTACAGTTATATTACTATCTGTTTAGAATACCTACGACTAGTGCACTGGTAACTTTTGGTCCGATACAGATGTGAAGGCATTTCTTTGTAAATATTTATTTTGTTTTTCATATTGTTTTTATACTCCTCACAATAAATGTAAAAGAAAATGTAGATACTTCTTGGCTTGGCTTCTTGGCTTTATGATGACACAGAAAATCTTTTAAAATTTTGGGAATAACCTGGACATTGATTACACATACATACTTTCACACATAACACTTTTCTCACACACACACACACACACACACATCATACACCTACAAAGAGCGATTATTTGTGTTAATTAAAAAAAAATACATTTTTCATGTATGGAGCAATTTGTAACTCACGCATTTTAGGGATATGGGCGCTGAAATTGCAACACAGTTTTTAACTTTCGCAAATGTCAACGTTTTTATTGTTATTCTGGCTTCTCTGTTATTTTGTTCCAAATAAATTTATTTATTTATTTTATATTAAAATTAATCAGTATAAAATACCTTCATTTAATAATGTCAGATTAATAAATTAATCTAAAATGCCTTTAACTTTCTAGGTTTAATTATTTAAAGAAGTAATATTTATTATGCCTCCTGAATTGATATGTTGGTTGAGCCGCTGCCTGATACCCTAACCGTCAGTTACTACGTGTCATACGCCGTTGCGTAAATCATATACATTGTGTATCAGAAGATCGATAATACTTAGCCGTTTGGACGAGTATCGGGTATGCAATCAAATGGTATGATCAAATCAAAATCAATTTGATCAAAATTCGATCATGATTTTAATATTTTTTTAAAGCCACTAATTTTAAATACTTCAAATATCGAGAGACGCCTCTCGTTGATGTAGTTTGTACTGTTAAATAGGGTTATGTGCCCTAAGGCCAAAACACGATAGCTGTGGTAAATATATAAACGTCTGCAGCTCAGAAACTATATGATGTTAGGTATAATCTACCTTCACCATGTATCTACATATTAGCCACCGTATATGTACCTAAAATAATATTTCGGACTTCTGATACACCCAGTATATCTGAAACCACAATAGTGTAAAATATATTGTTATAAATAACAGGGCGCAATTAAAAACTAGATGAAAACAAACATTATGGGTTGATAAGGTTGTTTGTCGCGCGCGGAAATGGCGACGGTATTATAATATATGGGTTAATTAATTGCCCGTGCGTTTCCTGCGCGAGAGTCGATGCCGGCGAGCTCAGCGCTGATACGCTCTCGTTATACATCGACCATTGTTCGACCCAATTAGTGGGGTAAATGTGGAACTTAATTACTTTAAATTATATTGTATGAGTGATAGAGCGAATAAAGACAGAACTTGAAAGATCGCATGCGCACCATGTCCTACTAACACCCGTTTTCACAAGAGTCACCTTAATGTGATGCTGAATTATTAAACGGCAGCGCAAATATCGTTTCAAAAACCGTTAGTCAACGACTACGGATCCTAGGACGTATAAGCAGTATTAATTTGTTTATTACTTTCATTTTTTTATCCAATTATAGCACACGCATTTTGTTTTGGTGGAGCTGCAGAGAAGTAATCCTAAAAAAAGTTGATATATTATAATAAAAAGTAATGTTGACATAATATTGCTAAAGCAGGTGTGGTTAGGGCTACTCGTGAGTCGTTAGTGTCAATAAATCCTCATATCGTAAAGAAACACGAACAACAAAGACATAAGTTTCACCAACTAGGTATGTATTGGATTGAAAAACAATAATTATTTACGATAATCAACTAGGTAGTTGTTGTGCGCCCGCGCTTCATGTAAACATTGTTATTTTCGCAAAATGTATATTAATTACGCGCTTATCGGCTACTTGCCAGCGATTGCTGTAATTACAATGCAACCAGCTATTATGATATCTGTCGGTCATTATTTATGAGCTAGGATGGTTTTAATTATACTTTAATGAAGCAGTGCTTGTCTAGTTGGTAGAACGCCGGCTTTGAGCTCAAGCGGTGCAGGTACTAACTTCGGGCTTGCACACTGGGACTTTCAGATTTCATTTTGGTCTGGGTGTAACTCCGCCAGTAGTCCGTTTAATGGTAACCATACTACATAATGTTGCTTTGTTTGGGATCATAGGATACCGATATTTATGTGTAGATTATTTCTAGGAGATATATTTTAGCTAAGTCCTAGGCGTACATCGGGTCGCTCTTACCTGTTTAGTTGTTGCTTACGGAGAAATTGAGCTTCAGAGATCACATCCGCGTCGAGGAAGTAGCTTGTAAACTATCTCTTGTACTCATTACACGTATCTAATTGAAAATAGCACGCACGCAAACGAATTCAACAAATAATAGTTATAATGACATTCGTTAGTTATTTGTACCGTTTCGTGTGATGCTGACGCCGTGCTGGCGCCAAATTACAGTCGCCGATACTGACTTTCACATTGGCTTTCACATTTCATAACATCTAATTACAAGATCTTAGGTAAGCCGGAATCGTATATAGCAAGCATGTGGAAGTAGGTACCTGTATAATTATGTAGAGACAGACAAACAAGCTAGTCTCTAAGCTCCTAAAATAACGTATCCTATATACTAGGTATTATTAAAGCACCACTAAGGTCTTGATATCGGATTTAACAGCCTATCCCGCGTATAACTGCCTCAGTTTAAGGCTATTGGTTTTCACAAAATTGACCTAAACACAAGTTGCGAGCGAGGCTAACAATTAATTATGCAGTTCGTGTCATGACGCGCTGTCTATGCTTCGGTTGGGCGAATTATGATTTTGCCTCGACCGTACTGCCCTATGGCGAGGTGAAGCAAGCATCATGAGGCTTTTCAGTAGGCCTGTACTCGTCTATTTGTGCACTATCAGTTTTTTTTTTTAATAATAAAAATATGCATTGTCAACCGTCGTCGCCTGCGTCGCCCGCGGTATCGTCTATGTTATTGACCTGCCACAATGCGCGTGCGCGTGAGCACGTACGCGCCGATAATTACCCAGTGCTCCTCTGGCGCCTTCAACGGGGTTCCGGGTTCGAAGCTCCGTTGAAATGGACCCAATTATCGATCAATATTGTTGTTCTTGGGTACCGTTGATTTAAAAAAAAAACGAAAATTCTAAGGCATTCTCGAGATTTCATAACTCTATAATTATTTGAGAAGACTTCAAATACACGCGTACCTTAATGTAATAAGTAAATTTACACGCTCACTATTCACAAACACTCAACTCTAGGTTGCTTTTCTTTTATTTGCCGTTTGGTCTTACTATACGGAAGTTAACAATGTCACTAACTACGGCCAAACTCCAATAAACACAGTAAACCACTTCTAGTCATGAAAACCAATATTTGCACAGATTTGTTAACTCTCTATGAAATAATGCGTGTTAATTGTGGTGACAAACTCAGTACGGAACCTTCTATAACAGAATGTAACTTATGCTTGCTCTAATTTTTTGTTACTCTTTATAAATGTTAAAGTCATCTTCACAGCCGTGTCACGACGGAGGAGTCGTCGAACGAACTTTCCTTTTTTTGTCACTCATACTTACCTTACTTACTTACCTATAGCTTTTTGGGACTATAACTAGTAGACTAGTGTAGTCACGTCAATTTTATTTAATAATGCATCATCACGCCGGTATTCCCTGAAGGGTTAGGCAGAGGTGCACTGCAGTGCGCCAACACTTCGCCGATGTATTTTGGTGCCCAATGTAATAGCCTATTGCCATTATACTGGGCACATTATCCCTCAATACAAGGGAAATTTTGGGCTATAGTCCACCACGCTGGCCCAGTGCGGGTTGGTGAACTTCACATGCCTTTCTACAAACGTGCAGGTTTCCTTACGATGTTTTCCTTCACTGTTCAGCAAATGGTAAATATTATTGAAAATGACATTCGCACATGAACATTAACTCGAGGTGCGGGCCCGGGATTTGAACTTGTGCCCCTTACGTTCAAGACGGGCGTTCTACCGCCGAGGCTTCGCGAAGCTACCACTGTTTATTATTTAATTTTATTTACTAGATAAAATTGACGTCATCACCCTTAAGCATGTAGTTAAATAAGATTCAGTCATTTTTGTTAGAATTTTCGGTTTTCCGTCCACACATACATTTAACAACGAAGTTTTGAATGCAAAAACTTGTTTAGACGACCCCTTGAATCCATCTACTGAATATATTCATTGCAACAAGTACTCCAGTTAACTATACTGTTTTATTACGGTAAATTTACAAAACTGTCATTGATTAAACGATGACCTGGCCCAAGAGAGGTATTTGATAGAGATCTCCATTTAATTAGCTCATTATAATCTATGTGAAAGTATTGGAATATAATGCTAAAAAGAACCCTTAACGTGAGAGCGTTACCGCAAAGCACCGTTAAAGGATAGAACTGCGTGAAAATTGTAATATACGTAAATGTGACGAAATATATGTGTCTGAGTCGTAGTAGTGGCAATCAGCGGTTTCTGCTTACCCCCGTTGGACACAGACATGAATATGTGTAACATAGATTAAGTGTCACAGAACATTAGCACATATAAAATCGGGGAAGTGTTCACCTATAATGTTGAGCAGCTCCTGGCCAGCGGCCAAACGCATTCGCCCGCCCCCGCCTGCATTTTTTCAGTGTCATTGAACTATAATTACCTAATCGTCACCTACATATAACAACAGAAAAAATACTATAAAAAAAAACGTATCTGCGAAAAAATGTTAATTGGTTGTTGAAAAAAGAAACTTCACTTACGGGTGATAAAAAGTTCGCGTTTAACAATAGCTTTAAAAACACTTTTATAATGTACTTACGCTTTTTTTTGAAATTATTAATGTCCTTCGCGTTACGTTGGTACGATTAATTTTAATGTTAGTACGAATACGTTGGTTATGGATACGGAAATACACGCTTGCCTACGTATTTTTTTACGGACGAAATAAAAAAGGAGGAGGTTCTCAATTCGACGCGTATATTTTGTTTTTTTTATGTATGATCACGCATATCTCCGGCGTCACTAAACCGATTTCGAATTTTTTTATGACGTTTGCTAAGGAATTCTTCGAGGGTGGTCCCATTTCCAAAATATTATCAGAAATTTACCCCCTTGGGGGTGAAATGAGGGGTTGAAGGTCACACAATTTAAAAATTATTTTTTGATCGACTTGAAACTTTGTATATGTATTTTACATATAAAATAAATAAATACGTGTTTTAGGAATTTTGAAAAAAAAAATGTATAGAGTGTGAAATGGGGTGATAAAGTTTGCATTCTGGACTACAGCATATCTCCGCCGTTAGTGAGCCGATTTCGAAAAATCTTTTTGTTTATACGGGTTGTTAACAAAAATTTAAACGATGGGGTAGAAAAGGGGGGTTTATGATATAGCGTTATAACGGAAAAAAAAATCTATTAGAACCATTTTCGACTTCTACGCGGACGAATTCGCGGACAAAAGCTAGTGTTGGTATATAAACGCACTCTACTGTACTAGATTCCTAAGCGTAAAGACTATATTTGTATTTAATATTAGACTGCCGTGAGTTTAATTCTTCTCTAGTATTGTGGCAAAGATGTTGTCTGCTCTCATGGCGTTGCTGCTCCTGAGAATGTATTACTCGCAATTATCATTTTGGCGCCGACCCAAAATGACTTAGGTATACTTACATAGTTTAAGAAAATAGTTATTAAGGTTAATAAAAAAGGTTTATTATTTTATGCTTTGTAGTTTTTCGGCGGTTTAATTTTTTTGTTAAAAAGTTTTTATTTTAATACATCATCACCCCTGTATTCCCCGAAGGGGTAGGCAGAGGTGCACTGCAGTGCGCCCACACTTCGCCGATGTATTTTGGTCCCAATGTAATAGGGGGCGAGCCTATTGCCATTATACCGGGCACACAGGTTTTATTTTATAATTTTTAATACTTAATTATTTTTGTATCGAAGAACATCAATAATTATTAAGCTTATAAAAACAGGTTTAGAAGTTAAAGCTTTAAACAACGATCTTACATTACACCATCTATTCCTCTCCCTTTGAGAACTGACCTGCTTTTTCAAGTCCGATACTGAACCCAAGAACTCAAGTTAGTCAGGCAAATAAAATAAATACATGGGAATCAAATATTTCTATTACATAATCTGATATTGTAGCAGCGAACACATAACTAACCTATAACAACACATAATTCAGTCCAGAACACGTGAACAGTTTATTATCGGCGCTATCATGCATGACTCTATACGACTTTTCAATGTATTTCCATCATTGCATAGAGATTGCAACGTGAGGGTCACTAACCTGCCTCAAGGATTCTATGCCTATATATTATCTAGCGAATAAATGAATTTAAACTCTTCGAACCTACACACAAGATCAGTTCTTCTTTGGTGACTCGATGGAGTATGATTACGGATGCTGCAATTGGTTTGTGACTTTATGTTTTGGAGCAGAGAGTCTGTATTCCATTGGTAATTAATAAGGGCACGGTATATTAATAATTTGCACACGGTATGAAAACTATAAAACAATCGTAGATAATTTCCCTTTGTGTTCAATATTTATTGTTTTTGTTTTAATGCAAAGTATTTTGTTTTCAGATAACTTGATTGTTTTTATTAGGTGGCTGTGTTTGTTTTATTTTATCGAATGTTCTGGCGAGTGAAGGGCTAGATCCCTGCTAAAACAACATGTTTATTGTTTTACTATGTGTGCAAATATATTAACAGACCGCCGACAATAGTATCTTTATTACAAAAGAGTCCTAAAATACTAATGAAAATTATAGTATTATATTTAGTTTTTGGGTAATGCTTTAAATGTATAGAATGTTAAAATTGATTTACATTTGATTTATATTATTATAAGAGTTATATTTTTAATATTGGCTTATAAAATCTTCGGAAATGGATGAAAATCCCTATAGATATTTTTATCTTACTTCGCCAACAATAATCGGAAGGAAAAGCTAATTTACCATTTTATTCGGTATTAAAAATATAGAGTAACGTTCACTTTTGAATGTAGAGTCGACTGGGCGACCCCGGCGAGTGATGGCCGTAGCATACATGCGCTCTTGAACCATTACCAAGATTATTATCTGAGACATTAGAATAATCGTATTGTAGCGCAATATCACTCTAGAAACTAATCTAGGTACTTAAACAAAGTTGTATTCCATTTACAGTGATGCTACAAAGCAAACTTAAAATGTTTTTATCTACCTTTATGTGCAATAACATCGTATATACTTACTTTAACTCAGAGTAGACACGCATCTTCTGATCTAAATTCATCTTCATCTTCCTGATCTAAATGGCAAAAACAAATTTGTTAGTAACTTTGGACAGCTTGAGTATATTTCTTTCTCTAGTATTGTAACAAAGGGCGTTTTGCTCACATTGCATCTAGGAAGTATAAAATCAGTATCTCTTACTTATTTACGCGAATACTATACATTGAAATAAAACTATTTTACGGCTTCTATCTAAATAGTAAATAAACGCGATAGAATCCGTAAAATAGTTTTATTTCAATCAGTATCTGTATTTTTTTTAAGAGGATTCATTGGGTTTCTTGTCTGATCTTCTCAGTGGCATTCCATACCGATGATAGACTCCTAGAAATAGGATAACAAGATGTGTAACGCATTATTCCAGCCCGATTATCGCAGCGACTGACTGAACACTAGTGCGTTCGGACGATCCCGTGTAGGTAACTACTCAAACATACTCAAACATATATTTCTTTCCCAAACTCCAGCCCAAGAAGAAAAATAAACATTTTGACTGATTTTAAATTAAATTGATTTATGACACCATTTTCGGGGCTGCATTTGTGCAAAGCTCTGACGGGAATCGAACCACTGAACCAGTAGGTGCGGTCAGCCGAAGGTTTCTCTGCTAATTTAATTCCACTATTTCTATGGGTCTATGAACTCAAACTTTTAAAATTCAATCTTGAAACCGTTATGATGGGCGTATACCAATATTTTTACGATCTAAAATAACCATGTACCAATATAACATTAACACATATGAGTGTAGGTCTATGACCTGCCCCAAAGCTATCGAGCCACATGTAAACGTCGGATAACGTAATGATTTATGCTGAATGCGCCTGCGCCGACTGTTGATATCTATAGGCCGAGAGGTAGGTTACTTATAGTTATTCCGGGTTTTAGAGTTTTCTTTACTAATGGTGGCTTATGCCATGTCTAATAGAGATGTCATTGGTGTGTTGGGCTTGAAATGTAATTAGTACATTTCTAAATAATTACCATAATATTTACTACTGAATACATTATTACTGAATACATATATATTCACTGAGATAGCGGGCCATCTTCGTAGTTATGTTCTGTAAAAAAGTCAAAGAATGCAACAAGATATTTGATCTGATTTCATATTTACATAACCGCCGATGTCAAATACATATAAGAGCTACGAGAATTTTTAATACTGTCATCCTTATTCAAATCTACTTACGTTCAATCCTTAATCTTCCCATAGTTAAGAACGTAACACGCTAATCTCATGCTTTACCTATTTATTGTATAACTATGTACATACAGTATTTATTTCAAAGAACATTAATATTTATGTGTTTTTTTAAATGTGTAACATCGTTTTGTTGTTCTAGCAGTCTCGCTGCCTACAAAGCTATTTCCATAATGTGGCAAGCGGCTGCGCGTAAATAATAATAATTGCAGCATAATGAACACATATTTCACAAGACACTGCGCGCGGTTTTGACTGGAATCAACTAATAATATACTTAGCGCTGCGAGAAGGGTTGCCACTATTAATAATCCTACTGCATACTGGAAAGGTACTTTTTCATGTATATTTTATACGACAAATAAGTCCTTTGCTATATTACGGATGTTAAAAAAAGATAATGACGGATGTCAAAAGTCGCACACCAATACCGCACACCAAAACGAACTGTATTGACTCATAGTAAGAGTTCATTCTTCAACGACAGCGCGAGCGAATTTGAAGTGTGACGACGTGTCTTTTACTTCAGAAAATAATCTCTATGTGTATCTACACAGAGTTCGGTTTGGTGTTGGCAAAACTTTTGGCGCCCCAATGTGCGAAGGGCTTACCCTTACTGGCTGATGGCTGGGCTTACCCAGCCATCATTCCTATACCCATTCCTTATAGGTGAAAGCGCAAAAACTGTAAATTTGTCGATTTGTTAGCCCTAAATATAAAGGTCACCGTCTAACTGGTAAGCTTATATTTACTTGTTAGAAAGTTGAACTGAACATGATATTGAAAATCAAATGTGTCGATAAATTACACTACCAAAATTGGCACTTTGAAAATTCAAATCATAATCTGGTGCACGTCGCGTCTGTAGCCTGTGGTTATATGTGACGGCAAACACACACGACAATTAGACATGTAGAGTTAGACTCTACACAAAATATGTACGTTAATTAGAGTTAGACCCTGCGTATATAGGCGCGTCAAACCGCGCGCGGTCAAGCTCGTGGAAGAAGCATAGTTTTTAGATAACGCGAGCGAATATGGACACGTGGTCGCCATTAAATAAAACGCCAGACAACACATACACATCGTATGATCCAAAACATAGCAAAGCTTGTGCTATGGGTACTATTAATGGACTGGAGGTAGTCCCAGCTACATCCAGACCAGGGCAAATTAGCGAAAGATAAAGCCATTTCCGAAATTATCCACTCGCGGGAATCGAATCCGCAACCACCAGATTCAGTAATTTGATGATTCAATAAGCTGACACAGATATTTAATCTTAATGTGTATTAATACAGAATTCATTTTCAAAAGGGTCCGCTGTATTTGCTCGAGCCAGTGTAATCAGGGCGTTATAGTTTAATATCTTTTTTTTTTTTGTTGACGGGGAGGAAATCTTCAGAAAGATTCCCAGTCTTCTGTGTGGGAGAAGACTGGGATATGTGGGATTCTTACCCACTAAAACCTCCCCGGTGGTCGTCTTCGACACGTTAGAAGGACTCCGGGATCTCCTACCGGAACGCACCGGTGTCCCTCTGTGCCTCGCTCCCGAGCTTAGTGCCCAGGAGCTCGTCTCGGGGGGAGCAGATGTTCGCTCCCCCTGCACCCTCGCAGTGCATACAGCGGCGAGAGACCACCTCTCGCCGCCGTGCTCCTCAGGGTCGTCGTCTACTTAAGAGCGTCCGGGGCCCACACCCCAGACGCTCACGACCCCAAGGGATAGTTTATTATCTATGCCAACATATTGCAGCTCCAATCGACAACTAGCTGGTTCTTTTTCATATTTCTCTTTGCGGTAATCAACTTTTGTCCGATACAGTAATATACACTTACAGCATTAGTCATTACGGGAATAAAGGCTTTGCAACGAAGGCTACATGACTTACAAACGCTTCATATGTCACGGCTATAACAGCACTCATTATCGAACGGTAGCATTGAAGACTTAATTTGAGTCATTTATTGTGAGACCAGACTCTGCATTTATGTTGTGAAGACCAATTGTCTGTGGATTAGCGGTGACCTGTAAATAATACAAGTTAATAATAATTCTAACGCTACATAGCAGTATACAATCTTCTCTTAAGGAGATCCACAACCATGTTATCCTTCGAAGCGTTTATCTGTTAATCTGTCAAAACCATTGTAAAGGATAATAAGTAAAAATTAAAGGAGACGGATACGCTTTCATACATTCTTGGGCCCAGTTGTAAAAATATGAGAGTGGTGTAAATTAAGAGCTTATATATTATCAAACCATCTCCGAAAATTTTGCTGATCTTGGCAATCTAAGAGCAGAATTATAAGAGATTTAGTAAAAGTGTGGTTATTTAACAAAGTGACAACAACCTGGATACTAAACAGCCGATTTTTGTACTGTGATTGTTATTTTGTTTTAATATACAGTTTTGGTGTTAATTCAACCACTTAAGTGTATATTAATATATTAAAATGAATACAATTATGTGCTTCATCATTAATAACACAATTTGTTTTTGAGCTACCGAACGTGCTCACTCTGTCTGGGGCGCGCGGGCGTTCGGAAACTCGTTCGTCGACATTTTGTGGAGCGTTCGGAAACGCGCACGCCACACAGTTATTTACTATATTAATTGTAGTTTTTTATTGTTAATTATTACAATTTATTTATTCATTTTGATTGAATCAATCAGGTATTTTATGTTCAATTGTTTAAATCATTCATTGTAATTGATACTCTATGTCTTCAGTGAAATTAATTTTTTTATGATTTCTCGTCTCCCAGATTGTGAATTGAGCTGATTTTTTTATATTTTAAAACAGAAAAAAATACCGTTTTTTTTAAACCATATCTCAACTTATTACAATTGGGCCCAGAGATCCCCGTCTCCTTTGGGAGTGAGGTTTCATCCACACGGTCAAGACATCTCTCCATGAAAAATTTAAGTAAAAAATCTTAGTAGTCTTCGCTATGTCAATGATGCCTTATGCCGCACGAATTTTCCTAAATATGCGTTGCGATAAAAATCCACGTTCTTCTTTTATGATAATATTTTATTGAAAATGAAATCATCAAAGATGAAAGTCACGTAGAATATTCTAGTAAACGAGGCCGCTATGTAGTGTCTGATAACTGGTACAATGCAGTATTGCTCTCCTCGGAAGAAACTCAACTTATTTAGTCCAATTTGTTCAGTTGTCTGCCAAAGGTCGGTAAGTACAAACACGGCTGAATGGGTATTGATTATGCCGGCAGCTGGTCCGGCAGGCTGTGCCAATATATGTTGTACCGCTTCAGCTATGCGGTTCATTGTTTCACTTGTTAAACGCTTAGTCACTCATGTGGAGGCTTTATCTAGGTCCAACCACCTCATTTTCACATATTTGTCGCCCAGATTCTTTAGCCATCAGGCCCATTAGGAACTCAAGCTAGTGTTACCGAACGGAGCAGACAGAGGCGTTCTTCAAAGATATATTTCGGTCAGTTCGTGAATACCGTCAAATTAATACATAGAAGTGAAAATTAAGCGAAATGGAACAATGCAGCTAAAATAATAACTTGTGCAAATATTAAGGTGAAACACAATTAATGCTCAAGTCTTTTGTTAGCGCTGGCCTTCGGTGAATCATAGGAAATGAAGCGATGCATTGTTGCAATATGTACATTACACGATAGGCATACAAGGCGTTCAATACCTACCTAGGTATTTATGGAAATCGAAAACAAAAGATGTAGGTATGTGATAAGTGAAGAGCTTGTGCTTGCGCGATATGAATGGTGTAGAATGTTCGTGAATAGTACATTTTCAACAAAGTGTTTATTATATTTCTTGTCTGTCTCGCAATATGAGAAGCGGGAGAGTGCGCGTGCGCCTCGTATGTGACCAGCCTCTGTCGTGAAGGATAATTTTCGCGGTGGCCACAACACAATTGAAATCTATTTCTTATTCGCACTTAATCAGTTTGACCCAATTTGAATGTATCGAGGCGCGTATTACGTGTCGGACTGTCGATAAAACTTCATGACAATAAAAACTGTCTGGCAAAATTGAATTGTTTTTATTTTAAAGATTAAAATAGAGTTTTATTTTTGAACTAACTTGTTTTGATTGAGTTGGTCAAGTTTTTGGCTTTATTCGAAAACAACTTTTTTTTAAGTTGTTATTTTTCTTCAAATGTATTTTATTTTAAATTAAGTTACTCAAGCCAAGTACCTAAGTCACTTACAGTTTCAACTTTAAGGATGAGTTATACCTACTAAAGTTAATTAATGAACGAATAAAACGAGTTTGAAGGCCCGGGGAAGTTTCTAGAATAATTATATTTTAAAACTTTTTATCGAATAAGTATCATTTTTGAAATTACTACCGTTATAAGCCTTATAATATACGTGTATTTAACTGACATTTAAATTTAAGCGTTCAAGTTTTAATCATTTTAGTTCGTAGCCTTAATTTCAAAAATAAGAATGACTTAATTACGTTAATTTAGTAATTTCTTTGTTATAATATGCTGACATTATAAGAGCTTTATTTATGTACATAGAGTAACATGCTGAGTAGGTAACGATTTCGAAAATACATCAATGTCTAGATAGGTGAATATTATTATTTGAAGCAAACATGTTATGCCTCATACAGATAAAATAACTTAAGTTTCAAAGATGTATTAACCAGTTACATATGAACTACACTAAACTTTTTTTAAATTAATAGATTCAAAGACAATAAAAATATAAGGGTAGAAAAATAAAAATATATTATATATACCTAAAGGTAAAAATAATAATAATTAAAATGGATAGATTTTTAAAATAAAATTTATAGCTCCTACTTCTAATTATCTAAACGTGGCTGAGTTATGACTTGAACGTAACAAATGACTATTTGTCCAACGAAGTCCTAGTTATTTTGTGTTCATTACATATTAATTACGGAAAGCTACGATTAATTAATTCCCTAAGACATGAAGTACCTGCCAATAGAATACAAACTCTATTACGTAACGGAGCACAGTGTAGAGTTGACACGTAATTCAACAGATGTGCCTAAAACCTGTTCAATCCAGTTCTATCAACCTACTTTATTATCTTCCTTTTTGCAAATCGTTTATACTATCAATTGTGCACCGCAATAGAATACAAACCGTGTTTCTATAATAGTAAAGTTCAATTCGTATTGCGGGTACTATGTTTAGTTACGTCGTTGTTATAGTAAAGGTCAATCTACTCGAATAATATTTTACATGTATGATAAAATAAATGCAGAATGGAGGTCGGTCTGGGCTTATCTGGAGTAGTGTACGTGTATATTGTTTTATTAATATAATGTTATGTTTATTGTCAGTTACGAACCATCTCGACGCGGCCTTGGTGGAACTTGCCAATTCTTTTAATTGCCCGGAACTTAACTGACCACGCGCCTCTTATATTTTATTGAATTTACTTTTAAGCACCACCCCGTTGCTATATTTGCCATTTTTAAATGAACGAAAGAGATTTTTTTTGGGATCCGTAATTAAGAATGATGGTGGAATACGATAATGTATCTATAAAGTAGTTTTTGGAACAATTATCCAAATTGCGATAAGTGGAACCTAAAAAAAATATTAAAAAGAATATTGGAATTGCATACTCATGACTCAATGATGTTTTTTTTTAAATAATACATATTATTTTTATAGTTTTCTAAATGTCGTAAAATTTTATTAAATATAAGACCATTACGCACCTACAGCTTGTTGCTATGCGCATGAATAGTTACGAATATTTGGTGTTTTCGTGAAAATTAACATTATTACACCTTGAAATATACCAACAATGGATATACTGACGTCAATCCCGACTTTGAAAACAGACTTTGAATATTTGCGTACCTACCTGTCTGTGCCGTACGTGTGTAACCTAGTTTTTTTTTATTAGCCTTAGTTGTCCCACTGCTGGGCAAAGAAATTTCCCTTCCTCTTGTTGGTTTATTCCCATTAAAAGCTAGTTCACCTTCTAGAAGTCTAACGCGTGCCACCATACTTTTCCATGGCCTTCCCCGATGTAATTTTTTATACGAGGTACCTAATCGGTGATGAGTGTAGCTCAAAGATTATGTTATATAATATCATATATGTAGAGTAGGCTCATTTAGGAAAAGGTAAGATGAATATGGCTCAAAACGTACACGTTTTGTATATTTTAACATGTACGATACTAATTATTTTTTTCGTTTAATAAGTAATGTTATAGCGGCATAAGTTATATTAAAGAAGGAAGGGTTGCCCAAAATGTAAAGATCATATACCAACCAACTTTCAATGGTTTTTTAGTACCTACTGAGAGTGTTCTACAAATCCACTATAAATTGAACATTACTTTCGATAAAGTAAGTGGGGCGAGGATATTAAACTATATTAATATTTAGACATCCAGAAAGAAATTTGCGACCACGCGTCGAAATTTACTAGAAAAATGTCCTTTTTATTTGAGTTAGTACGGTTCGTTTTGGTGTCGGCTATAAATAGCTCGTGCGAGCTTTGGACCACCTGTGGGCAGAAAGCTTAAAACTCGTCCAAACTTAAAGTTAGAGAACATATCACATCATACAATACATTGGAACGTAAATATAGAATGAGCTTAGATCCGTCTACAGTATTAAAACAAAGCGTTGGTACTTCCTTGCGACAAAACAATTTTTTCTTTCAAAGAATAGGCTCAACGGTATATGGTAACAAGTAATTATTACATGTGATGAAAGAACCGGCTCACGGTTCCGTAGAAAGCAGCAAAACAAACGGACGAACACAAAAGGAGAGCTGTAAACACGCCGAAGATAGAGACACGGGGATGGTCTGGTGACCGCGCTGCATAGATTTTAGTTTGGGATAGCAACAGACCTTTAATTATTTTAAACAAATAATAACTATATTAATTTACACACATTTTCACTTTTGAGTGCCTATTTATGGCTTTGAAGTCGGTTTTTGTGTTTTGTTTAACAAATATTTTTTCACGATTTTTAGTGTCAGTCATCGTTGAATATGCAAGTATTATCACCTCATAACAGCCCTAAGAAAGTAAAAAAATACATCTAAAGAAATAATTACCCCTTTGGGCGTGGGTTTCAATTTTGAAATTATGTGACCTTCAATCCCCCATTTCACCCTTTTTTGATTTCTGACAATATTGGATTAAAAATGGTACCACCTTTGAGATATCGCCCTTCCAACAAAAAAAATCGGTTCATCAACAACGAAGTTATTCGCGAACACAAATAAAAAAAGTGGTATTAACGGTCGAATTGAGAAACATCCTCTTTTTCGAAATCGGTTTAAAAAATATTTATGTTATCAATCACGCCTTTTTTTAAGTCACATTACTCGTGATATTTAATTCCCTTGTAATTTTAATATATTATAAAGTAATCCTAACAGTATTAATTTAGAGATCCTGACACGGCTTGGCAATTGCTATCATAAAATTATCATAATTACGGTGATAAAATTGACATCATTAGTTATTTTATATCATTAGATAAGTAAAACTTAATACTACCTGTACTCAGTTTATTCCGTAACTTTTGTACTCTTAATTTAAGGTTTTAATTAATGGTAAAATTCACCCTTATTTCGAGATCATCTAAATATGTATTACTCTTGGCATAATTACAGTAAAAAAATATAATACAGGCTTATTTAGAACTATATTCATTGTTAAGACTATCCCGCTTGGCCAGTAAGCGTGGTCACGCAACCCACTATCTGCCCTAAGTCACGTCTGCCAGATAAAGCGATGTCTTTATTTATTCCCGCTCGCGCCACGCACGGCAAATAGAAACTATAGTGGATCGGACTGCGCAAACAGCGCGTTACGTAATCCGGACTTGTCCCGTTGTACACCGAAATAATGTTCACCCTATTGTATTTTTTTGTGATTGTTTTAAGAGTAGCACATTTTTACGAGTTCTTATTTTGGTGTGCGAAATCAAAGAGTACATTAAGTAAAAGAACAGTCTGCCCCATTGGGTCGCAAGTCCCGACGATCACGAGAGACCGGCTTCGATTCTAAAGTTTGGTCGTGATATTTTAAATTACGACAATGTTTCCGTTGATACTTTTATACATTGTAAGATTAGGTAGAACTAACATTCCAATTTTATAATTCGAAACTTAACATGTGCTCTATATTTATAACCGCAACACAATCAGGTCACCAAGACCAAACCTCGAACCCGCGACCTCACATTGTATGTTAAGTGCTACTGAGTCACCGCCGCGCCGCTGCCGGCCGATATCGACACGGCGATAATATTTTATCGCAGACGCTATGTCGCCGATCGATATACACTAAGCTCTACATTTTAATAAATACACGCTCATTTTAGCTCATTTTCAGTATTCCATTGTCCATGAAAGAAGCCATCACTCCTGTCTCGCCTCGTCGGTAATAGAGGGAGTGCTTTACAGTGTTGCACCCAAATATTTTGACGAGAACCGCCTTTACCCTAGGCTCTTTCCCCACTGTCACCTCTATCTATTACGCTAACGTAGCTTCTATATTTCAGGAGATTAATTTAACTTTTAAATATTAGAGCAAATGCGTAAGATTGCGACACTAAAATAAAAGAAAATGTATTTCCGAAAATAATTACTCATATGACATAAAGCACGCCCCTTATTAACCACGAGGAACTGCATCTACAGCTATTGACTCGTAACCTATATGTGATTCGAAAAAAAAAAGTTTTTTGCTTTCACATAATTTGTGCATTTGCCACCGGTATTCCAAATAATTTGACTCGCATTTGTTATCTAAATTGTCTGTTCTATTTAATTATCTTCTATGTTACATTCACTCCCGACAATATATTTTTTATGCATTTTGTTTTAATTGTGTCGAGAAGTCTATTTCTCTGTGGTCGTATGTATAAATTATTCCTGTGGTTTGAACTGTCCGAATAAATAAATTGAAAATATAAATTCGATATTGTGCCTGATAAATGCTTTTAAAATGAAATACGTACTTATTGCTAGCCAGGTAGAAAACGATAAATCATATTCTGTTTTCCAGAAAAGTGCTGTCCGTTGACCTAACATAATATGAACTACCGGGAAATCTTGGCAAAAGCTAGGTTTTACATTTTAAAGAATAATATGCATAGGCAACGAGAATTTCAATATCGACCTTGGTTCTTCGGAACAAATGATAAAAGCACTTAGCGCGAGTCAAAATAGACTTTATATACCGATAAATAAGGATTGGATTGAGTGTTTTATAGTTATTGGGTGTTATCGAATTTGTGTTTAACAAAAAAACATGTTTACAACCGCCGCGCTTACGTAATGGTATATTTTTTAAATGTATCCTTGGAGATATGCTATCAGGATTTTGGTGTCTGTTCCAGCTGGTACAGGGTTCAATTTGTAATGTGACCTATTTGATCTGGTCCGGTTACTCAGACCAAACGGTAGGGCACCACATTGTACTCACCTAATGGTTCTTTCAAAACGAGCAAAATATTCAACAGGTTGTTTTTTAATTCATTAAATAAAAATAAAACACGAGATTATATAGGTTTCATGTGAAAACAAATTCTTTATAATTTATTATAAATTATGAATATGGTATTAAATGCAAGTCATCCATGTCAGAACAAAAAAAACATTACAATAAAAAAATCGCCCCCTATTACATTGGGACCAAAAATACATCGGCGAAGTGTGGGCGCACTACAGTGCACCTCTGCCTACCCCTTCGGGGAATACAGGCGTGATGATGATGATGATGATGTATTATAATAAAAAAAACCTACGGAATCAAATATGAAAAAACTGGCTCACGGCTTTCCGGCAGTATTTGCTAATGTTATGCAAATAATATGATATCCTCTTGATAAGATAATAACAGTTGTTTTGCTCAAACTCGGTTTTTGGTACTTCCTTAATATACCATAGCAACTATTTTTCTTCAAATATACCGCTTATCAGAGTCAAACGAATAATGACTCTATGACTGCTAATTAGAGTACGATTTTCTCTAATGCAGCGGTATATCGGTAAAGACGCTTATGATAACAGAGTACTTAGCTCTCTTTATATCGAATTTTCAAAGCCCTCTTCATAGCTCTGAAGGTAATTTTTTCATAATTTTAAGTGAGATCATTCCACTAAAATCTATGAAACACTCTTTACGTCCCACATGAAGTCCACCAACCTAGAAAAGTAAGCAAATCATAATCACACCCGTAAAACAATTCAATGGAAGCGTACTATAAATTAAACTTAATCTGAGTAAATATACCTAGTCCACCAGTCCACGTCACCTCGTAAAAATGGTGCTACTTAACAGTGGGCACATTAAAAGTCCGAATGCCACAAGATGTAGGTGATCGTGATCATTACTACAGACATTACTACTACTTTTAAAAGTACTTTTTAATTAAATAGTTTTCAAAAGTCTAGACGTTATTTTAAATTGCCTAGGCACAAATCTTGTGAGTAATTTAGGTTACACTCGCGTCGCGTTCGGGATATTTAACTACGCTGTAAAGATCGGGAGAGTTTTTTTAAACTCGTGACCGGGACGGAAATATTGGTGACTTTCAGTGAGGTTTTCAGTTCGTGTCAGTTGAAATTGCGAAAGCACTTAGTCTAGTGTTTATTTTTAATGAGACTTCGGACAGCAGATAGACAATGAGTCATGTATGAGCTTCTCAGTAGCAATTCTCGCTTTGATGTCATAGATGTTGGTTGGCCTACAGTAGTGATTGTATTAGACACTTGACACGTTGTATTAAGAACGCCATTGTATTGTACAGAAACTATAGCTAAACATATTGCTGTCTTGCTTCATACATTAGTTTAGTTTGATCTCAATACAATCAGTACCATTCCTTTATGGTGTTCTTAATATTTATGCACGAATTAAACTAAATGGACTTAACCAGAATTACAGTTCCATTCCCTCAGGTTGTATTCAACGAATATTGCATCCAAAGTATCTAATGTGTTTGTAGATATCTATGGGACAGGTATGTCGGGGCCAATTTGTATTAACGTGGTGACCGAGAATGTTTCGCAAAGCGAGTCAGACATACGTTTATCGTGCTGATTTAGTGTTTGGAATCTGGGTGATAAATCCAGGGAAACCTAAACAATGCATCTCAGTGAATTGCCAACAAAAAGCTTTTTGACAGCGCAGCGCGGGCAGTTAGACAGCTCATCTAGAAAGCGCGTTAATTGACTGATTCCATCAACAGCATTTTGGAAAATCCTGTTAAAGTAAGCATGTACTGAGTTAAATTATTTTAGTTTGACTAGGCGAAGTGCAAAAATAGAGTTATCTGAAGGCCAAGACTAAGGTATATGCGGCGGCAGATAAAAGACAAGTTCAGTGGTCAAGGTGGTCAATGTCTCATCTCTCAGGGCCTAGAGGTAGAACGAACTTTGACATCGACAAAGGTTAAGATGAAGAAAAGAATTAAGTATTGATTGGTATAATGTACATCACGAGACTCTTATGTATTAATAAGTGATTATGTCAAAAGATTTATGTAACTAAGGTGCGCATCGCGCCACGTGTCGCCTGCGCGTGCGCGTGTGTGCGTGCGCGCTCACTAAATCTCATTGAGCGTAATCGTGTCAAGGTCCCGTGTGAATGAACTCCTTGATGTGTGTGTGTGCGGTATCGCTGTGTGTGTTGTGTGGGTGTTCCACTCGATCGTACCTACTATCAATTGAAAAATCATCGATTTTAGTTTTTTCTGAATTCAGTTTCGGTTTGTATTTGAGTAGAATTTCCTTTTATATTACGATAATAGGTATGATACTGCGACAGCAATTATTTCAAGTATCATCATCATTAAGTATCGTCATCTATTTTTAATAAAAGCTACTTTTTCAAAAATTAAAAAAAAAACAGTCTGAGTGTTTTAGTTGATTTATGACCTTATACTCTCTACTTGGCTCGAATGAAGCAGCTTAGACATCACATCAAACTAAATATTACTTTAAAAAACTTATTGAAGCTTTTTCATGATTAATTCCAAAAAAGACCTTACTTCCAACTTTTAATGTAAAAGCGTGATTCTAAGTTACCATCAACAAAAAAGCAATCATCATCGTACGTATTTTAAGTAACTCAAATCGAGTAGGTACTCACGAAATCGTCGCGACGTGCATAGTTTTGGAGACTTGACTAAAGTAGTTTACAGAGTTCTTTTTTTACAACAAAGTAGCTGAAGTTTTCTAGAATATGTACTAAGGTCCCCAGACGCTGATAATTGTGACGTGTTACAGCTACAAGCCAGTTCCAAAGCATCTTACTGAAGCTGAACATGAGTTGTACGCAATTGTTAAGATCACAATATTATGATTACAGTTTTGTGAAGATTGTAGCAACAGTAGACAGCAGTCGCAAGGAACAGATAAGTTAGTGATCAACAGAAAGTCAACTATATACTACAGTACCTATATAAGTCACTGTATCAATAGCTTTATACATAAAGCCATCTTGAACAAGTGAAAATTATGCCAATGACGTCTGTTTGACTCAAATATTTCAAGATAAATATTTATTTAGTATTTAAATTATTATTGTATTGCGTCCATGTTAAATTTTAAGCTCCTACCATCTAATACCGTCACTGGCATTCTTATTTACGAAGACTGTAGTTAGCATAAAGGCCGATGTTTTATCCTCAGGCAAAATGTCGAATACTGTAAATCTAATACATCTCAGCCAAGTTTTTCGTCAAATCAAGGCTTATCTGACAATGGACAAATTGGTCCATAAGTTACAAATCAATGGTATTTTTGGTTGCCATAAGTAGGTAACAATATGAAATTCAGTATCTGAATAACGTACATATTCACTCACCACACTGAAAATCAATCCAACCACGAGTTTTTAACCTCTCATCGGTATTGTCACCTGAATATTCCTCACACGTGGAAACCTATTTAATCGCTGAGGTGATCGCACACGTCGCGGCGGGGGCTGGGGTAGGGGTGGGGGCTGCGCGAGCGCAAGTACAAATAGAACTTGGCAGGGGCACGCATCGCTGCACACACATGCAGATAATTTATGCTAGTGTAAGTACTTATTTCGAAGAAATAATGTGATTTATTTCTATTAAAATACTTATCTACTACGGCATGCAAGGTTTGTATTAAAACTCATAGCGAGTTAATATTTGTTGTTCCATCAATGTGAGTAATTTTAAATTGAATTAAAATGGCGATTTTTAATAGACATAATATCGGCAGTAGGCACCACCGGCTCAGAACGGATCGCCTACACAGTTTAATAAAAATAAACTTGAAAGGTGTCAAGGGACACCCGGATGGAACGAAGTGCCTTTTGAAATAAAAAAAGCAAAAAAATTGTACATATACATACACACACACACACATCGAAATCGAAATCGGAATCGGAATCGGAATCGGAATCGGGATCGAGATCTCAATCGCAATCGAAATCGAATTCAATTTTTATTGTATACATAATTGTATACAATAAAAACCACACACATATATGTAAAAGTGTCGTACAATAAAAATCACACACACATATGTAAAAGTGTCGTTACAGTCTTAATTTTTTCCGTCTAGCCCCCTTTCGCAACGCGCGATCAGGATCTACGTTCCAAATGTTCGTAAGTAGGTATACTAGAAGCTCAGGAATAACAACGTATTGAGAGAAGGCAATGATATTGTCCCAATCAGTAGTAAAAAATCCTTATCAGTAGACACTCTGCTGACCTCACTGGCCATGAGGAGGTTCGGGTTGAACCGCCCCACGCCCCCCACAAGGACAGGCCCCTCTTCAATCCAATTTGAACTTTAATAGCTTGATTTAAATGACCTTTTATTCAGGTATCATATCGCTCATTGGACGATCCTTTATCCAGAAAGCGGTCACACACGTATTCCTAATTTAGCCCACAACTCGCCTCGGGAGTCGAACCTATTATCCCTCAAGTGGCAACGCGAATAGACAAATTGCCTCAATTGGGCAGATAGCCGTAGATTGGCTAATTGTGGCGATTATTTTTAGACCAGCAACGAGTTACTGTGAATTAAATCAGTTAAGTGCGCCTGGGGTTACGAAACAGACTGATAGAGCTGTGCGAGCCTCGGCTAAACTCTACACTAAATTGTAATTAGATAAAATACACTCGCTCACCAACTAGAGACACTTGTAATCTTGTGCCACTGCTGCACTGTAATGTTCTGAATTATGATGGCTCTACCATGTGTTACGCGAGTTTTTGCTCGCTAATAGTTAGCGTTTACGCGAAATATTTGTATTACAAATTAAAGCAGCGCCTGTATTAGTTATCATGGTAGAGTATTTTTAAATATTCAAGGTTGTCAATGACATGTATTTCTTGAACTCTGAAGAAGTACTCTGCTCGTCAAAGCACTGTTGTTTAATCTGACCTAAATCCCACTGAAACAATGGTCAAAATCCATAACAATTATACATTTACTCCATACAAGTAGCTGCCGAACATCTCAGTAGGCTCACTAATTCAATTTGGCGGTCATACACTACACACATATGCCTAAAAATAACGCCAAACAAGAAGGGCCATTTATGGACCACGCAATATTAACTCGAACCATCCAAAAACATAAAAATGTATTTTATCGGCTGGGTAATAGAGTCCATATGATATTTACAGAGTGGTACGCGTATAGTTGAGTGTATGAACGATTTTATTACGCTCAGTTAATTTATTTGTTTGTCAGTACGGAGTCGTGGCGCGGGCCGCTCGGCCCGGTATAAGGATAGATACATTTACTTTTAATATAGTTAATGTAATGCAGTAATTTAATTTCAAGGATAAGTGCTCTGTTGTTTTTGTTTTAGACAAATTAAACAAAATAGCTTTTAGACTACGAGAATTGTACAGTATTTTTGAACAGACATTTGTAACACAACATTTTTTTATACATGACTGGAAGAAGGAACACTACTGAAACCGCTTTCTTACATTGCTTTATCCAATTATCTGCATTTATAATGTAAAATAAAAATGAAGGCCGAATAAAGACATGGCCCATCGACTTGCTCCCAAGAAAACATCCCCCGGGTCGCTTGTAGGTATCTGTTGGGAGAAGATTGGATGGAATGAATACACAGCAATAAGCTGGTTCGATGGCAGTTTACAGTATTTGACCTCATTTATTACTTCGTAGAGTAAATATAAAGAAGGACGATGGATGTTATCACATTAGATGGTTCTGATACCTTGTTACCCCAAAATTAAAAAAAAAAACAATTTGTCTTAATCTCTCATCTTAACATTTTTCAGTAAAACAGAGTTATACAATGCAACACTGTAAACTGTAAATATATCAAAAGTCTCTATCAATTTTGGTTGTTTTTAGATAACTTTTAAACTTAAAAACTTTTATCGGTTATTTGTATCATACATTTATCAATTAAATATAAGTACAACATATTCCTTATAAGTAATTTCATTTCTAAATAAACTAAGTATTTTCCATTGATCAAATAATGTCATTCATTTATTGATTGCAATCAGCTCATCCTGTTACATTTGTATCTGATATAATTTTAAATTTCATTGATAATTATGTTCCTTGTCACTCCATTCTATCAGAGCTTGTCTTAACTTTTAGATAACTATCTTTATATCCTTAATTAATTTTAGATAAAAAGATAAAAGTGTTTTAGTTAAAGTGACAGATGGTTATCTGCTATCGTAAAAGTGTTAGGTAATAGTCTTTGTGTTAATTCATAAAGCAAAATGAGATATGATTAGATAGTTACATGTTTCGAGGAATAAAATAAATAAATTCGTTTTCTGCCAGTGACAATTCGTAAAAGTATTTTAGTCGTCTACCCTACGAGTCTCTAAGGTTTGATTAACTTGACGTTCTTGAGATTGAATTTTTGTGGTAAAAGCCACAAGTCACTCCCGATCCATGACATTTCGTTGGAAAAAGGGGCTCTTCTTGTTCGCGTTTTGACACGCCTGTGACCGCAGGGCTGTATTATGTTTAAGTACTAAAATGTTATCAGAATCAGAATATGTTTTATTCACATAAACCAACACAGGCATTTATGAATCGTCAATAAAGAGTAAAATTAAGTAGCTCTACCACCCATTCGGAATGCATTTCCTATGGAGAAGAATGGGCAAGAAACTCCATGGTTGCTTTTTGCAAATAAGGATTTACATTTTTGTGTTTTTCTTAATTAACAATTATACAATATAAAGTTAATGAGGCTATACATTCTCAAAACACAATTAAATCACCTACACAAACTACGTGTTGTACAAGATTTAAAGGTAGGAAGGAGGAGGAAAACGGGACAAATAGCTAATATCCCTTAAATGAGTTCCTGTGGAGCCGGACCAGCGCCTGGCCAAGCGTGTTTATTCTCTAAATAATCACCTATTGTGTAGTATGCGCGCCTGCATAGTGTATGTCAAATGCAAGTTTTAAATTTAGTTTAATTTAGGTTAATGACGTTAGGGGGAATTTTATTATAAAATTTGACACAGTACCCCATAAAAGATGTGTGAATTTTCGCCAGTCGAAAGTATGGTGCGTCTAATTTATCTTTATTTCTAGTGTTAAAACGATGGCCATCGCCTACTTTTACATTACCTTTATATAAAGTTCATGTAAAACTGGAACATTACTAAGACTAGTATTAAGAGAGATTATCCAGCCCCTACGTAGGTAGGTTTAGGATAGCCCAGAAAGAGCTGCGCTGAGTATGAAGATGTAGATATGAATGGTGTTTTACGCGTATCTTATTAGTTTTTAATGGGATTCTAATCGCCCTGTTTACGGCCGGCGATTTCCTGGCCCTAATGCGTCTGCTAATACTTGTAGCCATCACCAGCGAACGACACACACGGTGATTTGTTTATTAAATGGTGGTAGGCTTTTACGACTAAATTTAACATTTAGTAAAACTTATACTATTGGTGCAAAATAATGCGGACTGCAATTTTTTAAAGACCGAAACAACTCACATTGAATACATTTCATTTTTATTATTGCTAAAACTTCGTCATTGGTATAGAGTTTAGAGGGAGCGCATCAATATGGCCATACCATAAATAAATAAATATCGCCAGACAACACAAACCTACTTACTCATCGTATGACCCAAAACTAAGCATAGTTTCTACTATGAGTACCGTACAATGGACTGGGGGCGATCCCAGTTAAGATATTGCCATGAACACGCCGCTGGTAAAAGTATTTTAGTTGGGGGTGAATGTAAAATAGTAGGCCTCACAATGCTTGTGAAATCTATAAAAAACTTTGTAGGTCACGATTCACCTTTTCGCCATCGTTAGATTTAGTGGCTGGATTTGTTTTATTAGGACCTGGCACCTGTCCAGTACAGCTATTTTACAACTTTAATAACTACCTATCTTGCAATTATGGGTTATATTTTTCCCAGCTTAAAGATTTTAATGTGTAACATGTTTATACAACATAATATGGGTTACATTGAATTTTAGCATCTTATTTTTAAAGTTTAATATCCCACTACCGGGAATAACATGAATAAAAAAAGTTAGGCACTATTTTCAAACAGACCATACCGAGTAACAAGAAATCACAGTGGAATTACCATCAATAACACAGAATTAGAATTAAAAATCCCATTCAGAGAGATTTTGTGCTCGAAATAACTGAATAAACACTGTAAAATTTAATGGTAACAGACTGTCTTACACTCTCATTACAACACCATTATATTGCGCTACCGTCCGCGCAGAGGTTTCCATGAACGCTTCCATTGGAAACTCCATACGATTCTATATCAAATACACGCGAACAAACCCGTTCATGTACATTAAATAATTGGAATAAATTGCTCACAAATGGAAGGATTTCACCTTTAATACGGGGTCACGGAGTAAATCCAGACTGCTGTCAGTTGGCGGTGGTAAACAACGCAATTAAGGTCGGAGCTTCAATTGACGACGAGGCTCTTTCCAGCAGGCGCGCACGGTGTCTCCGGTGCGCGTGTACCCACGTTTCATTAAGACACAGTGTTCCTTTTCACATCGATCCTCGAAGATTGTGTCGGGTGAACTTATTTAGATCTCGTTGCCATGCGAGCACGAATGTGCCTTTCCTATTTAGAAAAACAAGTGAGCTTGTTAACTTGCTCTTTTGTGGCGTATTCGCCCTCGTGATATGGATGGTTGGTACGTGGTTGGTATGCTCAATGGATCTGCCTAAGTGGGTGTATGAGTTTACGTATACAGGGAAAACTTTGCGACCCTGCATACATTTCATTTTTGATAATTACAAGTTATTTACTGATACGCAAGTAGAAGTTTGACTATATGCCGTTCCATTCACTGCAACTGACGGCCTCAGATTCGATTCCCGCCTCCCTACGCCCCGGGGCAAAATTAATCAACTTTTTGGTTTTTTATTGTGCAAGTTAACTCGTTTTCGTGTTCTAGGTCCGGTTTAATGTATAGCTCTATCGTGATTAGCCTCGTAAACGGAGGTAATTAAATAATATGTTTTAGGGTACTGCATCGCATAAGGCAACGAAAAACTATAAATTATGTTTTTTTTGTGACGTTACGGCATGTTTGACGCTCGCCAGTCGCTAACATATTGTTATTTTTTAAAATTTAACTATTTTCAGTATACAAATATGTATTATTTCTTAAAAGACTAATAGGTACCAATAATAAAATGTATAATCAAACCAACGGCCTAATTCCAAAGCCTCAAGGTAAATTTAATAACTATAATCTGTTTCTCTCATAATTGAATTAGCATCTCAGGTCGGGCAAGTGTCTTGAGAGCGTGGCTGTTGTTGTTGCCGGGAAGGTGCATGACGTCACCGCCGGCGGCCGGCAACCGCCGGTCAATGTAACCAGGGTCCTCGTCACCACGTCCGCGCTCTCGTCTTGGCATCCGCCTCGGTTGCTATCGAGTTTTTCATCTTAATTTTATTTTCAATACCATTAGTTATATTATTCCTTAAGACAAGCAACATTGTTCCATTACTGAATGATAAAAAGGATGTTTAAGTTTTAGTACCTTAGTGCATTATGAAGTTTATAATATAATTGTGCTAGCCCATAGCCCTATAGTAACTGATAAGCTCGAGTGCACTATGGGGTAGATACATCTGCTATGAAAGGTGGACAAGGACCATATTATAAATTCCATGGGGTTGAATATTTAGATAACTTTAACTGTCATAGCGTATGTTGCTACGTGACATGATTTCACAATTTTAAGATACACTCTTGTCGAGTTATTTGGAGCTAGAATCTTGACTTTAAATCTAGATCAATAAATGACAACCGCAGGAAATTCGCTGACAACTTGTCAGGTAATTAATAGAAATTTCACAAGATGCTTTTTATTAAATACGGGATTATTAGGGATAGATAGATAGAGAATTAGGGACTTTTCTTTAAATTAATTGCAGTTTTTAAGTTTTCTCTGAAAAGCCAAAGATAGTGTAGAGAGAGTCTAGATTTGATGAATGGACGTAACCGAGGGTGCTCGGAGTGTGTTATTCATGGTATTAAAATATAAAACTGTGACTCTATCTAGTACCTACCCCCGTAGTGAGCTACCATAATATTATCAGATCAGCTGGTCAAACATTCTAAGCGTTAGTTAACCCCTCCCCCTCGTAGATAGGGGATAATAGGCCGCACGAGCGCGGCCAGTCACCTGCCTTATCAGAGTTATCAGGGCACAGATAGCCGCCAGGGTTACGTAAATAAATGCAACGTTATATAGAAGATAGACACAATAATGGTGAACTTATTCACCCGGAGGGTTGATTAAATGCATTCTAAACACTTGAAACACAGTTACTATACTGACTCACTTTGGGATAGGAACATTTATCATCAACATTTGACCAAAGCACGTGTTCGATGTTAGATCGAGCATTGCATTAATCTCTTTAGACACCTTTTAATACATTTTACAGTAATACAAGTGCCAAAGGCAGAAAGTTCCTAGAGTTATCATAAAGCATACATGACAGCTTCCTACTTGCATACTGGACTTTATAATTTATAAAATAACCTAAAAATGATGTACCTAAGTTAAGCTAAGTTTGAAGTCCCAATTTATTTGGCCGTTCCACGTAGGGTACGAGAGTCATAGCCGCTTCGTGCCATAATAAACGACTACTGGTTCAGTATACCGCTAACAAAATTATAATATAAATGAGAGAAACAATTTCGGAAAAATCCGGAAAAAAAATTATTATAATGTTTACGATATCGACATAAATAGCCCGGCCTTAGCCACACTTGAACCAATATTAGTTTACTTAACCAAATATCTGAATGGTGTATTCACACGGAATTATCAACTTTATCATCTGAACGGTATGGTTAAGAATCATTTATTTTTCTTATAAATAGTTTGAATACATATTTTTCAATATTATTTATACAGATAATTTTCGTTCCACGGCTGTGAAAATAACGGGGTGCAGCACTGGTTCGTGTGGAAGTTGAGATAGTATCCCGCGGTCGATTCTAGATGGCGTTAGGTGTAACGAATGGCGAAACTAGCGCGCTTGGCAACAAGCAATCAATGGAATCAATGCTTTCCAATTCTTTCGAAATTGATGCCTGAATTAGTCAAGTGGTTTATTTTTATTATATTACATAGTGTTACAAATTATTATCTTAATAAAAAGTATTCAAGTAAATTTCTGTGCATAGCTTAGATTCCTACTTATCTAGTACTTAAGGCAAATTACATATTTTCATTTACAGATAACTTAATTAAAGCAAACTTTGAAATGTACATATTAAATATGTAATGACTCACTGTAATCTAGATTTCACCTATCATGATAAAAGTGACGACCACAGTAGTGACGGGCAACTTCGGGAATCGATCTATCGATGTCGATGTTTTGTCTCGCTATGGAGACGATCGTGACTCGATATTCGTTCTCGCAACAGTAACTGCGGTTAGAAAGTGAAATAACCCTTGTTTTGATATAAAATTATTTGTTGCACAGAACTCTGTGGCATTTCTTGTTTTAGCATGATCGTGCCTTATTAAATTCATTTCAATCCGTCATTATTACGAAATTGTTGTTAGCGGCAGATAATATAATGACTTTAGTAATCATCCCGACCAGAGCGTGTAATGTATACACTAACATTTACTCAATAACATATTTAAATATAGTTATTAATATAACGGTCGTAAGATTTTAATTTTTCAACTAGATTTTCGCAAATCGAAGATGTTCGTCTAATATGAACTTAATAGTCCAAAATTTAAAAGGTAAATAAATAAAAGTTTTATTTAACAGATCCCATAGGAGTAAAGCATAGGCGTGAAGATTTGTATTAGTTTAAATATTTGTATTTGTTACAAGAGATATAAATTCTATAATGTTCAAGATATTGTTACGTGACTACCTATGTACTTAGCTATCTTTTCTTTAACGATGGTAAGGTCATATTCTTGATTATATACTGATATATGATCTATAATCATATTTTTCAAATTTTCAAAATATTTCCCGCTAATAGAATAACTTACTGTATAATAAACGAAAATTTCGACAATATGCTAAGACATTACAAAAGCTATAATTGTATGATCACACATTCGGAAGCTATTTGCAATTTATTTAGCAGAAAGTGGTAACGTGTGCTTACCAAAACCGTCCAGTTATCTTTGAAGCGCAAACAATTATCACCTTTATGGTTAACGTGATAATGTTTAAAATTATGCGTAGGTTGGCTGCTCGTGCAGTTACTATGCCCGCTTGGTCCAGTTCCGTAGATCGATACAAACATCAATTACAACATTTTGTTTTCTGCAATGGCCAGGCCAACGGCTCGAATATGATAAGTTCACAAGGCAAGAAAGAAAGAAAATACGAGTTGAATCAAAATGAATTTAAACAATACAACACTAATATATATATATATAGTTTTGTTTTGTTAATGTTGCTTATTCTGCATTGTATTGTTACTAAAATAAAATAAAAAAAACGATTTTCGTATAAAAACATTAAGCTCTAGATTATCAATACACTGATAATCACTGAATAACCAGTTTAGTCTAGGATGGCTTTAAATAAATGCACACGTAATGCCATAATTTATGAATAACTTGATTGTTAGAAAATTTGAAAATAATATTAATATCAGCTGTAGAATAATCATGTTAAAAACATCATTGTCATAATGGAGACTGTTAAGTGCGAATGAGAGTGGCACTCTGCTAAGCTATTATAATAATAATCTGGGTCGTTACCGGAATTTATAACTACAGGCGTAACCCATCTGCTCCATAAAACCGGAAATACCACGGACCCTAAAAATTATAGACCGATCACCTGTCTACCTACAATTTACAAAACTCTTACATCCATCCTGAGAGCGAAAATCGCCAAACATGTTGAAGATAATTCAATAATGTCTGCCTCTCAGAATGGATGTAGGAGTGGGTCCCGTGGTACTAAGGAGCTACTCCTCATCGATATGACCATTTGTCAACAGGCTCGCCGTAACCGAAAGGATCTGTCGACATGCTGGATAGATTATAAGAAGGCCTATGATTCTGTGCCGCATACGTGGCTTGTGAGAGTGCTTGAGTTGTATAAAATAGATACAACTCTACGCACTTTCTTGGAGTCATGTATGAGGCAATGGAAAACGGTCCTTCTCTGTCCAGGCTCTCGACAGATCCTTGGGAATGGCGATAAGGATAGAGCGAGGTATCTTCCGGGGTGATAGTCTGAGTCCACTATGGTTTTGCCTGGCCCTGAACCCTCTGAGCACCCTTTTAGAGGAGTCAGGGTTTGGCTTTCGGTTGCGACGAGGAAGTCAGGTAATATCTCACCTGCTTTACATGGATGACCTAAACTGTTTGCCCCCACTGCGCTCCAACTGACGGGATTACTGAAGGTTACAGAGACCTTTAGTAATTCTATCAGGATGGAGTTTGGTGTGGATAAATGTGCGGTCATGCATGCAAAGCAGGGGAGATTGGTGGAGTCTGAAGGCATCCAACTTTCAGATTCCATCCAACTGAGATCACTCGCCGCAACCGAGACCTACAAATACTTGGGTATGTCACAAGGGTTAGGCATTAGTGAGACTGACATGAAACAGTTATTGCGGGATCGCTTCTTGGGGCACCTGAAAAAAGTACTGAAAAGTCTTTTATCAGGCGGAAACAAGGTGCGAGCCTACAACGGCTGGGTCATGCCAGTCTTGATGTACTCTTTTGGCATACTCAAGTGGACTAAGACCGAATTGGACACCCTGGATAGAACAGTCCGTACTACGCTCACTGCATACCGCATGCATCACCCACGCTCATCGGTAATGAGACTATATATCCCTCGGAAATGTGGAGGTCGTGGCTTTTTAAACGTCAAGACTTTGCATAACCGGGAGATATGTAGCCTCAGGGAATATTTTCTCCGTGCCGATGGGGAAATGCATATGGATGTAGTGGCAGTAGATAATGGACTCACCCCTCTATCTTTGGCAAAAGAGAACTGGCGCAAACCTGTAGTACTGACAACGGATGATCGTAGGTTGGTATAGCAGGGCAAGGAGCTACACGGAAGGTACTATCGGGCCCTTCATGGGCCCGATGTAGATCTTGCGGCCTCCGTGGCCTGGCTACGATTCGGCGATCTCTTTGGGGAAACCGAAGGTTTTGTCTGTGCAATTATGGACGAAGTTGTGATGACGAACAACTACCGGAAATATATTCTTCGGGATGGCACCATCGACATTTGTCGGGCATGTCATCACCCTGGAGAATCCCTGAGGCATATCATCTCCGGTTGTTCGCGTCTCGCAAATGGTCAATATTTACACAGACACAACCAAGTAGCCAGGATTATCCACCAGCAACTTGCCCTGAAATATCGCCTTGTGACATCCGAGGTACCGTACTACAGGTATAAACCACAACCAGTTCTCGAAGAAGGTCATATCTCATTGTATTGGGACCGATCTATCATCACAGACAGGACTATTGTAGCCAATAAGCCTGATATTGTGCTGATAGATCGCCAAGAGCGCCGTGCAATGATTGTCGATATCACTGTCCCCCATGACGAGAATCTCGTGAAGGCCGAGAAAGATAAAGAAAGCAAGTATCTTGATCTGGCTCACGAGGTTGTCGACATGTGGGACATTGATGCGGCAATCATTGTACCGATAGTCGTTTCCGCCCATGGCTTATTAGCCAAGAGCCTCGACAAACACCTAAAGAGGCTCGCGTTAGGCGACTGGATCAAGGGACAGATTCAGAAGGTGGTACTTCTGGAGACGGCGCGCATTGTGAGGAAGTTCCTCTCTCTGGAGCCCTAACCACTGGTAACTAGGACCCTGTTCCAGATGCCGGTGGGGAACTGTTTTTTATATTTTTAAATGTATTTTTTTATATATATATTTAAAAATGTAATTTATAAGAAAGATAAGAAATAAAGGAATATAAATATCTAAGTGTTTACAATTAAGATAGTAATATACAACGTATTAGCTAATTGCGTTTATACTAAACGCATTAGTACGAGTGTGCAACATTAGAGCAGCGGAGACCAATAACCATTTATGAGTTCAGCTACATGGAAGCCAAATACTATCAAATACTTCCTGAGAGTGAACGGCAAAACTATTTGGCACCATCTTCCGACACGAGTGTTCGCTGCCAATGCACTTTATCTCTCTTGCAATCTACATAACCCTACTCAGCGTTCATTATTTTATTTTTAATTTTACCCCAAGTTTTATACAAATGGTGTATCATTTCATAGAGAACTGTACGAACTAGTTCGTGATTGAACAAAAAACTTGAGGATGAGGGTGCACCAATCTCTAGTCGAGGACCGGTCGCAAACTGTCGGCCCAGCGCGGACCGGTTGGAACCGGTCGTATTAAAATATTACCTACTTCGCCTCTCGGCTTGTTTTTACCTAGCTGTATGAAAACGATGTTCTCAGTTTTCTTTTGTGTTCTGCATATGTCATCTAAGTGGAACATTTTATACGCTTTGGTATCTTTTATGTTGTGTTCATTTTGAAATTGTGTTTTCTATGTGCGATAAGGATGAGGTAGGAGTATTGAAACAATAACTTTCCATTTTGAAACTATGTATTTTTTTCTTCAATATTTCTACATTTTCTTTTACTGCCTATCAAATACATATCAATTATAAACAATTGATACATTTAATATTATTGTTAGTTTTGTATATGTCAAGTTTTAGAAGTAAAATGTTTTTGTAGCTTTTTATAATCTTTTTTAATCGATGAAAGTGAACTCTAGTACTATGATATTGTGCGTTTAAAACACTGGACCCTACAAACATTTAGATTTCGTTTAAAAACTGTTAGTCTATTGATTTACATTTAATGTAGTAATTACACTGGATGAAGAAAATGCGTCGACTACAATAAAACATCTCGTCAAATTATTGTGTGTACTGTTAGTACGTCTCTCATCACCACCACTGGACTATAATGACGCAGCTTCGCGCGGCGATACAAAATAATCTTACAAAAAACTACAATCTTTATATTAACTTATATAACTTAATACTTTTAATAACTATCAATAATATAACCTGAGATCTTTTGCCTGCAGCGGGCGAGCGCGGAGCGGCGCGCGCGCAACTGCACCCCGCCCCGCGCCGCCCGCGCCTCCGCACGCTCACGGCACTCTATGATACATATCTCTCTAACATTATAAATCTGCATCCATGTTTTCACATTCATAAAAAGTAATATTTTCTCGCATTTAAATTTTATACATTACAAAAGTAGTATCACAAACAAATGTACGAACTAGTACAATTACGAAAAACGTACACATATTCCGGTTCCTCCGGAGCCCGGAGGCCGACTCTAATAAATACAGTTACGATACATGAAAAATACAAACTCTACGCAACTTCAGAATAGAATCGAACTCGAAACAAAAAATAATACCTAAGACTACATCGTTCAGGGTATCAGTATCACACGCGGGGCGGCGGCTGAGATCAAGGGGGCGCACCGACCGCCGCCACGCCACTCACGCGACAACCAGACACAATCATTAAAATATCCAATAATAAAATACGAACAATGATCATACAATGATTAACATAAGTACAGGCGGCGCGGGGGGGGCGGGCGCAGCGGTGGGTAGAGGAAACCACGAGCGGGAAGGGAGAGGACGAGATCGACGCTCGCCACCGCGCGCCGTCGCACGCCCGTGCGCCCACACCGCCGACACGCTCGATAATCCGACGAATATCGACACTTTATCGATAACAAAGTGCATTTCATATCACTATCGACCGTGTCGGCGGCGAGACGAGCGCACGCGCAACTAAAGTCTACGCTCTTCCGCGCGCTTATGCTACAACTATACATTACATATCACGCTGTGCTTTTTTCTCTTATTAAAAATATATAATAATTAATGTACATATAATAATATTGATATTTGTTAAAATAACGATACGTAGACATCGAGGAGGGCTGTCAGTCGGCTCGCTCGCATCGGGCGCGTATCACAGGCCGTTCACTCCGCCTGGCTCCTGAACAATTTCTTCTTTTCTATCGTGAACTGGGGGCTGATGATGATGGTGCCGCCTCGCGTTAAGTTTCTGTAAAGAAATAGCTCGTTAATAACGCTGGTCGTTGCCAAGCTGGCGCAACTTCATTAATGAAACGCGAGGTTTATCGGTCGGCGATAAGGTGCATTCGATTGAACTCACTTTAAGAATTGCGGCAACAGGCTAGTCCAGTTCGTGGCGTCGTGCTCGAGATGCAGATGTATCTCATGCGTAGTTAAGGTGTTGGGGTCTATTTTGAAAGCTGCTAGTCTTCTCCCGGCGACGTCGACTATGACGGCCGCGCCCCTGGACCCGCAGGGCTCGCCCTCCGCGAGGGCCAAGGTCTGTCTGGCCGCCCTCGCGAGCAGCTCGGCCGGCACTAGGACCTCCGCCGTGGCTAGTTCGCTGGCTCCTTTTGCCGCTCGTAATTCTCTCTCGAGCCTCTGAGCCAGCGCCGCTTCCGTCGGCATCGGCACCGGCGCTTCCCGCCATGTTGGCCCATTCCATGCTGGAACAATAACAGATACACATTCAATTTAGGTTCCAACAATGCATTTTGCTAAGTCACGATGTTATACTTTTTATTGTCAAATTACTTAAGATTTTGATACAAGTTAAAATTCAAAGAGTTGAAGATCAATATAAGTTAAAATGCGTAATGTAAGCGAGCCATTGCGCGCATCCAAGGGCAAGGGAGGGACGATGCAGCGAACAGCTGACGGCGGCGGACACGTCAGCTGTGAGTGACGATTGGCGGCCGGTGCCCGCTGGTGGCTCGCCGCGCCGGCTACACAAACCACTGCACTGTGCCACCGATTAAACAAATGATGCAGAAAAATGGTTGATTGTCAGCTGAGGGCGCGCGGGGGGTGCGCGCGCTGCATGGCAACAGCCGCCGGCCGGTTAGAAAGCCGCTTCCCTCCCTCAATCCACGAAATAGAAAGTCAACTCACCTTTTTCGCTGTTGAATCCGACATTAAACTGATTCGCAACCGGCAGGATCTCCATGTTTTCCAAATTTTTACTTATATTGTACACTTTTAAAACGACAAAAAAATTTATAGCGTTCCGCTGCGGAACTTAGTATTACTAGAAAAATATCACAAGTCTCTTTTGTACTGCGAATGCGCACTGATCGAGCCGGCTTTACACTGCCGGCGACTAGTTATCGTGAAGAGATCGATGGGAAATTAACAAATGTCCGAAGCTCACGACCGCATCAGATCTGATCTCGTAACCATAGGGCTTCGTTACTCGCCCGCGGTTTACTATTCGACCCACCCAACCCTATCGCTTTCTGTGACGGACTGGCGATATCGGGAAGCACCGGCTCTTTATATAGAGAACCGCGGCCGGGGGTGCGGGGGGACGCGCCGCGGGCCGCAGAGGGGGCCCCGCGCGCCAGTCGCGCCCGGCGCACGTTCTCGGGAGGTCGTCTCCACGCCGCTCCGTACCGGCTTCCGCTTTTAGCCGGCCGGCTTCCTTTGTTCGTGCCCTACCGGTAGGGGCGCATCAGTTTCGGAAATTTTCAAAGTGAATATTAAAGAACTTTCGTGTGTTTCGTTTGGCTGAATATCATTGGCTTTGTTGTTAGCATAGAAATTTCTAGAATGTTTATATGAATCTATGTTTTAATGGTATCTTTGTAATACAGATTATTGAAATCGGTGATATCGATAATCGACTAGTCTGTCGCACTCAGCTTTGTCGCTACGACCGATAAAATAATCCATAATACAGAAAAAAATATAAGGTTTTTATTGTGATTCTTAGTGCAACTCTATAATTGTAAAGACATTATTATTTATATAGGCTTAAATTATTGTCCTTTAACCATGAATTGTGTCTATTGCACAAAACACCAAAAACCATTTTGTTTTGTCAAAACTTTTAATATTTAAATGTAAATTAAAAATTTACAATTAGATGCGTAAGCACGTACTTAACATGATTGTATTATAAGTAAACCAAATTGTATACCGTATATATCGTTCGCTGTAAGTAACAGACACTGTAATGAAAAGTGACAAAGAAACTGTAAGTACCGATATTATTTTTAAACTCAGAAATCGTAATTCAGTCAATTACATAGGATTTATGATCATAAAATACAATTAAAGTAGTTTCGAAAACAAAAGAAGGATATAAATGAAGTCACTAAGCCTATGCGCTTTTGTTACGATCTTTGAGACTTTAAAATAATATTGATATTGTAAGCGAAAACCTTTATATTACTTACGAGAAAACCACAAACACTTGGCAACACCCCACAAATGATATTTCAAAGCGTTCAATCGTCGCTGGTTATTACTGCTCGCGCTCATCTCTCTAACTTCAATCATGTTGACGATTGAAATCATGTAACGTGAAAACAGAAAACTAAACCCAGTTAACAACAGGCAAGTTTAACAAAACTTATTTGTTAAGAACCAAATCGTTCAATCAGTGTAATAGACCATACAAATTCAATTAATCTAAAGGAAGAAGCATTCAATTTGAAAATGTCCGATATTGTAGCCAAACATCGTAATGTTGAAAAAACTGCAGAAAAAGGAAATTGCCAATTTAGTGGTAGATATTATACTTTTTTTCTTATTTCCGAATTTTAGTGCATCGCCCATTGAATTGTCAAGGTCTGTAAAAAGTGGCCTACGTGACCGCGTGCAGTACTACACAACAATGATTGGCTTATAGCATCTACCTCACGAAATGCAGCGGACAAAAGGAGCTTAGATTTTTTGTGTCATGAATATGTTTTACACCCAAGTTAATCCTAATAGAGGTAATAATAAATTATATAAATGACTTCAAGCGAGTAAATTTGCATGACAAAAACTTGACTTAACTAAGATCGAAGTTGCATCAGCCATCTAGAAATTTCTTTAGCAAAAAACAACAAATGTTCGGTTGCCGCACTTAAATTACTGCGATAATTATTCGAACTTGAAATTAATAATTCGTACTATCATACCAACCAAAGCTTAACTTTAAACATTTACTCGGTAGGTTAGGTTTAATATTAATATTAAGGATTCGTTATTTTTTTATCACACAGTTACTGCTTGCTCAGAGTTTATGATTTTTATTGTACAGATCGCAGAAAATGTTGAACATAATAATGGTTTCAAATTCAATAGTAATTTATGCAACTAGCGATGAAAATAAAAACAACAAAGCGACTTAAACAATTGCTCGGAAAGAAATGGAGAAAAAGTTGCGTCGGTTGCTAAGCGGGGCCGGCCGGCGTTTCGGCCTTGGGCGAACGTGACTCATGTTCGACAACCGAGGCGAATCGAAAAACACGGAGCGAGCTTCACTCGCCAGCGTTCGTGACTATACCGCGGCCAGCAGAGCGTAATGTAAATGCCAATTTATGTCTAATCAAAGTTCACGGGTCAGATTCGTTATTCTGTTTACGTTTGATGCTATACAGAAACTTGTTTTTCCATCTATTTTTGTTGCAACCAATTTTGTTCTATCTTTAAACATTATTTGCGAGTTCTAAAACGGTCAGATCCGGCTATTGTCAAATTTAAGATGTGTTACATGTTGCTCAATGAATACCGGATAAGGTTTTTTGTCGTCTAAATAAATCCTGAGCAAAAATAAAAATGTGATTATATCTCAGCTCCACGAGCGCGTAATTGATCATTTGCCATGCTTGTTTCAGTAAATAAACGATAAGTTATAAAGTGAGTCTCATTATGCCGCCGGTGCACAAGGCTCGTTTGATTTATGCCAGTGATATAATTGTTTAAACCGACGCTCTGATTATTAAAGTTAACATGATATGCTCTCTCTCTCATTGTCGCGCTCGCATCGATACTTTCATGAATAAACTAATGTTTATACAGAGTATCAACAGCGATAAGTTTGTCTACCGGCTTGCGTCGTTTAGGACCTCGCCGTAATCTCTCGAACTCGTGTTTACTTTAGATAACTGTTAAGTGGAGCTTAAACAACGTGAAAACGTTAAATTATCTGTATAATGCCAATTCCTTTCCTGTAAGTGCTATTATTTATTCAACATTATGATTATACACATCAGAATGATGAGCCTTATCATTTAGGTTATAATAATGTACGTACTAACTTTAATTCCAAGATTTATGACAAGAAAATATTGTACTCAAAATGCAGTATATATAAATAAAATCACAATAAAAGACCAAGAAAAGATTTTCGAGGGTACAGAAAAAGATGAAATAAGACCCAACGGAAATTAAAAGGGCGACCAACCTGCCATGAGCTGTCTCTGTTCGCAATACAACACATCCCTTATTCTTATTCTTACCCTAACCGGTGTGGCACAATGAACGACCTAGCGACGCTTTGTCACATCTCCCGGACATGTCCCAACCTGTTCCCTTCTCAATCGCTTTTATTCTATTTCCATCTGTATATTACAGTCGACCCGTATGTTTATATGTTAGTACTAATATAACTTAGAATTAATTATTATAATGCCAGCCATTTTTGTATTACCATCTTGTAAAGTACGCTCAGGTTTGTTGTCGACGTTTTCATTTAGCCGGGTTATCTGATTTATATGACCAGTATTCTACCTAATCAGTATGCTGTGCTCACGTTGCCTCCGTGCCAGGTTTAGGCAACGAATCATTAGCAATTTTAAATTGTCTTTGTTTATTTCGCTTTGGCACATGTGTGGCTCCACTCTACATTAACAATACTATAGTGCATCGTGTATTGATACTTGTGTTGGCCTTGTGTGCTTTTAAATTTATCTAAACGCTAATATTGTGTCATTACGATAAGCATCGTACGTTGTTGGAAATTAAAATACACCTTTATTTACATTTACAAGTGGTTTTTCGAGTTTAAGAGCGTTGTTAACTGCGTTTGTGTTTTATATGAAGTAGGTGTAATTGCTTTGTCCAAGAGCCGTTGAAATAATATACAGTGTTTTATTATTGATCATGCATTTTTATTTATATCTTCATAGGTACCTACATATTCTCTTTTTGATTGACTAAGCTAAATCACCTATTTAGATGTTTTTCTTTGTCGGAAAGGATTTCTATGGATCCAATTAATATAACTTATATACTTACGAGTTTCAAAAAAATCTCGAGATATCTATGAACAGTAAATACATTGTAGTAAGGAGAAAAAAAATCGCAAAGATGAAATTATGAACGCAGCTCCAAGCGGACGAACCCCGCCGGCGGCGCGGCGGCGGACTGCAGGATCATCGTATTAATAAGTATATAGGTAATTATAAATATAGGTTATCTGCGCTTCTGGCACCACTATCTCAGGTCATTAAGCCGCTGTGACATACTATTCGGCAATTTAGATAAAACAAATGGACGATAATGATGAATTTAGATAAACTGAATCGTGTACCAGCTTCGTTCTGACTATTTAAAGCTGGCTCGAGTGCCTATATACTTAAGTATACAATTAAATAAAGATATGCCAAGAGTTAGTATACATGCTAGTAGAACCACAACATGTGATAATGGTGTTGATTCTTTTTGCACCAAACTATTTACAATTCACAATTCCAACTAGTAAATATATGTCCTTAACAACGTGTTACACCTAACTCAGCCGATTCGCAAAGAAATAATTAACCATAATTAAATTATATAGATTCTCATTATAAGTGGACTGTACTGTTCTTTATGAGAAATAAATGTCTTTAAACCGAACTACACTTAAACTAGATTTGATAGCATTAAATATATTGACGTTTCGCTCATACATAGTCGGGCCGTAAGAAAGGCGGCTATACGCTTGGTTTAGTTTGGATCTTACATAATTGATACAAATGTTGTTAAATTTTGACTATACATAATTATCTCTCTGAGCCCATTTCCTATACATACATATATATACATACATCATCACGCCTGTATTCCCCGAAGGGGTAGGCAGAGGTGCACTGCAGTGCGCCCACACTTCGCCGATGTATTTTGGTCCCAATGTAATAGGGGGCGAGCCTATTGCCATTATACCGGGCACACAGGTTTCCTCACGATGTTTTCCGTCACCGTTTCTTAGCAAGTGATAATCTCAGATGAAAATGAGATTCGCACATGGAACCCAGAGGTGCGAGCCGGGGATAGAACCTGCGCACTTTGATTGCAAAGCGTGCGTTCGACCACTCGGCTACCACTGCTGGTAGCCGAGTGGTTTCCTATAATAAGATACGGAGATAAACCTAAACTCTTAAGTGTAGGTCAGGTTATATGGTTATAATTACTCCGTTCTCACTGGCTTTAAGATCCCTAGTACCTACCTGTCAGGGTTATCGAACCAATCTCCAAATCGTTCAGTCTAAGGTTAATGTTTTTGATCTACAGTATTTTTGATGAAGACACCGAGGCTTAATTATCGGAAAAAGCTGGGAGAATGTTAAATTATTTACAAAAATAGCACAAATTTCATCGAAGGAAATAGGGAGTTTAGAAAAAAATTCAGGATAAAAAATGAAAAGAAAGAGGCAGGATGATTAAGTGGAGTACCAAGCTGATATCGGCTATTTAATTAGACACACAGCGACTTCCTGAAACACACTGTGAACCCTGACGCACGAAAGAAACAGCTTGTACACTTGCTCGTCATAACACTCGTGTTTTGTCCTGTTCTAATACAATGATCTTAACTCAGAGTACACAGAACGGTATCTAACGACAGCCAAATTGTATGTTACTGTCAAAAAATACATTTCTGTACTCATAGGAGTAGCAGTCGTAGTGCCGTGGTGCCGGTCTAGCCCCATGAAAATAAAACTGGTATACATGGTAACAAGACTCAAATTGGGTATAGAATAAGACTACATAAAGCATTAGTTTAATAAGCGTTAGTTTAATAAGTTCGAGGTTGCTACTGAAGAAATGACTAGTAGGTACTTACAAATTGATTTATCATTCCTATCCACTGGCGGAACTTATGCAGCTTAACAAATCTCCCCGCGTGCAACCGCCGCCTTATCTGCGACCTCTTTACTCCTTCCACTAGCGATAAAGAAATCTGGTTCGTACCGATTCAGAAACTGGTTTTATAGGCCTTTCCGCTGTTATTTTAGAATCTAAAAACCAATCAGAAACCAATTTGGGGGTAGCGCGTACAGCTGGAATGTTTCCAATGAGTTTCTGAATTGAGTGCGCGAGGTTAAAAGGGGTGAAAATTGAAATAAAAACACGATTACGGTGCCAATAAGCCATCCCTTAACGCTAGAATAAGATACTTAAAGGGTGTTCTACCTTCCTTGGTGTACATATATGTCTAGTTTAAAATTACACAGCTACCAGACGTCATAATCAAAGGGTAGAAACGTGTCTAGTGGTGAAATAAACCCATACGGAGTGGGTACCGTGTATCAGAAGATACAAGTAATATTTTACATATCGATATGGTACCAGTTTACAAATAGAGCATAGTATTGTCGTATCGGGAGTTACTAGAATAGGCATTATTATCTATTAACGATATTAGTAAGTTTTATCTTTAACTTTTGATACAGCCTGTATACAGTCGGTTATGGATAATGCCATGATAGTTTCAATAATAATCATAGACCGTATAACTAATAGGTGGAGCACGCCATAGGATCTATATGTAAAGTAATAAGATAAGTTGATGTCTATTAGAGTCACAAACTTATTTTTATATTACACCTGATATAGTGCTCCACTACCAAAGTTTTCCTTACAAAATTACTAACATTTCACGTGATTTATGGTGCAAATGGTAACCTTCGCCGTCATTTACCACCAGGTAGGTGCCTGCCGGTTAAGCGCTATATAATTACTTTCCTAACGTTAAGTGATGCATCGATTTTTACGTCATAATTTTTATTACTATTATACATTATTACTAATAATTTATTGTTATTACTATTTGAATTTAGTATTTTATCAAATTATCTAACAGGTCGTGGATACTTCGGAAAACGGCTAGCCTCACAATTACTGCAACTTCTAACCATATTGACATCTGCCGGCAGCTGACATAAAATCAATCATTCATTCCCAAATCACCATCGAATTTTACAATACAAACTATCAAACAATTACGCACAAATCGATACATCAAATCGAGAACTTGCGATTAATCGTCACAAAGCGATTGGCCGCGTCACGCACCACTGACGCATAAAAAAAGCTCGCAAACAATTCGACAATAGCTGTAGTTCAGTTGCTACGCGCGGCCCCGCGACAAATGGTAGGGGTAAGTAACAAAGTATAATCCAAACACTGATTATTTCTCGTGAAATTTGTAGAACTGGCAGAAAGAGAGCTACCTTAGAAACATACTTAGTTCCAAAGACTACACGAAGACTTTCGTATTAACTATGTACGTATGTATATAATTTATACGTAAACAAATAACGGTAACTTTACTTCTTGAGAAGAAACAGGGATTCTTAGGTTACAGCGATACTCGTTTACGATTCTCAATATTTTTGAATGGATTTAGCATCAGGATATGTTTTTGAAATCAACCTAGAATGAATAATTAAATGGACAATTAGTTAAATAAAGAAAATAAGTGTCAAATTGAGAAAAATAGAGATGAAATTAAAAAAAATACGTCTACAAATAAAACTTTTGCATTAGATTAGTATAAAACCGTATGTCAGTTGCATTTTTACGTATATAGTTGCAGCGTGACTTGATCAAAAAGCGTGGCTAGAATTATAAAGTGTTCTTAATAGGTACGCTTTTAAAAAGATAGCAGTTGTCAAGGTTACCCCCACATCTCGATAACGAACCGGTTGTGAGCTCACGGCCGGCGGTGCTGGTCGTATTTCACGACAAAAGCCCTCGCGAGGTGCTTATTGTTCTTTGTTCTATTGTTCGGACCAATCTCGGGAACTGCTGGACCGATTAAAGTACTGTTCATATCTTTCACCGTGCTACGACGGCGGAGTTAAAATAATGGATTTGGTTTCTTCAGAGTTAACGAAGGGAAAATTGTGTCGAAAAGGGTAGACAGAAAAAATGTGCTTGATATATTTGATTATTACTTAATGGACTGAAGTAACTCAAGCCTATATGCTCGTTTCTATAATACTACACAACTTATATGACGAAACTATAATTTTTTTGGCTGTAAATACTACTTTTTTAGGGTTGTTATGAGGTGATAATACTTGCTATATATATATATATATTTATTTTTTTTTCAACGATTATTGACCCTAAAAAGCGAGAAAAAAAATTAACAAAAAGGAAAAACCGACTTCAAAAACCTGGGTGCACTATAAAGCTAAAAATAACCTTATAATTCATTACATTTATTTTTGTTCATTACATTTATTTATTTTTACATTATATTTTTGGCTTTTTAATGCACCTAGGTTTTTAAAGTCGGTTTTTCTTTTTTGTTAATTTTGACAAATAAACTATACGTTAGTGTAATTATTATTATACAAACGTTAAATAACAATACAATTACGGTATAAGTTGCTGGATATTTGAGAATATTTATTCTAACCGCTTTGCGTGGAATAAAAAACATCTGTCCACCCCGCTCTCCCCTCAATCAACCGAACTACAGCCACACCACCTACTGGACAGTGCACGCTAACTTGCGAAAATGTACCATAATGGAAAACAGTTAAGGTTGAGGTCCTCAGTAATGGTGGAAGTAGGGGAAAAGGTCACACTAGTCATGCAGAAATATTGCTGCAAAATAATACTATTTTATTGGTCCCAATGAAAGGAAATAAGTAGATTCTAAAAAATATGAATTAATGTCTAGAGCATAGGATTTTGAAGCCGATATTTTTTTGTGAAAAAATTTCAACCTACAGTTTGTTACTAAGTGAACAGTTCTGTTACAGTGTTTACGGCCGTAACTTGACGGATAGTTAGCGAGGGGAGGCGTTACTTTATGGGAACGTTCCGTCAAACGGCATTAATATTCGAGCCGATTTGTTTCCAAGTGTTCGGAAAAAATCCATCTGTCCCCAATCTCCCCTCGATTGTAAACTTGAAAAGTAGTAGGGGCTTCATTGTATAGTTATTTGGAGTAATAAGGTTATTTATTTGGGACTCATAAAGTAACGAAATTATATAACTACCTACTTATAATTATTTTAGTCAAAATGGTAAAGATCGTACGCTCACTTAGCTATATGTCGGTACTGAAAAATGTTGTCTTGCTCACACACTACGACTGTGAGAAGGACAGCAGAACACTTAGTTTTATAACTTTAGTTTGGCGCCAATAAAATAACAAAGTAGGTACTAACTTTAACTGAAAATCAAGATTGTATATACCTGAATAAAGTTTAACTTATCTACCCCATGCAGCACAGTACATTTGGTATATATAAATACATAGCGACAACTGCCAAGGTCACAATAGGTACAGTGGGCGACAACCCTACGGCAGCTGTTTGAAAGGGGAATAATAACGTCATTTCCGATAATAATAGTTGTTGCTATGTCAATTGAAGTCCGAATGTTTGAAATAATACGAATAATTGTTTTTTTTATACTGCATAAGTTGATTGTTATTACAATTTTCGAATGCGTATTTAAGAGCCTACACCGGATGTTCGGTGATCTCAAACCTTGACGTAATTAATTAATCTTTCAGATCAGAGCAGCATCACCGTTATTTAGATGACCTGTATAACACCGCATCTTTCAAAAAAATATTGCATGAGGTGTATGGTAGGCATAGTAATAAAATAACTCTGATATTAAGATGCTTGAAAGGTAAGCGTAAAATAAAGCCTACTTGTAAATGATAGGCTAATATTCCAGTCCGCATGAGTTCCCATGGAACCATATAACACTGTATGTTACCAACACAGCACTTAGTTGGCGGTACTATACTAAAATCACTGACAAACACACCTACATTACCTAGGAGATGTCCGAGTGAAGAGCTGAAGCTGCCAGCGTCGGTCATCTCTTTATACTCCGCCGTTTATACTCTACAACTGATTGTGACAAGATGAAACGTGACATATATTTTTTTTTTCTATACATTTAAAATGTTTCAGTACTGTGCGCGTCATAATTCATGTCTTTACGCGCATGCTACCCCTACTGCATACGTCAAGTCAAAACAGTCAATAACAACGTTGTATGTAGTCACATAATGACCAACAATATCTCAGGCCACTCTGCTCAAAAAATTGTTAAAAGTCGTGTATGTCAACCCTCAGATTTCATTCGGTCCACTATACAAGTCTCGGGTAATTCGGCTTTGTTACAGTAACAATGTAGACGAAGTAAGGACACGAATTGTAAATATTAATGGAATAGTGTAGGGAACCGAACGAAACTTGAAAGATTTTTCACGATATTTTTATCCGTGTCTCCTAACGAGAGTATAATATGACCAGGTCGCTAGATCTCGTGAAGTACACCACGCACCAGTCACTACTGTTTGGCTTCACAGACCGTAACTTTTACAGCTAAGTTATTAAACGTTTTCACTTTCCACGTGAAGGGCCTTCCAAATGATCACGCGTGGGCGGAGTAGCTACCTCACTTTGTTTGTTCCTATATTTTATGGGGTTTATTACGGAGAAGGTAATAGGCTTGGGCTTTAAAACATGTAGCTTAATGTCCCAGACTAAGGCACTCTTCATGCTCGTTAAGCGCATACTTAACAACTTGATCTAGTGATTTAAGGGTACACCGTTCGGCCCCTTGTATTGTGGTGGCGGGTTCGACTTTGTTTAGGATATTTTCAGTGCAATATTACAAATACGTATGGAAATAGTCTGAATTGTTTAGATGTAATATTATGTTGCTACACCTTTTTAGGGTTCCGTACCCAAAGGGTAAAACGGGAACCCTATTACTGAGACTTCGCTGTCCGTCCGTCTGTCACCAGGCTGTGTATCTCATGAACCGTGATAGTTAGAGAGTTGAAATTTTCACAGATGATGTATTTCTGTTGCCGCTGCTATAACAACAAATACTAAAAAACAGAATAAAATAATTATTTAAGGGGGCTCTCATACAACAAACGCGATTTTTTTGCCGTTTTTATAGATATTGGTAAGGAACCCTTCGTGCGCGAGTCCGACTCGCACTTGGCCGGTTTTTTACATCGATATCAAGTGTACGAACACTGCTCTAACAAAGACAACCTCTAATTAAAAGCTATGTGTCTAGTTCAGTAAATATCTGTCCATTACTATACTTCGTTTTGGACTTGGAACATTGTGATCAAGCAATAAAAGTATTGAACGGGCTGGTTCGGTACCAGATTTTTAACACCTCTGGTGCCGCTTCCTCGCTCCTGACCGTGACCTATTGCTGGCAGATATGAGGAAATATCAAAAAAGCGAGGTCACGACTCAACTGAGTATGTACTCGTATATATAGTCAGCGCGGCAATTGCTCAGTAAACGAAACGCCCACGGTACATATCGTCAAAAGTTGCATTTACTTGTGGAAACGGTATGATTGCCACATGCGCACGGTTGAAATGTTGCCTGTTTTTCGGGCATTATTTAGACTACAGTACAATTTGTCTAACGCAGTGTAATTAGTGATGTCATTTGGGGCAATGTCACGACCATTTGAGGCAATTTTATATATCTTTATCGGACAAGGAGCAACCAAGGTGAACTGTGCACGGACGACTGAGCCTAAATACTAATATATATCAATGTTACAATAACGTAAATAAAAATCGCCAGAGAACACACAAAGCATGTGTCTCTTACCTAAGCATCGCTTGGGAGACATGACGCAAATATTAACAGAAATATTACTTACTCATCCTAATAAGTATTATTTAAGCAACCTACCACGGCTGAAATTTTATATGATAGATTGTTAATGAATAATTACCTACCTTAAGATAAAAAATAATTAATAAGTTAACTTATCATCACTACGCTCATCCCGTGCTCTACGCACGTACAAAAAGTAAGACAAAGGCGGTGACGCAATGCAAGTGTTGCGTTGCTAAGCGAAGACCTCACGCTGCGCGTGCGCACCCAACACTTAATAATGGCCAATGCAGTAATGCAACTCCTGTCCGTGCTTTTCAATCTTGTTGGAGTAAATAAACTTGATAGGAGGTTAGACTTAAATTATAGTAAATTATATATCGAGATGAAATAGGTTTTGATCAAAAAGACGTGATTTATTATATACTTAGAGTTAACTGATATATTATGGGGAACAATTAAAACCTTTAATTATAATTTATCAAACGTACGTATTCACATGGGCCAGTTATAATTCTCATGAACGGTTTCTACGTACCTCGATAAGATTCAATAATCACTATAAATTAGTTACTAGCATTATCTTACTCAACATTAATTCATCTTACTTAATTACCTACCGGTTGATAATTTAGTTTTAATAGAGAGATTACAATGTTTGGTATTTGTCACGTTTCCACGGTACGTGTGGAGTTGTAGTACTGGTGGTGCGCTGTGGCTGGGTGACTCATGCAGATTGCTGTTGCCATGCACGTAACTCCGGTGAAATTTTAATGGACATTGCGCGTTTTATGTTGGTATAAGCAAGTATGGATTATGGATCGTGTATCGAATAATACATATTTATCGTTCGCCATTTTATTTTATATTTTATTAATTTCAAAACTCCATATAGGTACTATAGGACTGTACGAGTATGTACGTCACTAAAGTCCATCAGCCCTAACTTTGGTAAAAGATAATTTCACATGTTTAATGAAACGCAACATTTTTTTTTTTATGAGATAGGGAGGCAAACGAGCAGACGTTTCACCTGATGGTAAGTGATCAACGCCGCCCATGGACACCTGCAACACCAGGGGCATCGCAAGTGCGTTGCCGGCCTTTAAGGAATGAGTATGCTCGTTTCTTGAAGATACCTTTGTCGCATCGGATTTAGATTGACATATAATTTTAGTCAGTAAGGCAAATCCACATATTTGACTGACTGATACTGTCTGATAGCTTTCGGCTGTAAATTGATCAACTCATGTATTGGTTTTGGCCTTTACAGCTTTACCGGAGGAGGATTGGTTTGGCATTCATATTTCGCTTATACTAAACACCTATTAGCTCTAAAGTTGAAAAAAAAGTTAACACATACATTTTATAAATAATTGACGGAATAACTTCATTCATCAACGAAATGTCATTGACAGCGCGAGCGAATTTTGACGCGTCTGTGTGTTACGGGCTGAACACGTGGTACGGAACGTTATTTATATAAAACATAACGTAGTATTCCATGTATACATCTCATGACCAATGATCCACTAATATTAGTTATAATGAAGTTAAATCGCGGGAGACATTATGGACACAGTAATTTGATTGCCTTGCTCGTTACGCGATAATTATTCGAAGCCTACGTGACTCGTTGGTTGTATGCATTCTAGAATCTTAAAGACTGCATTACTAATTTAACCTTAATTACAATATTGAACAATCATGATTTAATTATCAGTATTTAGTAAGTACACTAGGTTTGCTCGGAAAAGTAATCAGTCCTTGTAATGTCCCATTACCTATAGGGCATGGGACTCTCGTCAATGCGAGGGGAATATAGGCCGTGTGGGCAGACTTCACAGGTCTTCTGAGAAGTGATTAGGTTCCGTCCGACGTGCAGGTTTCCTCAAGATAATTTTCTTCACTGTTCTTTGGAGCTAATAAATTATTTTAGTAGTTGGACATAAGCAAATAATAATGCACCAATTTTGTTTTGTGTACGAGTATAAGTAAGGCCACACCTGTTTGGTAAGCGTTTAAGTCGGGAGCCCAACCTTTTTAACCGACTTCCAAAAAGGAGGATGTTCTCAATTCGGCCGGTACGTTTTTTTTTTTATGTATGTACACTGATTACGCTGCGATTTATGATCCGATTTACGTGATTCTTTTTTTGTTTGATGCGGAAAAGTTGCCATTTGGTCCCATTTTCAAAATATTATCAGAAATCAATCCCCTTGGGGGCGAAATGGGGGGTTGAAGGTCACACTATTTCAAAAATATTTTTTGATCGACTTGAAACTTTATGTATATATTTTACATACAAAATAAAGAAACACGTGTTCAAGGAATTTAGAAAAAAAAAATTGCGGGTGAATTGGGGGTAAAACCCAAACCTATCGGTAGTGTATTTGCCTAGTCTAACGTAGATTGGTACCTACTCCAAATGTAATGAATTAGGTTATTATTTTTAGCTTTTTAGTGCACCTAGGTTTTTGAAGTCGGTTTAGTTTTTTGTTAAAAATGTAATTATTTTTCCGATGGCGGGATGTACCTGAGTGGTATTTATCCGTTAAACATGTTACAACTAGTTACACAGTGACTCATGCATCATGTGCAAAACAAAAAGAAGTCTAACAGATTCAGTCTGCTGTTCGCACCCAGTTTTTAATAAAATGCTAATGGATAAATATTTACATTATAATAATATTAAAATGGTTGTCTAAGCACTTAAAGTGGATAGTTTAATTAATTACTTGTTGAAATTTATTATAATATTTGTGAGTCGTTGTGATTTGAAATAGAAGCATTAAAAAGAGAATTAATTAATTTAAATAAATACATCATCACGCCTGTATTCCCCGAAGGGGTAGGCAGAGGTGCACTGTAGTGCACCCACACTTCGCCGATGTATTTTGGTCCCAATGTAATAGGGGGCATGTAATAGGCATGTCATAGGTAATGTAATAGGGAGCCTATTGCCATTATACCGGGCACATTCCCCCTCAATACGAGGGAGATTTGGGCCATAGTCCACCACGCTGGCCCAGTGCGTGTTGGTGAACTTCACACGCCTTTCTACCAACTACCACTGCCTTATTAATTTGATTATCGTAATACGTTTCAATAGATGCTAAATCAATACATAAGAGTGTTCCTTCTGCACATTATTATATAGTTAAATGTTAGGTACACTATTACACAATAACGCACTTTCCGACCATCGGTTGCAGTTTGAATAATTACACTCATTTACATATTATATGTTCAATATAGATAGGTATTACAGTTATATTACACCAACCGGAAGTGGATGAGTCAGACACAGCGGCTAGTTATTACCTAATATATGTTATAAATAAGCTGATGTTTCAATATTATAACAGTGTGAGTAGACAGTCACGTAACAGAAGGCTTATAAAATTGTATTTTACAAAGGATTCTAATGAGGTGATGCCGTTGATCATACAAATAAAACCGTATAAGTTACTTTTTCTTCGTTTTCACGACATAAATGTGTTCCAAAATTCGGAAATGTTTATATTTTCAGTATTATAAATGTATTAAACTGTAAGGTTTTTAATTAAACTGATAGGTAATAACGTATCTACGTTTAAAGGGTGTATCAGCAGTCCGAAATAATACTTTGGGTACATAAACGGTAGCTCATATGTTGGTGCACAGTGAAGACAATTTTTATCTAACTATCATATTTTCTGGGTTAAAGACCTTTGAATATTTGTCACAGGAATTGTGTTCTGGCCTTTGGGTACATCCATAACCCTATTCAGCAGTGTAAATTAAACTTATAATGGGCGACTACTAATATTACCAAAACAGAACATGCAAATTTTACATAGAACTCGATATTACGAGTTATAGAAATTGCCGACGAAAAAAAAATACTGATTCGAACGTCAAAGTAATATTTCGGACTTCTGAAACATCCTGTATAGTCGACATATCTAGTACGTAGCTCGCGCTCATAGCAACAGCCTCGAAGACCAAAGCGGTTGCCTCCACCCACGACGTGTGGTTTATAAAACATCCGAGTCTGGCGAATCGCTTGTTTTGCAACGATCACAATCTCTACTCGATTAACGGTAATCGAATCAGAATCGATATGCCGTTGTTACGATACTCATCTCAGCTAGAGAGAGGTTTTGTGACGATTTTACACGTGTGCCCTAACGAATGCATTTAAATAAGAACCTTAGAACATATTAGATTTATCTGAATAATGTTGTAACCATTACCTTGATTTCCTTATGTAATTCCTCTTGTTAAAGCTAAGGTTTATTTTTGGATCCTTCTCGGTAATTTAAAAGCAGTTTTTTATCTATTTTTCCTGAACGAATTTAGCGTCGAAATGCATTAATTAGGATTTAATTTAATATTTGTTTTTCTAAATAACTAACAGTACCTTGTTTTTTTAAGAATATTTTGGCAGTTCGACATGCGGGTGTTGAGGACATATTATAGTTCACCCCATTACAAAGATTAGTAGCTTGAAAGTATGTAATTGCGGTGAATTAAAAAATCGTACGATATCTCTTTGTGTAGTTTATCGTAAATGACGTATACACACTAAAGGCACCATACGTCAGTAATGATAACTGGTGCAATCTTGTGAACTTGGTTTACTTCTCTCTGTCACGTAGGACATAGGGGTTTGACGTTAACGCGCGGAGTGTCACTTACAATTGATTTTATAACACAAAACAAATACTTACGCCTAACGGGTATAAGAGTTATGACTTCTGACGTACGCTTCTAATCGTCATAAGTATAAGAGCGATTGTAGAGCGTCGATAGTGTGGTAGTTAGAGAGACCGCTCTGTTTATTGTGAGGTTCCAGATTCAATCGATAACGCTACGTGAGGTGCTAACGGGACAACTAGTCATAAGATATCCTGACGTTGCTATCAAGCTTAAAAACGTTAACGATATGATTGATTTGGGTCTCACGGATCTTCAGGAAGATCATGTTTTTTATTGTTATCATTTATAATTTAAACTTATGTAAAAGGAATTTTTGAGAATAACAATATAAGTAGTTTCGTTAATATACTTTTGATAGACGCTCGGCTTTATATTATAAGAGTTAATCATTCTCGGAGGACATTTGCAAAAGCAACCTTTGAACCGTCCCCCTCATATTTCTCACGACATCGTCACCGCCACTTTCCATTTCTAGACTTAGCGCGTGTCTGTCTAATAGCCGCCACAAAAACTGGTCGGACAGGACTTTCTATGAGATCAGGCGGGGTCACACGTACGCGTTAAACTTAGGACGTAATTATACTTGTTCTGCTACCGACGGCCAGTTATGAATGTAAATGTCAGGATTTCACCATTCGCTACTGCATATAAACTGTATTTCGTGCATACAAAGAACATAGACAATTGTCTGCATGATCAGTTCCTATTGTGTATACTTCCGGATATTAGGAGCCGGCTAGGTCTTGCGTTGTTTCCTCAATTTACGTAAAAGGTTTATTACCTTTTAAAAGCCTGGAGATCATTGCAATAAATTATGCTGAATACCTTCTTGAGTACAAATTAACAGTCCCACATCGCTTAACCAGCATCTCCTTCCACAGTCGATGAATACAAGGCGCTACAATTGATCGCCTCTTCTTGTTTTCTTTGTACATTTTCATTTAATTTCCCCAACTCACTCCAGCAGCAAGTCGTGTCCCTAAACGCGTAGCTCGTTAGCATTACCTGGGATTCCTTCATTTACGGCCCTCGTATTGCGTGCCCGGGGTGCCGGCTTGTTGCAGCATCATGCTCCGAGGTGATGAGTTGGCGGTATTCAAGGGGAAGGGCTCGGGGTTTTGGTGGTTGTTAAACAGACGGGCGGGGAATACGAAGCGTTTTTTGAACTAAATATTTATTAGCAAGTCAGATCTGTAGTTACTACGCCAAGTTTTATTCCTTGCTTAAGTAATACAAAACTTAGTTTAGTAACCTAACTCATATTTTACGTACCAGCGTACCATACGTACTAGATCGCTACATGGATTTATAAGCCGTTTTAGCTTCGTTTATGTACTTGGCCTAAGTTCATCTTGTTATTAGAATAATAAAGATACCTGTGCTAATTTGTTTTGTACCTACTATACGAACTTGGTACCCCTGAGATTGATAATTCGCCGGGCTGCTCAATCCCTCCTGACAATCGCACAAATGATTCGAGAATTTACGGGTCTCCCTGCGCGCAGGTGGCGCCACCGTCGCACCGTTTTATTGCTTCAAGCGCACACCCTGTATATGATATACTGGTTATGTAACACGGGCATGTAATAACTGGAAAATTCCGAAGTTCCATGGAAGAAGCGATATGGAATATTTTTGGGAAAATATCTATTGTAAGTAGGTACATCAAGACCGATGCGTCGAACACTGCTAAAATGTTTAGACCATGTTTTGCATAAATGCATTTTTTGTACCATTATGGTCATACATCAAGACGTTAACGTGGCGGCGCTCGGTTACTGCTTATCTGTACCAATTATTATTTCCTTATTTGTAATTTTTTCACTATTAATTATTCATATTTCGCAATAATTGTTTATCTTATGTTATGACATATTATTAGTTGTGTATAGGTACTCATCTTATTAATGTCCCTAGTAACCTACTAATAAAGTTATTTATATGATGTTCTCTATCTCTTAACAGCGAAACTGTTTTTAAAATTAATAATCTGACGAAATCACAAAAAAAAAACAAGATGTTAATTAGTACAACGATGTTTCACAATATTTTCTCGTTTTCATGTGACGTGTATAGCGTGCGAGCCATGTATAGCGTCAATGCCATCCACGAGATGTTGAATTAATTTCCAAATTGTTTTTCAATAACAACATATTTTTAAATATTTTCGACAAGAAGTTAGCTGCGATCTTCAATGCTATTAATAAATTCGAAATAATTTTTCTTTTTATTATAAATTTTAACACACATTTTGCCGCTTATTGAGTATATTATATCACTACTTCCTTATACAAGAATTCTAATATTTTGTTTTTATTGTGTGTTTTGAATTTAACTTCGAAAGAATTTGGCAATATGGGCATTCATTTAACTATCGTAAATGTTGCATCACTAATTTGACCGCCGTTAGAGCTATTCCATTTAAATTTTATTCAAAATATTGTAATTATTATATAATTTGACGAACACATAACAAAAAGAAATGAAAACTGGGCGTTTTTAAATAGCTTTCGTAACGACTTCCGGACTAAGGCAAGAGCTAAGAGTGTGGCCCTTACTTAACAAACTGTTTATAAAATTTAAAAACTGATATATAATAGTGAAAATTTTTAGATCCTTACGGTAGATAATAATAATTAGTAGATACAATTACAACTGTCAGGCTTTCAAGTAACTCAACATTTCATACCGAACATTAAACAGTGGGTTTTAATTAAGATGTGTTTTACGAGCCGGGATCAGTTCATGGGGGGTCGTAAAGTGACAAGATGAGACCCCACCGCGGAGTGGGGGGGGTCACTCACCCACAATTGGGTAATACTCGGTTATAAATTTGATTTATAGGATTACGGTTTGAGATACTGTCGAAATTAACTTACAACGAATTTTAAAGATATTTCAACCCTTCTGCAAACCACCTGCAATGGCAATTTACTGGGTTAATTATGCCACGGTATTGGAATTTAATTTGCTATTTATTTTAGGGTACTCGTAGCTTCCCACTTGCTAGTAACTAACCTCGTCAAATACTTTTGCAAAACTCAGCTGTCTAATACAACACTATACAATTGATCGGACACATATCTTACATATTTCAAAAGGCATACAAAACTACTATTTGCAACACTAGTTCAGCCTACGCTGGACAGTTTCTACTGTAAGCATAGAGTAGGTACCTTGTATACACAAAAAATACTGTGTCAGTAACTAAACATAATCCCTGCGTTCTTATTCAAGTATAAGTACATAATAATATACGCCTACAATGCCATTGATGCTTTTCAGAAAAAAAATAGTATTGTAAAGTCATCATAAATAGATAAAGAACTCACAGCAACTTTCTAAAATCTTCGTGTCTTCTATATTTTTGCTGAATTTCACAACGGTACTAGGTAATACGATACCCGATGACTAACTTACTACCTACTGGCCACTGGGGACGGTTAGCAAAAATGTCGGGATTACTGACGTGCGCGCGCGCTCGTTAACCGTACGATATTGCACCATAACCGAAATATATTGACGGTGACATCGACACAGGAACGTACTCCTGGTTTACGGTAGGTACTATTACCGCACACCTGCTAGCTACTATTGTAATTCTGGGTGTCTCATACCAGAATCAATATTATAATAATATTATTTAGTTAATCTTACTCTGAAATTGTGTGTTCACGTCATGATTTCACACGAAAAATGTCATATTATATCGATTTCCCAAGCGGACGCCCATTTTCCTAGGTTCTAACTATTATTTCCAAAGATTAGCCCTCATATTCAAAGAGAGTTAAAGTTATTTTATAACGTGCACTTAAGTTTTGGATATTGCTTCGTGGAGGTATTGTAGGTGACGACATTTTATTATTAGTTCAAGGGGTACCAATTTAGACATCAGACGCATATGTGTATCACTGTTAACTCTGTATTTATTATTTACTTATCACAAAATTATGTCAAATTATAAAATAGGTACGGCAAGGAACAGACAGCTTGGTCCGACAGTGTAGTGTATAAAATAATAATTTCCCTATTAACTCTTCTTTATAGATATGGTGCAGTCTAAAACTTGCTATAATAAGATTTTTCGATGTTATTAGTGGATATGTGGAAAAATTACTTTCCTCATTTACTTACTTAACTTTCCTTAAACATTCCTGGGAACTTCCAATTCATTAGAACAATGGTCAAAGAGTTATATGCATTCATTAATGAAACACGTAAGTATATATAATTTACCTCGTGGTTAAAACCCAAAAACATGATTTGAGTTAAAACATTGCGTCATAATTACCGATTATGCGTTATCGGAGTACCTACTTCATAGCTAACAGTCCCTGGAAAAAAGGCTAGATATGAAGACCGTACATAATACTTAGGACCTTATATTTTTGCCACTACCCATTTGAAACTTAAAAATAGCGGCAAAGTAGAAGGTTCATTGTGTTTTATTTTATGAATTCAAGATGAACCAATGTTATTACTTAATACACATTTGCTCCTTTCGTCAGCATGTTTTCCTATGATTCACTGTCGTTAGGAAAATCATTGATAGGGTTTTAATAAGAAGTAGGTTCTAACAGTGCAGTGAAGAGTTGTTTTCTTTAATGTCTTACCTCAAGCCACCTTAGTATAAGCACCTTACTAGATGAATAGGGTGCCTAACGTGCTTGGTATCCAGTCACTTAGCCGTCGTCGCTCAGTCGCAAGCTCAGGAATGAAAAGCAGATATTTTACTGACGACAGCCATTTACTTTCCTAAATTTTAACTCGTCTTATCTTTGTATATTCTAGTATTATTGTGTTATCGGTATTTAAACAAATGCTACTTCAGTATTCTTTCACACACTTTACACTGAGTTGTCCTTTCATTATAATTCAATTATAACACGTACCTATTACTGATAACAAATCGATTTTATTACAACCCACAATGAGTCACGGTTGCATTTTCGCTAAGAACGACAAAATGCGGTTGGTGACTCAATTAGTACAACAAGTAGGTAACTAAAGCAAGTCGTGTAATGTGAGGGATGTATCGATGGTTCGAGGATGCGGTGATGACGCGAGTAGGCATTTCCGGCGAGTAATTTACGAGCGGAAACAAGGAAACCTGAATGTCTGGAGAACTTCACTTGTTTTCAGAATCGTAGGTATGTCATCCGATGGTCGTGACTTGATAATGATGGAAGACTTGTAACGCCGTAATAAAACATTCAGATATGGTAACCAACATACGTACCATCAAGATTTTATCCTTAAAATGTCAAGCAGAGGAATTTTACATCTACGTTGCAACCTGTGGCAATTAATACTATATGGCACAGTTTTTAACTGATATTTTTTTTCCATTTTCCATGCCATACATATGTCCCCGTGCTTGTCAAACCTCCAGGCTAAATTACGGCAATATGATTAATGTTTGCTTTCTATTCTGCCTGGAAGTGTGTCCTTAGCCATGGAAAGGTTTCTGCAATAAAATCGGTTTTATTTATGTGTCATAATGTCGCAGTCTTTTCCTCGACCCGACGTCAATAGCTCTCTATTTCACAGAGTTGCATCACGACTGGCGTGACACTGTGACGTGACTTGGCACGCGCCCGGCGCGGGCGCAGGTGCCGGCCTGTCTGTAGTGCCGACTGTGTAGGTGGCGGGACGATAGGTATTTAAGGAGGTAGACTTTGAAGCCCGGTATTCAATACTAAGTCCAAAGTTCTTTGGCAGTGAAAAAGGTTTAGGAGAGAGAGACAATTAGTATCTCCCCTGCTGGCAGGAGGTACCCTATTTTTATGTATTTCACCTGAATTTTTGTTCATACTCACGTCAATTCAATATAACTATTCTTGGGTCTCTGTGCCCTGTTGTCATATCATAACTTCACAGTAACATGCTACCTATGTCAGTTTAAATTAAAGAACTTTAAGCAACGGTAACAAAGTATGTCTACTGATTGGTCACATCTTGCTATACAAAATTAGATAATTTAGGTACTACCTAAAATGAGAAGCACAAAAGTGTAAATATCTGGGCTTTATATTATTGAGCTACGGGTTAGACTGTAGTCTGTAGGTCACATTGTCAAGACGATAATTATAGAACGTACTTGTCTATTATAGTACTGATGCTTGTATTACAGTTTAGTTGGTTTACGATATTCATTATAATACCAGACATTTAAATTAGTAACTAGGTCATAATTATTAGTTCCTCGTCCGCACTATCAAGGTTTGTGACGTCCCGAGGAACAAACGGTTCTAACCGGAATAGTGACACCGTTTCTGCTTATCCCCTTATCGCTGGTCACACAGTGTCATACGATGTTATTTGCGCGATAATGCGTGATAACAAAGCGTTTGTGGGACATTGTATCCGCGATTAAGTATACATGCTTCAAGAATGTGTATTTACCACTTAAATTAGACTCCAGCTCGTTTCCGTGGCAGCGAGCTGGGTAGCGAGCAGGGTAGAAGCGAGGGCTTGTAATCGGGCCGCTTCTTAGGCTCCTGTAACTGCTGCATTGTCCGCCATTCCCCCCAGAAAGATGCATATTATGCTCGATGGAAGTAAGTAACAAAGCAGTATGTAGACACACACTGCCTTAAATGCTGTCACGGCAGTGACAGGCAAAGGCAGAAGTACATAATAGTGTACGTTTGTAGTAACCTTGCCGGATTAGGCCTCGAGAACTCTTCATAATAAGTGCCCGCAAGGCAGCGGCACCCGGGACAGTCGGATTCTCTTGGACTCGTCACTAGCCGTGCAATGTAGTCGATGAGTGTTCGAAAAACTAAAACTTTTCATTAAAATTATTGATACTGGCCTAGTAGGATTTTAAAATGTCCTATTGCTCCAACAGCACGATTTTGACAGTCAATGCCATTGTGGTACCTAACCTATTAATTATGATTACATTTTGTACTCGTTATTTGAAAAAAAATACGTACTTATACAATTAATTAGACGAGAATCTCGTAAAAAACCTAAAGTTACGTTTTACCACACTTTCATTATCTTTTGAGGATGTTAAATCTCTAAAGCAGGGACCATGACTGTAAGCCTCATTGTGTGGATATAAAAACTTGGTGATAAATGGTAAAGGTGACGTTAGCAACCTGGAGTATACACAGGACAAGATACCGTACTACGCAAATATTAAAATCTAAAATGTATCTGAATAATAGTTTGAGTATAAACAAAGCACGGCCAAATAACGTAACCATATCAGATCAGATAGACAGTAAACATTCAAATCTAAGCTTGAAAATAAGCGTAGCAACTCAAGTGAATATCAATACAGATGAACAGTTTGTCAATGATGCTGTATCGAGAGTTTCCACTACGATTTCAGTGCAAACTGATGATGAATGTTTTTGCACGACTTGTGTAAAGACTGCGGAGCTAGAAATACATAGTAATAATGAGACCAACGAGGAAATTGATGATGCTAAATCGTTTTCATGGACGGATGTCAGCTCTGAGGTAGGTATAACAAATAACGTAATTTGTTAGTGTTGCGTTCGATGATGGGGTTGATTCCCATTACCCCTAGATTCCCATCCCCCTAGACCTTTAAGCTGCATTATTCGAAATTATTCCACTTACTAGGAGGTACAACTTTAATATGGGGGTACACTGAAGTGCACCTCTACGTATTCTTTCGGGCAAAACAGACGTGATTATAATTAGGTATATGCTACAATTCTTTGAAATTAAGTTGAAGAAATTAATCGTGGAGGCGTTGAGGCGATGCGCTCAACAAAATGGCGACGGTTTATAAAGCCTTGTGTATGGCGACGGTGATTCGTGGGCTAACGCTGGCGGCCGGCACCCGCCACGCCAGTCTGGCGTAGCCACGTGACGCGCGCACACGCTCCTCGTCCGCGCTTGCCGCCGCCGCACTCCCCCCACCTCATCTCACACCTCCCCCCACAACCATGCCACGCCAAACTAAACGAGGCGAAATACTGCGCATCACTAACAAGAAACTGAAGGTGCTCTTGGAGCTCTGCAAGCAACACGAGTGCCTATGGAATTCCAATCTCGAAGGATACCCGAACAAGCACGCACGTACGCTCGCAGCGAAAGACATCGCGGAACAATTGCAAATCGAGGGCTTTACCCATGAACATGTTATGATTAAATTCAGCAATATAAGACGATCGTACTGCCTAGAGCTAAAGAAAATAGCCCTTAGCGAGGAGAAGGTAGCGCGTGGGGAGGCCGAGCATGTGCGGCAACCACCAGCCGTCTGGTTTCCCATCATGAACTCGTTCATAAAGCCGTTTGTGCAACTAAAAACGACGGGGCTTGAGACCATACCAAATATAAAAAGGAAGAAGGTAGGACACACTCAGCACAACTATCACTTTCTTACTGAAATAAAAATTCCCATGGAATTTTAAAGTAAGCTTATTTTGTAACGTATAATCCTTTACATAGACTAAAATAAGGTTTCCAAATTTTCACATTTTACGGGTCTAACAAAAAAATATATACAGCACTAGATTATAATAAAACAGGGTTATAATAATACACGTTATAATAAAATAACCCAGTTTAGACATACAGCTAGGGCGGCACGCGTGGCGCGCGCGGCTCGATTGGGATGGGATGATAATATTCTGTTCCGCATCTTATGGAAGTCTCATTCACTTGCCGATGGTAAACCTCCTTGAGCAGTAGCGATAATCCAATTTTGCCTAAAACCATATTAATATATCAAAAAACTAGCTTACATCGATCGACATTTAAGTAAATATTTTATTACAGAAATCACAAACAGAAACAATGCAAAACAAACAAATGGAGTGTCCGGCTGAGACGTGTGTTGATTTAGCCATCCAGAAAGTGAAAAAAGATCCCGTCCAAGTAGAGCGGAGTGATCAAGAACTAGAGCAGTTTGTTGTTCAACACGATTTTAACATAAAGAAAGAGCCAGTTGAGCAGGATGACCACGTGCAGTCCACCAGCACAGACTACTTGCTCGAGAATGAAGGTGACTTCCACCAGTGTTTTGGAAAGTACGTCGCTTCATTGTTGAATAAAATGCCGCCAGAGAAGGCTTTGGAACTTCAGCCTAAGATCTTGAGATTGATCTTCTCAAACTTTGAGGAGAGCTATAATTTAAGTATATGATTAGAAATAAGATTGCTTTTAATAGGCGTTTTACGTGTATTATTACTGGTATCACAGATTTAACTTGATTTTATTTTGGAGAGTTGATTTGGTGTAGGGTGTGGTGAAGTATTACAGAAAGATCTTCTTCGCCGGTAAATATACCTTAGTAAAAGATTCAAAAGTAACTTACCTGCCTATTAAACAACGTAGGTTTTATAATAAATATTGTGATTGTAAATAAAATAAGAAAGTAAAGACCAAGCGATTTAAATCGTCTGTATCTAATGCAGTGCCTAGCTTCTTTTAATTATAGCATGTTTAATAATTGTCATTTTTTATTTCTACACCCATCATGAGCTATGAAATATTTGATTAGGCAGGTATTCTACACACGGTGGAGTCTGCCCTCAAATAGCATGTTGCTTGGTAAAAGTAGTAATATAAACTGCATATCTACATAGGTGTGCAGTGACATAAGATATCACAATGCATACAAATATCTCAGGTACTCACCCCAGATCTTACACCTTTACTTAGCAATGTTGCGTTCCTATCTTGCAAGTCTGACAATAGTCACGTAGACACTATTTGGCGCTCGAGTTTTCCTTATTTATAATTAGAAAATACTGAAGACTGCGCTTAAGAATTATTTGCGCATTCCGATGAAATTGTAGTTTTTTAAATCTATTTAACAAGTAATATATTCAAAACATATAGTTAGTTAAATGTAATGTACACTTGTTCCTATGTGTATTCATAATAATAACTAGCCATAACATTTTGCCATGATGATGTCTACTACTTAGTTATTACTAACACTATTGCGTACCTCTGTTATAAGGTACATATAACATGTGTGAAGTGTTTTTGGCACAATAACAATGAACTGTCCCTAAACATTATAAAGTTGGGTAATTCCCAAAATACCATCTTGCTGTTCCCAGCAAAGGTAGGGACTTATTATAAAAAATCGACCTAGCGTGATTCCCAACGGGAGATGTAAAAACGTTATGACGCCCGGCTGTTGTTTAACATCCCTGAACTCCCCATTTTGTATTGTGCTCTATAGAATATGATACAAAAGTTGAACTGTGGTACAACACACATAATGTACACTGGTAGATTATCTTTGTTTTACCACAGTTCGACTCAACCTAGTGAGTAAGTAGCTATCTGCTGTTATCTGAGTTCTTATGTGATTCCAAATCCAAATAGCCTTTATATCCTGAACTGTTTTCGTTTCGTGGTGATGTTGCTTAATAGAATGTCTCTTAGTTCAGTGTGCCTGTTGGCAAAGGCCTCCTCTAGCAGCTTCCACTGTGTTCTGTCTTTGGCAACCCTTCTCCATTTGGGCCCGTATGTGATTAGTGAAGCATTATTATTTGGCGTTTTCTGCATTAAACAACTACATGGTCTCTTACGATAAACCCTAAGAAATGCTAGCCAGCGGGGAAATTCCCGCATGAATGACATGAACTCTAATTCGACATATTTCGAAACTAAACGCCAAATTAGGGCCCGATTTTCCCTTGAAAGACATTAATATATGTTGAAACATAATTTCAAATTCGTCGTATTTTTTGGTTTTGTTCCGACATACGTCAAATTGGACATAATGTCGATCTAGCGAGAATTAGGCCCCTTTTTTCTAAAGTATGTGTACCATATAGCCAATCTCTTTGGTTTCGGTTTGACGCTATATTCGAATTCCTAAAAGTAGAAATAATACCCAAATCGATGTTCTGAACCGAACGTGTTGTTTTTGTACAAATATTTTGTGTCACGTAGTCATCTTCGAAAATATGTTTTCGCTACTGATAATAATAACGTGGAGAGTCGGTATGCTCATGGCGCCGTGCACGTACGCATTGCGCGTGTTATTTATGCTTTCTTAATTTGCAGAATCTGTAAGACACTAGCTAGGGCGTCAAGAGACACGAGTCTAAATGTTGCCAGTACCATAACGAACTCTGTGCAAATATATATAAAGACTGAATTTCTGTGGTAGAGGCCACGCCCCCATATGCAGCTAAGTAGTTAATAATAAGAAATTAGTACTAATATAGTATAGTAGGACAAATAACAAAACGAGTCCTCACTTCTGGCGACAGAATACAATTTTAAATCGAAAACACCATTGTTCGGTTTATTTTGATTGCTTTAATAATAATTGGCCTTGTGGAACTATTAAATCCGAGGTGAACAAAAAGTCACCAAATATTTCCACTGGGTGCTTCGTGCTATCACCAGGTTCGTGCTATCACCCAGGTGAACTAAGGCGATATTATTTTCCACTTATATCTACTTGAATAATCTTTGAGATTAGTGAAAATGTGGGTATGTCTGCATGTTTCTTAAGCAGTGAGCTGCGATCAAATTGCAGGTATCTATGATTTTAATTTGAGCAGTTGAGGCCAAGGACAATCTCTAACGATAAATAAGTTACCTTGTGTGTGAGCAGTAGGCGTATCATCTAATAGCAGTATGTAATGTCTTTCTCTTTAGGTACTCTGCCTGTAAACTGCCTCGTGTTTCTGTTGGTCGTTGACTATGTGTGGGGTTTTTTTTGTTATAGATGCTATATTAAGATATTACCTGCTCGTTTTCAACAAGCTCTGCCTTTTAAGAAACACCAATCCGATTTGTATGCAGTGTTTAGTTTGATATCTTTAGTCGGTCAAGGTTTACTCTGAGCCTGCTGTTAGCTCATTGAAAATATTATTGACGTTGAACATGTGTTATAAAAATATTTTTTCGCGTATGAGATGTATTTAATTACTTACTTATATCTAGTTACCTACTTCAATACAGTTGTAGGTATGATAATCTGATCAGCATCACATGAATACTTTCATGGCTCTAGTTTTCATTAGTATTCATAGTAGATTATTAGCACCAACCGAGATCACCACGTCTAGTTAGCTACGAAATCGACCGTGGAGGATGCGACGCGCTCCCAATATTCCAATTTCCGACCCAATCGTGTAGAAGGCACTTTAGCTATTTGTTCCGAAGACTTGTACTTACCCATTGCGCCAAAACTTAAAAGACCTGTCTTGATAATTACACTTTTTATAATACAAGTATTAACAAACGAGAAAAGTTAAAAAGAACTAAAGATCAGTAAATATCGCTGTATTTTCCGCGGATATTTTCGTTCGGAGGTCGATCCCCGCGTCACATACACAACACCACAATAAATTATACTTGCCGTGTCAACAGCACACGGTATTCTCCACTCTATTGCCTTCATCGTAAGGTGGGTATGCCGTGGAGGTTCGAGATGATTTGTGGTAATATGTGAGGGTGCAACGGGATGGCAGTGTAATTACTGGCTGTCATTTAAAGTGGATTATTCTTGAGTGTTTACGAAAATTGTTTTCGTATGGTACCCACTTCGTTTGTTTGGCTTGTTCTTATTATAATTATAAAAAACAAAGAATACATCTTGCAATATTTTCTTTTCACCAGATAAACTTATTATATTGTATAAACTAACCTAGGCCTGTGTAATGGACTGGATAATCCTGGTTATACCTAACCAGTGAGCCTAGCTCCTACATTGAAACGTCTAGACCGCCGCTCGTCAATTTCCGCGCTAGGTGATAAAAATCCTAGGAGAAATACCTACAGCGAACTTTAGGTTCACTTTATACACCCAGGGGATGTCACCTAGGTGCATTAAGTGGAAAAATCCGGGCTGGGAGGAGTAAAACATGTTACTAAAATTATTATAAAACCTTCTTTAAGGTCCATGCAATTCATTTATTTTCGAGCGATATTGTAACAATGGCGACGGACGCGGCAGTGCCCCCGCCAAGTTTCAATTTAAGAATAAACATGAATGACTAAAGTGCATTTTAGCAATCTTTTGTCTTCTCTGATAACTCGTATCTAACAGCTGTTTGTCACCCAACAAACAACATTGATCAGATAACGCTTATTACCCAAGACATTATCCCGCCGATAACTGTACGAAAACAAATACTATTGACGTATGATCACGATAACTCGAGGTCTTGGATTATCTTTGATCACGAAATGAGCCTTATAACAGATACAATAAGGATCAGGGGTAGATATCTATTAAACTGCAGTGAGATACTTACGTAAGTTATATATTTAGAAGGCGACGTTATGTCTGATTATTATGTAGAGTTATTTGCTGCGTACCTATATAAAAGGGATCTTCGTGACTTACATACAATACGAACATGGGTTCAATTCCTGGTCCTACGTTTGCACTCCTCATGTGAGTCGATGCAGTGAGTTATGCCACTATGATGTGAAAAAAGTGTACAGTCAGCATATTTCCCAAGTCACTCGTTTGGTGATACTACATGGGACTGGGGCGAAGGCAAATACCTACTCCCAACATATCATTAGAAATGGTGCTTTATTTATTTATCATTCCCCATTTTAGTTTCCACTTTGTTCACCAATGGGACGTAATTTATGTAAAACTGGATTATTCCACTATATATGCACCTAACATAGGTGCGCACATAGTGGAATAAACCACGTGAATATTATGATGTTGGTTAAAAAATATGTTTTATGACTGTGTTTTTACTAAAGGTTAAAAACGACATTGTCATGTAGATTAAAATAAAATTATCTTGTTAAGTAAGTAGGTAGTAAATTGTCTTATTAGGGTTTTTTCCTGGCGTTTACTACTTAATTACTTATATCAAGTGACGAATAGTCATCTGATGCAACATCATACATCAACCGAGGCATTTCTGATGCAATAATCTGTCTAACTTGATAGAGGCGCGATGTTAAGAAAGTTGGTGTGCAGTAGTTCAGACAATGTAAATACTAATACGAATACTTTGTATACATAATTGTACATAGTCAATTGTCTATACAAAATACACAAAGAAATTTCACACAAACATTATTACATTTTGTTTTGGCAAACGTTTTGTAATATCGTTGTGAAGAAAAACTTTTTTGGATTTATTTATACTCACTGAAGCAACAAGGTATTAAGGTTTCTATAGATAGAATGTTATTAGATAGGGTTTACATGGTCTGGCCTAACAAAGAGAATACAAAACTTCTGTAACGGTTAACGGTCACCCATCCTTTGTTTACCTGCAATTGATTTGCACCCACCCTAACACGTATCTACTCTAACGCCCAATTGAGAGAGAAGGAGCTATAAGGGAAATGAGGCAAATATAGGCTTATCGTTGTCATACTAACTTCACCGTTATGGTTAGAGGCGCCAGGGCAGTATATTCTTTTCCTTCATATAGCTCTATCCCTCCATTGGGATAGCCCCAAGTCCACACAATCGCTTGATAATGACATATGGATGGTAGGCAGACTTTCTTTAAAATTACAAATGGGTCCGCTGGTCGGATTCTGCTTACTATTGACATCTTAAAACAATTTAAAGCCACTGAAAACGTTGCTTAATAACAATAGGACTTATAAGGCTTGGTGTATGTGTGATTTATACATCACCTACCTAAATTTAAATATCAACATACAGTGGGTAAAGTATCTACTTACCTACTACCTATATCTACTAGGTAATTTAACCTACCCTTAATCTTCATCTGTCGGGTTGGTCATGAATTTTACAAAATAAATACAGTTTATTTGCTACTTTATGTAAGTAAGGATATTTAGCTATACGCGACTAGCGGGACATGTTCTGGCGACCAAACTGGTTGGAACATGCCACGAGCACGGCTATTATGTTCCACTGAAGTATACTCTTCAGTCTGTAACGGTACAAGTAATCGATGGACTAATTACTAAGTTGTCTTATAAAATTTCAAAAACAAATTAAAACGTAAATTATAGAAGTTAATAAATTTACTACGGTGGAATAGGTTCTTTGAAATTGTTAATGAAGTAGTTTTAAAATCGACACGACGCGGCGACGTGGATAAATAAATGTATAATCATTATGGTACCAAAAGTTCTGCAAATTTACTAAGACTTAAAAATAGTTACCAACTGGCGGTCACGAATTAATTACTAGGGAGGTATTCTACTTATTATAAAGGAATGTACGAGGTATGAATCATCAAATCGAATAGGGGTTAAATAATACGAGGTAGGTCAGAGACGAATGGTTAATTAACAAATAAATGAGCGATCGTATTGAACGCGCGCCGTAAATAATACTGCGGTGATGAATACAGGTTTTTCATAAAGGAATGAGTTTTAATTGGACCTTTTATGGAATTAAATGAGAAAGGCACCCAGTTGATAAATAAAACGTATATATAAGTGAACAGTGGTGACTTTGTTCACTCATGGCATATCACCCAGGTGCAAAAAGTGTAATAATCCTAACTTACTCGATAGATTGAGATGCTCGGGTGAAATTAGAATATCTCAAATATACGACGCTGAGGTTACAACCACCGCTTTGCTTCAAAAGTAAGCTACTTCATTCATAGATAAATCAGGCTAATTAATAGACTCAATAAAGTGTAAACCGTTCTAAATAAGACACGTAATAAAAACTGCATCATAAAAAATTATCCAACTAGTTTGCAATAAGCAAATACTCTTGCAACTGAAGCCAATTAAATGCAAATGCAGCGCTGGATTGCATGCAAAAAACAAACACACATACTGGCAGACCGAGTGACGTCGGGTGGCGTGATCGCGGCGCGTCCGCACCCAGACATACGCTCCCGTCGCCAACAACAAACACAACACAACTTCCAATACCGATTGATCGTGTAAATATAACGATTGTAATCGAACAGACTCTGCAATGAACACAACACGCAAGAAATCATCGCCAGTAGAAATTACTAGACTCAAAACACACCAAGATACGGCAAACGAAGTAGATAAAATCGACGTTAAATTAGTGTTGATTGCATTGCTGATTTATTTACTTTGCGTATAAGCATCGACGGGTTAAAACGGCAATAGAAATAAAACAGACGCTGTTGTTTTTAACGCTGATGTTAAAGGCGGTTTTGTAATAAAAGTGTGGAGTAGATCGTGGAGCGAGGCACGTAGACAACTCGCTCCAGATAATTGATTGATGGAGATGGATGTAAAAAACAATTAAAAAATCTATATCGTTGAGTACAATGCAGGTTCTTGCGGTGGCGATACATGTGTAAGCGTTAAGATTGTTACATGTTTTTGCTGGACTACACGTGAGTGCGAACTGACAATCTTTGGTTTTTTTTTTTTTATGAGATAGGGAGACAAACGAGCAGACGTTTCACCTGATGGTAAGTGATCAACGCCGCCCATGGACACCTGCGGAATAGTTATTTTTTCTGCACAACCACGGGTATCAAATGAAAGGGCTTGCTGAGGAGAACAAGAAAACTAAGGGCAATTAAATAAAAGCTTGTTTTTAAAAAGTTTTTTTACATTAATTTTATAGAGTATAGCTACGGGCGGCGATGTTAGACAATTTGAAGCTTGTATAAAATATGCAGTGATGATGAAACAAAAAGAATCATTGTAATTATTAATTTAGGGTTATTATCTCTATTCACAATTTTTTAGGGTTCTGTACCCAAAGGGTAAAACGGGAACCCTATTACTGAGACTTTGCTGTCCGTCCGTCCGTCCGTCTGTCACCAGGCTGTATCTCATGAACCGTGATAGTTAGAGAGTTGAAATTTTCACAGATTATGTATTTCTGTTGCCGCTATAACAACAAATACTAAAAAACAGAATAAAATAAATATTTAAGGGGCTCCTATAGGTACAACAAACGTTTATCACAATTTAAACTACACACTTCTAGTTTTTTTTGTGGTTACTAGGTCGCAAATAAAGGTTATTTTATAATACTATGTATATTGACTAGTTAACTACATCCATGAATATACCTATTTGAATCCAAAGTGCTTTGTCTGAGGGCTACTAATATAATGAAGACCTCTTCAAATACTCACCCACTTTTAAATAATAAAAACAACATTGTTGAAGTCTTATAATAGGTACGTATCATTTAATTTGTGTAAGCGAATATAGAAAATACTTTCAGTAAACACTGATATGGCTTTGCAAATTCTCATGCAAAACAACAAATGACTAACTTATAACTTATACAGTATCAATATAAGCAGTGGTATAAGCAGTGGTAGCCTCGCGGGCAAGAACGCCCGCCTTGAACGTAAGAGGTGCAAGTTCAAACCCCAGGCCCGCACCTCTGAGATAATTCTCATGTGCGAATGTAATTTTCAACAATGAATACCACCTGCTGAACGGAGAAGGATAACATCGTGAGGAAACCTGCACGTCTATAGAAAGTCGTGTGAAGTTCACCAACCCGCACTGGGCCAGCGTGGTGGACTATGGCCTAAATCTCCCTCGTATTGAGGGGGAATGTGCCCGGTATAATGGCAATTACATTGGGACCAAAATACATCGGCGAAGTGTGGGCGCACTACAGTGCACCTCTGCCTACCCCTTCGGGGAATACAGGCGTGATGATGTATTATATTATTATCAGTATCAATATGCAATGACTTTATATTGGACATTACGGTAAATAAACTTAACGAAAGTAGTAAATTATTCCAAAGGCAAATGGCAGGTAGATTGTCATACCAACAATATTATATTTATATCTATAGGAAAATATTACATTCAGAAGGATGAGAACGATCACGTAAGCGTTGCTAATCTTCATATTCCTTTGTTTAACAGAAAACACCTCCTAGTTAACCAACGACCAAACACATCAATAAGTAGATAGAAAATACATCACAATAATAAGCTAGGTATCAATAATGATAATGTTTATACCAATTCTAAATCAATTTAATCAGTCCCCATTTGAGCTTATCGTCATTAACCTTACTTATCCTCACTTAGCACTAGCGGATTGTCGTCGACGCCCGCTATGACCACAGTGTACTGTCCGGTGCTATATTTCTTCATCTCTTGTTCGAACAGTATGTTATTGATGGCCTGTTTTATCATGCTCTGGGTCCTGTCGTCGTGTTTTCTCAACGAAATAGCTATGTATTCACCAAATGTGTCACACTCGTCTCTCTTCTTTGATAAATCAGACTTTCTTAGTAGTTTTAGAGTTTCTAACAGTCTGCTGTCTAGTTGGCTGGTGCAAGTAGCGGCACTCGTGGTGTCCTTCTCTTTGGTGATTCGTCGTTTGAGGAAGGGTCGGGTGAGTCGTCTCGGCCGATGGTACTGAGGCACTCTGCTCTCCTTCGTGTACACCTCTGGCTCCTGTTTGATGAAGACCTCGCTTTCTTGTCCGTTTTCGTCATCGTTCGACAATCGTTCAGATTCGTCGGATTGTTCGTCTATTGTGGTCTGCAAAAGAAAAGTGTTATGTTATTGTCGAGAATTGTTACTTCGTTTTTAAGCCTTGCCACAAAACTGGTGTTTATAAGTTTTACTCCAAGGATCTAACATAACCGTAATCTTTAGTCTAACTAGGTTTGTGTGTACTACTGAGATTATTTTATGAGCTAGGCTAGTAATAGATACCTGAGCAACTGGCAGGTAGACTTACTTCGTCGATTGTAAGTAATTTGAACAGGAAGGCTGTGTTCTGTAAGCATGGTGATCTAAATATAAGTTGGAAGCAAGTCACGTGCCAGGAAATACGACCTCGATGGGAACAATGTCAACAACACGTTATTAATTAACTTTGGCGATCGGCGCGTGTTTGATTGACCCATATAGCCGGTGACATCACCTCGCGCGGACCCGATTGTTTTCTTAATTGATTGTTTTTCATGAAACTATTATTAACAAATATCTAAGACTATTTAATAAGAAGAAAGTAAGACTGTATTATTTTTTCTTTAAACTCCATTCTCGATTTTACAAGCGTTGTATACAAGTTTGACGTTGTACAAACACAAGTTTGAGAAGACACGTGATCGTCTTTTGACAAATCTATATCAAATATGCAGCATCTATTGAGTTATTTCTATGCTTTATTAGTATTCATGAACATGATTGGAAACTAAAATGTTCTTAATCGAAACTTTGATGAGCGCCGACATGTTCAGCCCTTTACCGTACAAAGTCAAAGGTTATACAAACATGTTTCAAATAATATTGCATCATTGATATAGGTATTGTTGAACGGTGTTTGTTAATAACAATTCGATAAGCTGGCAGATGCCCTTGTTATTCGCAATAAATATAATTAAATTATTTCCGCTATTTAGTCACCATTGCGATAATAACGACCTTGTTGTTGATTACGCCTTGTTGCTAAGCCCTGCCACCGCACCTCGCTGCAGGAGAGCTACACCTGTTACTACTATTTGTGGACCCAGTGCGTCTCATTACTTATATGACACGGTGATCTCGTATTTGCATCTCTAGGACCTGAGTACGAGTTTCAAATTTTTGCGTGTGTGCGTGCGGTGACGGTAAAATTTGTGTCCCTTATTAGTTCCCCCTCGCCTACCCTACCACTAAAGGAATTTTATAGCTACGAAGTTAAACACGAACGCATTCAATGATTAAACTCACAATGGACAATTGTATTACGTCGTGTAAGTGTCTCTACTACAAGTAATTTAGTAATTCAGTGGTAAATCGCAGCGAACAGCAGAGCTTAGGCAAAACTGAGTTTTAATACCTAGCTATCAGAGTTAGTTATGATTATCTATTGATAAAGTACTTACATGCTCTTACTATGCATTGAATGTTCACACGAACCTATTCTTTAACAGCCGCGAATGATGCAATTTGGCACCAACGTGTAATGAGTTGGCCGCCAATCAATATAATGGTTGGTTGGCTTTTGGCCCAAATGTTGGTTAAAAGAAATATTATCATCAATCGGTCCCAATATCTTCTGATTTGGCCAACATTGGTTTGTTTGTTTTTCTGGCCAAATTGTTATTGCTAATGTCGATTGCTTATCTGTTATCATAATACGGAAGTATGAATATAAATATCGAACCACATAATAATAGCTAACTATATCTACGTTATGTTAGAATAGTTAGGTTAGTAGGTAACATTTCTAGGTCATGTAGGTAGGTAGTTCTATTTGCAAAATAACCTAACTCGTTACTGTAGTGATTAATATTAACTAGCTCAGTAGTAGTGATTACTTTCTCCGTGCCTAGTGCCTGCCTAGTTACTACCTTTTTTTAACGTCGGAAAATCCTTTAAGGATACCCTACCACATCGGGGAATGTAGCAACTACCTAACTGGATGCGTTCATACAAGGTACTTCTCGATGTCTTGAAAAATAAGATTGCATTAAATGCTCCATCATGGTCAGTTAAACGACAAGATTTTCGACGGTATAAAAAGTCGCCTAATATACTGATTTGGCCCAGACCTAAGTTCATTCGGTAGTAAAGCTAAATAAAGCTAATTTTTTTTTATAATCTGTCTCATGCGCAGTCATACGTAACTTAATTAAATTGACAGCTGTCAAACCTATAATATATTATAACAGTAATTTTTCATCTTATTCCATTATATTTCAACACCGACTAAATAGTAATCCGTATCATTTCTTTCATTTCGTAAAAGAAGGAGTTTTTTTTCTAAGTTTACCTATTATTATACCGTAGAGATTACGGATGGCGTGCCTACAAGCTATAGACAATCCGTCAAATACACAACATTCAGTTAAATGAACGATGCACGAATAAACATTGCCTTACTTAAGAATAATTAAATCAACATATCTCGATGCAAATAAATGATTACCGCGAGGGCATTATTCTCCAAGTGACTCGGCAGAAAATTCAAAGAGTCGTAGAGGAACCAGGTGGAGCGGCCGCCGCCGCGAACCTTCGCCTTCTCGCGGCGGTGCGACGCGAACACCGAGTTCAATTTCTTCCGCAGATCGGCGATGTCGCATTCGAACACCCGCGCCAAGTCGGACCACGCCTCGTACTTTGCCGTCTGCACGCGGTACAGGTCGTGCGTGCTGTCCCACAGCTCGGGCCGCCGCTTGTACTCCTCCATCAGCCGCACGGTCGCCTCGCCCGTCCACTCCAAGTCCGCCATATTATCCCGTTAGCACTCGATGTCGAGCTCGAAGACGCACGCCGATACTCCCGAGACGGCGGCGGTGTAAAGAGATCCGATTGTTACAATTATTTAATTCGAGCGGCGAACGTGGATTCGGCACGCGTTCGCTCGCGCACGTATCGAGCGGTGACTGCGGCGGCGGGGGAACAGAACTGTGCGGAGCGGGCGACGGAGTTCGGCCTCGCTCGGCAGCGCTCGGGTACGTTCGCGTCGTCGCATTTGTTCGGTAGCGGCGGTGCGCCGGCGCGGTGGGCTCGGGGCTCGGGGCTCGGGTCGCCGGGCGAGCTTATCGCGGCCGCATAGATAGCTAGGCACGGTAGGCACCTAGCCGCTGTATGCACAGCACACACACGCCTACATTACCCTGATCGTTTTAACCTTTTCTATTTACTTTGTACCTATGTAACGCCACCCATATAAGTATTGCTCGGAGATTCGAGTTTACCGATCATTTTATAAGTCGTAAGCGGTGATTATTTAGTGTGGGGTGGCGGCTAGCGAGGCAGAAAGAGGGATAAGGGCGCTCCCTGTTTTACGACCGGTTTTCACAGCGGGCGGAGTGGATCAGTATTCTTCACGGTTCCCTCGTAAAATTCACAGCAATAGTTGATCTCCTTTTATACAATTTAAAACAAAATGTTCTAAATAAAACGTTCTAATACTTTGTGTTGCAAGGGACGACGCTATAAAACTCTGACTATTCAGAGAGATCTGCGAAGAAGTCGTAAATCTTTTAATTCCAAGTTCAAATTATGTTTGGTAGTTATAAAATGCTACCGACCAGCGTGGGTTGGTCTATCATTTTCTTTGGTGAGGAACTGGTTTGTAACACCAGACGTGCTCTTGGGAGGATCAAGTGGCCCGGTTCGGTGATCCCATTCACCGGACGGGCTTTGTGAATGGGCAGGGGTGCACGAGGGTGGGACCCTCCACTCTAAGCTGTTTGTTGTTAGGCAGGTTGGGTCGTGATTAAATTAATGAAATTCTATTTTCTCTGAGGATATAGTTCATTTTGTCAGTGTTGTGTGTGAATGTCTTTTAGGGATCGTATTAGCAACTTTCGGAATAATGAGGACAGTAGAGAAAATTGTATTTCAAACTGTAAGGATGGTGATGTTCATGGCGGGCCCCATTGCATGATGTAAGCACCCATAATGTCCCAACTAGTCAATATCTCTAAGTAATAGGCCGCTGTAAGCCGCCTATAAATCTCCGATATCCTTGATCACGGTCTCTTGATTCAACAAAAACTAATTTATGTGTTATGTAATAAAATACGCCATAAAACCTTACCAATAAAAATACGAAGATTACTCACGCAGCAAAAAATTGCATAACAATTCACATTTTTACTATACACACCGATTTATAGACATTTTATTATACAGGGTGTTGGGAATCAATTCGTTTTTGCGGCGGCGCGAGCGGCGCGCTCGCAAGCGTAAGCTATATAGTAACTCGGTTGCGGATTTCCGTGCCATTGTCCAAAACTGTCGTAACTTAAAAACAATATGGGGCGGCTGAGAGAATGCAAGATTATGCCAAATACCGTTTAGTGATGTACCATCCACATATAGGTATCGATATTTATTTTATTTTGTTATCTGTCGCCAATAATTTTATAAGGGTTGAAACTAGCATCTATTCTACCTTTACGTATTATCGATATATGCGACCGAACGCTGGCAGGCTAATTCTAGTCATTATAACATAATAATCATTCATGATTCATATCATAAGTACAGCTGGATTAGTTTCAATGAATAGGTTATAGCGACTTTACCATAGGCAAAGGACTTTCCAATGTCCACAGGTGTTACGAAGTGGCAGGAGTCGCTTGTGGGCGCTATTTTCACATTATTTGTTACAGAACACATTAATATAGTTAATTACTCCGAACAACATGTTCCACGCTCGGAGAGATAATTAAAACAATGTTATCTTTAGATCATTGGGTTAAATTAAAAGGTCGTTAAAATCTAGTCAGATTACATTTAAAAGCTTTATACAAAATTGATGTTTTGGGGTTAGCTTCGATTATATTTTTGGTGGAAGCCTTATGCTTACTACGGGGTGAATCTAATTAAGGTAATTTTCAAGCAATTGCACATTATTGTTTAAATTTGTATGTCCTCAGCTTGTTTAAAGATAGTACCTACTTTTTATATAATGGTACCTACTTGTAATATATTCAGTCTTCATTGGTAAACAAGAACTCCCACAGAACTAAACCAAGATGCGCCTCATATATTTAAATTAGTTATCGATAAAAATAGTAAACCAATGTATCTTTCCATCACTATCATCAACCGTCAAGAGTATAGATGTGCGTCAGTAACAAGTTATCGTATGGCCGTGAGATTATCCCTGGGGTTGAGGCCGCCCCAGCCGCGCCAGCCGCCCCAGCCGGGGGCGGGCCGCCTATCTGCCGCTTCCAGATACAATGAGAAGCATTTGTGACGTGAAATTTACGAGCCACTTTTACGAGTGCAAAATAGGTGGGACCCGTTTTACGGCCACCCTGTATAATAAGGGAACTCTGTAGTATATGTGCAGACGGGAGACAAAATTAACAGTTTGAATTTATTGCAAATATAGCTATGTCCTTTACAAAGGGGTGTTTAAACGTCTACAAAAAGTTAATTAGAATTTGTTTCATTTTAGTTTTGTCCTTTGAGGAAATTCTATAAATGATCTCTTTCAGAGTGACTAGATCTAGATGTTCCAACATTGATATATAATCGTTTTTTTTTTCATATTCTGCATAAGGCTAGTTACTTAAAAGTAGGTAAGTTTACACGGAGTTTTGTTGAACGTTTGTCAACACCTTTTCTTAGCATATACTACAAAAAAAGTAAATTATATCAGGCTAGCAAGCGAAGGCATTCGATAAGAGGAGGTATCATATCGCCAGTGGCTGCAGGGGCTCGCCAGCGCGCTGTTACGACCGTTGAAGGGAACATTGGTAATATACGCTGGCGTTTTATTACCAGCGCACTGACATGCCAATGAATACGTTTGATTTAATTAAATGAGTAACGGTTGCTGATGAAATGAGGTACAGTATTATTAGGATTTCGCTATTTCCTCTCAGGGCAGTAATCAAAGTTAATCCATGAAATTGTACCACCTACACACTTATTTATTTATTTATTTATTTATTTAAAAACGACACACCAACAGTATACCTATTGGCACTTGGGTAGGTAAAATATTAAATAAAAACTGGTTTGATAGGTACACCAATGACAGGCGTGTTCAACTTTCACCGACGTGAGACTTAAACATCTAAAAAAGAAACAAATAAAGTTGTAATTAAACTAAAAAATAAGCTAAAACTAAAATTTTAATTATGAAAAAGTAAAAATTAAATTGAAATATGTATGCCAATGACTTCAGTATTATTTTCCTAAACTCGTATACTGTACTTATTTACTTAGAGACATAATGGTTGACGGGAAGAAAAGAAGAATGGAATGGAGTAGTTAGTTTACGATGCTTCCAATAAATCTTTAGCTCGAAGATGACTCTACAACTTTCTTACAATGGAAATAAAGGAGTCACTTTTGTTTCTAAACTGTCTTTGTTTTTGACTTGAATTAATTAATTGCTCAATTCACGAAAGTTGCATATAATTATGCCATTGCCGTGAAAAAACAATGTTTATCTCTCCGCCAACCAAAACCGCCCTCTCCACGTCAATCATATCGAATGAAAGACAAGCGTGTCGACCGCACAAGGAAAGCACACACACGCAGACATGTAGAGCCAAAAAAGCAAACACAATAGAGTCACACGTACGTCGAATCAAACAATGCGCGTAGCAACAAGCCGACAAGTAATAATATTTAATTATAAGTTGGCAACACAAAGAGATTCGCATGGCAACCCTGGTGCCCGTCGCGCTCGAACTGCCGCTATTAAGTGCGGTTCTAGGGATCCGCAACTATTACAACTGACCTCAAATGAGGTTTTATGATATGATGTATTTAATGAAATTAACAAAAAACAAAAACCGACTTATAAAACCTAGGTGCACTAAAAAGCTGACAATCTACGTCAGACTAGACACACATGAATTAGTACCGACTCCAAATGTAATTAAAGTAACGGTTTATTAACACTTGAGGACAGACGCAAGATCCTCGACATGTCACTACTTCACGATATAATAAACGGAAATCTGGACTGTCCGGACCTGACTGCTTCTATAACATTCAACACACCGACTCGAAGAACACGACATGCGCCCATGTTGCATGTACCACGACATTCCACAAAATATGCCAGCAACTCTGTACTCGCACGGATCACTCGCACTTACAACAAGACTTTTAGCAACATCGACATATTTCAACACAACAAAAGAGCGTTCAAAACACAAATAAAAAAATCCCTTCGCACAGAAGTATCATAGTAATCTTATTTCTATTTCTTTTTCTATACTTATATTTCTATATGTACTTACATTTCCTACACTCTGAATTCTGTGTACTTAAAGTTTAAAGTTTAAGTTTTAATTTTTTTATATTATGTTTACCTATACCATGCCTGTGCTATACCTACTTTTCTTTAGTTTTAGTTGTCTCTTCGATATATAAATTGTCCGTTCAACGCTGTATTAAAGGTAATTTTAAGGAAAATCTATTATTAGCTGTACTATACTACATTATACAATTGTAAAAACTACTTTGTTGTAACGCCGTTGATTTTCTAATAAATAAAAATAAAAAATTAGGTTATTTATAGCGTTTTAGTGCATTAAGTCTGTAAGTCAGTTTTTGTATTTTGCAAAAAAGAAACACGATTTTTAGTGTAAATAAGCGTTGAAAATATGCAAATCTAGTACATAACAGCCCTAAAACGTAAATATTTACAACAACAAAAATAACTCTCAGCCCCCCTTTCCACCCCTTTGATGGCTACCATTTTTTAACAACATATTACAGACTAATATATCGAACTGTTTTATACTGCATCGCTATGCACGGTACCTACATCTCTTTTAACGGGATATTAGGCGTAGCAGTGAGTTTTGTGTTGTCGGTAGTGACCAACTTCCGACCTCTTCCTATTGGAAGTACTCTACTGGTTAGCATGCCTAGCACCTTTCATCCCTCCTGTTTTAAATTGAGCCTGGTGAAAGTATCGTAGAGTGGTATAATGTTTCGTTATTTCCTTGAACAGTATGAGTAATTCTTTTCAAAACTCGCATTTTTAAGTAAGTAAAGTTTCTTATGTACAGAACTCTAGCTCTCGTTGGTAGTTCGTTCCTGACTGCAAATTGTTTCACATTGAAAGATATTAATGTTTTTTGTGGAAAAATTCGTAGCTATTTACATACGGTTTCCGAGCTGTACCGTATTTATTGTGTTGTTGTTTTTGTGTACTATTTGTTGTATATTTGAGTGCTGAAACTGATAAAAGTGTGCTAGATGACGTAAGCGTTCGCCACTGTACAAAGGTTGGGTCTTTTTTACATTGTACATACACGGTATCAAGATATGTGGTGAGAATTTGAGAGGCGGTGTAGGATAGACATAAATTATATTAACTCAATTTTCCTATAATACATACTATTAGGTAAGTACTAAACAACTTCAAGTTGCGCTACCTAACATACGGTAATCCATTTAGCAAAGCACAGACCAGTCTAGAGTCGGATCAGGCTGTTATTTCTATGGCTTCTCTGTTATTTAGAAACTTTGCGATTTCAGTGCATTTCAGTGGATTAAATTTCAATATTTTTTCAAATACTTACGGTAGTTATTAATATGTGGATGATTAGTGAAGACATAGTGATTAGTACGTCTCTCTGGACGTACTAATCACTGGAATGCTGGGTTAACCTTCGACGAAAATTTTCTTTGGTTTCATATCACTCTGTTACTAAGAGCAGTGTTCGAGAGGGGGGATGCGCAGGCGCCGCGAACATGCTGCTGCAAAATATTTACCCAACGACTTAGCGCATTAGTTACAGCGTTCGTAAATTTGACAGCCTCCTGCTAAGATGAGGTTAGCTTAATGATGGGTTACGCATAGCAACAAGTTCTTACCAGTTTTTAAGTAAACCCTCATTCAAATTCCGCTTCGAGTTAATACCAGTATTACGTGCGCTTTGAGGAACGCTCAGAGACGTATTAACGTAATGCCCAAATATTAATACAAAGGCGGCTCCTGGTATGACTAAAATCTTTTTTTTTATGTCGTGAAATAGGCTATCCGGCAAGAAACTGAGTGGGCTAGTCATTTATAAATAAATACATCATCATCATCACCCCTCTATTCCCCGAAGGGATAGGCAGAGGTGCACTGTAGTGCGCCCACACACTACCACTGCTACATAACTATCCACATTTATCAGTTGGCAAATGCTCCATGATGGAAGCCCCTACGCTACGGCTTCTCGCACCCCACATACACCACTGAGTTGCTAAAATATGCTTCATCTTAAGATACCACTGTAAGATACTTTCATCCAAATTGGTGCCGTCGATATTGCTATTACAATCAAATAATAAGTTTACCAATAAACCAAATTAACCAATACGCCCCAATTTTGTGTATATGACTAGGTCCCTTTATTACAAACATATTTTTTACCAAGCATTACGAAAAAATTTATTCCATTGAATTCTAGATTAATTATGATTTAATTGGTACAAAGGTATATTTGAGCTGTATGTATCGGTTCGACCGCGGAATGATAACGACAAAAAACGTATCAGTCATGGTATTAGATCATTCTATAAATACCTAATACAGCGAGGTCTACACAGCTGTAGATACCGGACGCCGCTCGTCTCACCGGAACGGGTGGTTGCGGGTTCGATTCCCGCCAGTGGGTTATTTCTGGAATGGCACTTTCTGAATTTGCCCTGGCCTACCCCAGTCCAATGTATGGGACCTATAGTACAAGCTATGCTTAGTTTAGGATCGATTCGATGAGTGTGTTGTTTGGCGATATTTTAATCAACAATTAACTTCACAAAGCATTTTTAAGTTATATTGTTATTAAAATACATTTTGAGCAAATAGAATTATTATATATTTCAAAACCAGTTTACATTTTCCATCACATTGATTTTCTAGTGAATTTAAAAATGTATGTAATTTTTTATAGTAAGTGTGTAACGCAGCTAAGTCGGCGTGGTTGACCCAGCAGCAAATTGTCGGCTGTTTCCATCGCTGTTAACCGACATCGGTACAAATGAGTCATGGGTGCAATTACCTACTGCATTTCCGTTAATGGAGGATTGCAGTACCTAGAATAATCTGTTTTGTTATGAAATATGTAATTTGGATAAGGAAAACTTTATCGCAACACGAGTTAGCAGAACTTTGAACGGCTACTTGCGTATAATTAGCTTGAATTATTTAACTTCTTAATTCGGAGAGCATGTTTATTATAAGATAAACCATTATCTGAAACAAGAAAATATTGTTTGTTAAAAGTTTTGAGAGGCCAGAATATTATAATATCATATATAATATCGAGGTATCATAAATAAATAGAGTTCACACACCAATTATACAGTTATTAGGGAGCGGGTCAACCCATTAACAGGCTCTGGTCCTGCTAGCCAAGATCACAAACCAAAGGTATTTCCACAATTAATCATGCCTACATTTTCGGAACATGTCAAAATCATAGCATGTGGCAAACATCTCTGCCTACTCCCGTGCCCGTAGGATTTAGCCGTGAGTGTATGTACGCATAATATAGTTTGTAGATAGACATTTAAACTTCAACCGATTTGAGGATGAAATTATGAATACTCGATAATTTAACAACTTGATTATCAGAACGCTAGTACGTCTTTGGAACGTAAACTATGGAATTCGGTATACCTATGAGTGTATTTGATAGTAGTAATATCTATATTTGACGTCACATCACAGAAGTGTCGTCACTTCACCGCGATGTTTGAGCGTTACTCATTGTAACTTTATAAAGCAATGTCTCAGTCGGCTGATGCAACAAATTTTCCTCAGAAAACCTTGTTTTCGGACAGTGACGTGATCGATCATTGCAGCGCCAGCCTTATTAGGAATAAGGGATTACCATATTAAGTAGGTTAGTGATTTTAATTATAAATTGACTGTTTGAAGGAATTATACATTTAGAAGCAAAGGTAGTTAGGAACCAAATTTTCTCGTGTTTAAACTGCGTACACAATCTGCTTACGTGCAACACAAATAATTCCGCTTCTCTCATTTGATTGTCTGTTTAAAATTGATAATATTATTGTTTTGACTACGAATGTAATATATTATGTACTTACAATTAATCACTGAGTACACACAGTTTACAGTAGTTATATTATATTACTTACGGTTATCATTTCTTTATGTTTTTTCAAAATATGTGTGTTCCAAAACCCTCCTACCAATGACACTAGAAATCTCTGAAATTAAGATTAATAGTCGATTAATTACAGATACCTTCGCATGCAACTGTAAACACTGGGACACACAAACAAACGAGCTCGCAATCAGTGCCAGAATAATACAATTTACACAAATTATTTGAATTTGTAACGACGATGTGATGTGAATTTATGACCAGTGACTCACAGGGTCAATGTCTTCTGAAAGTAGATTGTTTTGATAGCCCAGTTCGAACATTTAATATTCCTGTAGGTATTTGAGTGTACTGAAAAAATTACATTAGGAAAAGGCTATAACCAAATAAAAAAAAACATGAAGAAAGTCTTGTTAATGTCCCAATTTTATAGACTTGTACTTGACGAACAATAGAAATACTTTTGTGGCAATAGATAGTTTGGTATGCAAATTATTAATTGTTTCTTTAGAAGAATCCTTTTGTGATTTAGGTATTGTTACCAAGTAATGGTTATATTACAAGTTAATAAGGATTATGCAACACTTAAAATTCCTTGGCATGCTTAATATTTATCACCCATAAAATGAAACCTAAGAATCGAACTCTGTAAACTTCCTTAATACCGCCGATGCAACTAAGTCACGACACTTCTAGAAACACACTTAACATTGAATGGGCTCGCAACAGGGCACCCAGGTCAATGGTAGCAGAATTGAATACGTGTTATATGCTAATATATATCGTACGATTCACACACCCCTCGTGACGTCACACCTCCGGTCCGGTTTCTTACAGGAAATATGACGCTTGCGTTGGGAGGTCAGTGCCGCCGTTGCGGCTGTTATTAAGATGCTGTGTTATCGTGCCTTATGACGTCATCTGAGGGATCAATATTTGCTTACTCCTTATTTAATAAAAGAATAGCACCTAAATTAACTTTCTTAATCCCTTAGTATATTTTTTAAGGTCATGTAGGCTAAGAAAGCACGAATCTACCATTACCAATTTAGAAGGAGTTTTGGTGAACCTTGGGATAAAGTAAATACCTAAAAAACGGGGACCGTTTTTATACATTTCGCCTGTGTAGACATTTAACCTACATAAAAAAATACTAAGCACCAGTAGAGCGGAACTGTTTAAAAAACTAAGCAAAAAGTAAAAATAAAAAATTGTAGTAAGTCATAAATATCATGGTGCTTGTCACGTAACCCGACGCAGCCAGCGGTCACATTAGCTCAGATTGTTCCACTTCCAGCTGGTTGCATCAGTCGGGGTTCACATCCGCGAGACTTGCCCACATTATAATCTTGACGTCACTATCGCTCGTTTACCTAACTATAGTGATTAATCAGTCCGCAAATGATTGGTACGTGAGATTTATGGACGGGTCGCTGATTGTGCCACCGTAAATCATTTCCTGTCTTATATCAAAGGAATAGGTTTGTTTATGCAACATCTTGCACTCGAAGCGTCGATCGGAAGATATTCAGTTGAATTTAAAAGACGTGATATGTTATGTCTTCGCCACAAAGTAATTCCATTTAATTGTTTGTCGCTTGTACAAAATTATATGATATATTATTTTAATTACTTACAAGAAATTACCGCCAACTGGATGGGAATTAGACTAAACGCACGATGCCTGAGATTGTATAAGGAAAATTAATATCATACTAAATCGGAATAGTTGTACTGACCTCATGTTGGCCTGCAGTGTAAATAATGCATAACAGATAACCCTGAGACTAGATACTGGCTGCCGGCGGAAATAACTGAGACAGAATTAATCCATTTCATATGTACTTCACTACCTCCGTCTGTTGGTAAATGCTCCGAGGATACAACCAACTAGTTGTTACTGAAACTCCCCTCAGTAATCCTGCATGACTTTCAAATTCATCATTACTTTCATGACGAGTTTAGCGGCCATTTAGAGATCTTTATTTGCCATTCCGACTGTGATCCCACACTGCACTGACAAAAGCATGACTTGTATATGAAGCATAATTTACTTATGTTTTATCGTCTAAGCTAATGTAGACTTTCAACATTCCCAGTTTAAGACCTAAAATTGCATCACACGATATATGACAACAAAGTGAGTAAAATCACACCGGCCATGGCTCGGCCACGGAACCATAAGCAAACACAGATGGTGTGGACACTAAAATTAGCGCCTGCGAGCCACTCGCCACGAGGTACCATTTAATTTATTCGACATTGGAGCCTAACAACTTTGAACAAAGTGCTTTGTCGGGTTTACACGAGGTTCAAGGCGGGATGCACGATAAAATGGCTTAAATTAAAGATGATTCTTGAGAACTGGTCTGTAAAACAATGTCTTTAAATAAGTAAGTTAAAAAATATTAACTTACTTCATTTTTAAAGATTGATCTAGAAAATGTTATAAGAAAAGTTGGTCCTGCGGTGTTTGATGTAAAAACTTACAGCGATCTCGAAATGGTGGCGGTTTTTGGGTTGCGATTCTAACTGACGCTGACTCACTTAATTTTGCATCAGCCACGAGGTACTGGCCTTACACTTTCTTTTTTAAATTACGGCCATCAACGATAACGAGACGTGACATTATTACAGCAAAATAATTATACTAAACAATAAGTATGTATAGGCTAGAATATGTATTTCAGGTCTTATTGTAACACTCTAGAGTTATTTATGAATAAATAGTTAGGTCTGGGTTGCACAGGTGAAAAAAATAATGTCAGAAGATGGATGATAACATACCATATAATCAACGACATTGCCTTGTCACTTCACGACAATGTGGCGCATATGAATGGTTGAAGATAGAGTGGTGGTCGGCAACTGCCCAAGCCGAGGTCGTGCCCCATGTGGCGCCTTGAGCTAGTTGCCCTCCTCTTCCGCCCTTAAGGCTTTGGTTGGAGTCGCACTCTGCACTCGACACTCCTCCGGTGAAGCTGTAAAGGCCAACTCACAGCCAACAGCGTAGTCCATTCAAAAAAAAAAAAAAGAGTGGTGGAAGATAGAGTCATGTGGTAGGGACTGAGGGAGACCTTCGACATTACAGGTTAATAAAAAAGTATAGGTACTATGCGCCACCCTAAAAAAATATTGATTATAATTGCTTACGAGTCTGAAAAACGATGGCTATGTGACTCCTATTCAGCATCAGCAAGTAAGTGTTCCTTGAAATCAGATCGTCAGTTCATCAGTGTACCGAGAACGAAAAATGCACATGCCATTAGAATATTTCCGTTATTTATTTACTGTTGTCCGATGTGTTTTGGAAACCTCGCGCGATGTTTTGCAAAACACTAGTACGCGTGTCCGCTGCGGAAAATTCCCACGACTTTTACTTTATAACGTCATCAACTGGGCGAAAAATTGTTCCAATAGTAGCCCAACTAACCCTAGCAATAATACTAACAGAGAATGATTTGACAACTCAAATATTTTCCATTTCGAATAAGTAGTTACTTACGCTCTCTGTTCCATATTACCAACTCGATTAATAATTTGTTATCAACCCGAATTCAGTCCAAAAAGCCATATAAGTGAAACCTTAATAAAACTAGTGAAGTATTGAGCAACGCGCCCGTTAATAAGTTGTTGAACCCCCTTGATCTTGATTCAGAAGTATACACATGATGTAATACATTACGCGAGTTACACAATTTAAGCTCTACTGTTTTCAGTTTAAAGTTGAATATTGGTTGACGAGATTTTGTTTATGTGCCTTTGCAAATGTTTAGAGACACTGATGGATAATATTTGAGTTTGAAAACATGTTTTTAGTTTAAAAAACGTGACTGTACTGTTGGTATATGATAATGAACTGATGTAATTGTTAATCTTTGTCTTAATCGATGATAAACTGTTTGCACGATATGGTATCGCAAGAGGTTGTATGTAATACCTTAACCACGGTGTTCTATGGTGTAAATTATATTTTTCAGATGTTGTAGAGATCTGTGCCATGTGTCGCAGCTACAGTGCCCGTGACCACTGCTTTCGAAAAACTAGAAACGCCATCGCGAAAAACTTACTTTCTGAAATCATCAATAGTTATTTAAATAGTTATGGCTGTAAATATTGAAACTTTAGCAGTTTTTTAAATCACCTTGCTTCAGTTTATGTAAAATTGTAGAATTGCAAGCTTTGCCGCATTTTAGTTAACCTTTTCTCTTAAATCCATCGTCAATCAGTCGTTTCAAGCGAAGAGTGATAATAAAATACCGTTTATATTATATTGTAGTAAGTACGTGCTAATTATTATTTATTTATCGCGAGCAATGCAAACTGACATGCATAAAATTGTTTAGGTAGGTACAATACCTAAATAAAAATGAGTCACAATCTTGACTTTGGTCTTTACAGCCATATTAATGTCAAAATAAATTTCGATATCATTAGCCATTATTTAAATTGTATAGGTATTAGGTATTTATTTCAATGTCTCATTATACAGGGCGTTTCAGAAGCCCGAAATAATACTTTGACGTTTGCATCAGTATCGGATATACAACTGAATGGTATAAAAAAAATATCGAAATTCTACCATGCTTTTCCAACTTTTTATTCGTCGACAATTTCTATAATTCGTAATATCTCGTGTCCTATGTAAAATGGTCATGTTGTGTTTTGTGAATATTGGTAGTTGCCCCTCAAATGTAGCTTACACTGCTTGACAGGATCATGGATGTACCCTTCACTAAGCATCCACATAGCTACCGTAGTATATGTACCCAAAGCATATTTCGGACTTCTGATACATCCTGTATAGGTACGTGATATATCTGCTCTTTTTGTAAATTAGTTTAATGTAGTTGCCGGTTCTCATTTCAAGGATAGTATCTCAAACATAATTATTATTGACACTAATAACTTTAACAACATTATGACCATGATTGTTTCGTGAATAGGAACTGCTTGAATGTTTTTGGATCCCGTTCTAATGTCATTTTGTACGTGCGCTAAGACAGAGTTCATGTCACGGTTTATGACGCTTTCTCACTTTTATTTATTTATACGAGACAAAGAGACTCATTGACCTATCTCACACTTTGTCTTGTTGCCAATATTAGATGAAGGTAAATCGTAACGAACGAAGTTAATTTTAGGATAGATCCTAAATTACTCCTCCAAAAGTGGAGGAAGGGTAGAGCATGACAGCCAAATGTGAGAGTTTAATAATAACATCCTAGCTCATAATATTAACAAATCAATCAACTAAATCTACACAAATCAGAAACTAATCAAAATATCCACAATAATGATAGAGGTACCATTGGTGAAACAAAACTGAAACTATACAAAAGATAGCAGTGACTTCAATGTTAGGTTTCTCAAAACCCATGTAGTCAACGTAACATAACGTAACAATTAACGGGTAAGGACTAGAACTGAAGTCTCGTTGTAGATTTTGCCGTCGTAAAATAAAGCTTTCCTTGATTATATGTTGTATAGCCGGTGTCATTAAACAGGATACTCTCCCTATGGTAGGCGCGGGCGCGGCGAGTGATGCAACCGTAGTAATTTTCGCGTGTACTAACCACCTTGGGTTGAGCGACGACGACGTCGGCTGACGCAACGGACTGTGTTCGCGCGGTCATCCGCGTGACAGCTGCCGCGAGCTATGGAAATTTTATTTCCATGGAAAATAATAAAGGTAAGGAAAAATTGTTGGTAACTAACACGTGGACTGATAAAAGAACATGTGTGACATATTTACAATTAGAAGAATTGATACTGTTTTTAATAACTACTTTATTTATGTCGATCTAATAAATGTTATCTAAGCTCGTCACACGCCCAACTTAGAAGAAATACCCGGGAAAAGGTAACAAATATTTAGTATTTATTGCTGTCAAAGTAAGGTAAGAGAACTGGCCATACTTCACTACAAATAAAATGATATTTTCCACAAGGAGAGCCCGAGTAATGGACTCAATATTGCCACAAGCAGCTGGTATATAAGTGAATGCAGTAGCAAATACAAATACCTAATAAGGAAACTATGAATAACACACTACCTAATTAGGAACGTACAATGTTTGAACAAGTGGTGATATTGATATTAAGCTTATGATTTTTATGTTAACAACTGGTAAATACATTACCAGTTTTTTACTATAAGTAATCTATTTGTTGGATAACCTTTTGTGATTTCCTTATGGTGTTAAAGCCCTATGTTTTTTCTTATGGAATACCTATTTTCATGGTAAATGTCAGGCCGTTTATAGAATATGCCTAGAGTTCCTGTATTTTTGTTGGGGCTAAGTAAATATATTAAATAAGTAGGTATTAATGTCTGACCTGTAATAAGTGTGACTTGACTCACATATTAATTTCATCGAGATCGGTCCATTTAAAGAGGTTTTTCTAGAACTCCGTTTCTAGTCAACAAAGTGATTTATTTCAGTTTTTGACATCCATAATGGTTTATCTGCCCAACAAATCTACAAAATTTATTGTGTACGTCAGCCAAACCACGTACCTATCCTAACATCTTACAACCACCACATAAAGCAAAACAACAAAATTATATTACACAAATCATTAACAATCTGGCTCCTTATATTTGTGGTTAGACACGCGTGGAACCGCCCCGGACCGGTTCGAACCAGACTCGAACCGGTTACTGCTCGTCCCGATACCCGATAACCGGCTTGACATTGTTTCTGTGCCCAGTCTACGATAAGGCATACGGCTTTTTCTGTTACGTGCGGGTATAGGAACTGATAAATAACGCATATATTTCTTCACTCGGACAGTATTTCATTATTCTACAGAGGATCCAACATCTCTTAACACGGAAGAATCTGTGTAATCACATTGCAAATAAAACTATCAGATGATTACATATATTTTAGGTTTTTAAATAAGTACCTAGATAAAAATGGATCTTGAGATAGATTTAGCTTTTGAAATAGTAATCGTCCTTGAAACAACAATTTCACAGAATCTTAGGCGTCAAACCTTAAACTCATAAACACTGGCGTCTCTACGTAGGTGCAGTGCAGTAATGAGTGGTGAAACTCGCCTACCAACAGCTAAACAATGGTCGTGACGAACAAACAGACAATAGCAATGAAAGTATGGAGTCGGTTAACATAATCAGATTGCCATTCGAGTTGTACAAAACATCGGTACACCAGAGGCTACACTACACGCCGCATTCACTGTTTAGCTTCAAACATTCGTTATGTACTTCCCTTGATACTTTTGACTATCACGAAGTAGCGTAGGCAATTTAATTTGAAGTTTAAAAAGTTTTTGAAACCTATCCAAATTTGTACTATGACGTGAAACAAAAAATATTATCGCATAATTTATTGTTCGCTAATAATTCGTTTATAATCAAAAAGAGCAAGGAAAGTCATCAAAGATGTGTATCGGGCTGTGTGCGGTTGTCCTTCGTTGACTATATAGATTTCTAGAACGTTCCTAGCAGTGCAAATGCTTCCTATGCAGTTAACTGAACTAGGAAGTGCAACGCGTCGGATGCAGACGGAAAACGACACACACGCTCATAACTTAACATTCATATTTAGCACTCACACATAGTCAAGTGAAGGAAGTCATGTCTGAGTGAATAAAAAAGATCATAATTGAAATATCCAGTCGGTTGGACGTGAATTGATAATGTGCTATTGTTGCATTGATTGCCAGAGCATAAATATATATAATATGCATTCATGTATATTTACCTATGCCGCAAGTAGGTATCTACTAGTTTAGTTAGTAAAACTATAGTATTAGGAAGCAAGACTTTTAGCAAATGAAGTAAGCGCTTACTTAAAAAAATATGACACTTTGTGATCCCTACTTCATAGGTATTTAAGTACAATTTGAGTACAATTTAAATAATCTTAAGTCCTTTGCGATGTCAGTCGAGTTTACAAGGCCAACGAACGATAGGCGTATATCGCCCAGATATTATAATCGACGTGATAGACACAAGCTTATATAAGTTACACGAATGTTTTTAGGATATGTTCAAGTAAGAGTGGTGACTGTAGCAGTACGGAGTTCTTATCATTATGTTAGTTACAGCTTCTCACAAAACTGTCAAATACTTTCAAATGCAATCCAGTCAAAGGTATTCTGATAAACTTGCAATCAGTTTTACAAATAAAACAGTAGCAGACTAATAAAGAGTACTTACTTACTTACTTACATACATTATGTGTGGTAAATAGCCATTTTACATGAAATAAAAATTGCATTTTCACGTTGCTGAGTGCTAGTATCGCTAAGCAGTCCAGACTAACCGGCGCGCTCGCTGCCACGATGTCTGCGCGAGCGCTATATGATCTAGTGCGCGGCCTTGCACACGGCGCGCGCATCGTTGCGGTTCAAAAAGTACTTACCTGCAACACCTGGGAGGTAATTAGTAGTTATATTCGTTATGAAGTGTAGGTATGAAACAGACGTGATATTTTATGAAAAGTAACAGTAACAGTAACAATAGTTAATAAGCAGTGGTAGCCGAGTGGTCGAACGCACGCTTTGCAATCAAAGTGCGCAGGTTCTATCCCCGGCTCGCACCTCTGGGTTCCATGTGCGAATCTCATTTTCATCTGAGATTATCACTTGCTAATGAAACGGTGACGGAAAACATCGTGAGGAAACCTGTGTGCCCGGTATAATGGCAATAGGCTCGCCCCCTATTACATTGGGACCAAAATACATCGGCGAAGTGTGGGCGAACTGCAGTGCACCTCTGCCTACCCCTTCGGGGAATACAGGCGTGATGATGATGATGATGTGTTAAATAACTATTCGTGCAGATGCTAAAAACTTTTATGAGCGTTTTTATACTATGATTATTGCAATAATAAATTATTGATATCTAACATTGAATGGAAAAAAAGAGTAGTCCTGATAAGATGCTGTAGTTTACAAGTTGGATAAGAACATGTGACGTCAATGTTTGTTTTTCAATACTTTTGATAAGTCGGAAGGCACTCCCAGATTTATGTTGTAACTATCAGTAACCTAAACATAACATGTTTTCACCACAATTGTTCAAATTCTAAAGCATCATTCAAAGGAGTGATGTACCTCGGAGACATCTAAAGTGTGTCCATAATTTAAGCTATTGATAGATGTTTGCCATCTTATAATATGGTTATAACGAAATGTATATTGTATTGGCGCTCGAATCAACGGTATAGAGGGAGGGCCACATACAGTCGGCGTCGCACAAAACCGCCACCCAAACAAGTATCAAGTATTTTAAATAATCTCTAAAGACAAACGAGCAAGCGTCTATCAGAGATGGTAGAGTAAAAAAGCCGAAAAAATTAAAGTGTCCCAATCTCTTTGAGCTTCAAAACCAAATTTTCACGTTTTCCTTCGCCGTAAGGAAATTATTGCAACTAATTAACGATAAGTAGAGTGTAGCCTTGTCCCGCCACTCCCGCCGCAGTGTCTACCGATACCTTATGAAATGGATAATGATCCGCCAACCTTGCGCCTGCGCACCGCGGTTAACCAACACATGCGCCTTGACATATGATATATATAGGCCTAGAAGAGCCTTATTTCTTGGTGGATATGTAACAAAATTCATCTACGTCTTTACATTTTATTCATGTAAACAGAACCAAATCAGTACATGTTATGTTTTTAAGCCACTAGTAGAGTCTGAATATTATCATAATTACTAATCTATTTACTTTTTTTTGGTGATTGATAAGTCACCATCTGTATCTCATTCTAAATCTGGTTCAGAATCTCTATGGTTAGTTAGTTTGTATTTTGTAAGTCAGTAGACGATATAATGTCCCCAAGTTTACTCCCATTTATATTAAAGCTAGGAGGCTTCTTTATGTGATACCTAAATATGCAAGGTAGGTGCCTTGAATAAGTTCTTAGGCGTTAAGTTAAAGCGGCTACTAGAGCTAGTGAAGCGGGACAAAAGTGTCGTTTCTAGTCGACCTCTGTACTGCAATGACGTAATGATGTATCGTCTATTAACTGTAATCGTTGAGTGGTTGTTTAGACTGAACGGCGGCAAGTAATGGCAAACCCACATAAAACTAGATAATTTACTACAGTTACACTCGCGTATAAATCCTCGCTGATATACACATAAATGTTTGTTTGTAAGTTAGGATCAACGCGTATATAATTTGAACAGATTTTAATATAAACATACATAGATATTAGAATACAATTTTGTACAGACATGGCTAACGTATTAATATTAAAACTTATTGTCTGTAAACCTTATGCATTTCATTAATTATTAAAGGATTACCATCCCCCACAAACCCCCGCAACCCCCTTCCTTATTGTTATAAACTGATCATGTGCAAAATTTTGACCTGAAAATAAGATAATGAACTAAAGATTTCCTTTTAAAAGTATCCTTTGTCAAGTAAACAAGTAATCTAAAGAAACGATTGTCGGGATCCGATGCATCTCATTTCAACGCTAAATCCCTCCGTAATCCAATCGCTGAGTTGGCACTAAAAGAAGGGAAGATGTCGTAAAGGCAGCTTTACCCGACGCCGGGGAAACGGATGATGAGTTACCCGATAAACTTCGAAAAGTCCCTTGATTGTGCTGCAAGGAAACTTCTAAGAGATTGTTTGAAAATGAAAACTGCTAGTACCTAGTGACGTTGAGGCATAATAGAAGCACCTTTAAACAGTAGAATTTTTTAAACATAGAAGTGTCATTTCAAAAGAATCAAATTTTCTATACATTTTTGGATCACTATTTCAATTTCGTTTGTTTTTCAGAAACTACCATTTGCTTTTAAAGCATAGACAATAAATATTGAGGGTAGGATAAAATTAAGAGATAGTGTATTTCGGAAAGTTGTGAGACCATAATACGACACGGCACTTTCCTTTATACAAACAATTACATCGAGGCGTATCCACTATAATGAATAGCTTCAATCTGCCCTGTAGCAAAACAACTAGCAATTAAGTTACTGACGAGGAGAAATACAATTAATGAAAGTAGGGCAATGTACTTAGCTCAATGGAAAATTGTCGTCCTTAATGCTGTGACGGAAAATGAAGCCTTCACTATGATGTGCCGTCTGGAAGTAGGCTGTGTGGTATCTTTATCACTGTCATCAGCCATTTTTATTTATAATGTGTTTTTGTTAAATTATTCCTTGCTATTAATTATTAGACATTGGCATAAATAGGGCTAGTCGCAGGTGTACGGCTTTCCTCATGTTATTCCATTAAAATTTCATAGTTTCATTCATTTCTGAAAAAAATTAAAAGAAGGTAGTACTGTCAAATGTGACTTATTTTTTAGATCCAGTTAACTATAAAATTTTCCCTTTAATGTTACCATAGCTACGTAACATAAGGAAGTATAGTAACCGGAAGTAAACACCGGCCGTTGTTAGGAAACCTTCGACAAGATTACTCCGAAGAGTAAATTCTTAGTTTAGGTGCGCGCTCGTAAACATGTTTACTTTGCCATTCCTCCCGTCCCTTGACAAAGCATTGATGGCGGATCAATCCGACGAAAACAATGAACGATGTTATCTCGCAGAGTTTATTCTGTTTTGTTGGGCTCTGAGATGCTACTGAGATTGACAAATAAATAGGAATTGTAATCGGAAACGTTGGATTATCAGTTTATTCATGTGCAAGACATGTTGTTGTGTCGAAACAAACTGAAGTCGTAGCAGTTTTGCACTCTATTTGTAAATGACTGAGAGCTTAGAATAAATTGATATAATTACACACACACTGAAGCACACTTATTGCTAGAATTTTGAAACTTATTACTTATATATTCAGAAGCACAGATAGCTCCGAACAATGATCAACGGGACATTAATAAGCTATTTAAGCGCTTTTTTAATGCGAACACAAAATAATGATTCTGATAATGTGAAAATATCCTACCAACTAACATTGCCGTTCACAAATCTATTTGTAACCCAATTATAGTCTCTACTGCATGTTAATAAGATTGGAATCAGTGTAGGTAATTGTTTTCGAGTCAAATTTGTATCTGTGTTTCGTATGAATAAGTGGTAATTTGGGTTTTGACGGATAATTTAATAAACCAGCCAAAGATATGTGCGCACAAAACACATGGAAAAGGCTTCACTTGTCACTCTGAATAATAATGAAGATTAATTGTTGTGCAAAATACTATTACTAAGATAAATAATTTTTTTCTAACATAATTCGTGTTGTTTAAGACTCTACCACGATTTTTATGCGTTGTTCATGCTCGCTTGTCTCTAGCGTCTCTGTTAAAGAATTGTATGGAAATTGTTTGTTAAATTTAGGTATATTTACTTTATATATATATACACTTAAACATTTTGACTAGGTATATTTACTTGATAGAGTCAAAATGTTACATAGTCCCTATTAACAACTTCGATAGACACCGGAAATGCTATTACACTTTACCAACTAACTGAATATTCTCATGTAATATCCAAAACCCTTATATATTCCTCAAACAGTGCCATAATCGTACATCACGAGCCTCGCTACCAAACTCGCAACCCAGTTATGGCGGCTGCGCCATTACCTCCTTTGTGGCAAACTTCGCCACCGCTGCTTCTTCGTGTTCAATGTTTTTTGTTCGCGGCATGACGTCATCAAACTTTCTGTTGGGTGGTGCAAAGAATAAAGGGCAGTATGACAACAGTATTAAACTGCAATCGTTATTATATTCCCATGTAGCTGAAACTGGGGCACCAGAGCTGCATAACCGACATTATTTAAAGCAAAGGTTGCAAGATGCAGAGTGCAGAGAGAAATTGAAATGTTAACGATTATTTGGAGAGACGTTGACCATTCCATAGTGCCTCTGTTGGCTTTGTAAATGATTAGAATTTTACGATTATTAACTTCTCATCTGTTACTGATTTTAATGTCTCATTTTTTTTTAAGGTCTAAACACGAAAACATATTTTGAATTTGAATCCATGATGCAGAACTTAATATCGATATTTCTGATTAATAAATGAAATGTGTCCCGCTCTCCTGCCGTGCCGTGGGCCGCCTTAATCCCGTCCTCACGGCAGCGGTAGCGATTAACTCGGTGTTTTATTGCCGGCTCGCATTGTGCGTGCACCATTATTACGAATATTTGGGGTGGACACCGCACAATGGTTCAGGGGGAGACGCGGGACACTCACTGCCACCATTTGTTACCTTTCGGGTTTTACAGCGACGAGATTGTAACTGAGCGAGTTCATATTTCACCTCCAGAACATATTTCATGGAATACATAATTAGACTATTGTGTAATAGGTACGTTTATCAGAATTAGCAACAGAGCATTTTTCTGTATAAACGTGTTTTACAAGACTGTTGTAAACACATAGTAACCGTCTGTAAGCTAGGGGTCAGTGTACGATAGGCGCTGCCTGCTGTCATCATCGGTCTCAAATGGTTTACTCTAACTAATAAATATAAAACAATTTGAAGCCTATCTATACAATAGCTGTGTCAAGTTTTATTTAAATGACGTTGGTGGGATTATCTCTTCTTCCCGCAAAACTATGGTCATCCTAATCTCGTATGATTACTCCGCGTAGTATATCCTCGCGCTAGTTTTCACGTTGTTATATAGAAAGTTGCCGCTCGCCGCTAATTGCACCGGCTAATGCCAGGATAATGGGCTAACTTGGATGGGCTTCGATTGCCAAGAAAAAGTTGGAAAAGTGAGGGCGGTTTGTGGGAAATAACCCAGAGCCATAGGAGGGATGGTGTAATGTGGCCAGGAAATTGTCTATCACAAACCCAAGCCATGATGTATCGTGGTCGATACCTGAGTCGAGCAAATTGTTGACAAGTGTATATTAGGTAGGTAAAATATTGTACCGTAAATAAAGATAAAAACATCCCCTTGTTTTACACTATATACGTTTTTCTAGATAAACAGTCCGACTTTGTTCACCTAGGAAATAGTGAAGATGTTTATCTTTATAAGCACTTAATGTCCAAAATAGTGAAATTTCCCTTAAGCAAATTAAACTGACGACAAAAAAAATACAGATAAAAAAGAAAAGCAATTGTACTGCGCCATTTTTCATCTATAATTGAATTATGATACCACCATATTTTTCAAAAGCCATAAAACGTCAAATCATGGTAATACTGTCCATAACATAAGGGCACACCGTCAAACCCATGCGAGCTGTCCGTGTGTTATTGTCAAATGAAACGGCCAGGGTCCGATGCGGCGGCCGGCGGCCAGGCGCCAATTATGCTGCAATTTATGAACAATCAAATATGAGAACGGGAAGATAAAATTTGTTCCCTTTTCGGGCTCAACAGGGTTGCGGGTGACTCGTTTGCCCAGGTTTATACAACCTGAACTGTAGCTTCACCATATTCGGTTCACGACAGACCTTGCAACTGTGACAACGCGATATATAGGTACTTCATAAAGAACATGAAAATGTTTTATAAGAAGTAAACCGCATTTTCAGCGTGCCCCAGAAACGTTAATTCTGTAAAAACTCACTTATGACCACGACAAGAACGGTGCAAACAAATCGTCACTTTTATTTTAAACCTTAGGACATCCAACAATGGAGTTGGCAAGGGTATTATGTAATTAAATATTGAATTTATTTTGCTTTATCATAGGTGTAGATTTATATAATTCATATGTTTTAAACATTTAAAATTAAAGTATGGTTAAATGACAACCCTATGAAACCCCTTGTGTCCGGTGCAAGGTAATGGCGTATAAGCATGGAATATGAAGGAATTAAAAAATTATACGTTACCTACGTTAAACGGAATTAATTTGCATCCGCAACGGGATGCTGTAGCGTCCGGGGATGGGATTGTTAATCTCGTTTGATTTAGGAGTGCGGATGATATTTCGTTGAATATTTTTAGGACTCTGTAATTTTCAAGAATAAACAAAAGTATGTATATTTTTCTTCTGAATAGTATCAGCTACTGAAATCAGTGTTCTATAACTCTCTTCCTGAAAAGTCGTTATCTTATACAGATAAGACAGCTCAGAAGATAAGAGTAGAGACAGAATGGTACTCGCTGTCAGTACCTATTCAAAAATATAATTTCAAGCAGTTATAAATTCTATTCAATACTTTCAAATTTATGGAAATTTAACTGCATCTTCAAACCACCTACAATAGCAGCACAAAAGTGTTCTTCAATGCCCTGTAAATTCAGATATTCTATAAAACTATCAAATATGAAACATATAATAATTATAACATAGCCTCGTAAGTCTATCATTGGGTGTCACAGCGTCCATTGTCCTCTAATTTACGACGGTGCCCTACGGCTGAGAACAATAGCGTCGATGTACGCGCTGTAATGGGATATTGACGGTAAGTGATTGCGTGCTGCCAGCGACAATGTGTCGCCTGCTCACTTAAATGTTTGCCATCTTATAAAAACAAGGAGAGGAAGTGGCGGATTTGGAGAATATAACACAAAAACGTACCCGACAAGTCCACCATTTATGACATTAAAAAAAACCCATTTGGTCTTCAACTTAGAGACAATTGTAATTATTGTGTAGGCGTGACTGTAAATAATTCCAGTTCAAATAACGTATTCGAAATATGGCGTGACGAGAATCGAACTTGTTTACCTGATGCTGTGAACAGTTGCCTGGGGTACACTCAATTTACTAAACCAGATGATTCTAGCTTAGCATAGCTTAAAAGTTCAATGAATATTCTCTTATTTTGAGTAAAGATACCGTTTTAACATCATGGACCATAAACATAAGTAGTCTGTGCAAAAGCTCAAGTCTTTCTGAAGCCCGAAATACGAAACAACGAAGTAAAAAAAAACATCCCGATGAACAGCTGTTTTAAAATTAAATGTTTGACATTTCGTTGTTCCGCTCGCTGCATTGCCCATGTGTGTCAGTGCCGTTAGGCTACCGTTAGGCATGTTAGTTGGTTTTTCGGATGGTAGTAATCCATCCGTAGGTATAGATAACTCCGAGTATACTTACTAACTTATCACAGCCCTTTTAACGTCCCACTGCTAGGCACGGGCCTCTCCTCAATGCGAGGGGGATTCAGGTCATAGTCCACCACGCTGGCCCAGTGCGGGTTGGCAGACTTCACACATCTATCGAGAACTAGTCAAGTTCCCTTAGACGTGCAGGTTTCCTCAGGATGTTTTCCTTCACCGTTTCATAGCAAGTGATAATCTCGGATGAAAATGAGATTCGCACATAAACACAGAGGTGCGAGCCGGAGTTTGAACTTGCACACTTTGATTGCAAGGCGTGCGTTCGACCACTCGGCTGCTATTACTACAGTATACTTACTATTCATCAGAAACCTAAACAAGGGAGAACAGTTAATTATTGTAGTAAATAACGGTCCTTTAAAAAAAATCACTGAATAAATAATGTCTCCAATATCCTTTGAAAAGTCAGCCATGTTTAGGAACGCGCCTATTTTGCAAGATATCTGGTATTTGTCACTGACAGAACTGGGGCCCAATTCTTACAATATCGACATTATCTCTAATTCGACATATGTCTATTGCGAACAACAATGGAATATAATATTCAACATTTAACCCTCGTATAATATACTTGTTGTAATTTAAATTACTTTTCTCTGTGTGAGAACCTTATACGAGTAATTACTACCAGTGTGGTGTTTCTGTTGCTTACGAACGATGTAAATCCTTTATAGCAACATAACATAGAACAATAATGTAGACTGAATAGTATTGAAATGTAAAATTTTGAATAAACCTCGTGAACCGCGGTAGAGCAGTCGCATCACAGACCATATACCCCTATTTGGTATCTGGTTTGTGAGTCGCATTAAGCCATCTCAGCATGGATCTACCCGGTTCATTGTTAATAGTAACATCTAACTTACGTGTGAGTATAGAACATACTGGTTCGATTATGATTATAATCCGTCCCTGTGCAAGCTAATTTACAGGGCGGCTTCCGAGTAACGCTGAGTTTTTGTCCACAGCTCCCCCGGCTTCCGATAAACATTATGTTGTTGTTGTTGATCTTGGAAGGGCGTGGAAAAGTTGCGTTAAGGAACAACCAAATTCAGTATGTACACTATAAACTCGCGTCACTCTAAATTAAAAACTAGCTGACCGGGCGAACTTCGTACCGACTTAGAATTAGTGATATACGAAAGCAGCGCCACCTACCCGGTCCAATTGTGAATGCAAACCATCATGCGTCTACGTCACGCCTTTGACAGTATATGTCACTGTCTATGGTTACCATGATTACTCGTGTCACTAACTCTTTTGTATTAACAAAATGATCCGCCATTTATTGAATACATTTGTTACAAAAAATGTGATAAATAAAGAACCGCTCGACCGATTTTGTGCAAACTTCACATAAACCATCTACTAAATAGTCCAAACAAAGCCTATGGTAAACATTTGGTTTGTATAGGTGAGCCAGTTCTTGAGTTATAAAATTACAACGAAAAGTGGCATTGATTTATATATATAGATAATAATTTTACACTTTCTTTTGTGAGGTTATCGCATTATTAGTAGTCTCAAGATAAATGCCCGGCTAAGAGTTCACGTTAATAATTAACCGGCCAGGGAGAGGGTCGAACCTGTAGCCTGTCGATTACCAGCGCGACCCGTATAACTACTAGGCTATTGACAATTCACGTTTGTTGCTCACGTTCCCAAATAAATGACAATAATTAGAGTCGTTTGTGTACCCAGCGGAGTAAAAAATGGCTTAATATTTCACATTAGAGTTAGATTGGACATCGAAACCCTTTTGTTATCAAAAGACAATAACGCTGGTTGTCCCCCGGCTTGCCTATGAAGGCATTTATTTCGGGTAGCCCTGACGTAGTGCAGCTAAGCACAAAAATACAAGTGTTTTTTTTAAAACCATAATTATTACGCAAGTAAAAAGTGACAATCAGTCATAGTTTTAATCACTCCTATGTAACTATATGTTGTAGGAAGTTACTAGTTACCTAGTTTCATTAACGGCATCCATTTTTTTTATAAGATCACTAGCAATGTTTGATCATTATAAATATTACCAAGATAAATAGACAAATCTTTGTATATAGTGGGCTCATGTTAAGTAATCGTTGAATGGATTGAATTTATATTATCTAATCTTGCTTAATTTAATTTAGAGAACATAGCATTGGCAAATGTTTAATTTAAGCATCATATTGTTGTTGTTAAAAAACTACATCAATTACTTTTTATGGAACTTGATTCGCTGCATGCAGCTGCACTGTGGTGTTGCCAGCCTGTGTCCAAAGCACAGTAATTCATGCTAATGTGCCTTTGTTGGTCGTTCCGGCCGGCCGGGCAGAGCCGAGCTCCGAATTAGTGCACTTTGCGACCCACTTTCAGCCCTTTTGAAAATTTCAATTGTTCGACGGTGCATGGAGGGGTCGTAAATTTGACAATTATCGACCTTATGTTCACATGGTCAGGCCACATTTAACTTAAGTCAGACCAAAACTGTTGACGCCTAGGATCTCGTTTGTTTCAGTGGTTGTCGAATCCAGGCTCTAACTGATTTCAGTAGAGTATTTATTTCAATAGAATGATGCCAGGTTAGTATATTGATCATCATCGGTAAACGTAAATCGCGATCCTAAGGTCTACCTTAGGATATGCGCAAGAGTTTAACCGAACGTCACTCAAAACCTACTGCACGGATTCGAATTAGAATTGGTACAGTCGGCACGGCTGGTGGTAGTACCCTTTGTTAGTTCGCAATGATTTGAACGAGCCAAGTGCTCGCCCCGCCCCAAATATCCACTCCACCAATCAAGCCATTTATGCCGTCCAAAAAGGAGTACTGTAACTATAACTGTTTCTAGGGGATGGGACCACCGTAATTTTGTTTGGAGGCTCAAGTGCAAGTAATTTTGTATTTATTGCTATACTACTGTCTTTGTTGACTCCACCTATAAACATAATATTATATAGGTACTTATCAAAATAACTCCTATTCCATTTATAAACCGTATATATATATCAAAAACAATTCGAGCGGCAATAGTGTAGTGGTCAAACCGGCCGCCCTCGTAACCGAGAGCTTCCGAGTTTGAACCACATCTTAGGCAAATAACTATCGACATAAGCCCACTACTTAGGAGTAATATGACAATGTCACATTGTTAGTTTTTTTTTTTTTGTAGGTAAATAAAAGCCAATAAAGGTAAAACCAAATTAAAATAATATGTTATAATGTTACCCCAAATCTTGCAAACAAAGCATATCTCTATAAACATTAACACGTAGGCTGCAGGCCGGGGGTGCTATGGACCGCGTATATTTATCGCCCGGGGACAACCGGCCAACCCTTCTCTGCTGTAACGAAAACCGCGGCTGACCTCACGGGTCGGACGGACCGCTAAATTTCACCAAACGAAAAACGAAGTTAGGGGATGGACCGTGTAATACGATACTTTCGTATTTGAAATTGTTTTTTTTTGTACAATAGGAATATGTGAACATTATATTTGAATAGATCATCTTAGCATTGTTGTTTGTTAGACGATAATAAAAGGATAGTGTGTGTGAAGTGAGCAGGTATTTTGATGTGAACAAAGCCCATTTATTGGAATATCATTTAAATTGTAAGTAGTAGTTGGTTCACGTCAAAACCTGTAAAAATACCCCTCCTGGTACTCCTGGTACTAAATTATAGGATTATCACAGATATTATGAAATGAAAAAAAAACATGATTTCGTACATGGTGTAAAGTTTGTTACGAGAATTATCAACAGATTAATAAAATTACTCTTCAAATGACTATAGAGGAAATAATAATACTTACTTAACATTTACATCGTCTCTAACTAGAGAAGTATATATTAGAAAAGTATACAGTACATACCGCCGACTATAGTTTTATCGCTACATCGGTCGCAGCACTAGTGACCTACATAATGTACAGATAGGTATATCCTATTACATGGTATTTATTATATAAGACTTCTATTTTCAATGGCCCTTATCACTGATAAACATCCCTATCTAATCGTATTTTATTGAGATAAATATATTATAATTCATTGCATAAATTTTCCATTAGACAGAGATATGGACGATGATCGACAGACAAACAAATTATAACTTATTATGAGATAAATTTAAACTAGAGGTATCTACTATGAGTACTGCTAAAGGTCGGTATTATACTTATTGTGTGTAAAATGCCTACAATAATCAACTGACACACAGTCTTCTTTTTCTTCTTCATAGGTACTTCTTCATCTTCTTTGTCGGTATTACTCTTGACAACTCTGTCAAAAGTAATACCGACAAATAGTAATACCAGGACCAGTCGGTCGTGATCATCGCTTCAAGTGTTGGTGGCAAACTTCACAACACGCCGCCACTCTTCTCTGATGGCCGCCTTCCTCATGCATTCATGTAGTGATGATGATCTATCTATTGCCGCTTTTATCTGGTCAGTCCGCCTCATAGGCGATGGTTCTCGTGGCCTGGTACCCTCAACCTTTCCCTGGACCACAAGTCGCTCAATAGCCACCTCGCCTAGGCGGCATACGTGACCAAAAAAGGTGAGGATACGGGACTATACCAAAAATGATAAATGCTGCTTGATGGCGGGTTCTCGAAGTATAGACTTGTTGGTACGGAATTCATTCCGCGATACTCCGAGCATTCTCCTCCGTCACCACATCTCTAGGGCGTCTATCTTCTTCTTCTCTACTTCCCGTTTCTGCTGCGTACAAGAGTATGTGGAATACAAGTGCCCGATCATAGGTACTGGGGTAACATAAAATGTGACAGATATTCTGAATTTACCTATACATTATTATGTAATCATGAAATCATATGAAATGAATGCAATCATATGAAATGAACATGGAAGGTTTGACTGTCGAAGATATTAAAATTAAAATTAAAGCCATCAGGACGAACTATTGTAAGTTATAGAGAAAGTGGAGCTTCCCCAGCAGCAAGTGTTCTGGTTCCCAGTGGCTGATAGTTTCTTGAGGCATATCACAAAAAAACGAGACCGATTTATTCACAGGTAAGTTAGATTTTATAATAAATCGAGTGGGCCATATCCCGCCCACTGACGGCAGCATGTTTTGCAAGATATAAATGAAAATTATAATATGCTTGCGATGTTCTGCATTATTGTGAATTCACTATGCTGTATTCTAACAATTAACACTCGCATAGAACTTCAGTAGTTAATTTGTTGCTAAAAATAAATAAATAGTTGGTTCTTTACAGGCCGAGCTCCACAAGCGCGTTCTTAAACCATCCAAAGAACCGGAGACACCGCACCCCACGACCAGCTCGTCCACAGTCATCAACTACGTGATGAACGATGTGCCGAGTGCGGTGACCACCTCCCTCGCTAACCAAGTGGCCGCCGCCGTCGCCGCCACCCCCAGCAGCGTGATGGCTGCGGTTCCTCGTGACGACGAATTCGATCACTTCGCTCGTTCCCTTGCCCAACAGCTGCGCAGGCTGCCGAAACTCGACGCTTTGGATATGATGCACAAGTTTCAAGAAATGATCATCAATAAGAAGCGACAGTTACTAAACGAACATGGCCAGAGAGAGTATCGGCCGCAGCCGAAACGAAGGAAAAAAACGTCTGTAACTTGTGATGATTCTTAGAAGTCTAAGGAAACAGAAAGTATGGATTTTTTGTCAGATGAATAGTTCTTGTGTTAGCATTTATAATGAGGGAGAAGGGACGATGATCTAGTTCAACCACAAAAGGCAACTAATTTTAAAAAGTCTGTGTTAATTATACAAATAATTTATTTTAATTTCTTAGATATCTCTTGTGAATTTGTTTTATTTTCGGTTGATCTGACGTCAATAAGGTGTATCGTATCACAGATGCACATGTCATATAATTATCGGTACGGCTCTGATCTTCTTCAAGTTGGGTCATGTGTACCGAGATATGGTATCCACAAGTAACTAGGTGGAAACTCTACTTTGTGAAGGTACCACCATACCTTCAACGTTATATACCATTTAGAAAATCTTTAATTTTCGCCTCGCAATACTATACTTATTCCATCGGCAGTAAAATAAATCCGATAGGTGGGGCGTGCCCGGCCGCGCGCAGCCATTGTTCGAAGGTTATAAGCTGTTTTTATGCTAATTTTATTGAGGAAAGTTTTAGGCGTCGACGTTAGATTACACAAACAATAGACAGCCGAGTGCTCGTAATCCCTTTAAAACTTTGAAATAATAGCTAACAAAACGAAAACAAAGTGAACAAAACGAGTCTAGAATTGTTCATTGGAGTAAGCAGAAATCCAGTTTCAATTTTGTTTTTTTTGTATGTGTAAAAACCATTTGAGCTCAACAATGTAGGTACCTATATATTTAGTGAAAATAAAGCTCAAATTAAATTAGTATTGAGCAATCAGAATAGCATTACGTATTATAAGTACCTACCTCACCTAACTTACGTGGCATTATCCTATAACAGTTTACTATTTTTGCCTACTATCTTTGCAAATAATCCCGTTTAAACTATTTAGTTACTGAATTAATAAGAATAACCATGGCAAGGGACCCGACGGAATGTCTCTGGTTCCGTGGAGCATGGGGCGAATCATGGTATGGGATGCAACCTGCGTCGATACTTTGGCTCCTTCCCATCTCTCGGGAACCACTTAGAAAGCGGGCTCGGCGGTGGAGGCGGAGTCGGAACCCCCGAAAGGTCCTTGGGATCCAAAAACCCAAAATTTTATGCATTTATTAGGCGAAAAATTGGTCAACACAACCGGCGGCCCAAGAGCAGGCCATTTCCTCGCTCAACGAGTGGCTCGAGCCATTCAGCGAGGGAATGCAGCCAGCGTCTTGGGTACGCTTCCGCATGGGCCATTTTTTTACATTATGTATACATATAATTCTCCTTATTAGTTTTAACTTATTTTATTTCGAATTGTAAATAGTTGTTGTGAATAACCGAAAAATAACGCAGGTCGGTAAATGGGTAGACAGTACTTACTAAGTTTCTACTTCCTAAGCGCGTCGTGTATCAATATTTTGTTGACAAGTACATGCCCAGTAGGTATATCCTTTCCTTCGATGGACCTGCTACCGTACCTCAGCTTTGTCAAATAATAGTAGGTAGTCTTGACAAAAAGTGGATGTATCAACCTTGAAAAGTTTATGAGGATCGCAAATATCAGCTTTAATGTAATTGTACATAGCTACTGTATTTAGAACGTTTTTTTTTCATTGTTTGGTGAACAATAAATCTGTCTATCCATGTAGTGGTGAGTGGCTCTGAGACCTGCGATCTTTCGGGGGTCACGCGACATACCCACCGTAAAAGATGAAGTCTCTATATACTGTGTCTCTATAAGTCTCTATGCACTTATTATGTAATAACAATGCGTATGTGAGTGTGTGCGATGCAATCAGCGCCCCCTGGACGCGGCTGTCATCCCGCGATCCCCCGCCGAGCGCCCGCTCTCACCATGATGCGTTCCACAATGGACCTTGGGAAATTATTAAAATTTACTCATGACTAGTACATTATTTTGGCATATATTTTACCTGCAGTTGGTTTTAAGAACTAATGTTTTGACCTGAAATGTGCAGTGTGAAACTATAAAATGTAAAGTGCATACGACAAGACAATAATTTCAAGAAGTTTGTTATGTACCTACTTGATTGGTATTACGTATTGTAAAATAAACATGTAAACTTCTAAAATACTCAAATAAACTTATACAATCACTTAGGAACATTTAGGTAAGCTTAATAAGAAAACAAATTTGCACATCCTTAAAGGAAAGTTTTATTTGTTAATTAATCAAAATTTCTATCAAACAGAGCCATAAAGTTTGCCGATTAACATACAAACACAATACGCGCCTACAGACGCTTTCTCGATTGTAATTACTTATATAAATTCTAGAACCCATGTAGGTCATTATATTGCATGATGGTTATTAAAATGATTAGACGCAAAAACTGATTATCACTCCAAACACCTAGTTGCCTGTGTCAAAATAGTACAGTTGACATGATAACACAAAAACAAAAAGGCAAATAATGAAATAGGTAAGGACTTGAATACATTATTCAATCCTGTCCATGAGTTGCATACAGTAGCACAAAGTGGAACATACCAGAACTTGTGCATAGCAACTGACTCCCCTCGCCCTTGCCATGCTCTAAACAGCCCTACTTTGAATACAATCCTTCTGCTAATAACCCATGTTACTCATTGAAAAATCTGCCTTGTAGTCTAGACACCAAGGTCTAATTTACATAAATATAAATTGTGTTCTTTACAGCCGAAGAGAATTGTTGTTTATTTTGAGTGTGGTTGGGTTGAATTTTGATTGTTTTTAAACACGTTGTGCATTGAATTCAATGTCAATTTCATGAATACTATCAACAATCTAAAAGTAACTTTATGTATTTGTTAACAAAGTTGAATATTCCTTTTTAGACTTTCACATGCATCCACTATCATAGCAGGTAGGTTCGAGACCCGAAATGAGTAACGAAAAAAGTTAAGATTTATGTTTATCCAACTTGGCGGATAAAAAAATGGGTTAAGTGTTTACTTGTTTCTATTTTGGAACCAGATAACATGTGTAACTTGAGATTTTGGGGTCCGGTGATGCTGTGGGCGCTACTGTTCTGCGTCGATGCTTACCCTTAGTAAGGTATGCTTTTTGAAAACCACAGCAATGGAGAAGTTCAGTCACTCACCGTGGACGAAACAAATAGGCAAATAAGTTCGACCTAGATAGATTTAATCCATGCACAGGTGTTACCATAGGCATATCTCACTATTTACTACACAAGAAATACACTAGATAATCTTCACGTTCGTGTAAATCTTGGGTTCTACGTTTGATAGTAAGTACGTTTGGTACTCAAAAGTACTTACTATCAAACGTAGAAATAGAAACTGCTTTGAAATCGATTCGTCTATCCCAAGCTACAATACTACAAGCAGACAAAGACGAAAGGTACCAACAATAAATTGTGTGCCTTTTCTCGTATAGCCCGAGCAAAACCCTGTTAGAAGGCCAATCTTACAAGACTTCACGCTCCAGTAGGCCCTTTGGCGAACCCTTTGCCCTCGTACTTTAGATAGTCCCTTTGATTTTCCACCACACCACCTCCGAAACCTTAAACACTATTATTAATCACTTTATCGGTGATCTAACTACAGATTTACTTACCTATGTGAAGTGTAGTGAAATCATTAGGATATTGTTTCCATCGACATCCATAAAATAGATTAAGTATTAAAAAACATGATTAAATACTTTTGTAAACGCTGATTAAAAGTAGAAAATCTGATTTGTGATAATAGGTTTTGCCTAAATTTACTTTAAACTTGAATTAACTCACTCCAATTTACAGTTCAAGTGTAAAAATGTTTTTACTTAAAATGTGGATAACGCTGTGAATTATGCAATGATAAAGCTATTTGTTAAGACTTTAGAATAAGAAAATAGTATAATTGTTTGTTTTCCCTAATAAAATAAAATCGACCCGTAGAGTAGAGCTCAGGTAGTCGATGATAGATTTGCCTGAAATTTAGTATAATTTTCAGACCCCATTTGTATCCTGTAAACTAAGCATATGGCGTAATCACCTATATGACCTAACTTTATAGTAATTCCGTTACGTTTTTACACATTGTTCTGTAAAAATGAAACTGAATACCTAGGTACCTACTTACCTGTTTATTCCGGACTATTATTTTGCAACAAAGGAATAGTAGGTAGCATCGAGTATGACGTCACACCATATTTTAATACATCACCCCATGTTCCGCCGCACAAACCTGTCCCGAACAAAGAACTTCAGTATTTTGCCACGATTAGAGTGAATTGCCGATATATTTCCATCTCACTCCCCTAAAAAGGGGCTAAATTATGACGTAATCATAGCCTGCACCCCTGCAGGAGTTGCGATTTATATCAAGTACCTTATGGTGATGATTTAGAGGCTATTATTGATTATCAATGCATGCTGAAGACGGATGACGAAATTTTAGGCATTTTATAGTTTAGGAGGCGGTTGGTAAAAGTATGGTTGAGAAGTTACTAGTCACAACTCATTCTAATAGGTAACTCTTTCAGTTTTGCTATAGTTTTGGTTAAATAGAATTAATGTGTCACTTTCCGCCCACAATCTTACGCGTGGAATAAATATATTTGTACCACTTCATGCTACGAGTTTGTTAAAAAACAAATAAAATTCATTTACACTATCGCACGTGAGATGTACCTTTTGTTGTCGCTTATGAAAATAACAGGAAGTGGACAATTTAACACTGCCATAACTTCATATGGTGTGAGATGGTAAGTGGCCACTCCGGAAGCCATCATTAACAGCCTGCCAAAAAACCATAACACAATCTGTAGGCGTCGGTAAACTGTCATATATATTTATTTAAAACTTGTTTTAGTTGTAGGTCGTCATAATGTGATGGATGAAGAATCAGTTCCGACCCTGACGGCCTCCGAAAGGATATGGACTACCTACCATTTCCTGACTTTGAAAATACTGATCTATTTTACTATCGCCGTGAATGAGAAGCGGTGCAGACGGATGTCGTAACTCGTAATGTGGCAAATAAAACAATTTGCTTTCAACTTTATATCGCACTATAATTTAATGTATGTTTTTGTTGGTTTTACTATCTGTATTTTATTTATAACATACTATCTGATTGTAGATAGAAAAAACTTAAAACTTCTCCCTTTTTGCATTTACAATAAATAAGTATGTACCTAGGGACCAACAGTTTTTAATATGAACTGGGTTCTAAAATATGTGAAATAATTCTAGTTATGCTCACTAACAGAAGAAATCACGTGTACTTTTACTTTTTTACGAAATTCTCTCTTTGTAAAATAGGGACGGACCGCCTGCCTCCTGAACTATCCCCAAAGACAATAAATGAAACCCTTTACCGTCTCGTACGTTAGATTTATTTTATTTACACCGCTCTCTGGCCGGTCCCGTCACGACGTGGGTTGAATATACACCATAAACATTTATGGGGACCAGTCCACAGATAACAGGGCCTATACTTTTTGTACTTTTCCCGAGAGTTATGGCGTACGTACGTCACGTTTAGATATTTTATATAGAGGCTGCGTCGTGTGGGCGTAATACACTTTAGAACGCATGCTGATGGTAATGATGGGGATTTTTTTCCATGGAGTTTCGTTTATCGACGGCGCATGATCTCTCGGTTTTATGGAGTTCCGTGTTTTCGCTATTGTTCAGGTGATGGAGGGAAAGTATTTTTTTGTTGGAAATTGTGTTGATGTAGCTCAACGATGCGGACTTGACTGTTGGTCCAAATTGGTTTTTTTGTCAACTTTATTTATAATACGATAAAAATATAAAATACGTTTTTATCTGATCTGACGGTAACACACCAAGATATACCTCCCTTGACCATATCTGTATGTATAGAGCAAGGAGCTACTTTTCAAAATGTAATGCGATATTAGCTACCTGTATTTTCTGTAGTTAAGGATAGTAATAAAATATCCAACCTCTACTATACATAATAAACTACACATGTAATTTTAAAATTAACAAAAATAAATAGTTAAGTGGTACAAAATCCGAATGCTAATTAGTGGGTCGCGACTCGCTACCGGCGTACGCGCATCTTACCTGAGCGCGCACGCACGTCGAGGGTCAAATATTTTTTTTGGTGGAGTCACGTCCCTAGTTTTAAACCTAGTTTAGACAATTTTAGAAAAAACTGAAATAGGAAAAACGTAGAGGTATTATCAAGAAGAGTGAAAACATTACCTATACATTCAAATTTAACACATACCTACTCTTATCAAAGCTTAAGCAAATTCTCAAAAACTTTAACAACCTTAAGACCTCAATAATCCAGCATATTACCAAGTGTCTGAGGATGGAAGCTGTCATTCACAATCCAACTCTTAAATATATAGAACTGTTTGAGAAACTTACACAATAAACAATTTTTGTACCTAGTAAAACTGCCTTTATATTTCCTATAAATTGGAAACTTGATAATTATTTGCGATGCAAGCAGGCCCGAATAAGGTACAAACCTCACTTTACGTACATCTTTAAGGTAAACTTAAATAAAGATAATTTAGTCTCGTTGTCCCTTTCATCGACAGGTATCTTCCTGCAACTGACAGCCACTAACAGGTTCCATGAAATGCCACAACCGGAGCCATCGGAGTGAATATATTTGTTGTAACTACCTACCTAGCTGAGCTGAATGCAGTTTGACTGACATTATTATTTTTCTACCTGACAAGTGCCTAACTTAATTGATAGATAATCTATTCTGTCATGAAGTAAAACTACGGTTATCTAAGAAAAAAAAATTATAGGCTCGTAGCAGTGTGTGCGAGGCGTAAGTCTAAGTCTGCCTAAAAAAATATTTTTTAAAGTACTTCGTGTCAGTAAATAAATATCGCTACACAGCACATACACTTTGCGTGATCCCAAACTAAGCAAAGCTTGTACTATGGGTTCCATATAATGGACTGAGGTCTGGTAGAGATACTATTATTATTATATATTTTTACTGAAGATTCATAAGTGCCTGTATTGGTTTACAAGAATAAAAGAAAATCTGATTCTGATTCTGAGGATGATCTCAGAATTCAGGAAAGGGCATTTCCGAAATTTGCGAAAGTCACCGTTTTTTCAGAAAATTGGTTTCGGACAAATGTAATTAGGACTACAATATGGGTGTATCAACCAATGCCAATAAAAGGAGTACATATTATCACAATAACTATCTCTTGGGCCACATTAGTGGTTGCCCCGACTTGACGCTATCGACGCATGCGCATCATTGTAAGTACCTGCTCACAGACAGGTTGGAACAGGTTCCAAACAGAGATGGCTACGACAGCTTCTAGAGAGTATATATTAAATAGAGTCTCGTACTTACTTGACTGTAATCAGATAATTTTAAAATTACCTTAATAACACAGGCAATTTATGCAATCGACTCTATGTATGATGGAAATTATGTTAACGTACCTACTCTACATGTAGAGTCAACTTCCGCCATGCACTAGGATGTCGCGCTGTGATCTCAGTAAGTAAAAAAAAAATATCTGCTTATATCAAAGACGCTGTAACAGTAAAATGCATAAGTACCTACCTGGGAGTAGTAGCCGGTTCAGTTATATCCGTAATTTTGTCAGTGCATACATAATTACGAAGTTAACTTAAAATTACTTTCAGCAAAAAAATAAATACTTACCTATATTATGAAACCTTGAAAAACTTGTGCATTGTACAGTTTTCAAGCCGTAAAAAGATGTGATTCATCAATTTAAATACGGCCAATGCGATGAATCACGGCTGCCTAGCAACTGTGCACTTTTACATTCGGTAGGTACAAGCCTGCCTGCCTGCCTGCCTGCACTTTCTGGAAACTCTTTCCTTTGTGTAACCATTATGGAGTGAAAATGGTTTTTATAAGCTCGAACAAAAACTGATCAGCTGACTACTGTTGTTCGGTTTTACTTTGTGTGATGTTAGATACAGTTAGGTACTTCTTAAATAGTTATTTTATTTCATATGAAACAGGCACGAGGCTGATTCAGTTAACAGATAAGATACGATCTACAATTTTTATACATCATATTATGTGCATGTCATTTTCAATCCTCTTTACCACTTACTGTACGGTGAAAGCTATCACCGTGAGGAAACGTGCACGTCTACAGTGCGGCGTGTGAAGATTGCCAACCCGCACTGGGCTAGCGTGGTGGACTATAGCCCATCTCAGTATAATGGTAATAGACTCGACCCCTCATCCCGTCCACCCGTGCACCGCTGCTTACCCATTCGGGGAATACAGGCGCGATGATGAATTATTTTTCCACCTCACAAAGCAATCCAACTTTCTTTAATGAGTAATGACTAGTAGAGTAGACCTAGTAGAGTAACCTTCCCAAATAAATGTGCCTTATTGTCTGCTCAATACTGACCATACTTACCTACATACATGTTTGTATTTGAACGCCATATTTTACTAATTTGCCATAGAGCATGTTATAGTTCCAAGTACCCACAGGTAGGTAGATAATAATACAAATAAACCAAATTTACTTCAATTTCCAGCTCTTTCCGTGCAGATATAACAAAGGATTTGACGTAACTAATAACTTTAAAACTTATTTAATAATTCCTGAACGGACTGCGTGATTAACACTTCACCAAGTATATAATCTACGCGTGAGTATTAATCCATCCATGCATTATGGAACTGTCGAATCCAGTACATAATGTGGCTCCGTACAAAATGTAAACACCACTTTCACAGGGTATCGGGCAATCAATCGTGCGCGCTCGGCCATCTCCGACCGCTCTCGGCTCCGCCCCGGCACAGCTGACGCGATCTGTTGCTATGTGCACGTACCGGCGAGCGAAACGGACATTAATACTACAAAGAAAGTTTATATAAACCTTTGTAATCGCTCTACAATCACGCTGCCGTGAGTCATTGGGTGAGGAGAAAATTATACTTGAAGAGATTATCCGATTTATTTTTTTCACCAATCGTAAGTGTTTGGTGATAAATTTCACGTAACGTTATCTCACATTAGCGCTCTAAATATCCCAGTAAACAAAAGGATCAATACACAGATAAAAACCAATGAAACATCCGGAAAACTGTTCCTCCGAACAAAGAAATGCAGATTACACTGTATCGTGTCCTAAAAACTCCTTAGTGGCACCCCCGCTAAACGAGCCTACGTGACCGAAGCAATGTACTTACCCACACAGGCAACCACACCTACATCGACAGGGGCGAACGCGCACACTCTTGCACGCCCGGTTAAGACCTTCCGTAGAACTTAAACGTCGTAAGCGGCGTCGACCTTCACAAAGAAATAAACACATCCGTCGCCTTTATTATTAGCGTGGTAAGGTCGAAATTAAGCTATTGGAATAAATGCCAGTTACATCTTTCGTGTTCTGTGACAAGTAATAGGCCCGTTGCGCTAGCGAGTGCATTTATGGCAGCGAGCGCATGTTGCCAACCTTTTTGTTGTCCTTTTTCTATTATTTATGTGAGAATAACTGTTACGACGAGTTTAATAATACATTGTTGTGTTGTTGCGAATATCCGATTTTATAATCTTTCAGTAGGCTAGATATTTTTTGTCAAATTCATGTAAGTACTTAATATGATGTATTATCGTCGGTACAGATTGCAATATCCAGTTTAATCGATGTAAATAAATACGGTAAATATGTATTTAGATAGCTAGTGCGATATATAAATATGTCTGCTTGTTTAGTGATGATAGAGGTCAAAGTGCACATCTTACCTAAACTAAGAAACAGATTTCTTTAATTTTTCTATGACTACGAATTTAACTAACCTGAAAATAATAAATGTTAGATGTATATTATGTTACACAACTAAAATTTTCTCTTTGCTAAAATATAAACTCCCAGCTACAGTGTTTAAAAGGTGAAAGTCCTGCCTCTAGGCTGGCCTAAAAAAAGGTTGACGATCCCTGGCGGTTCGTCCCGATGTAAGCGCTTGGCAACAGGCGAATGAAAGCACTGAAATATGTACATGGCAATATAGACTCTAAGCTTATACGACACGGTTGTAATTACCTTGAATGATTTAGTTATTGATCGCAACTTAGGCGAAAAACTTTAGTACTTATCGCCATACAAACGATACATGTGCTATTTTATTAATTGGCCTATGCGACGTCACTGTACTACTATCGACTCTATAGTGTTGTATACAAAGTTTATTTTGGATTGACTTTCTTTTGTTTTTTTTTGTGAAGATAGAAAATTATAAAGGATGCATGACACTTAGTGATTTATTAATTAAAATTATATATTTTTGTATTCCATGTGATTGTACCAAGAGCAGATAAAGACATAATGTACTTTATACTTTAAACAAAAACTGAAAATTTACCTAGGAATAAAACCCGAAACTTTAAAATCCACAGCCGTAATTTGCTGCGAAGTACTAGGCTGCCAGAGCAGCGAGGCGATGTGCTTAGTATTATTAATCGAAGCTGGTTCCCTGGTAAGTGAGGTAGCGCTCAAGGACTATATTCTCGCTTTTGTTTTACGCTACTTAAGCCCGGAAATCAACTTACACACCCTTATTTCCTCTCCCTTTGTGCTTGGCCCTTCAATTTTATTTACTGAACCAAATAACGTAGCTACTAAAGCAGAGACACAATTGTTTGACGTAATTGGTGATGTGTTTCTCTGTATCTTGAGGAACCAGCCGTTGTTGGATCAGGTTCTAAAGTAGCAGTGGAGTGAGGATGGTGAGGATGGTGATGGAGAGGTATAGTGAAGAGTGGTGATGAGTTTAAGGCATTAGGCTTTGGTTAAGTGAATGGAGACATCCGTTGATATTTTTCTTGAGTAAGTGTTTATAGAATGGGTGGCATAGGCTTCCATAATGTAAATAATAAATATCTCAGGACAAAAAAATCTCAGGAAAAAAGCAGTGGTAGCCTCGCAGGCAAGAACGCCCGCCTTGAACGTAAGGGGTGCAAATTCAAATCCCAGGCCCGCACCTCTGGGATAATTTTCATGTGCGAATGTCATGTATCGTAAATAAGCAAAGCTTGTACTATGGGTAGTATACAATTGGCTGGGAGCGTTTCCAGATACACCTGGACTAGGGCCAATTCCGAAAAGGCAACTTCCGAAATTTGGTGCTGGCGGGAATCGACCCTGCGACCACCCGGAACAGAGAGCCGAATGGCCCGTCAGACCACTAGACCAAGCAATCATCGTCTATGTCTATCTATTTTTTTGCGATATGTACCTACACCATTGACCACGCCCTAAACAGACGAAGCGTGTTCTTGTGGTAGTTTTTTTTTCAAATGATTTCAATTCTGCTGCTCTGCTCATAATTTCCCCCTAATTGGCATTTTGAAAGGACTTCTAATAACAGATTTTAAATTCACCCACGGATCCCTAACCAATTGAACTGACTCAAATCTATTGGGGACGTGAGCCAGTTCTTAGGGTTCCGTAAAAATAATAATGAGTAAAGGGTTCGATAATTATTTTTATTTAACGTATCTTGCAGCGTATTTATTTTAAATCAACAGTTACACACATAATAGTGTTTTTAATACTTATAATTACATAATACCTGTTTATTTTTTATATCTAATATGTTATACAAAAATATTGACCGCTCCTAGTTATTGTAGTATCTATAATATGCCTTGTACTTGTTCTATTGTACTTTGCAATAGCATATAATTTATTATAAGAAATAAACTATTTATTATTAATTTAAAAATATATTTTAATTAAAGCAGTGGTAGCCTCGCGGGTAACAACGCCCGCCTTGAACGTAAGGGGTGCAAGTTCAAATCCCAGGCCCGCACCTCTGAGATAATTTTCATGTGCGAATGTAATTTTCAACAATGATTACCACTTGCTGAACGGTGAAGGTAAACATCGTGAGGAAACCTGCACGTCTATAGCTTTCTATAGCGTGTGAAGTTCACCAACCCGCACTGGGCCAGCGTGGTGGACTATGGCCCAAATCTCCCTCGTATTGAGGGGGAATGTGCCCGGTATAATGGCAATAGGCTCGCCCCCTATTACATTGGGACCAAAATACATCGGCGAAGTGTGGGCGCACTACAGTGCACCTCTGCCTACCGCTTCGGGGAATACAGGCGTGATGATGTATTTATATTTATTTTAATTCAACTTTGTTTACCTTTAAGAATACGCCCAGAAAGAGAAACAGAATTACCTATTTCATAATTATTGTTATTCACGTACGGAACTCGACGCACCAAAACTCGCTATTGACCACTTTTATTTTTTATTTTCTCCCAATGCGTGGGGTGCGGTGTTCGATTCCCGGCTCGTTTATTACGGATTACGAGAGGCGATCCATTGAATTATGCATTATTCTTTTATCTAAACTGTTCGCGCCCTAATTGATTGGGTATGAAGTTTGTGGGAGACATAATCTTTGCTTTCCGATAGTTAATCTCTTGTATAAGTTTGGATAGAATGAAGCGTTCTTATTACTTTGTAATAAGGTTTATTTTGTAAGCGATATTTTAAATTGGATTAGTAGCTTTGAATTTTTATTAGTGATAATCTCTTTTGACAGCTTGATATTGCATTCAGGTTTCTTAGATCATATATTAAAAATCTAAGCGTGAACAAAGCTACATTATGTCATTCAAAAGGAACAAAATGATAGGTGACAAATGGTTTTCGCTACTATTATGCAAGCAATGGTCACGCCTGTAACCAATGGGGGTAGGTAGAGAAACCAGAAACTACTATTCACATGCTACAATCATTACCGTTGCTTAATCGTCTCACCCATAGAATCCCGCACTTGCTTTTCTTCAAATAAAATAGCATGATGAACATTGACGTCACATTCCAGCAGCAACAGCGCCGAAGGGCGGCCGCCAGCCCCAGGCGGGTGGGTCAGGGCTGCGCGGGCGGCCCGTCCTTGCCGCCCGCCCGCGCGCCCGCCCCGGGGATGGATAATGGAAACATTGCAAAATTGAGCTGAACACACTTATATAGTCAGGTACTACTTGCTACTCATTGTGACTTATTTTAGTGTGTTGTAGAGCCACCCAAGACATGCCTATCTCTTAGTCTATAGATACATAAGAATATGACTACATAGCATCTTGTCTTGTTACAACCAGGTATTTGCCCAGTCTGACCTAGATTGGCACCTGGTAGATACCAATCTAAGTCAATAAACACGTGAATTGGCACTGAATCTACATGTTACCAATTAGGTTAATTGTAGTTTTTTGGTGCACCTGCTCAGGTGCACTAAAAATCTCCCTCGTATTGAGGGAGAGTGTACCAGGTATAATGGCAATAGGCTCGCCCCCTATTACATTGGCACCAAAATACATCGGCGAAGTGTGGGCGCACTGCAGTGCACCTCTGCACACCCCTTCAGGGAATATGGGCGTGATGATGTATATCTCTAAGATACATTATTGTACTTAATAACTTTCCTTCGTAGGTATATAGTTGCTCTTAAAATGTTATTCCAAGCTACATAGGTCCTTTTATTTTGATTAAAAACGGATGTTATTCTGTATATAAGTAATCAAAAGTATCTGTGCCTACTTCGGTATTACACTATTATTTGCGTGATCTGTAACCGAACGAAAAAACTCAGTTAATCAATGTTATATCAATCATAATTTATAGCTTTATAATGAACAGTGCTCTGATGTTGGGAGGTCGGGTTTAAAGGGCGACCTCATCAAATTGAACGGCCCAGAGGTCAGCCCATTCGTCGTAACTTGCATGAGATACGTACTAATTTCATTAAGTTTATGGTTTCTATACTTACAACTTAAATTGATTAAATTATTCGAATTTAATAAATGGCTGTGTGTAAAATATATCTTCTATAAATTCTGCCGTTAACTTAGTAAGTTGGACAGTGTACACAGACCATATTTGTGACAGTGTAACAACAAATTAATGTTGTCGAGAATGAACATGAAACGCGTCCGTCGGCCGGAAACGCACTAAAAACGTTAGTTTAAATCGCTGGAAGTCGTTAATCTGTGGGTGGCTCTGTCGCTGTGGTCGCATGAACATGTTACACATACCTACCCGAGCATTAGATTCAGCAAACAATACCACGTATAATACCCGCTTGACTGTCCCTACTTTACCTACATTCAAACATTAGATAGGTAATCTGTGTTACTGTGGTAAGAGCAACCTAAGGGTTAACAACATACCAGAAAAAAAGTGTCCAAAATCTAATATGGAAATCAGAATTTTATTGATCTACACGGTGTTGCAGAAGTCAGAAATAATACTTTGACGTTTGCATCAGTATCGGGTATACAACTGAATGGTATAAAAATTTTATCATGTTTTTCTAACTTTTTTTTCGTTCTCAATTTCTATAACTCGTAATATCGCTCGAGTCCTATGTAAAGTTTGTAAGTTGTTTTGTGAATATTGGTAGTTGTCCCTCATAAGTGTTGTTTACTCGATACCTGTGCCAAATAATCAATGGTCTATAGCTCAGAAACTATGATAGTTAGGTATAAACTGCCTTCACTAAGCATCCACTTAAGAGCTACCGTATATGTACCCAAAGTATTATTGCGGACTTCTGATACATCCTATATATAATATCAGTATAGTTTTTTGTTAATACCTATTATTTTTAAAAGTAACGTTATCTCAACTCATTGTATTTATCTTTAATATTTGGCTACATGCATATTTCACTTTGTACTTCGAAATAAAATTCAAACCTACATCAGGCACAGATTAGTGCAATTATTATAAATCTGTAATCATTCCAATCACGATACTAGTAACCGTTTTGAGACCAGTATAGATCTAAGTTTAATTTATTCAGTAACTTCTTAAATTGTAATTAAACTTGTAATATTACCTTTTAATGTCTGGGTGTATTATCCCTCAATACATTATCAATCTGGATCACGATACTAGTTGCTATCACGATATCACTTATATCACCACGATACGTTTAATATCTATGATATTAGGTATTGATAGTGTAGCATGGCCCAATGACCGCGGTCATTTCTTTCCTAACTACCCTCTTAATTTTGCACATCTCAGTATATTCAGGGTAGAATCAAGAAGTTAATCGTAAAACTTTGTGGGTGGTTCCTCATAAAGGCAGTGGAGTGCGGGCTGTCACACGACATGTGTCGAGGGGATCGTTTGATTGTTTGGACTATTTTATGGGAATCTCTGATTGCTTCGCGATAGGGTGGCTGATTGCTTTTTTAGAATGGGGTTTTAAATTGTAGGCTAGTGAAAGTGTGTTACAAGAGTTTGATCTTATGCGTGTTGCAAACTAATAATATTTTCGCTTGCAAAGTATGTAGGCACAATTACTGTCAGTTATTTTGTATGTATATTTTCATGCTTTTCATTGAATTTGTAGAGAAAGTACGTGATATGACAAGTGTATAGAAAACAATGGCCCTCAAATTAACAAAATATATTAATACTACGTAAACCACCTACAATTTTCAGTACAATTATTATGGGTTTGTATAAAACGGTTGAATGTGAAAGAACAGTAGGAGACAGGATTCTAGATCAGTGCAGTGTATTGAGCAGGGTCTGCTCCGCAGCGGTCAGGATTATTGATCAGTGCAAAGTATTGAGCAGGGTCCACTCCGCAGCGGTCAGGATTCTAGATCAGTGCGGTGTATTGAGCAGGGTCCGCTCCGCAGCGGTCAGGATTCTAGATCAGTGCAGTGTATTGAGCAGGGTCCGCTTCGCAGCGGTCAGAATTCTAGATCAGTGCAGTGTATTGAGCAGGGTCCGCTCCGCAGCTGTCAGGATTCTTGATCAGTGCAAAGTATTGAGCAGGGTCCACTCCGCAACGGTCAGGATTCTAGATCAGTGCGGTGTATTGAGCAGGGTCCGCTCCGCAGCGGTCAGGATTCTAGATCAGTGCAGTGTATTGAGCAGGGTCCGCTCCGCAGCGGTCAGGATTCTTGATCAGTGCAGTGTATTGAGCAGGGTCCGCTCCGCAGCGGTCAGGATTCTAGATCAGTGCAGTGTATTGAGCAGGGTCCGCTCCGCAGCGGTCAGGATTCTAGATCAGTGCGGTGCATTGAGCAGGGTCCGCTCCGCAGCGGTCAGGATTCTAGATCAGTGCGGTGCATTGAGCAGGGTCCGCTCCGCAGCGGTCAGGATTCTAGATCAGTGCGGTGCATTGAGCAGCTGGCAGCGGCTAGCAGATTCATAGCTGGCTACTGCACTTACGACGCCGGTGAGTACTTACTCTTTATTACTACTATCATGTTGCATTAGCCGTATTTCTTATGTTGTTCTCTCATGTTATTTTCTAGGTTTGTTTGTTAAACCAACTACAAATTGGTTGGAGTATCCGAAGTCACAAACATCTTCTCATCATGTCAAAATGGTATTCCTTTATTACATTTCAATTAATTTCGTCGGACAATACTCCCCCTGCCTATGCAATAAGTTATCCATTGGACGTATCTCCGTCCATTAGTGTGCGGCGCCGTCCGGTCCTGGACGGACGGGCGACGGTGGCGAGGGGCCTCTTTCACCCTCGAACAGGTAGTGGTTGTATGTCCATACCTATCGACGTACTGTAAATACATAAGATAGATGACTGCCGAATGTGTCTTTAGCTACGCTGTTGTTATCGTCGTCCAATAGATATGTTGTATGCTATATTGATTTCTTTGAGACCGTTGTCCATGAATTGTATTGATAAGCAGGGTTAGGAAGGTTGCTATGTACATATTTTTCAAGAGTATTCGAGTTTATTTCATGTTTTGGTGCTGTAATCTTACTTATACCTACTTACTAAATAATATGTATACCATTAATGGTGATCAAAAAAGCCTTTACTTCATTAAAAAAAATCTCAACTTTATTACGTTCTTAACTATAAATGATTGCTTTTAAAATGTCGTAGTCAATAACAATTATCAGCGTAGAAGCATAAAAAGGAATGATTGTACCCCGCGCTCCCGCGGCGTACAAAGCCGAACGAAATTTTATTGTCTCTTTAAGAAAATAAATTTCTATAATGGCCTAATTAACCTTTTACCTGTTTGAAATATGAAAGCAGCTGACAAAAATTGTATAGTTTTACAACCGAATCGTAAAATGTGTCGTAAAAGTATAATTTCAAAGGTGATCTCATACTTCACGCTTTTTATCCTTTGTGAGGCCACGCTTTATAATATTACATATTAAATATGTTTTATAGGTTGTCGCGGGCATAGCTATCTATTTTCGTGTAGGGATGGGTGATATAACGATTCTACTTTTATTTTTCATCTGCACATAATTAACTTAAATATTTTACACAGAGATCATATCAATTAATCGACATACATTATTATTATGGGCATTTCCATTACTAGTTAAACAGGAAAACAGAATATCTTATGATATCGCATGTACCTACGGATATGTATTCTATTTTTTTGCAAATAGGAACTGTAATGCAATACACCACGGCGCGTCAAGTCTATAAATTACATTTGATCGGTTGAATCTAGCGTCCCGGTCCCGTCCCCAGTTGACAGCTGCCATTTTTTAGCTCCACACTTCACCGTAACTTTTATGCGTGTTACATAAAAATTGTATATTCCCTAGTCAAGCGGGCAGAGGAGTGCAGGGTAGGGTGGGGGAGTACGGGGAGGGCGGGGGAGGGTAGACATCACGGTTTATCGCCGTCGATATTAAGACGCTGTAAGAGCACCATAAAATACGTAGGTATGTTTATATTCAGTAGTGTTTTGTATGTTAACGCTGCGACGTAAAAAGGCTTCTTTTTTATGGTTGCTCCCTTATTGTTTTATCAGCATACATTTGGGATGCTGGCGACGTCAGGTTCATCGTCTTCGCGACATTTTCCTTTGGCCGCAGCTCTCCGGCCGGGAATTCATAATTTAACCCCTTTATTCATATATTATGCGGGATTGTTTGAATTTTCCACAATAACGTAATATTTTTATTTGGGCATAAAGGAGTTTTATGCATCGAGCCGTTTCTATTCAGCGTTCGGTGGCTCTCGACGAGGCTTTCAACTTAATGAAAAATATTTTTCAAGCTCACAATAGTACCTAGTTTATGCTGGAAACCTGAGTGATAATAACATTTTAGTGGCAATTTCGTTGCTATTTTAAGGAATTTTATAAGAGACCCAGCTCTTTATAAAATATACTTACGTTTTTAAAACAATGCTTTAGGTACCTACTCTAACTTACTATATATTGTAAACCATTTTTGTATCCATATTCACCGTAATTAAAATCTTGTTGACGAAATTGCTTTTGTTGCAAACAAATTATAATAAATAATTAATTTATTGAAAAAATCCACCCTCCTAGTTCTAAAATTGCGTAGCGAACAGCTGATTCCAACATTTCTACCCGGAACACCCTTGACATAAGTAATACGAGCTAAAATAAGCTATCCGCTGCCGTCGTTAAGGTGGATGTTTGGTTGGCAGTGTGTTAATGACGGGGTGGCAGGAAGTCAGCTGACTGCATCGTTCAGATGTTATTAGACCCGTGAATTCGTCAAGGTACGCAAAACTCGGCGGGTAGACAAAAGTTTTGAATAGCTCAATAATTTAACGGCCGTATTCCGAATTTGGGATACCTTTTACGTCATTCGGTAACGTCGTTACGAACATAATTGGAATGAATTACTTTGCCTGTAAAATAAGCTACAAGGAGCGCTCCTGTCAAATAATTTAAAATGATTTTAGATTTTTTAATGAAAAGCAACTGTACTTTTAATGGATTGAAGTGTGTGTGCATTCGTAACAAAGTATTTATCGCAACATAAGTGCTTTGGGCTGCTAATGTAGGTACGTAGATTGTTTTTTCTGCAGTACCTTGACTTATACATAAATCACTTTTATTAAAGCTACATAAACTAAATAGAGAACCCCTTTAAACGCTATTGCTTTAGCTAATGACCAACCTTGCTAACGCTAACTGCCTTTGTTTCCGCTAAAAATAGCCCCGATGCCTCCTAAATTGTCTATTAAACCTTCATATAAATCACTTCAGGAGACCTTATCGTTTAAAGGGTTGGCATACACTTAGAATGCTATACCTTACTCTATACAGTTTAATTAAGACCTAGCGTACCTAAGCCATTAAAAATATGCAATAACTTAATACATAACTATCATAGCACTTACTTATTTGGTCTACAAACCATACTTAGTTATATTAAATTTGTATTATTAATGAATGTGCAAATTTATTGTTAAATAAATTGCAACTACTATAACTTTACAAGTATTTGGTTTATTCCTTTATAATGTACAATAAACTAATTAAATAGAAACTGCTTACGTGGGACTATCGCAAAGGATTCGAGATGGCACGCGTAATAAAACTTTCTTTGCCTTCATCTCTGATATGTCTGATCATTTTCCACTTTATTCAGTATACAATCGTAATTTTTGGAGGTTCCCTGTATGAACCGAGCCGTGTTTGTCGCTGTCAGCGGCTTAAGCATAATATTTAGGGTGTTGGAGCCGGAGCTGACATTAATTGACATTTGGAGAAGCCGGCGTCCCTTAGGGGTTGAATATGTGGAGACATAAATATTAAGGGTTTGTTGGAAGCTCCTGAAATATTGTAACGCAGTTAGGGGAAATGGAGCTTGATTTAAAACGCTTTCCGATTAATAGTTCATGGTAAAGCTAAAGTACTTTCAGATAACTCCAAGTTGGTTATTTTTATAAGCTTACCGTATTAGATATATTCCACGTTCCAGACATTTGTCTGATGCTGCATTGAGATTTGTTATTATAACATTTTTTTTCCACTCGCTCTAAGATTACGTTTTTATCAAATACGGTAACATACGGTAGTGTGGTAGTGTAGATAGTTAGAAACCGGGAGATTATTTCACATACATATTTTGTATGACTGTAATCTACGAGGTGTTGCTAGTTGCAACGGTTTAAAATTGTATTAAAGCGTTTTGTCGAGTTTCTAAATTATACTAAGAAGTTTTCGTTACATGAAGTTGAATTCTGAAAAGGAACACATCACACATGTTGTCTATGACATAGTAAATATAGCCCATATTTGTATAACAAAGGCACACATGTTGTCTATGACATTGTAAATATACCAAGTTACTATCATAAAGTTTACCCCGAGGGGTAAGCACGCAGCACGGTCCTCATCGCAACATATTCTATGAATATGATGTGCCGTGATGCGCCAGCTGACTGCCCTCCAAGATACAGACTCACTCTCGGAGCGCAACACTTCCTTATACCACTTACCAACACCGCTTTACCGCCCACCACCCCAAAACTTACCCTTAACTTGCCAAAATTACGGCTTCAATTCCCCTGACATGGGCTTCTTGAACTGTACAAATATCAGGAAATTCTTGCAAGACAATCTCACGCTCAATGTAGCTTTATCGCTATAATGTAGATTGAGTGCGAGCGGGATGCGTGTACGGGTGTGAGAGAGACGAAAGGTCTTGATGAAATTCATGAAGTAAGCCAAGTTACAAGAATATTTTCATGTCAGTAGATTCCTAGATCGTGGCGCGCGTATAACCCTGGGCTGACTTTTATGGTGTCGGGTAAAGGAAAACACTGTATAGGGTAATGTGAAACTATATCTATGGTGTGAGTTTATAACATATAAATAAGTCTGTCTGTAGATTTCCTTACCGAGATAAACTCCTACAGGCAAAAACATCACAACTCGTATACCAACAACCACTCGTATGTCAAAAATATGGTTTATCAAGTCATTTTATTAAGTTGATAAACTTCTTACCCGACTATGGTTACGAAATTAAATTACATGTATGATTTTAGGTATTTTTTGAAATTCACCTGTGAATTAAATCAAACGATACCTCTACACTGTCTACCGTTCTTAACCTCCTAAAGTTCGTAATTACGGGGTAATCCATAATGGGGGTATCAATAATGAATGACTTCGAACAGACTGGCTCTACAAGTTTGCGTTGCAACAATGTTCGCAAAGGAAGTGTATCCGGTGTAGAGTATCTAGAGTCTTGACTAATGGCCCGTGCGTCCGCGGCCCGGTGCGGCCCGGATAGCGGGCGGCTGATGAAACTAGCCGACTCTCTCACTGATGCGAACGTTGCCATAATATGCCAACAGACCTGGGCCCCAAGGCCCCTAACACCATCATTGTGGAGTTGCTATAATATATATAGTTGCCTAGCAGTGGTACAAGATGCTGATCAGGGGACATGGTGCCCATTCATCACTAAGTCTCGTAGTTAATGAATATTCGAGCGGATGGACACATTGGTTAGTCACAAAAATAAAATATTGTTAACATCAAGCTATTGTGTCAAAGGTAGCAAGCGGGTTTCCATAAACTGGTGACCTATTGGATGGACAATATTACCATTCTTAAATCAGACCTATTAAGGACTACGTGGTTTAAAAACTGGCCTTATTCACATATCAAACGCATGTTCCTTGTTGTAGTATTATTTACAGACCAAATAAACTCACTCCTATTGAGTACGAATATATAAAGAAAAAAACACTATGATAATTTCGAATGTAACTTTTGCTACAGTCCGGTGTAAAAGGTGCCCAGTTTATAGTCCATAAAACAAAATTGGCCGGACATGCGGCCAATAATGTTGCCTCTAGCCCCGGGATGTTCGGTGCTTCTGACAATTGTGAATGGAACACAATTTACCTATCCCGCTTTTAAACGTTCGCTCCTGCATTAATACTAATTAAAAAGTGATTGTAAGGAAATTTCGGAAACAAGACCATATTTAGTCAAAAACGCTTTGAAGTGCATCACTTAACACGAACATGCATAAACAAAAATCGAAGTGTCATAAAGACCTCACGATACGAAAATTCACAGCGCCCGTATCCAACCGCTTTCTTAAACAAAAAAACAACAAATAAAAAGCATCTCCTTTGTCAGTGGGTAGTTAAGTTCTCAAGTTACGCGGGGTATAAAGGACTGCTTGAATGCTTGTATTTTAGGGTTATTTATGTATTTGCGGCTGGAGTTTGCCCATTATAGAGATTCGGTATGATGATGTTGACTGATGACTTTATTTTTAATGTAGGTTTTGGAGTTGAAGTAGCAAAAGTTACATTAGCAAAATGAATAGATTATATACTTTTCTGAAGACAGGAGTGTCAGTAAGTAGCATTCAATACGCGACTAATTAATCAAATTTGTTACGCTTTATAGCTCGATTGACCAGGGTACGCGCTAGATTAAAATCTACATAAACTAGGGCATACAATTAAGTAAGTAGTCAACGAAAATACAGTCTATTCTGTGAGTAACAATAATAAAATTAGTCAGAACAAAATGAAATACCGGGCTAGTCACGTACACAAAATAAAACTACATTTGTTTTTTGGCCGTCCGTAGGTGCCAGTATGCCGACGGCCTACGAAACCAAGCACATGAAATAAGGCCACTGGCATTACCTAGTTTAGCTTACAAACAACTTAATAATAACGACAACTACTCAAGGCGATCGGTTAGAAATTGCCTCTTTGTATATACATATCACGTAAACCAAGATTAGAATTATATCACGGAGAAAGAAACAACAAACTGTACTCCCAATAATCCCACAGTAGGTGTAAGTCTGACAATATTTTTATTTTTATCTCAATCTTGTCCGCTGTGTTTTGTATCCGAGTAGCGCGGTAGGCTGCGCGGGCGCCGCGCCGCTTCGTAGCCTTGCGCTCGCTCCCGACCGGTCCCATTAATGTTTTTGTGAATAAATGTTTATGTAAGTCTTTGTTAAGCGCCCCGTGACGAAACGTATTGTTGATTATATTTAAAACAACTTTTAAAATAAAAATACTATTCGTTACGTTATAATGTATATAATTACACCTACTGCATTATATCTTGGTGTATATTATAATGATGTATTGCAAAGTAAGCACCTATATATTTGATTTTTTTATATGATTGAGAGTTGAGAATCGATATACCTACATAACGCACAACAAATATTAATCTCTCGATGCTAATCATTACATTATTTTAAGTTACCAACAAAACAACATATTCCAAGGTGACAGCCGTCGGTTATACTTTTTAAAACCCGTTTATGTATAAAGTAAGCCAATTAAACCGAATAATTTTTACTATAATGACGTCGCAAAAAATGCCTCAGGAATTGCCTAGCAGCGTTTTGTAGGCTGGCAAAATGGTTGGCAATGAAAAACGACTAATTAATTAAAGTTTTAATGAAGACTCGAGTACGAGACGTTTTTAGGGATTCTTTGAGTGTTTTGGGACCAACCGTTTTCTTGTTTATGGCCGAACTTAGTTCAAGTACTCTGAGGGGTGGTTGGAATGTAAGAAAATCGACTGAACGAGATTTTCTCTCAGATTCCGTGGATACAGACAGACCCGCTCCTCAATAATGTACAGGTGCTTACTAGAACTTCTTTACAAAGAATATCTGTTTACAATAGGTATTTAAGTTTTTTACTAAATGAAGAGTCGAGCTAGGCTAACTCAAAGCTAGTCTCTACCATGTTTTCGATCATTTGACTTTAGATCGATCTGTAATTTCAACCGCAACAGTTTCCAAAATGTACAACATTTTTAGATGGTATCTATTGATATCATTTATTTTAGCTCTAGCAAAAAAAAAACACTGTGTGCGTAACACATAACAGCGTTTACACATATTATGCTAGAGTCCCGCTCTGGCAGCCGCCGCGTGCACACGTGTCCGTCCGCTGTGCGTCGCTCGTCCGTTCCGGGCCAGGGCCGTCGTCTCTCCCGCGTCCTTGGATTGCCGTTATTACGGCGGTCCAAAGCCGGGTTATATGGTATCCACACTACAATTTTTGTTGTTTGTGTACTCAGATTTGGTGACGCGTCCCGCGTCGCCCTCCCGTCCCGTCGCTACCTGCCGCATTCGCGCGCTTTGTGTGCGTCCGTTGGCGACCTTGGTCGGCACACCTGCGCGCCCCGCGCCGCACCTCCGACGCCGTCACTAGTTGCAATAGCAACATTGTTGTTATTCTAATAACGACTCTGTTGCCCTATTGTTTCTTTAGACAGCTTTTGTGTCTGGTCAAGTTTTGCACTACCGGCGGGAAACCTAACGGTGACAACAAGTCGGTAGTGAGCGTGCCCCGAGCGCTCACCCACCCCCTTCAGGGGTAGTTAAACTCGGCTGGGTCTGGCATAACCGGCCTTGGGGGCCTTCCCTAGTCGGCGCCACATATCGCCCTCCCACCCCTCCCTTCCCTACATCCTATTCCTCGGGTGTCTGTTTGGACCGAGCCGGTTTCCCGGCTACGGCTCCTCTGCCCCGGGGCTATTAGCCACGATCGCCTCTTGCTAGGCACGCCGGTTGGTGTGATAGGTACACACCAATACACACCCTCGCAGTTTGCGCTCCGGAAGCGGGGCGAGGCACATTTTTAGGGCACACCTAGACTACACACCCCCCCTGTCGTAACAGGGTGGGACTGTAAGCAGGTACCTCTCTCCCCGGCAATGGAGTCCGTAGGCTCCCCCTCCATTGATTTCCTTCGGGAACTCTTCGCTGTAGTCAGCAAACAGTTCCCTTCGGTAATTGAGTCGTTGGCATCCAAGTATGCCGCGTCTTCCCCAGCCTCTCCCGACCTCTCCCTCCCGGCCTCACCCGCCGTCACGCCCGTCGTAACCCCCGCGGATCCCGTGTCCGAACCCGACTCCGAGTCGGATTCGGACATGCTCGTCGACGCCGTCGCCGACGCAGCCGCCTCGCCCTCCCAGTCCTCTTCGGAAGAGGACTTTATCCCGGTCATCGGGAAGAAGCGCCTGCGTAAGCAGCGCGATCTCCCGCCACCGAAGGTCAGCAGGGCCATCCCTGCCGACACCCCAGCCACCGTGGCCTCCCCACGCGCAAATCCCGCGTCCCCCCGCGCCTCCCCTACCGCTGGTTCACCCGGAGCCTCGGTATCCCCGCCCGCACGTAAGTCCCCCCCGCCCCCCCCCCTATTGTCATCCAAGACAAGAGTGGGTGGGAGCGCATTTCTCGGGCGCTCCACGAGCGCCGTATCCATTATCTCCATGCGAGGCAGTCTGCGCATGGAATCACTGTCAAGGTGCAAACCTCTGAACACCACCGTGCCCTTTCGCGCTTCTTGCTCGAAAACAAGATTGCGTATCACACTTACGCACTTGAAGATGAGCGCGTCCTCCGGGTCGTTATCCGGGGGATCCCCAAGGAGGTCAGCACTGACTTCATCAAAGAGGACCTCATGTCCCAGTCCCTCCCCGTCCGCGAAGTGCACCGTATGCACAAAGCACGCTCCAAAGACCCCTACAATATGGTCCTCGTGGTCCTTGACCGCACCCCGGAGGGCCGAAAATTTTTTAATATCAAATCCCTGTGCCTTCTGTCAGGGATAGTCGTGGAACCCCCACACAAGAATGGCACCCCTTCGCAGTGCCATAACTGCCAGCTTTACGGGCACTCGGCCCGTAATTGCCACGCTCGCCCTAGGTGCGTCAAGTGCCTAGAGGACCACGCGACCCCTCAATGCTCACGCAACAGGGAGACCGCGACCGAGCCACCCGGCTGTGTCCTCTGCGGGACCGTGGGACACACCGCGAACTATCGCGGTTGCCCCAAGGCTCCAAAGGGGAACGGCGGGAGGACCGGACGCGGGCGCCCTGGCGCGCCCCGCACCACCGTTCCCGCACCCTCTGCGCCCCGCCCCCCGGTACCAGTACCGGCAGCCGCTCCCTCTGAGCGCCGGGATCCCTCCTCCGCCCCACCCGCGCCCAGCAACGTATGGGTCAAACCCTTGCCGCATACCGCGGTGGGGGCTTCACCCGTTGCTCCCGCACCCGTGCCCCCCCCATCTAAGCCATCCCCCTCGCCCTCTGTGAGCGGGGTAGCATTTAACGCGGACCTGTCCTTGATGCGCATTGCGTTCAACGCCTTCAACGTTGAGAGAGTGCGTTCCCTGGCTCACCTCCTCCGCACAGCCACCTCGCCCGACGACCTCATGGCCGCGGTGGGGTCACACTTGGATGTCTACGACTCCATGACCTCCTTCCTCTCCCATAGAAACCCATAATGGATCCACGCCCTTGTTGGACCAAACCCAGACACCTATCCCTAGCGTTTTTCAACGCTTATGGCCTCTCTCAGCAGAGAGATCAAGATGGTGAGTTCCTCCGGGACCACCAAGTTGATGTCTTCTTAGTGCAGGAATCTTTATTAAAACCTTCCATTCGCGATCCCAAAATCGCCAACTACGTTATGGTTAGAAATGACAGAACCACCTCCCGCGGGGGTGGTGTTAAAAATAGATAAACTGCGTTTGTCTATGGACATTCAGTGTTGTGTCAAGCGCTACTGTCAAGCGAAGAACTCTCTCGAACGGCGTAGCATTGTAGCGGTTTGTTTTTTAAATGTATTTACAATAAATGTGATTCTGCAATTAGAAACGTGTTTTGCGTGTTCAGGTTATGGGCCCAGATTCACTACAGAATGCAAGTCGAGTATAGAATTAATCAGAATTAATAAATATGGCATCAACGCCGGAAAATAATTTGACAGTTGGCTGTTCAGAATTAAACTCGCACTTGAAGAAAGCAATCTATTGGAAACCCTAGAAAATACCCTAAAGAATATACCGCGCTGAATAGAATAATAAGAATGTAAGGGCAAAAGCAATTTTAGTCCAATGTATTGACGATAGTCATTTGGAAATGATCAAAGAATGCAAAACGTCATTAGAAATTCAAAAATTGGAAAAAGTTTTTTGGAAGAATTTGAATCGCGTCGCAATTGTCTGTAAGAAAAATACTATTAACCGTCAAACATGTTGAAAAAAAATCTCAAGTAATCTGAATAGAAAAGCATACAAAAGAAGTAAATAATACGGAAACAGAAAATGAGATATGTTTTAATGCTATAAATGAAATGGAAGAAGGCCAAGAAATCTCAATGTAATTAAAGAAGGCTATCCTAAGAATAATTGGTATGTAATTGAATTTAACGTCAAGGAAGTATAGATACAGAATTAATAGAAAGAAAGAAAGCAAAGAAAGCTTATTGTGTACCAGAAAATAACAGAAAATGTCACGCATCTATAGAGGAAATAAAATAATTAAATAACAGAATTAAAGAAGAGACATCTGATTGACTGTGATGTTTCAGAATAAATACTGTGTGAATCGTGTTCAAAGGGACGTCAAACAAGGGTGCCTTTTAATAAAGAATATTTAAATGTTAAGAAAACTTTAGAGTTAATACACAAGGATATTGTAGTATGAAAGGAATTTTAATAGAAACTACGAAATGGTAAAGCGGAAAGATTAAATAGAACACTTATAGAAAAAGCTAGAAAATGAAAAAGAAATGGTAAAGAAATGTGGGGTGAAGTTGTCTATAGGCTACCTACAATAAATAAACAGATACCTGCAGAAATATGGTTTGGTGGATTACCAAATTATGGAAAGTTGAAAATATTTGGGTCAGAAACTTATACATACATAAATAAAGAACATAGAATAAGTAAGATGTCAGAAAAATCAAGAAAGCTATACATGATTGGTTATTGTAACAACGGTTATAGATTGTGGGATGCTAATGAAAGAAAAGTGATTTTGGCTAGAGATGTTATTGTAAATGAAGAAAAGAATGATAAAAAGATTATCTAAGTTGACTCGGAGATTAAAAAACCTACAGATAACAAACAGGTAGAGTTGCAAGATGAGAATAACGAGATAGAAGAACAGAATAATGTACAAAAAAGAATTAGAAATGACAGAAAAACGAATTAGAAAGAAACCCCCGTACTTACAAGATTATGAATGTGATGATTTTCATGAATGTGAGTATTCCGCCTTAAATGTAGAAAATATGATACATGATGTATCATATATATGATACATGATGTACCAAGAACAAAGAAAGAGGCGTTAGAATCAGATGAAAAAGAAGAGTGGTTAAAAGCCACTGTAGAAGAGATTAAATCTCAGGAAGAAGAATTCAAAAAGAAGAGTGATTAAAAGCCACTGTAGAAGAGATTAAATCTCAGGAAGAAGAATTCAAAAAGAAGAGTGGTTAAAAGCCACTGTAGAAGAGATTAAATCTCAGGAAGAAGAATTCAAAAAGAAGAGTGGTTAAAAGTCATGGAAGAAGAGATTAAATCTCAGGAAGAAGAATAATTCAAAAAGAAGAGTGGTTAAAAGCCATGGAAGAAGAGATAAAATCTCAAGAAGAATTAAAGAAGAAGAGTTAAAATCTCATGAAAAGCATTATATTTGGATGATGGCTGAGAAACGGAAAGATAAGAAAACCATACACAGCTGTTGGGTTTTTAGGAAGAAAGGTGAAAATGCATACAAGGCTAGATTAGTAGCAAAAGGTTTTGAATCATCAGAGTGGAATGAAACTTATGCTCCGGTAACTGGTACTGGTGATTGCTTACAAAGAAAATATGCATGTTGAACAAATGGATGTAAAAACCGCGTTTTTGCATGGAATTTTACATGAAGAAATTTATATGTACTTACCTGAGGATATGAAAAATGATAAGTAAGTTATTACTGATTTTCAGAAGAAACTTAAAACTTAGATTTGATATGGTATATTTAGGGTCTGTTCAAAAGTTTTTAGGTATAGAAATAGTAAGAGATTCTAAGAATAATGTTGTAAAAGTCCATCAGAAGTCATACATTGCAAAACTGTTGCAAAGATTTAATATGTTGGATTGTAAAGGTATAGCTACTCCCGTAGAGAAAAGTTTAAAACTTATAAAAGAAACTAATGTTGAATTGTTTACTAAGCAACCTTATAGAGAACTCATAGGTTGTTTAATGTATCTAGTGATGGGAACTAGACCTGATTTAAGTTTTGCCGTAAATTTGTTCAGTCGATTTCAGGGTTGTGCTAATGATATGCATTGGAATTATTTAAAGAGAATATTGAGGTATTTAAAACAAACGCAGACATTAGGTTTATGTTATACTAATACTTCTTTAGAACAACATGATGTAGTAGGTTATACTGATTCTGATTGGGCTGCTGATTGTATTGATAGAACAAGTGTCACAGGTTTTTGTTTAACTTTGTATGGAAATGTAGTCTTATGGGCTTCTAGAAAACAAAAAAACTGTATCGCTTTCAACAGCTGAAGCAGAATATGTTGCTTTAAGTTCACTTGTGGCAGAAGCTGTGGTTTAAATAATTGTTAAATGACTTAAAGATACATAGTAAAATTTGTGTTAAATTTTGGAAGATAATTTTGAGTTGTATACATATAGCAAAGAATAGAGAATGTAAAAGAATGCTAACGAAGTTTTTGAATATATTTTATGTTCAGATAGAAATTACTTTGATATAAGAACTTGTTACTTTATGTATATTTATATTGTAAAGAATGTTCCATAAGAAAAATGCAGTATTATGGGGGAGTGTTAAAAATAGATAAACTGCGTTTGTCTATGGACATTCAGTGTTGTGTCAAGCGCTACTGTCAAGCGAAGAACTCTCTCGAACGGCGTAGCATTGTAGCGGTTTGTTTTTTAAATGTATTTACAATAAATGTGATTCTGCAATTAGAAACGTGTTTTACGTGTTCAGGTGGCACTGTCATTTACTATAGAAGATCCCTGCACTGCATCCCTCTCGACCCCCCTGCGCTCACTAACATCGAAGCCTCAGTCTGTCGTCTCTCTCTAACCGGCCACGCGGCCATAGTCATTGCATCTATTTACCTTCCACCTGACAAGCCTCTACTCGAGAGTGATATCGAAGCACTCCTTGGTCTGGGAAGCGCGGTTATTCTGGCTGGCGACTTCAATTGTAAGCATGTCAGTTGGAACTGTCACTCTTCCACTCCCAATGGCAACAGTCTGTACGCCCTGACTAACCGACTAGACTTTGACGTAATCGCGCCAATGCATCCCACCCACTTCCCCAATAATACGAACCACCGACCCGACATACTTGACATGGCGCTCCTGAAGGGGGTAACCTTAACGTTGCGCTCTTTAGAGGTGCTCTCGGAGCTTCACTCGGACCACCGTCCTGTCCTTATGCGACTCGGACCGACCCCGTCGTCCGCCCCACCCACGCGATCGGTGCTGGATTGGCATGCGCTAAGAACTACCTTGGCGGATACCGCTTCGGTACCTATCGCAAATGTACCTACCTCCATCTCGTCCCCTCAGGACACGTCTCAGGCCATAGGTGCCTTCACTGAACACCTAAGCTCGGCCATCAGCCAGTCTTCCAAGCGGGTCGTAGTGAGTGATCTTCACCGCTTCGTCCTGCCGGATGACATCAAAGACCTAGTCCGAGTCAAGAACGCCTCCATCAGAGCGTACGACTCTTACCCCACCGTAGAGAACCGGGTCCGCATGCGCGCCTTACAGAGGGACGTAAAGCGTCGCATTGCAGAACTCCGGAATACTAGGTGGGATCAGTTTCTAGGAGGGATTTCGCCATCACACCAGGCATACTGGCAGGTGGCGAGAGCTCTCAAATCAGACACTGTAGTCCAGATGCCCCCCCTTACGCGCCCCTCAGGCTCCCCCCCCGCATTCGACGATGACGAGAAGGCCGAGCTTCTCGCTTCCGCTCTCGAAGAGCAATGCTCGACTAGCTCCCAACCGTAGACCCCGCTCACGTAGAGCTAGTAGATAGGGAAGTAGAGCGCAGGTCCTCCCTACCCCCATCCGAACCTCTCCGCCCAACCACCGAGACAGAGGTCAAGGATCTGATTAAGGGGCTTAACCCCAAAAAGGCCGCCGGCTTCGACGGCATTACCAACCGAGTTCTTAAACTCTTACCCGCCCAACTCATTTGCTTGCTTGTGACCGTCTTCAACGCCGCCATGGCCAATTGCATCTTCCCCGACGAGTGGAAAGATGCAATTGTCATTGGCATTCACAAGCCAGGCAAGCCCTCTACTGTCCCGTCTAGTTACCGCCCCATCAGTCTCCTTAAAGCCATTGCCAAACTCTACGAGCGCTTGCTCTATGCAAGACTCAGAGAGTTTGTCACTTCCCATGGTATTCTCATAGATGAGCAGTTTGGCTTTAGAGCCCAACACTCTTGTGTCCATCAGGTGCACCGCCTCACGGAGCATATTCTCAAGGGGTTTCATAGACCGCGTCCTCACAGCACGGGAGCCCTCTTCTTCGATGTGGCGAAAGCGTTTGACAGGGTCTGGCACAACGGCTTGATCTACAAGCTGTACCTCTTGGGTGTGCCGGACAGTCTCGTGCTCATCCTGCAAGACTTTCTGTCAAACCGCACCTTTCGCTACCGCGTTGAAGGGGCGCTCTCGGCCCCTCATCCCATTAGGGCAGGAGTCCCTCAAGGCTCCGTTCTCTCCCCCCTTCTCTATAGCCTGTTCACGAATGACATCCCTCGTTCGGACAGAGTTCAGCTCGCCCTATACGCGGATGACACCGCTCTCTATTTCTCGCATAGAAATAGGGGCGTTATCACCCGCACCCTCCAACGCGCAGTAGATTCTTTGGGCGAATGGTTTCGGAAATGGCGCATTGAGGTGAACCCGGAAAAGAGCGCCGCTGTGCTCTTTACCAGGGGAACCCCACGGCGTCCCCGAGCTCCCTGGTTCAGTCTAGGGACCATCTCTCTGTTCGACCAAAGCATCCCTTGGGCAAACCGCGTCAAATATCTAGGTGTCACTCTTGACAAGTCCCTTACTTTCGGTCACCACATTAGAACGGTGAGCAACCGAGCAGCTTTTGTGCTCGGTCGCCTTCACTATTTGATCTGCAAGCGGAGTAAAATGTCCCTTAGAAATAAGGTGACACTTTACAAAACATGCATCCTCCCCATTATGTCATATGCCAGTGTGGTTTTCGCTCACGCGGCGAAGACACACATCAACCGCCTGCAAGTAGTGCAGTCCCGGTTTCTCCGTAGGGCCGTAGGTGCCCCGTGGTACATACGGAACGTAGATCTTCATTCCGACCTTGGCCTCTTCTCAATTCGTAAACACTTAAAAATAGCGTCCGAACGCTATTTTAAAAAAGCCGCGTCGCATTTAAATCCTCTAATTGTCGCCGCCGGCAATTACGAGCCAGACCCCGCGCACACATCATCAACTCGTCGCCGCCGTCCGCGGCACGTGTTGATTGATCCTCCCGACACGATCACCGCCCTCCTCGACCCGGGCGTTGAGAGGGCCACCAACACACCTACACCAGCCTCAAACAGACACCGATCTCGCCGGCGAGGTCGAGGAACCCCCTCTTCCGCTCGTAGGTGCATCTTTGCACCTAGGAGCGCAGTCACTACCTCTCCCCTCACGGTAACTGCCCAAGCCGAGGTCGTGCCCTCTGTGGCGCCCTTGAGCTAGTTGCCACCCCTTTCCGCCCTTAAGGCCTTGGTTGGAGTGCACTCTGCGCTCGCCACTTCTCCGGTAAAGCTGTAAAGGCCACCTCACGGCCAACAGTGTAAGTCCTTCAAAAAAAAAAAAAACATATTATGCTTATATTGAATGATGTTACTAAACAGTATTTAAATGTGCTGATCCACTACATTATAGTCTAAAGCCACATTTTTATAAATTAATAAACGGTGTTAACTCCAACATGTGCCGCGGCGTAACGGTAAGGGCGCAGGCAGCCCACCAGCCAGACTCCTCGTAAATTCTCACTCGTGAATATTCAACACAATTAATCGCTTTGGAATGTAAATAATTCCGCTCAAATAGATTTATGTATTCTTTATAACAACAAAACAACATCTTAACACATTTTATTGGACTACGTTTTTTATACAAGGCCGATTGAATTAAATTGTATTTGACAGGTTCTGTTTTGTCAATGTTTCATATTGTCAAAAGTTAAAGCGTGTTTTCTTAAGTTTAAATTGTTAAATTTTCAATCTTAAAATATTAAAACATCATGGTGTAACAAGTACCTTATCGTAGATTTTCATCTGAAATTGTAAAATCGTGGTTGGATAGAAAATAATGTAATTCTCGCCCCCGCCCCCGGCGCCGGCGGCCGGAGTGAAAAATGGCTTAAGGATAAAAAATGGACTTGACAAGTGGCCAGATTGAGAAGTGCGTAACTTTATGCATGATTCCTTGATATTTTAAATGAGTTATTCGATGCTCCGTTGAATTATTTTCGACGGAAAAGGATCTTGCAAGACGATACTTTATAAAAAACTTTATAAGATTAATTTATTATCCAATTTGCGAGGTCTTAATACAATCTGGTGAGCGGGTAACCTTACACTTCATCCGTTTTTGGGCACGGCTTTACAATATAAATAAATGTAATCATGTTAATTTGTAACGATCAATTAAATGTTAAAATACTCAACCTCCTGAAGTTTATGTACAAGTGGTGAAACTTAGTTGGGACAATCACCGGTCTATCTAGTCAGTGCCAGCCAGTCAAATAGTAATCACATCAAAATCATCTAGTTAATCACTATTTAACGGGTTTCCTAAAATACTCACGTGTCCCATACACTTTGATAAATATGTACTCCATTCTGTATTTACTTAACTGGCAACTATTATCAATTTTTGTGAAATAAGTAAATAGGTACGTAACAATAGCGTTCTGGCACCTTTGTGAATTACCGTCTCTGAGCCAGGATGTAGGGTCTACAAGGCATTAGGTTCGAGGTTGTGAAAGCAATCATACTGCAAGGGTGCTGGGGACATTGTACTACTTATTATTCCGTACCTGGAAGTTTAAAAAGGAAATGAATAGAATCGATGAGTGCTTAGTACAGTGAGACAGTAAGGATTAATTTCAAAGGTGATATTTTCTCATGCCTCCATCGATGGACCGATATGATTTTGATCGCAGACGCTGCCTAACAATCGTGATTTTCGTTTTTTTTTTCTGTATTCTATAGATAATTTCTTTTAATCCTTTTTGTGTGCAAACGGAATAAAGTTACCTATCTTATTGGTAAAATATCAAAAAATATACATAAGTTACGAATACCCCAAACGGGAAGACTCCGTTCTGTGACTGACTCATATCAATCATACTAAAACTTGCGGCCAGTATACTGCGACACCTGCCAATCACGCAAGTGTTCCCTTGCTCCCAATTTCAAAGGACATTGTGAGGGAGGCGCGGGTCTAATACGGCTGGTTATGCGGAGTCAGCGCTACTGGCAATTTCGCGCCAGGATTCCCTTAACTTCAATTTGAAGTGGACTGGTTTGAAGAGGAGGTAAAATGGACTGACTTTGAATTATGAGTCTAATAATAAAAGACGAGTGAATTATGAAAGGATTATTGACGACGGCTTGCTCTAGCAGTTTGATCGTTGGCCGCTCCGCTCACGGGCCAGGTGGTCGCAGGTTCGATGCCCGCTAATCTCGGAAATAGCCTTTTCGGATCTTACCCTGGTCTGATCGCCCCAGTCTATTGTATGGTACCCATCGTACAAGCTTTTCATAGTTTGGGATCAATTTCATGAGTGTGTTTATTATTTATGTCACGTTGGTCCACATCTTGGAAATTTATTAATATAAATTTATTAATCTGCTGAATTTCTGCAAATTGTTATCATTTTCGTGTCAACATTCTATTCCTTAATAATGTCCGCTTTGAAGCAAGATAGTAGTAGTCAAGTTGTTCACTTTGTTTATGAGGCTAAAGCTATAAGCTATATTATGTCTGTACTCTACATCTTTATAATGGTGATTTCTGTTTTTAGCCCATGACAGTCCCCATAACGCGAACATATTATGCTCTCCATTGTCGCAACGTCTCGCTCAGCAGGACGCCGGGTTATAGCAAACAGGGGCGGATGATATCACCGCGGCCGTTATCACCGCGACCGATAAGCTGATAACGCGCATGGCAACCGATATGGGTGTATGTACATAGTTCAACAGGGTAATCACCTTCACGACACCCGCCCGTGCGGGGCATAAGCAGTGTGCTTGACATCATTTAAAATTTATAGCTTGAACGTTCCCCATTAGGACTCCCCTTATTCCACTAAACTAAGTCTATAGTAATCCAGGGCTTATCTGAATGAATTATAAATAGACTCGCGTCAGTATTTGGTTGGGAAGCGAAGTTGGAACCTCGGAGTTTCGAGAACAGTTACTGTGACCGCTACACTTTAACTGAATAAAAATAATGTAGATATTTATAGGAATGTAAGATTAATAACAGTTTAGTATTATTAACGTTTATAAATAATTAAATGTTCACTTATAATTCGCTAATCGGCTTCCACCTGTCATTAATTATTTTGATCGGTATATTGTTCCGTGATTGATATCGTGTGGTTAGCTTTTAATTTATTGCCGAGATATTTTTTTCTGGCATCAAGCGCCGACCTAAACGTGTTTTATGCTTCGTTTATACTCGTATGTGTGTACAAATCTACTAAAGTATTATTGCTTACTCTTTACTAAATTGGATGCTAGAGCTTACGTTTGAGAGGTCTGAGGTAGAGGTAGAGGTTCCCGTCTATCCTACTGTCTAATACTAAACAATTTACTTACGTAAAATTTGGCTTCTACAATCTGTGTAATAGACTCAACAAAACGTGATATTGTTACGAAATATTCACGGTTTTTTTTATGTGTAGAAATTAATGACTCCAAAACCATATTGGCTTTGAGCGCTTTTAGCTATACCAAATACTCGAGTAGTCACTTGTCAAAGCACTCGACTCTGTCTAAACGGAGTTCTAGGCTCAGTTTTATAACTGCGCAGTACCTACAATAAACAATAATGAATATGTCAACACTACTGTCCACTATATTTCATTTGCAACAATGGACCTAAAAAATGCAATAAATAATGTATGCCAAATATAGTTATACGGTACCTAGATATTGACAAAAAAATAACAAGTCTTTCTGTATGTTCAAGTGACCCAATTATATTTATAACCGGAAAATGGCCGGCTACTGTATTGCAAATCCTTGAAATGAACAAAGTGGTTTTATTTTACCAGTCTATAAAAAAAAACAGAAAGATGGCAGTTTATTTAATTTTTTCACATCCTTCTATCCTTTATAAGAATGGTGGGGTTCTGTGAAGCAGTTGTTAAGGAACACCCATTTCAGGTAACGAGCACCTGACGGGAGTTGGAAATGACGTAATACTGTATGTACTTAAAAGCATAATATTATAACTTAATTACATTTTTAAAAACAAAAAAATATTTAATCAGTGTGTCACACACGCGATCATGAATCAAAATATAAAAAGCACGGGTGTTATCTTTAAAAACAACTTAATCCATCACTGCTATCTCGCTATACAACATTAATGAATGTCAACCTTCTTTATTTATTGGTAAAGTTGAAATTTCATAGCTATAATGTCACACGAGAACCGGTCGATTGCACTTTTGTGTAATAAAATTAATTATTGCAATATTATGCATATTATGGACAATAAAATTTGCATAATTTTAATGTGGTCAACGCACCGTGCTTGATTTCATAATGGTTAATGATACATTATGATCCGATGCCTGATAAAGAGGGACAGAGTTATAGAAAAGAACCGGAGAGACGTTCGTATAATATTACAGTCCAAACCCGGAAGTTACAGTTCCCAAACCGGTTTCTTATCGTCGACTATGAGATTGGCAGAATAGCCTTGATACCGTTGTAATGTAAAATATAATACACTTGAAACAATCTTTTTGGCAAGGTCTATACTTGCTCTTCCTAAAACACAATGAGTTGAACACACTGGGTAACTTCAATATAACACTTAGCCATTTCCAAATTGTCACCACCAGTAACTTTCCCCACCTGACATTCTAAGTATATTCTTAATTTAATTAAGAAGTTGCGAGCCAATAGTGAGGAGGCGACACAAAATGGTTTCAGTCAATCTATCATCATTAGGCGAACTGACAAAGTTTATTTTTGATAAGTACTTCAATATTTGACGGAGCTGACGATGGCCGGGAAACTGACGGTAAAGAGTTACATCGCTAATGCATTAGGAAAGCCGTTAACGTCACGTCTTTTCCACTGACTTGTTAGTTCTTGGCTAATTTTGCGTGACTGTAAGTATGAGAAAGGTTGGGCTTTTCGAAAATCGTGGAACTTACAAAGTCTTTTGAGATAAATATTCCGTATTATACCAATTTCAGATTTTATACAAACTCTGGTTAAATCAACGGAATCTGCATCATGACAAATGTAATAAGTTTCCAAATAGAAGGAATATGACAAATATATACTTATACTGCATTTTGTCCTGTTGACATTGAAATTAGTTTCCCAGTAATCATCGAGGAAAGTAACTTCATTAAACGAACAACATATAATTCACTTATATTTATACTAACAGAATACATATCAACAACTCATTATTCTAAATGTACCTACTTAAAAGTACCTATTATAATTTATAATAACCAATGACATAATAAGCTTATTATCGAGGTCGTAATTACAGATGAGATAAAGACTCGTACTCTGTGGACAATGTAACTCGAGTGTGACAGTACTCGACGACAGAATGTTCCCCACACGTGTGCCCCATCGACCTCCCTCGACAACTACTTCAAACTCCACCACACTTCAATATAGACTCTAAACATTACAATATAGAGTTTAACGTTGAAATTGGAATATTCCTATTTTTAGACACGGAGAGACAAGTGGATGGTCTTAATACTAAAGTGCAAAGCATTAATTAAAATGAAATTAGAGCTCTTATTGGTGTAGTTTAATACATTTTGGACTTTGATGCTACTCAGGGAGAAGTGAAATTACGTTGAGTGAATGTTGTTATTAAAAATAAAAGTGTGGTCGAGAGTTTCAGCGTTCAGATAAAAGATGAAGTTTCAGTGAACGTTTGTAATGCAACGGATTAATGCGTAACATGTGTTTTGAAAGAGTTTTTATTCGTTTACGACTTAACGCTTCATAATGTGTCGTAATTACGTGTTTTTAAATCTATTTACTCAACATTAATACTTCAAAAGGCTATCTCGACGTTATCTTCCCTTCAAATAATGATTAATTGCTTATCCAGCTCAGAATCCTTGTCACAAAGTTTGCCAAACAATGACATATGCCATACCCAAACGGGGCTCAGATTGGCTTCAAGGCTCCCGAAGGTTGGACAACAGACGAACACTAATCACTACACTATTCAGTGAGATTATAAACTCTTGTGTTAATTTATCAAGGGTTTAGTGACAGTGCCAACTTTTGATGGTAAGGATTATTAATGGATAGTGAGCTGTGCCGCGCGCTGGCTAGATGCCACACACGTTTTTTGAAGCCTTGGTGCGTAACGCCGACCAACCGTTAAAACTGTATTACACTTGAAACGAAGCTTTGAAAACAGATATAGTTACAACTTCTTATTATTTTACTTCCATAAAAAAGTTACTAATCATGTATCCAGTTTAACGAACTTTGAACCTCTCGATCGCAAGTTGTATGTGAACAAGGGCAGGACGCTAAATATAGTTCCGAGTAATAGTTATTTCCTTGAATAATTAACCATTTAGATCGACTGTCAATCGCAGCGACAAATCGTAACCATGAGTTATTTCGAAGACAAAGTTTCCAAACGAATGTTGTAACCGAGCAAATAATTTCTTCATTCTAATTCGTACTTTAGAATGAAGTTTTAATGACGTCAGTCCTAGCTGAAGTCTGAAAACTTCAAGGGGAGGACTTCTCGTGACGTCAAAGGGAGCTTAGTTATTTTGGAAGTGCGTGGGGGTCTTTTGTGGCCCGGCCCTACTGAGTCGTTTCAGCTCGGAGATTATTTAACAGCAAGCTTACGTAAAGCGAATGTGGATACAGTTTGAGAGTTAAAATATTCAGATTTGCAAAGTCGGTTGTTGTGTAGGTTTGTGCTCAATTTCTAAATACGTAAGAATAGAAGATTGTTACACAATAAATCAATTAAGTTCATGAATACTTATGCACAAAAGTTAAGGCAAGATAATATAAAGAATGTATGAAGATACACATATCACTTCAGCATTATATTATTTCTGGCAACCCCAATGAGAGCAATGTAGCGTAATTAACAATGAGAAAAATTTAATCAAGTCTGGACGCATTAATAAATAACATTTTAAAATATTGTCCTCAACTTTAAATAGTTATTTAAAAGGCAGCATTGTCATAATGAAGTGTAAGAAGTGGAACACGTCGCAACTTTGTCGGAGTTTCATTATTTTGACCTTTCACCGTAGGACCTCTCCAACCGAGCGCGCGGTTAGTGACATTCTGCAATTAACATTACCTACTACTTTCAGAATTAGAAATGCCTCAGGGATCTTTGTTTTACTAAATAATTATTTTTTTATAAATTGTATTTTTTTTGTAAAACTATGTGTTCTAAAATGGCCCTACGGGAATATTTCCCGATGTTACACGTAACAAATATACCTATGTATATTTTAGATATTATGTCAGTTAAGCGCTCCAGTTGAGCAGCGGTGGGCAGCACGCTCTCTTATAAAAAGTCTACACTATGCTCTCCTCCTAATCGAACTAGAGACTCTTAAGAGCAAGCACTCATTTACTCTACCTTCTCTCTAAGATTTCAATCTCAACATTACAACTTACAACTCCGCGATCGTTAATCTAACGATCCCTTTCCCGCTCACTCAGACTTGAAACGACTTCATATTACAATTTTTCCAATAAAGTTATTAAAATTTAAATCGTCGATCTAAATTGATTCTGCCGTCATCAATTTAGTTACTATGAGGTATCGTAAAATTGATCAAATATTATTTGTAGTCTGCAAATTACAGCATTATAACAGAACTTATAGATGATAACTACGAATATACCTTGTGAACTTATGTACAATGTGCTCGGATGGACCCAACACAATTTTCTTGAGTATAGTATAATATAATTAACGTTAAAAGAAGGTTTTCGATTGCCTCCACGTATTTCTTTAAACTCTTTCTTCATTACGTTCTTCACACACAACCTAGTCACAAAATAAATATATCAGTAGCAACCGTAGCTTATTTATTAGCATGATTATCACGAAGAAGTGATCACGTGTGTTACAAATTAGGCAATGACTCAATTGATTGAGCATCATCAGGCGTGACGTGGCGCTGATAACCGGTGATAATGAGATGAGTCGATGACTGTATTTTAATATTGATCAGTGACTACGTGAATGTGCCGTATATGTGATCTAGTATTTTGTGTATTTTTTTCGATTAGCGATTGGAACTTTCAATCTTCATTCCACTGCTGAGCTTTTAATTTAGATATGGTTACATATCAATTCGACACTAGCCGGATATAACACGGATCTAAGTGCTACGTACGGATCTACGTACGGATGATGCTCGTGCTGTTATTTACGCAATTCAAATTATATATGTTTGTTACTACTTAAATGTTGCCGGTTGTCTCATTTGTTGTGTTTGAGAAGACAGGCGGCAATAATTCCATCCAGTAAGCAACCAAATCAAAGTGGAGTTTAAGCCGACCCTGATACCGGTGACTATGTCATAAGATAAAATTTACCCAACAAGACGGTAAATATATTTCAAGGTAACACATCATTACTCAGTTCCTTATCAGCCCCCTTCGAGGAAATGTGTTATGATTATAATGATCAGAGTAGATCTTTGTGTGACATGAACTTTTCTGCGAAATATATCTAATAGCACGAGGAAAAGTACGGGACTTTATTTCGTTTCTACTGAAACTGAGTGATAAGGAGAGGCGGTGCTCTAGCATTCGGTTCCTGGACATCATAGGTACCTACATACAATTTAACTAGCTTGTTAATGCGGGTTCCCTTTGTATTATAAAATATTCACTCTTTTTCGCCGTTCGTTATCACTATATCTGACGACATCTTCCACAAATAATTACAATTGATAGTAAAAAATCGTATTAATTAAGTGTACTTTTGTAATTTAACAGCTAATGTCAAATTAATTGTACCTATCAACTTATTAATACGGATTTTCAAAATGTTAGGAGTAGTTCATACAGTCAAAAGGGCATCGCACATCACACTTCATTTTAAAGCTTTTAATATATGTAATGATACGTCTGCGTCCCATTTCTCACCTTATCTTATCACGCGCTGGCTGTACGCGGCGGTGCGGCGGCGGGTCCCGCTCAGCCGCTCAGCCGGCCTGGAGCGCCCGCACCAGAAGTCACGTAGACCAACGAAATGCAACAAGTTACATTAATTTAGTACACTCTAGCTTAGGAACCAGGTAGTAATAAGCCACTTTTGATCATCCAGTTAGCAGGTTATGATAAGAATGTTGCGTGTTGTGTAGTTAACTATGTATATTTAGTTTAGTTCGCTATTCAAATTTCAGCACAACTCATCTACAAACCGCTTACAGTGACATTATTCAGTACGAATGAATAACATTGTCAATGGAGCATTACTATCTTAAATATATTATGTGATTTCGAAATAGACATTTTCATATTAAATATTCTCAAAATCAATTACATAGAAAATGGGAAATTATTTTTCCCTTCTATTTAAGGATAGTAAAGCTATCTATGAGTGAAATATTTTTCTGGATCGGATGAGTATTGCCTCACATAACCAAACAAACAACAACTTTTCAATATTAATGCATAAATTTATATACGTTTTTTAAATTGCTTTATTGTATGAATTAACATGAGAGATGCATATCTCTTAGCATGAAATCTTACATAAGAAGTTTCAAAAGTATGAAATTTCACTAGAAATCCCTACTAATAAAGTAGTAATATAAAATCTCAGTAGAACACTTAACCCGCGGCTAATTAGCGTCGGGTTCCCTCCACACGCTGGAGGGATCACCGTAAAAACTTAAGTGGTAGCGCGATACTACTCTCTTAGGGACGATCCTGAAGATACGACCCTTTGATTGGGATTAGGGGTATAAACTCGTTTATCGGTAGTGAGTGGAGTACAGACTCGTTTGCCTTTGATTACTTTGCCATAATATGTGCCTATTATAACTAAATTAAACGGTTTTTTTAGTTACCTACCTAATTTATTGTATAATAAGTACAGTTTGACGCTCTACATTTCTTTCTTTCTTTTATCAGCCTGTATCGTCCCACTGCTGGGCAAAGGCCTCCCTTTCCTTCCTCCACTCCTCTCTGTTCTTTCCCATCTCGCCATCTTTTTTTGGGCCTTCCGCGGTGTTGTTTGGCTACATATGGCACCCATTCGGTTATTGCTCTACATTTATCTTTCCAATTTGAAGATTTTTACTTTAATTTCACACCCAACTTGAACTCGAATGTAGACTTTATACAACACTTTTTTTCTTTAAAGTGCATTCTTAAATAATTGTAAATAGCTTGTAGAAATACAGTTATTCGCATAAATATTTTGGAAAGCATTTTCACACACCATTTCGAGATATAACAACGACAATTCACGATCGTTGAAGATCAGCTGACATTTATTGCAAAAATCGTAATTCCTTTCTATAAATTACAACAATAACACCGCTCGTAAAACTAACCATCGGTTGAGACACTAACAGTTCTCAACGAAAAAAATAAAGGAACCAACATAAAAACAAGAACACAAAAGAAAGGTGACGATTTCAGAGTGCCAACAACGATAAACTCGCACCCCACTCAAAGTGTCACACGTCTTTATTACAAATACATAAGACACAAAATACAGTAACTTGTTTATTATACAAGGTTACAATAATTATGTATTACAAAAAACCTTTTCGGGGCTATAAAAGTGCGTATGATATTTTGTGCTGTTTAATAAAACCGAGTATTGTGAAGGTAGGTACGTCAGCTTACGGCGGTATGAATCGTAAAAGCGGTAATTACCGTCCATCTGTTACCGGGAGCTATAGGGCTGCCGAGCTGGCTCGGGCCGGGGCTGACGCGTACCGCGGACACATGCACTCCTCAGACATAATTTATGTCGCGTAATTACACAAATTAATCGATACTCGGTTTTCATATGCGAACCTTTCTGTCTTCAAATACAATTATTATTCGTCCAGATCTTCTCGCATACATGTTTATGTTGGCTCTAATTACTGATGTGCCCTCCGAGACCCAGTTGGGGTCTGGGTACACATAGCCGGTGTACGGCCGTTTCTATCAGAGTATCAGCACGCTTCTGATTGCCCCCACTCCGCACACCGAATGAACTCGCCGTAACCCTCTCTGCGTCCCGGGGAAAAGTCATTTGATTTGGAAACCACACGAATTTAATCAAAAGACAACGATTGATATACAATTTTCCGCGCAATCTATTTGAATTAAAATACCATCGATAACACGTATTTGTAAAGATTTCATCAAGGTACACCGCCTACCGACAGTTGGCAGAATTTTTAAGCTATATGTTTTTATTAGATTGATCATGGCTGCGACTTTAGCGTGTGAACCCCTCGGTGTTACGCCACAGAACTATTTTTCAAACACAACTAATTGATTAATAGTGCTAATTCTTCGATCGTGGCCGCCATGCCGGCCAGCCCTGTATAAATGATGTTTATTTTCTGTCAGCAGTAAAATAGTGAATCAAAGAATTTGGATCACGACTGGTGCACGTTACTCTTCGCTTTATTTCGTATGTATAGCGACGAGAAGGCAGCGGCATATGGCGCGCGGCTATGCCATGCTTTATGGCGAAATTATTCATTGGCAACTGTTTTATTGGTTTTACTGCTGTTCTAGTTACAGGATTTACGTAGGTACTCGTAACTTTTTCAAATCCACGGCGATAGGAAATTTCAATAGGTTATTATACGAATGAGTATTCTTAACAAGACCGTAATTTCAATAATTTTGTTTTTTGTAGCGGTGATAATTTGCAAAGGTAATTATTACGACATTAATTTCACTCAATTCGTCACTTCGCTACATCTCTCTCAAAAGAACTCGACGAACAGTAATGACCGCCATTACCGTTCATTAAAAGCTGCCTCTAAACAAAAATATAGCCCAATTAACGACATTAGGACCTGAAATTAATAGCGCAAAGAAATATAAAATTAATCCACCTTTCATCTGCCGGTCGCATCGGCCCCCGCCCGTAATTACGATATAAAAATGCAAATACCCCCGACGAAGTGTCTTCGTCCCCCTGAGCCCGGGGCGCTGCAATTTAAAAGAGTCAGTGTTAAAATAAGAATATTCACCCCCATTCCGCTTGATTTTAATAAAATCGCGACCCACAGTTCGGGCTGAATACAGATTTCCGATTTTCGAGGCTGTCGCGCGGAAAATTGGAAATTTTCACTTTGTTTTTTTATTGTTTCATGTTGGTAAGATATGTATTAAAGTAACCGAAGTAGCGACGACGTCAAGACCTGAAAAAACAGTGGTTTCCTCCATACAAATCATAGACAGTCGATAGGTAATAAAACGGTACGTTTAGTTTAACGATTTCCTTCAGTCTAAACTAATATTTATCAATTATATATATATATATATATATATTTCATCTCTGTATATACACTTGAAATATAACCTGAATATCATCTTTATCTGTTGGTTTTATAGAATTTAGATGAGGGAGCGGTGAAGCAGTTATATAACAACAAAACATATCGATATTTGAACTAACACGCATTGTCTTCTAAATATATCGGTGAGTTGAATCTTTCGTCGAAAACGTCTGGCGCGTGTCGTCGCTATCTCTCAGCATGACTTACATAAACCAAATCTTGATCTCTGGAACGTTCCTCGATGACGGCAGCCTGCACTGAACGTGGCCAGTGACGGCAGATCCGCAACTGTCACTGATAGTGCGAGCGTCCGCGTTCTCTCGATAACATGTGATTTTATTGCCATTTCTGGCGACGAGTAGTCTCAAAAATGCCGATATCATGAGAATGATATCATCTCGTATGTTGATAAGTACTAATCTGAATTATCGTTTTCGGAAATTCCAGAGTTACGAGACATTTCATAGGTATTAATGTAGAGAACTCACACAAGGACAATTATTACTGTAATAGTATTTATTCGCTTTTTGCAATTAAAGCCTCATTTCTTCAACGTTTCCTGTCACTTTTAGTATATTCTAGAATTAAAAGAAACGAAATCAGCTAAATTGTTTAATAATCCTATGACCACGTCATCACTTTATGGCACCTCACTCCGCTGCTTCGGATTTCAATTTTATTACAAGTTATATTATGTTGTTAACTAAACATCCTTACCTAGTCATTTTCATAGCACTTACCGTCATCATATACCTATACGACCAGGTACCGGGACATATACAGGACCAGTAGCCAGGAAATACCTCTTTTCGTTATTAACTTTTCTAGCTGTAGTGCCATAGTTAGTTAGGTACAGATATCACTTCAAAGTACACGGATATTATGAGGGTATGTTTCTCTATTGATCTATTGACTTTTTCAATGTATAGGCATGTCAGATGAAAGGGTCCTTGAAGCATGTCAACCGAGTCGTGTTTGGTGCTCCCACTCGCGGGCTACAGTAGTGTCTGTTTACTATGTTGGTGCCCACGCGCACGCCTCACGCGCCGCACCGCGCCGCGCCACGCAGTCTCCGATCCTAAGAACCTACTGAAATTACAGACAACATTAATATGATTAAGAAATAGTAGAAACATGAGGCCAGAGCTTTAATTTTGTGCCGTATATTGATGACAAACATACATCACCAGAGAACACATCCGTGCATCCCAATCATGTCTTAGATCAAATCGTCAAATGCTTCGCATTATCAGTATGCGACGCAAATATGCGTCAACACAAAATAGTTAATATTAGAGCTTTGGCAGGACAATGCACAAACGAATACGAACGAGTTGGTCAATGATTTGACTGAACAAAATCTGATGGCAGTAGGAACAATTAGCGGCAATTGGCTTTCTAGTAATGTGGCTTACATTTGAACGAAAAGCACAGGAGTTATTTACTGAACTCACTTTTTAAAATTCTCTGTCTGTATACATTTTAGACACCTCTCGCTACTTTCTCTGTATTTTCATCTATTCTCAAATAAAGTTTGTAAACTAGTACATATATGTATTAGAAACCCTATTTTATGAACGGACCACGTACAGTTCAAACATACACGCGAAACCCCGCAATCCGTGTTGGCTCCATTTCAAGAGCTAAATATACGTTTACTAAACAAACAAAATCTATTTCTCCCGCCTGCTTCCCCCGCACTGGCCGATCCGTGCGGGCTGCTAGATAACACTGATTACGTTAGTACCTATCGCAACAACACATGCACTTTGGGTCTGGATATTAAGATACAATTCTTTACCGCGATTCACGAGACGTACTTCCACATTTATGGAAAGTTATGGTCCATTTACAGCGGCATTGTAGAATACTTTCTTTAACTGAAGAACAACTTTGGGGCTTTGATGGAGGACGAGGTAAATGGATGACAGTACACGCGTCACACGAAACCGACGGTTGCGGATGCGAGTGTGTGGAAGTTATTCAGGTGTATGTCGCCATGAGGCTGGGTTCATGGATCTTATCAATTATTAGTATGTAAAGAGTGAACTGTTACACGAGAGAAGCGGTGATTCAAGAAGCAATGACAATGAACTCTGAATTATTTCCGTCGGTCAATGACGACTGACGTCGAATTCGATACAGCCGAGATCAGGTGACATCAGCCGCGTCCAAGTGACATGAAACCATGTTGGCAACAGACATCACTATTGAAGAATGTTGTTGAAGTTCACACACCACTTCCACTGAAGGCCAGTAACAATATACTTTTTATTATTTATTCTAATGCAATACTGTTACCACCAATTTTATTATGAATTCATCTACATTTTTTTAATTTAAAAGTGTGCTGTACATGTATCTACTCGTATTCAACTATAATACGGAACACTGTCATAATGAATTGTAATAATTTTGCACATAAATATGACCCTCTGGTGATCAGGGAGTGACTAACTAACACATCAAGAATGTCACAAGAAAGATTTTGACCAAAAAGGTGCGGTGGACACCAAAGTACCCGATCGCACATAATTTGCAAACATATCTTATGTAATTCGCAGATACACGTGTCCATGGCACGTTATCTAACTCAGCGCAAACACGGAAAGTACAACATGGACGATGTTTGCGATTCTTTACTGGCACTTTTATTTGATGTGTGAACTGCTAAGTTTGTCGCCGGGCGCTATGATTTATTGTGATCATAACTGTACACCTCGAATTACAAAAAAATACCTTTTCTCCCTCATAGTTTTTATTACAGCAACACAATTCGAAACAGCAGATTATAAAGAAGTGAATAATTTTGTACAACACGCGTAAGGAGCCCTGGGAAACAGTACCGACGACGAACAAGGCAGTCGATTGAACAGTACAGAATCAGTCGCGCAAGAGATCGTAACTCATGTCCCATCAAAGTTTTACGACCCTGAAGAGAGAAGACGCACCTGCTTTCCCTAACATCTTTGTATCTTGTTTTTATCGCAACGAATATAGATTATGGTATTAAAGTCACAATAAAAGTCGTAACTCTACATGTTAATGAATTGCAGAAAATAATTATTTGTCTTTCATTCTGAGTGATTAGTCTCAGATGCTTCGCAAACCTATTAACATACAGTAAAAGTGACGTGGTAGCCGAGTGGGCGAACGCACGCCTTGCAAATCAAAGTGTGCAGGTTCAAACCCCTGGCTCGCACCTCTGGGATTTATGTGCGAATCTCATTTTCATCCGAGATTATCACTTGCTATGAAACGGTGAAGGAAAACATCGTGAGGAAACCTGCACGTCTGAGGGAACTTGACCAGTTCTCAATAGATGTGTGAAGTCTGCCAACTCGCACTGGGCCAGCGTGGTGGACTATGGCCTGAATCCCCCTCGCATTGAGGGAAGGCCCGTGCCTAGCAGTGGGACGTTAAAAGGGCTGTAGTAGTAGAATAGTGGCGAAGATTGATGGACTTAGATTATTCTAGACCCATTATATTAGTTTTCTTGCCAGAAGGTGTGTGCACGCAACTCGTGTGTATGTACCTACTTGATGATTTCCTCCGTAGTTATAAAACTACAGTTAATTTATGAAAAAAAATCTGTGCATGTTGCATCGATAAAAACGTATAAATGTTAGTCTATTGTGTAAATCTTAAAGAATACACTAGGAATCAATACTTCCTACCACTGAAATCTCTCGTTCGAATATTTTTTTCAGCTGAAATCCTATCCCCACTAAACAATTATATCCACATTAGTCATCAATTCGATATTTTTTATTCGTCCATTAAAGCGGAGTGTTCGTGCGTCAGACGCGTTAAATGTTCACGACTCCAGCGCACGGCGCACGAAAACTACATATTTGTAAGATTAATCATATCTATTGTCATCAGGATTGGAATAGACTCTTTACTAGTACGGAAAAGCGGTCATAGGGGTTACTTCAAAAAAAAGTAGGGTTAGGTTATTATTCAGTATCGTTGTAGCACAGGAACTGGACTGTAGACGAATGAAGGTGATACTGTTTAAATAATAGTGCAACATATTGTTTTGTCAAACTTCTATTCTTTTATTTTATTGTTGTTGTTGTAATGTGATAACATCACTTCAGCATTTTCAATACAAAAATGTTTTCCAACGTCCCTGTAACTGGATCATAAATAGGGATAGATAGGTTACGTTTTAATAACTATTTGGCGTGTCCTCATCAATAGTTCCTCACGTACACACGATAATGAAGTCGATTTGAATTAGATGTAGGTGGACCAAAGTGAGTGGAAAATAAACTTACAGACGTAATTAACATAGTATCAGACAAACACTAGTTCAATTAGCGTCTGCTCTTGACACAATGCTGCTCACTGTCAAGCACTACGCTCAAGTATCAATTAAGGCACTAATCGCTGAACTGATCTGCCCACGCGCACACGTCGTGCCCGCGCTTTATACATGGCGACATCCAGCCGACATTATCACGACTTGTCGTTTTCTTAAACAAGATGCTGGCTTTGAAAATAATAATATCCCAATAGGATGAAAAAAATTATAACAAAACATTGAGTTAAGTCTGTGAAGTAAAATACTCTTCATATGTGATTCTCAGTATTGCTTTTCTTTTGCTGGCCTTACCAATACCCTGCTCATGCCCCTGCACTTTTGCAAGCTGTTGCCGTTGGGTCGCTTATTATAAAGCGCCTCACGTCTCCACCACAGGTACTCATAGGCGCAATAATGCTCAACTGTCCAACTATCTTACATAATTTGCAGTCTAGACTCAAGTCTACCTAAACAGACCACTATCAGCGATATAGAGATACCATTGAGTGCTGTTTACATTTGATTAGATAATATGTATGTACTTTAGGTTTAAAGGGTGCGTTGTTAGCTCTGTATCAAAGTGTAGACTGTTTGTCGTCTTATGATAATATTACGCTTGTATTCTCCAATGGAATAAGCAGAGATCTGACACTTTTTGCACTGTGCACAAGCCACCCTATATTACTTACAGGTAGATTCGATTGTAAAGACACAGTAGGTGCCTCACGAAACATAATTTTCATCTTCTAAAAACCACTAATTAACTTTCCTCTTATAGCGATACAAAATATTGACGTATATCTACTGTGTGTATACCCAAAAAGGACTGTATTTTATTTTTGCTCTGTGACAAATATGTTTACCAAAACGTGTATTACAAAAACATATATTTCAATACTAATAAGGAGTGGTTTTTTTGTCAGCGATCAATTTATGGTACTAATGATGTGTTCCCAAGTACATACTAATAGAATTAGGCCACAGATGCGATGTTACGCAACTCAAACACGGGCACAGACAAACAGACGAGCGGCTATCAGTGTTTGCGAATTACCGCGGACACGCTATGTGCGTAGCTCCTCGGATGATAATTATGTTGATTTATGGAAGAAACGGCCATTTAGCTGCGGTAATATACAGCTCACTCATTCTGTTTTACTTCATATACACACCATTATAGTTTAACCAGTACCTACTAACTGTACCACGGCAAACAACGGGCAGTTTATTATTCTTACGAAAGTGAAATTGAGAAATTTATTTAATCAGATTGTTTTAACTGTCATAAACGATTATAGAACGTACCTAAGAATTGTAGAATGCAGTTTTTATAATTTTAAATAAGATATATGGCGAACTTATAACACACAATCAGATTGTTTTAACTGTCATAAACGATTATAGAACGTACCTAAGAATTGTAGAATGCAGTTTTTATAATTTTAAATAAGATATATGGCGAACTTATAACACACAATCAGATTGTTTTAACTGTCATAAACGATTATAGAACGTACCTAAGAATTGTAGAATGCAGTTTTTATAATTTTAAATAAGATATATGGCGAACTTATAACACACAATCAGATTGTTTTAACTGTCATAAACGATTATAGAACGTACCTAAGAATTGTAGAATGCAGTTTTTATAATTTTAAATAAGATATATGGCGAACTTATAACACACAATCAGATTGTTTTAACTGTCATAAACGATTATAGAACGTACCTAAGAATTGTAGAATGCAGTTTTTATAATTTTAAATAAGATATATGGCGAACTTATAACACACAATCAGATTGTTTTAACTGTCATAAACGATTATAGAACGTACCTAAGAATTGTAGAATGCAGTTTTTATAATTTTAAATAAGATATATGGCGAACTTATAACACAAAATCAGATTGTTTTAACTGTCATAAACGATTATAGAACGTACCTAAGAATTGTAGAATGCAGTATTTATAATTTTAAATAAGATATATGGCGAACTTATAACACACAATCAGATTGTTTTAACTGTCATAAACGATTATAGAACGTACCTAAGAATTGTAGAATGCAGTTTTTATAATTTTAAATAAGATATATGGCGAACTTATAACACACAATCAGATTGTTTTAACTGTCATAAACGATTATAGAACGTACCTAAGAATTGTAGAATGCAGTTTTTATAATTTTAAATAAGATATATGGCGAACTTATAACACACAATCAGATTGTTTTAACTGTCATAAACGATTATAGAACGTACCTAAGAATTGTAGAATGCAGTTTTTATAATTTTAAATAAGATATATGGCGAACTTATAACACACAATCAGATTGTTTTAACTGTCATAAACGATTATAGAACGTACCTAAGAATTGTAGAATGCAGTTTTTATAATTTTAAATAAGATATATGGCGAACTTATAACACAAAATCAGATTGTTTTAACTGTCATAAACGATTATAGAACGTACCTAAGAATTGTAGAATGCAGTTTTTATAATTTTAAATAAGATATATGGCGAACTTATAACACAAAATCAGATTGTTTTAACTGTCATAAACGATTATAGAACGTACCTAAGAATTGTAGAATGCAGTTTTTATATTTTTAAATAAGATATATGGCGAACTTATAACACACAAGTATAAAAAATATATTTATACCGTAGATTTGTCTCGCTCTAAAATACGTTCTTTAGCTTTTAAAGCCCCACAGTGAACAATCCTAAATGTTAATAAAAATAAACAAGAATAAAGATAGATCTCTCCCGTGCATAACTCACCCACCTTTCTCATTACGTAAACACAAAGAAACAACCCCAATCACACCCACACAGACCTTTCTTACAAACCCATCATTATGTTCGGACACAAACGAACTTGGATAAAAGCAGTCATAGCAGGGACGGGGACAAAAAACCGAGGGTTCGAGCCATGTTCAAACTAGTTCCGATAGTACCTACACCTACGTACTGCCTTCGCGATACATAGGAGATATTTGTCATTAATACCATCACGCATGTTCCCAGAGTTAAAAATATACTTAATAAGCAGAGTTTAATTATTTAGATGAACATAAAACAAAAAAATAAAGAATTACATTATAATGCCAGTATTATCTGAAGGAGTAGGCAGAGGTACCCGCTAGTCCACACGTCGTTGTTTTTTTTTTATCCGGGCCATTTCGGCCCGGCCCGCGTTCGTTATACATATGAGCCTTATGTATTAAATGTGTAAGATTATTTTTCCCAGACTCACACTTCGATGTGACACCAGGCACATTCCCAATCAGCACGAGGTTACAGGCTATGGTAACTTTTTCCATATTTTGGTTTTATACCTACTTACAAACAGGTTTAAGTTACTGTTCCAGCGACCACTGAAACACGTTTCGTAGTATATAAATAACGGTGACTAAAATTTAAAGTTACTGTATATAAAAATTGTAGGTAGTTGTGCGATAATGTTTTCCGCGTCAACCACTCAATAGGTATAGCCCCGATACAGAGTTATAATATAATGTTAATAGGTAATTGTAGGATTATGAGACTATGACTCCGTATGCTTTTATGGTTACTAGGCTGACCTTATATAAACGTAAATATAGGTTATTTTAATGAAAATCATTGCCATTATCCGGGATCGGTGCCACAGGTCCACTTACAAATTGTAAATTTTATTTAAATAGTGTAAGTCTTTACATTTTATTTGAAACTAGCTGTGCCCGCGACTTCGGCCGCGGGGACTTTAGCGAGATTACCCGAAAAAATGGGTATTATGTTTTTCCCGCGGATCCCTTGTTATTTTCCTAAAATAAAGTAGTAATAAAGTAGCCTTAGTTACGCCTTGGAACATCAGCTATCTGCCAGTGAAAATCCCGTCGAAATCGGTTTAGCCATTTAGAAGATTACCCGGAACAAACAGACAGACAAAAATTATTAAAATTTCATTTTCGTTGTCGGTATCGTATAAACTCTCATATGCATTTGGTAAAAAGATGTCATTTTGATATTACAAACAGACACTCCAATTTTTTTATTTGTATAGATACATTTCACTAGAATCTTGTGTATTGTAGTTTTGAACTAAAAATGCCTACGCTTGTCTTCGAAAACGTAGCTATATTAATTTTCATGGTTTCCCTGTAATAAAACTAGGTAGACACTTTAGTCCACTATAATTAAAATGCTCTATGTATTCTACATAAGGTATAAATGTATCATACATAAATGTGACCTCGGAAAATAATTGCGGCTCATTTTGTATTACATCGATACAAAAAACAACTACATCTACACGTATTACTGCTTCGAGCATCATTACTCACGCAAACATTATATTAACTGTCACATAAATAGCTGCAAACCCTTATCACAAGCACATAAAGTTCATAATAATTTCAAACACGGGCACCGTGTACGCTAAGATGTTTGGCGCATATAAACCAACAAAAATGTATTAGCTGCTATAAAATATACGCCTTAGTCTCTATTTTAAAAGTTTTAAGATCGAATATCGAGTTTAATGTTAGCTTTTCATGCGCAAAACAGTTCTAACTTAAGATGGCAACTAAGCTATAGAGGCTATTAAATTTAGCGTGTCTTGGAATAATGAAGTGGGACCGGACGTGTGGAATTATACTAATTGTTATTGTGTATTAAGAAATCGTCGTGGTCCGGTCACAGCTCTCCGAGGTCCCAATAGCCCGGCCCAGCTGACTTCCTTCCGAGAATGACAAAATATTTCTGCCTTTTTGAATTTCAAAGCCACGCTAAACCGTTGTCAATACATATTTGGTTCGCGGATGATGATGTTTTAGGAATACACGAGTGTCTGTACTAAGGCAGAACATTAGAACTACTCGTATATTGTACCCGCCAGCAAAAAGTGTTGATGAATCATTGTGACCGGTTGTAAATGAAGGATTATCATAAAAACATCAGCCGCAGGTTTTCTAACGATACTTACCTTCACCGCTTTCTTAGCATTTTTATATTCCAAGGAGACAATATTATGTTATGATGATATCAAAACAACGTCACAAGTAAGTAGCTGGCGGTCTGAAGGCTTTAGGCGGCATAAGGTCCTCCTTTCATGTTCAGACCTTCGGTGGTATTATGATTGTTCCTAGGATTCCACAAGAGAAAAGGATCACCTTTGAATATTATTATTATATATGTTTACTCTTGTTATATTGTACTACAATATAAACCTACTTATAATTTTTCTTTTCAGGAGACCTTGCAATGTCGGCTAGTCACATTACTAGAAGCCCCGTAAGCCCCCTAACTAAGATAAGTGCTTGAGCCAAATGGATAGTTAGATGTGCATCACTATTTCACATCATATCGTCGCAATCATCGTATAGGTTCCAAATAACACTGAAACTACTAGTACGATGGTAATGTATTCAAATACATATATACTTACATCGAAGCCTCCATCCTGTGCGAGGCTCCGAATTTGATAGAATAATAAAAAAGCTAACAAAAACCGTCATTTTTTTTTATTTACAGCAGTGTAATAGAATAATTCAAAGGATACATACACACAAAACCTGTACGCATTTTGACTCTACCACCTAACAACTTTTCAAGTTTCAACTGTGAAAACTGGCTCTGACAGCTGTCATGAGCGGGACAGCGCTATACTCGCCCCAGAAGAGTAACGGAGAAAGGTATGCGTTTAATTTTTTATTCCAAAAAGTTGTTATTTAAAAGGTCTTCTAAAGTAAATTGTGATTTATCTGGTGGTGATAGAGTTTCATTTTGAACGGTACGGTGTTGTTCGTACGACGTACAAAATTTTCATTTAGTGCCAAGAAACTCGAAAAGCCGGTTGCGTTTGGAGGCTTGCCTCTCGCGGCGGCAGGGCCTTCAGTTAACAAATATTCATATTGGGTATTACTTTATTAATGAAAATTGCGCATTAGATATTTTTGCCCCATAATTTATTTTAATCACTTGGTTTCACCGGAAGGAATGTCTCGCTCGTTCGCTTGTAGGGTTCCATGTTGCTTTAATATAATTTCAACTCTCATTAACTTGAGCAGGAGACCAGTTAGTATAAATTTGTGTGATGATTTTAGTGGACGAATGTTTTACAAGCGATAAAAACAGTAGTTAACGGCAATTTATATTCCAGCTCTGTGGGTTTTTGGGACAAGGTTGTATTCTCTTATTTTTCATTAAAATTACTATGCACGTGCAAGTTCTTGTCAAGGGTTGTTTAAATGATATGTTATGATACAGACATACAAATAGGTAAATGAAGAATTTTACACATTCACCTTTGCCAGTGTGTATTAATACATCAATAAATTATATTAAAACAAATCATAATTCGGCTATCTTAAATCTTATAATGTACCCGCATCATCATAACTACAACTTATGTACCTAGTAGGTATCACACGTGTGGTGAGCTCATAGAACTTTAGTCTCGGTCCGGTGACAGCCCTATCAATGTTTTGCTACCGCCTTACGCTTCTTTTTTCCGTACCGTCGTCGACTTGTATTCAATATATTATAGCTAGCACCTATACCTACCTAGTTTGTGTATACCTTTATATCAGGCAGGTATCTCTATGTATCTGTATTATCAAGCGTATTGTCAAGCGAGAGGAAAACATAACTCTGTTCGTGGCAGATCGATAGATGGACGAATATAGCTCTGTTTATTACAGGTCGCTTTGTCTGTATTCCTACAGTATGGATGACCCACCTCACACACACCCCTATAGTAGGTAGGTCTCTCTACATGAAAACAGGCTATTGTCCTCTACTTATCACATAATAACTGCAAAAATGTTTTTTTACCACTCTATTTTCTTCGAAAGAGCAAAGGCTCGGGAATGTATAGTTTGTAAAATGTCAACAGACACTTTGTTTACAACGCGCTATATTCGGTAAAGCAATATCTTCCACGGCGGTACCTCTCCAGCTCCAGCGCAAACTTGCATGCAGCCCTTTCAATAAATTTAAAAATTCCACAAGGAGGCATGCGGTCGTGCTGGAGTAGAGTCACCAGGGCTTACGTCCTCGTTCTAGAACATGTTTATAATAGATATAAAAATAAATTCAATTTAGATTGTAGAAATAACAATATTATAGAGCATGTTGTGGCCATATTTAATAATAATTTCAATTCACATTAAATTTTGTTGTCTATATCTATACATCTATACATCTATACAAATAAATAAAATTTGAGTGTCTGTTTGTAATATCAAAATAACACTTTTTTACCAAATGCGTATGAAAGTATATACGATACCTATAACGAAAACGCAATTTTAAAATGTCTGTCTGTCTGTCTGTCTGTTTGTTTGAGGTAAACTCCTAAACGGCTGAACCGATTTCAATCGGACTTTCACTGACAGATAGCTGACGTTCCAAGGCGTAACTTAGGCTACTTTAATTTTAGAAAAAGCATTAGGGTTCCGCGGGAAAAACATAATACCCATATTTCCGGGTAATCTCCCTAAAGTCCACGCGGGCGAAGTCGCGGGCACAGCTAGTAGTTAATAAAATATCAGCAATTTGTTTTTAAATTCGATTCTAAGTGACTTTATTACTCTGGCCAAACGCGAGCTGGACCATGCTTCTATGTCCTAGAGATTCAAGAAGGTTGATTCACCTACACTACCAACTTAACTAGTTTAAACTTGGCAAAACTTAAATGGAAGCGCCGATGACAGTAGACCCGGGGACTTGCGGGGAGGCAGGGGGAGGGTCGCAGTTAGGTAGAACGATTACACTAACTGCTCCAACTAGTGAACACCCTGAATTAGTTAACAGTATTGTGGTTGGAAGGGCACTTATCGTAATACACATTAGAACCCTATTCAGAGTAAAATTCATCCCTAGCAGTTATAATACGTTTTAAAGTCGTTTCGATTTATCATTAAAAAAGTTGGTAGGCTTAACAAGGATATTATTTAATCTAACAGTTCTTTGTTAAGATAACTGAATAAACCTACCTACCGATAAATCAAGGGCTCACAGCGCCAAAGGAAAAAATAACACTTTTCCTTGACAACTAACTTAATTAGATTTGTTTGAGGAGAACGATTTTTTAAACTACGTCACTTTATGTACATAAGTACGTATTGTACCTTCAGAGTAACGGAATGATGGGGAATCATTTAACTCTATTTAATGATACCTACTGACGCGCGCAGACTGGGGCGAGAAAACTCAAATTTTGACCATTGATCACCAGGCATTTACCACAAAAAATCAATCTTTATGTTTAATGAATCACAGCTTGATTTGGTATTAACAAATATTTTGCCGCGTGAGTTTTAACGCTCCTGTATGCGCTGGGCTTTGTATTAGAAGAGTGGATGGTATTATAGAAGAAGGGAGGTATTAAGTCAAGTCAAGAACTTGCTTAAGAGCATTTCAAATGATTTTTTTTTCGTTATCTTCTAAAAGTAAACAACAGTTTTTGAAGACATTTTCGAAACATATTTTTTTTCGAAACCAAAACATTGTGGGCCGGTACATAAACAACGAGTACTTTATCTCCTGAGGACCAGCCCGGCCCACTCCTTGGTGCTGTCCCGCTCGGACCAGTGGCGTGCGAGCGAGACAGTCCGGTACCGGTTCAAACCAGTTCAGGGTCTGTAAAGTTAAGAGTTAAGGTTCCATAAAAGGTTTTATTTATTTATAAGATACTTGTATAAAAAGGCGATGGGGGCAAAATGTTGACAAAAATTCAATCATCTAACCAATAGGCATCGAACTGTTTTTAGTTATCTGATGGCTTTGGAAGTGATAACCCTCATACACAGTAATCCATGTATGGTATGATCACTTATTATGTATTTTGGTTCTTGGAAATATTTTTCTATAGTTATTTCGGGCATCATGAATAGATTCTAATGAGTACTAAAAATGTCAGGTTATGTATTAATTTAGCAGTTCGTCGCAAATTGCAAACGTAATCTGACTTGCATTTGCTCAGCCAGTTGGCGTACACTCGAGACAAATACATTGATACATTACGCGAATCGTGCTAGCGACATTTTCACCGTCTTTGAAACCACATAGGACATAGGTACATAGGTAGATAACAACACAACGCTAAATACTAAAGTGTTGGCTTGCGGATAGGAACAAGAAGAAACCATACGACTCGATCAGCTGTACTGTTTAATTTCATTTACTATATTTAACATCGATGCTAATGACTGGCTACTCTATACTCTGCTAACTGCTACATTATAGTCGCTAATGTAGCTCTATTCACACGGTAGAGCTTCAAATTCATACTTAGAGCGTATAGTACTGTCCCACTCCTTTTCAAGTAATTTTTTCAATCCCAATTCCTGTCAAAACAGCGGGTATTTCGGTTGCGTAATTTATAACAGGAGCTGAACTAAGATTGGGTCTTTACTATCCTCTGAAAGCTCCGTGATCATTAGCCGGACCCCATAAAACCACGCACAACAGATGGAGGCTGAGTGCGGCGCGCACGGGAACCTCCCTGGAACTAATGATTGCTTCGCCAGGCTGTTGTTTACGATTATTGATGGAAGATAAAGGCCAGCTAGCCGGCGGCGGCGACTAGAACACGCCAGTTCATGCATGGAAGTAATTATTTTTTATTAATTACAAAGATTACTTCACTTAACGCGATGGTGCTGACTATTTTCGGCATTTTGTTTGCCTATAAAATAAATAGTTCAATTTTTCATTCCTAAGTATTTTTTGATAACTAATTGCTCAACTTTGTGGGCTCGGTCCTCGTGCGACCACAGTTTGTAAAAGTTGAAGTGAAGAACTATGTTTTTTAATACAAGCTTTGCTAGATCGAGAGTGAAACTAAATGTAAAGATATTTAGCAAGCTGGTTTAGAATAGTTATTTGTTAATTTTGTTGTAGGAAATATGGGAATAGATAGGTGAAGAGATGAGAGTGCCACAGAGCGAGACAGTCAAAGGGAAATTGATTGCTCTCGACGGAGGCTGCAAAAGGAAGATTGATGAGGATAGATTGGCCCGAAGTCATGTTGTCTAAACAGACAGGAAATTGAGACGAAATGTACTAACGTTTGCCTGTTACAATCGAGTTAAGGCGCAGTTTAAGTACCTTTAATACTTTTTTTTTTATTCCATATTTCGACACTCTTCAGCTATAGGTATCTTAATGTATGGTCAGGTGGTGCAATTCACACGTTTATGACCTTTTTTAGAAAATTTCTATTAACTACGGGCTTACATAAGGTGTTCAATAACAAAAGTAATCACAAATGACAACTATAGCACTATAAGATAACACTATAAATGTAGTGCTATCTTCTCCATAATTATATCTCCCATTAGTTTATTTCATCGGGTAGAATAGAGGTCTATGCAAAATAAAGTTTTATTATATCTGTAAAATAATCATTATCAATTATATTCTATACCAACATAATATTGGGTTCAAAAACAATTAGCAGCTATACCATAATCATGCATTAGGTACATTCGTACGTATCTTTAAAATTAAATAATACCTACCTATTGAAATAAAACTATTTTATTGATTCTATCGCGGTTATTTACTTTTTTATTTTCCCGACGTTTCGGCTAGTTTTATTTCAATTCGCGTAAATATAAGAAAAATAAATAATACCTTCCTACTTACGTACAGTACATGTGGTAGAGTGGGCCTTAACCCAGCGAGCCCGGCCAGCCCGGCCAGCCCGGTAGCGGACTGGTTCTGATGACTCTACATTTTGCCTCTCTCGTCTTTTTGTGACTTCCATTTTAATCTTTTTCTCTTATTTTTATTGTGCTGCGGAATTAATAGTCGTGGTTTTATCGTTTATCTTGTAAGGAGCTAGGGTTGTGGCTCACTGGAGCGTAATATATTTCATCCTTGTGGAATTGTATCGATATTTTAAATTAAATATTTTTAGATGTCTGCCCATATTGACCTCAATTTAGAAAATCACTTATTCAATAATTTTACCTATGAGTAGGCAGACGTAAGTTTTATATAAATTGTACTACCACTAGCGTTAATAGTATTATAGATTTTTTTTAAGCCATCAACTAAAACTACTCTCTTGATATAAACTATTACGACTCTTGATTCAATCATTATAATATTTTTTAACTAAATTACGTAGTTTTTGTAACCAAAACATCTAGTGCGCTCGTACCTTTATCTTACCTTGTAACTTTTATAATATTTTTTGGTGGCTCCATCAATTTTTATTGGGAAGCTCGTTCCAGGGATCCCTGCAGCTACTAATAAATCCAACGATACATTTGAATTACTTTTGCCTCTTAATGACAGTGATTAAGAACGTGTTAAAATATTTAAGACATTAGAAATTTAAATTTTCAGAGTATTCCTTATGTTCGGAAGGTTTTTAAACCGTATGTGTTTAATATTTAAACTCAAGTGATGGTACTCGGCTTAATATAAAATCAAGAAGCTACTAACATTTTGAGAATATAGTAGGGACACTAGGACAGGCGGAACCCAAACAGCCGAAATACTACAAGTACTCAGTTGGGGCTAGTCATTTGACAAAATGGAGAAATGTCACAGATTAGAGATAATGGCAGTATTGTATATATTTTTGTATATATATTTATATATATATATACAAAAATTAGGTTAGTACTGAACCTTAAGTAAGAAAACAAAAAATTACAGAACCTTACGGAATAAGTGTATACAGTATGTCGTGGTACGGTGACGGGAAGCAGGCAGCGAGTCTCCATTGTGCGTCGATAATTCAGCAGACGCCGGCGCCGTGCTAACGAAGTGTTCGGGCGGATATCATAAATAATACATCGTTACTTATTATCGAGTAGTAAATAAACATGTATGTAGTCATTTGTCTTCTAATTTACGATCGACGGAAGCAAATAACGGAGCTTATTGTGGTTTGAACTAAACTATACTAAAGTTCAGTGTTTTTGTTATTGTTAGGGTTCCGTACCCAAAGGGTAAAACGGGAACCCTATTACTGAGACTTCACTGTCCGTCCGTCCGTCCGTCCATCCGTCCGTCCGTCCGTTCGTCCATCCGTCCGTCCGTCCGTCCGTCCGTCCGTCCGTCCGTCTGTCACCAGGCTGTATCTCATGAACCGTGATAGTTAGAGAGTTGAAATTTTAACAGATGATGTATTTCTGTTGCCGCTATAACAACAAATACTAAAAAACAGAATAAAATAAATATTTAAGGGGACTCCTATACAACAAACGTGATTTTTTTGCCGTTTTTATAGATAATGGTACGGAACCCTTCGTGCGCGAGTCCGGCTCGCACTTGTTTATTAATATTTAATCAAATTAGGGGGATTATCAATTAGTGCTCAACACTCAAATTACTCACAAAATGAAGATATGAGAAGACTCTACCTTTTTTCTGGGTCTGATGCTGCAATTATTTAAAACAGAAGAAGATATCCCAGGTAGCGCTGTGTTATTACAGTGGTATGTACATGTGGTCCGCCTCAATTTAGAAAGAAGAAAGAAAGAAACTTGACTGAGAATGTATCAATTCAAGTTTCTTGTCAGTCAAGTTTCAGTCTTCTATGGAATATTGTCTGAATTTTGATAAAATGACAATGATTTAAATATTAGAGTTCTGTGATTCGTATACGCAAACTGACTTAAGGCAGATTCCAAATGAAAATAATCTCAATGAGAAAACCAACTCTACCAAATCAAAGTTAAAAAAAATGTTTCTTTATGTTTGGTGGTGATGCTCACGAGCAAGGCTGAAGCCCAAAATCCCCTCTAATCCGTAAAGAGGGGAACAAATTACACTCAGAACCGACGCAGACCTTTATTATGATTCGCTCCATACGCTTCACTTACTTATTTTTATGACTTAAGTAATGCAGAATTGACTTACCTATTAGAAGATGAAAGATGAACTAAAAATATGTCTGACTAAGTAGTTTAACTACATACACACCCCAATCAGTGGGGAAATGCATCTCGTAATAAAACCAAGAAGTAGCAATAGCAGATAATAATAAAACTAAGAAGTAGCAATAGCAGATAATAAATATAATGAAATATGTTATACATTGAATGTCCTACCCTTAAGTTTATTTACAAACACTTAAGATAAAGTCTAAAACAGGTTCGTAGTATCCACACACCGCTGTCAACAAAGGCTGCATTATCCAGGCACGGCCAGGGCACGCTGGCGCGGGCAGCGCGTGCGCACGTTCGACAAACACACGTCTCCCTCTTTATCTGAGGTTTGATTGAGTTGCCCTAGTACCATTTTGAGGACCTACTAAATAGTTACCAAATGTTAACACTTGAGAATATTTCCCGTTGCACGAATAACCTGCATTATATTTGTTAGTTTTATTGACTATCATTAAGCGGACTTACCAAGCACCAATGTATGAGTTGTGGCGGAGTTATAGTCTATGGATGAGTCTTTTCCCAATGTTTGGTAGCTAATATAAATTAGTTAGGTATTATGTTAATGTGCAATTATTCACTGGCAGCATTTGGCATTTTAATAATCTTTTAAAATGTATTCTCGCTCGTGATAAATGTACAATATCTTTTGTTAATATGGCGCATGACTCACACGCAAACAATCACACAACGGCAATTTGTAACACGTGTTTGTATGTACAAAGTAATTACACGGAACCAACGTAACTTTGCAGCCACCATCACCTCTATCACTGAAGCAATAGAGAGACATTCGCTTGTCGTAAGATGTTTATAAATTTGTCATGTTACTATTTTGCGGCTTACTTCAACTTTGTAATTAAACAGTTAAAGTTGATTTTCAAATGAAATGTAACATGACTCAAGATTTGTTTTTCAAATACCGCATGCATTGAACTTTTCAAAATGGAAGCACTCAGTGTATTTCCCCGTGTTATTGCAATCTTTAAATAGTTTCATAATAAATGAACACTCCTTTTTGTTACTCGACATTAGTCAGAGCTCACATGTGGACAATAGGTTCGGAGTCTTTTGTCACAAACTATAAAATATAACGTGTATGGATCAATAAATACTGTATCGTGGTAATAAAGTAGAAACGACTTTATCAATAGAGGAATAATAATGAATTAAATAAACAACGTGTAGACCTATGAACTCCGCTTAGTTTAGTTGGATTAAGTTTAATGAGAGTTCGTATGTTATACAAATATTTTAAGTCTTAAAAAATATGTCCTATTTTAAACCAATATAATAACAAGCACGAGACTATTGTTTGTACAACAACAGCAGACTATACTCGACTTTTGTTATTTAAAATCTTCTTCCTTATTTACAGGTGGTATAACGAATTAATTTATAACATAAAATACTGTATAAAAATGGCTGTTACTTTGTCACAACTGTTATTAGCAGAACAATAACAGCTACGGTAACATTTAGTTATAATAATACCATTTATAGTTAATATTATATCCATTTTGAAATGTAGCTAATTAAAATGTACGAATAAATTTAGTTTTTAAGATTTACCACGATACCAATGATAACGGGAATTCCTTTTTTATAATGACTTGCTTACAATTTTGAAAATAATCTTCACAAAAACTTCAACTAAAGTAACCACTAACTCGCACAAAAAAAAAACTCATTTAACTTTAAAAATGCAAATAATATGCTACATAAAATTAAACTTTAAAAAAGTATTCTTCTTATCTCAAAAAGTGTAGTCTATAAAAAATATAGAGTCTGAAACATGGCGTCGAATATTGTAGAGATTGTAGAGTTGAAACACGTAGTTTTTTTTTTTTTTTTTATTTGATAGGGTGGCAAACGAGCAGACTTGACAAAGAGCCTCTCTACAGTGTAGAGGGCTCTAGCTAAAGCGGCGGGGTCTCAACGTGCACTGCTTGAGCTGGGAGTGAAAAGCAATCGAATATTTGCTGACATTGTTTCGAGTATTAGGAAGTGAGCACTGAAATTTCAAACTTTAATATAATTTCCATTTGCACGAGTTGAGCCTCAAACTCGGGATCAATCGGTAGGTTTCACTAACACTAGCAGTTACCGATTAGTAGTTACAGTAGTGCTGTAGTTAGATAACATATAATGTTATAACTTATATAATTTTGAACAGAATACTGTAACAACAAAATGTGATCCAAAACATTGCAATACTCGAAGGGTATACAGTGGACTGGAGCACTATCCCAATAAGCTAGTCTTTATATCTTACATAAATCATTATAGCAAGTTAACGAATAAATGCCAGCAAAGTTACGAAATCCCTGTAATTGGATCGAGGCGAGCCGACCTTGGCCCGCAGATCACGTAGGTCTTCGGTACTCGTGTTAGGTAAAAAATAACTAGCATAGAAGTAAGTAAAGTAGGTACTGAATTGTCAACAGTTTCACTAGCCAAGTGGCCTTCACACCGGGAACCTTATCACGAACAGTTTTCTTTAATATGCTGTACCCCGCACTGCCACCCGCTCGTCACATGACATGCAGAGTGAAGCTTTATATCGGAGAAATTAATTGTCAAGAATTTTGCATTTCAAACCTACATGCTTACAAATAACTTAACCTTCTTATAATATAACACAGTCATAGGATCGTTCTCAGTGATAATATATTGAAGATCTCTTCTTTAAAAAATTACATATAGGTAGTGCCTTAACGGGATGTCAAATTTAAACTAAGTGATTTTTTGTGAAAATTAGCTTCTCTAACACTCTTTATTTTAACTGCCGCACCATCTGTTACCTACTGATACTTTGGCCATTCAACACAATGATTGAACACCATAATTTCATGAAAGGCGAAGTTGCTATGATAATCACCCCCACGTCACTCTGTTAATTACTTACCTGAAATTACAACTCATTGAATGGAAAATTTTCATAACTGCCATGCCAACAGTGATGTAACCATTGGACTTGGACATAATTGGCTTACTCAAATAATCTCCATAATCTGACCAGCATTTTCAGACCTCCTCGAGACTATTCAGTGGTCCCCTCCTGGCCCTATAATAAGGTAGAAAGCGGGACGAGGCGGGTCAAGGCACGCTGGTGGTACAACGAACGATGAACCGCTGAACTTGACACGTCCAAGGCCAGGCCTGAATGAGGGTGACGTAAATCATTCATTGTGATTGACAGTGCGCTTAATTGGAGACGGCTTAGGGATGCTAATTTCGAGTCTCGATAAAAAATTGATACAAAACCATTATATTCCCTGTGTGGGTTGGGTTTGAATACGTACTCGCTCCCCTGTGGGGGAGGCAGGGGCCTGGCCAGATTTATTACAATACAACGATTACTGATAATGATACAAATTTGCTTCATCAAGATAACTGTCTTATCATCTATTTTTCTCATCTACATATCTGCGCCGATATTTACATTGCAATCTGTCCTCCAAGAATAGTGATTCCACCAGGAATATGTTTTGCCAATGTTAAAATGGTTCACGGTACAAGCACGGAGTAGGAGTATATGATCACTATGTTTAGCTGCATGTATTCTTCACTATGGAATGGACGTTATTGATGAGGTGATCAGGATATAGGCAATGGGTGTTTTTATGATTTAATAACTTTTGGAGTGTGTGTGAGCAGTAATTTCGCTTCGTACATCCGCAGCAACTGGCAGCAATCATAATGCGATTAGTGCTATTGAGATTGATGATTGTTGAATTAGTAGAGGTGTGCCTGTAACCAGGCGTGTCTCGGGATGGCGTCATATCCCTCTTTATCGTGTCATTTCCGATGTTGAACCACGTTAGAAGTATGTGGTAGGTTAATTTTACTTCGTGTACTTGCAGTAAATAAAAAAGCACGAATAATAAATTAAACGTATATTAAACAACCCTAACAACAATAAATAAATGCTAACGCCGCTAGTTACAGATCCATTGCAGTATTTAGTATTGCACACACACACGTAGTACCTGGCGAAGAGCGAGATGGAGCGGGCGAAGGGCGTGAGGGAGGCGTGCGGGCTCATGATGCACGCGTCCTTCTCCTTCTTCAGCATGATCTCCAACCGAGCGTACCTGTGGGAGAGAAAAAAAGTATTCGATGTATCGCTATATTTTTAGAAATATCGAATAAATTTAAAGAACTAACTCTGCTGATAATTACAATAAAAACAAAAGTAAATTTTCCACATTACATAATGATTTCAATTATAATTAAAAGTCAGGCAGTGCATATTAGTGAGTAGCTAGCAAACCAACGGTGGCTATTATCTATTCTTGCGGTTGGTTACAAAATTAATGAAATTTAATAATATAGCTATGTTACTGTAATCTCTAATTCTACTTTCACACATGTGAAATCAAGCACATCAAACTTTCTGCGTTTAACTGGTAAAAAAATGTAGAAAATATTCGATATTTGTTCGAATATAAATATCGATATATTTTCTAAGGGGGTCCACCCTAATTCACACATACAAAATCAAAGACCACAAACGTTGCGCAAAGGCGAAAGGACTGAAAAAAGGAAATATTAAACTTTTGTGGAAAGTATTCGATATGTATTCGATATTTATTTATTTAAGCGATATACCTATCGAACAACATCGATACCTGGGATCCGATTTTTTTATTCGAATGTAAATATCGATATATTTTTAAGTGGACACCCCTACCTGTGGGTCGCGAAATTTTTCGCGTTGGTAGGTGTCCGGGGCCAGAGAGTTCGACAGCTCCTTTGAGTGTACACCTCTCCGATATCTAAAAACCTTTTCACACAACCCCCTATGTACAGTCCATAGTACCCTCTCATTAAACCGTAATCGTTATAATAACTTTTGCCAGCGAATGTTGCCGATTCATATCTATGATCCCAGTAATTTGTATTATAGAAGCATTTCGCCCGAAGATATCTCTGCATGGTCCTGTACTGCCAGTCGTTAGAGTCGAATGCGTTGTGGCATAACGGGCTCACTGGGATCCCGGTCGTCTCCATCCCGCAGAAGTAGCAAGTCGCCACCTTCGTCCCGTACCATCCCCAGCCAAACCACCACCGCCTGCCACTTTTAGGCTTACGGTGAGTCCAACTCAAGTTCTTTCTGCGACTTTTTGTCAGGAATGGCATTATTTTCGAAGTAGATTTATAATCGGGTGCCGTTCTCGTTTTTGTCGTAGTGTTGGGTACCCGATATTTTTCAGTAGTGTGTCGAGTTGTTTCCTCTTCTTCATCTTTGTTTTCGTAACCGTCGGGGTCTTCTTCGTTACCTAAATCATTGTCACCGTCGTCTCCTGCAGTGGATTTCCTAAGGTACGGCATTCTGGATGGCGGCAGCCGGATGCCAGACTTCCCGTTGGGACTTCTCATGGTGGCCAGTTCAGGCACCTCGAGAAGCAGGTTGTGGTACATGTCGGGCGACAGCTCCTCGGGGGGCAGCCAGGCGTCCGTGGGTGCTACGTACTCGTGCGGATTCCTAAACCTCGAAAATATAGAACAGTGCGACGTCTGTAAAATTAAAATAAAAAAAATAAACAACATATCAAATATATTCGCCATTACAATATTATAACCATAGACTCTCTGACCACAGATTACTATATCATAGACTACTATCTTCTAACTAACACATGACAGAACTACAATGATTCTTTCAACTTCAATAGAAAAATAGAAGTTAGACGAGGAGAAACTTTTTTCATATGCATGACTTCCAAAACATATATATACAATATTAATTCTATCTTAATAGTATATTACATAGCATATTTAATCCTCATATTCTTACCATCGCGGACGCACATTTCCAAATTTGCTATGCAGGACGTATACTATGCGTATAAGAAATTCGAGTAATCTCAGTAATTTCCACACCAAAGTTCGAAAGCCATTTCTAAAATCACCCGACGGGCAGTCACACCATGTAGCGAGCGCCCCAAACTACAAGCCTGAGCTCTCGCGAGTGGTACATTCATGAAGCAATATGGTAGGAATGTGTAGCCTGTACAGATCGGATTGTATGTCAACAAAGTGATCATGGCTTAGTGACTGGCGTCATATCGCGATGCATTGTGCACCGTGTGCCGTGTCACATTACCCGCCAGCCCTGGCCGCCGTGGCCTGTGAGTCAGCCGCGAGCCGCAGGCATAGACGACTTGTCGCCGGCCGCGTTCACTAAGCTCAGATCCTTGTACGAGATAGAATGGAGTTGCTAACGCGATCAATCCGACAACATTTCTATCGGCCATCTGTGGTGCGAAATAACTCGTACAGCACACAAACATGCATGCGAGACGAAGCTTGCTTATATGAACTCACACTACAATAAATTTGTAACATAAACACAATATCCGTACGTACACAGATCGGACACATGGTGAAATGCTATTAGACCCAAAGAAACTCTAGAAATGAGGGTGGTGGTCTGTCAAACTCATGTCCGGTTTGTATAGCCTATGCTTAGATCTTACTCTACCATTACTGGCTGTGTTAGCTGGGAGATCTACGTGCAAGTATTCATAAAACATCTGCAAAGCTTCATGGCTGTACCATGCTCTCAACAAAACTGTAATCTCTATGTTTTTGGTTGTTGTAGAGTCTCCACTGTGCCTCACTTTAGCCTCTTGTAGCAGTAATTACAACCATTACTTTTAGTATGTTTGCCTCCTATTTTATTAAATAAATGTTCTAGGGCAATATAAAAAGTGTACGACCGCCTCTGCCGGAATTATGGTCGTGATGCTATATAAACTCAGCTCTGCACAACAGGCATATCATGTATCAGCTACAATGATAATAGAATATCATTGATCAGCTACTTTAAGGTCAAGTTGGTTATGGCTCTTTTATTTTTATTCAAGTGATTTTATTGCCGCCTCGCGATATTTTTTGCTGTCTATGAAAATACAAAGTTCATGTTACAAAAGTCGCTATCATTTAGATTGCTGACCGATTCATTTATCATACTCGTATCGAGTGTTTTCTTTATCATTTGGTATTTTTTGTGAACTGTTCATATAGGATTCATAGCCAGTCGCAGTGGGGTCCGCCGCGTGCTGCGTGTGTCAGGTTTTTTATACAGTGATTGAGATTTAATTATATTCAGAGACTCGGCTTAGCCATGGTGGTGATGTCATCGTAAAAAACCATGGCAGAAATAATAAGTATTCATGATCCATACTATAGTAAAAAAAGTACGACAGAAAATGGCAACCAAACGTTACAAGGAGAGAAAGATTTTTGATTCATCCCCCATCTCTATCACTGTCATTGCACTGTCACCCATTTTTATTTATAATTTGTATGTAAACAATTTGTCTTTACTATTAATAAAAAAGAGTCATCCGCCATCTTTATCACTGTCATTATCCATTTTTATTTATAATGTGTATTTATTGAATTTGTTCTTGCTATTAATTACTTGACATTGGCGAAATACTCGCGCTAGTCGCAGGTGATGCCATTCCTCATCTTATTCCATTAACTATCATCATTTCGCTCATTTCGTTAAAAATTAAAAAATAACTTGACATTGCCATAAACATCGCTAATCGCAGGCATTCCAATCTAATCTTATTTCATTAAAATTTCACCATTTAATTCATTTCGTAAAGAAAGTAGAAGAAAATGTAGGTTTTCATAAAAAGCGTTACATTTTTGATATCAACGCTTATATGGGGTTCAAACTTAATCTAGTTAGATAACTGGCTAGTGGATGTAGGTATACGCAAGACTGTACGATGTTTACCTACTTATAACTTCGGGACCTCTACATCCAGTGATAGGATTTACCGCACTTTATTATTAGCCGTCATGGGTTCGATGGCGCATACTACGTTTATGAATAGTTATTACCTAAAGGATAAAACCGTACCGATAGCTTTCAATGGCATTGGAAGACAGATCTTAGTCGCTTTTCTTTGTTTCAAAATCCAATTTATTATGACAAATCAATTTGGTTTTTTATGCACCTACTGACAGCCACGAAATGAATTATTTTATCTAAAATCTATTCAAATCGCCTGTTTTCAAGGTTGCTACATGCACAAAAAGCTTATTACAATATTGATAAATTGTTACCGCTATTATGGGCTTCCTGGTGGCGACGGGACGTGTTCACTAACCTTACGCAATCTGAACGCGATGCGGTTTTTATAAACTATAGTTACAACTATAAAAAATAGTTCAGTTATTAAAAAAAATAAGGTTTGTTGAAGCACATTATTTATTAATAGTTATGTTCTGTCTTTCTGTAATTTTTTTTTTTTTTAAATGTAATTTCAATAAAAAAGGTTAATCTTGAAATGGTTTTATGATCGCAATCACAATCAATTTTGTATCACCTAATTGATTAAATACCAATAAAGCAGATTATACAACATGTCTACACCTTTATTGTTCTATAGACATGACTTATTTAAACCTATAAACTATTTTAATTGCATTTCTACATCTAGAATCGCTTGACCCCCCCTCCTGAGTAAATACGAACTAATCGCTAGGTCTACCTAGAGTGGACATTTTGATCTATTCTAGACTTAGTCCAAACACAGCTGGCATTTAAAATGATCTCACAAACAATAAAAAAATGTTTGTTTGCATACTTAAAATAGCAGCTACATGTATATATTATATAGTAGCCTAATCAGTTTTACATAATTTTATCAAATGTTTGCTGATTTTGTAAACCTACTGTTCTATTTCAAAGTTGTTCAATCTGTATATTTGTGTAAGATATCGATAAAGCAGTACAGACAGACAAGCACGAAACGTTTTCATAGACAGATGCAAGTTCAAACCCCTTCCGCGGCCTCAAACCTTTAGGCTTCCAGAGTCCATGAGGTAATTAAATTTCTAACCATAATTATCACTTGCTTATCCTGAGGAAACCGGCACGTCTTGCAAAAATTTTGTGAACTGTGAAGTTCGCAAACCCTCACTCACCAGGACTAAGTTTCTAACTAATGGTGTAAATCTCTCTCGCATTGAGGGAAATTGGTACCTAATTAATAGTAAAAGGTTCGCTGGAGACCTACATATTATAACCATTAGGTAACAGGATGTAACGTGCACTCCTGCCTACTCCTTCTGGGAATACAGGCATGATGGTGTAAACAGCTGATTTCATACTAAAAATAAAGCCATCCCTGCGCTGCTCAGCATCCGTCCACACGTGTATGTATGTATCCTCAACTTGTTTACTCTTTAATCTCGTATCGCGTTACCAACACCAGTGTGCTAACGCCTTAATTGCAGACCCACACTCACAGGAATACCAACCTTGGTGTCTCGCTGTTAGGTTTCATTTTTAATTAGCATGTTATTGCAATTAAGTCCTTCCATATATAGCGCATGATTTATTTGCCAGCGGTACAAGCGTAGCATGTATTAATGTAGTTATGTTTTATTGCATGACTCCTGTTTTGGTGTGGAGTCGGTTAAAGAGTGGTCAAAATTACGGACGAGCATCTTATTTGTAATTAGCATTGTTGTTGTAAGATTACAATAGGGCCAAATAGATGCCTAGTGCTTAACCAGGTAACGATTAAGTAATTTTAAGAAATGTTTTAGTATTTTTGCTACAGTGCGTAACATTTCGTCAAATATCTACCAACATCAATGCTTCTGCCGAGGTGACAAAAAAATGCAAATGGTTAATTTTCAGTACTATTAACGCCATCTCTCGGCGGCAAGTGGAACTACACTTGACTTACACGTGTATGTAATGGAACATTGTCATTATTATATTGTGTTAAATATATTCCAGAAGATGTTGAAAACAACTTGTGTAAATATTATCTCAAGTGTGCTTTTGCAAATATATTAGACTACAATCTTCAAATTTTATTCTACTCCCAAAATGCAGTAAGCAAGTAATTGATATGGATAATAATATCCGCGCAGTGACAATCAAGTAGCTAGAATATTTTGGCTTTTATCACGTGGTGCAGGTACCTGCTACCTATAAACTACTCAGGGATTTACAGATTTCAAGTGCAAAGTAAACACCTCTTGGTCACTCACAAAGGTGGGCCAAACATTGCGAGTAAACTTGCAGAGTTATCACTGTTGTGGTTTAATTAGTTACCTACCGAACTGCTGATAAGGACGCCACATATCTTTCTCGGGTTTAACTGTAGTTATTTCAAAGATTGAAGTTTATTTCGCTTTAATAATATTGTTCGGACAGAACATCGTTACCGGAGATAACATCTCGACATAGTCTCGGTCATTATGAAGCTGCATTCGTTTCACGACAGCCTTTCAATACGGAACTGGTATAGCGAGCGGTCGACTGTCGATCTGTTGCCATGGTTACACATTTTTTGCGCTCACCGGTGATTCGACAAAAACCTTGACTCGCGAACTTTTTGCCGCATTATGTCATGGGTCCAGTGCCTACACTCAGCTGAGCCACTATTATTACTCGCTACACTCTTCATCGCCGACTATCTGACATCGATGCTAAACTGAACCTTATAGTGCACGTAATAAGATTCATCAATCATTTTGCCGAGCGAAATTGCCTAACAGTACTTTTTGCCGTACTAAAAAAATCTGCGAATGTTGCTCCCCGCACTTCAAAATGGCGTAATGGTGCGATTCCTATAATAATAATCAGGCTGTTTTTACCGCTGGCCAATTTGGACTATCTCTGCATCCTGCTCGTTATTGATGGGCGCTGAAGCCAGGGCGCAGGGGGGAGGAGGGAGGTGTCGAGCATGGCGCGGCCCTCATTACCGACACATACAGTGTGTTAAGGTGATGTCATCGATGGAAGTGTTGTGATCGCAATACTTTCTTAACTGCTACTTTATTTTCTAACAGTTTGTAAATGAAGAGCGCCTTTGACGCTACAAATGATCCAATGGTCTATACATAGACTTGGCAATATACAAGACGATCCCATTTAAGTAATAACGTACACGGTGAGAACATCGTACCAAAACAAAACCGCATTATTTTATCAACCATCCCATGACACAAGCATTTTTTTTTTTTGTGAATGGGGTGAAAGAAACAAACTTTTGCGGCTCTACCGTGTGTTTTACATTCACTATCCTCTACATAAAAAAAATTATGAGCGATTGTCAGTTCTTAGATAGCTGTTTGTAACGAAGGTGACGAAGGACTGCTAGAAATGCGAACATATGGTGGTACATACACACGCATGGTAGGGCCACTGGCTAAAATAGTCACACATAATAAACACATGTAGAATTCGTGAATAATTAGCTTTAAAGTGTTTGCAATCAAAACACACACCCGACACTTATCTAAAGCTATCAATACAATAACAATCAATTTGGCCGCGCTACAGCATACCAAGTGGCCAGCGGCTAGCGGCCAGCGGCCAGCGGCCAGCGGCGGCATTAACTAAGCTATAAAACTAGCATTAGCATAACTATTGTCTGTTGAAATTTGCAAGTACGTGACATTGAGTAGGTATGTCTCATCGCATTGTGACAAATTTATCTTTAAATTTAGACAAAATTATGACAACAGATGGTTTCTATTGCTGCTGGTGTTCTAGTCCTCCTGTCCATAAAGTGTTATTACGCATTTTAGAAAGAATAATGCTCTGCAAGGCCATTATAAATAGATTTAAACTTACTGTAACTAATGAGGGGTACATTTATAAATACTAGCAGCTGCAGAAATAAGTACCTACTTTGTAATTCGAGCTTGTTGCATGATTCGAGCATGATACCATAAGCATAATAGGAATGTATGTAGGTACGGTTAACACAATAGGAAACCTTTGCAATACGCTTCGATATATAAAAGTATCTATTTAATTTACAGCCATCAGTTCTATGGATGCTAGCCTGCTAGATATGTACTTGATAGGTATAGACACAGTAGTGACTGACAATAGGAGAGACGTGTGGTTGCCTTGGACCGACCGGAATCATAATGAGGTGTTGGGGCTCCAACAGAATGATGGTATTGTGGGCGGACCGTAGAGCTTTTTGCTGAGTTAGGTGGCGAATTATGCGTAATGAGTAGCAAAAAAATGTAAAATAGTTTTGTATGCGGACAACTAAAGGAGATCGGCTCTGCTTGTAAAAAAATCCAAGATCATATTATGTTGCAGTGTTTGTTTTGCTGTTAAGCGTGTTTGTTTCTAAATATTCTTTCGCTCCGAGTGGGTTCCACTACATTCAGCTGTGGTTTGATTCCACAGTTTCTATAAATAGCTGTATTTTTTAACATTGCTGCCATGTGCTTGTCATTGACGTCATCACATAGAGCTGACTGTTACTGACTGACTTTACACACGCAACCGACCTCTCCACACAATAGGCACCACTGGCAGATAGATGTATGAGCCTGCGAGTGAGCTGGTAATATTTGGCATCACTCCTTCACCCTGAGATCGGTATCGGGCCGCGCCAGATCGCCGGCCGTGATAACCACTAACAATGGCTGCCTGGGACCGCGGGACCAGAGACGCCTATTGATTATTGTTTAGCTACTCAGATTGATGGTTTTGCTATGTAGAGAATTTCACATAGGTACAGATCCATTAATAATAATAATTAAAGTGCTTTTTAAGAACATACCCACTGACGGGGGTTACCAATAGCATTGGAATCTAGAGTTCGATAACATCAACAGGAAGTACGCTCAATACATGAGTCTAGGTTTCTATTCAGTTTCAAAGAAACCATCGACCATTTTCGAGAACTCATTTCCATACTGACATGACTTCGTATCGGATGTTAGAGGTGACCTGACACCCGCCGCGCCCCCCTTGCCCGCCGCACTCACATGCAACGCTGTTTGTGTCGTGCACTAACACGTGCCAATGATGGATTCCGTGGATTTGGATCTTGAAGCACTCGAATTGCAAAGTGCGGATCAGTTGCAAGAACAAACAAAATCTAAATATCAATCATTAATAAACCGTACCCACTTTATTATGTTCTTTTGAATTCCATGTAGACTAGTGTACTTGTATGTATACTCGTAGATTTTGGGGAGATTGTAATTTGAAGTTATACCATATGGGAGTAGAACTTAAACATTGCATAGTGAGCATCCAATAAGGTTTCGAGAGACACGATCGGAATACAAAATCGCAGTTTGTCAGCGCCGCGTCCAATACGACTACATCACAAACACATTCAGAAGGTTCGCTTACAGCAAGCATTTATAAGAGTCGGAAGTGTAGCGTGGAATAAAACTGCGTAGTTCCGTTAATATCCTTTATACATGAAGCTCACAGAAGTACAGCACGAATTATCACCATAAGTAGTACTCCTCAACACGATTCGAAAAAGAATATGCTACGCAAAGAGTATAATAAGTAATGGGAATAAGTAATGATCCTACGTTATACCATAATTATTTTCAACAAGACTTCGTCATTCAGTGTTGCCAACTCGATATCTCAAAAACGACTACTTCCACCATAAATTAATTTTACCACAAAAGTTTACGCATATTATGTCAAAGCAAATGTTAATTAACTAGCCTTTATACAACATTTTAATGTGAGAATATTTTTACTTTAGATTTAGAGCGACATTCTATACATTTCAAAAGAATAAAAATCTTGTCTAATTTGTTCCGCTTATGTAGTGTAGTGTTACTGTATATTTCTGTATTACGGTAGAGTACCTATTGCCGTTAATTTGTATGCGTTTAGGTTTTGTTGTGTAGTGGGTCCGTTCCAATTTGGGATTGTTATGTAGGTAACATGTTCGATTGCCGGCCGTCGTCGGGGTGGCAACTGACACCGGTTTGCGCGTGCGACGTAGCGCGGTGGCACACCGAGCGCGGCTAGATGGCACGCGGCAATTCAAATTTACGCTTACGTCCTAGTGGACGTAAGATAGTTCTTTATACCCTAAATTCTGACCAAATACATAAATTACTAGGGTTTTTTTACTACATAGGGTTTCTTGCAGTTGAGTGGTAATTATCATCAGGAATAATAAGTATTGTGATACGTAATGAATGTGCCTCAGCCGCCCGCGCCTGCGCCCGCGCCGCCGCGGTTCGGTGCGCGGGAGAAATGTGAGATAAGGGGCAAGGCCAAGGTCGCCGATAAGCCGCCGTGTGCGCCGTTAGTCACGGCTATTTTCTCCGGGGGTCAGCAGAATGTGAGGTTATGTAAACTGAGCACAAAGTAGGTACCTACTGTGCAATGTGATATTGCCAAACGGTTGACCAATTAAAATGTAGCTACCATTTGAAATTGATTTATGTAATTTAAACCATTCAATTCAACCACTCAATGAGGCTGGCAACATTCGACACATCCCAAACAATACCACGGTCAGTGCTCAGTAGCGGCCACAAGAGAAATCATCAGTGATGTTATAAATGTAGCTATGTTTAATCAATGTAAGTGGGAATAGCGCAGTCACTAAACACATCATGATTAGCGTTCACGGTATAATGCGCTCGCGCAGCGCATAGTAACAGATCTACCGACTGCTATAATAGAACATTATTCCTTCCTCGTCCACGCTCTTGACATCTGGCAATCGCCACAAGAATCAACGGAATAATTCGATTCGTCGATAAATCGAAACAAAGTACTCGTTCGTTTGATATAATCGATTATGCCGTGGAGGACACGGCTCTGAATATTTATGACACTTTCTTCTTTAATTTTTATTGGTTTTGTTTCCAAACGATGGTGATGTCATACTATTCGATCAAAATAATCGAATCTATAGAATTTACCGGAGAAGATTACACTTACCGGCGCGGCTTCTAAAACATATGCCCGGCAATCGAGAAGGCCACTAGCTATCTACTTGTATTTCATACGGATTGATAAATGCGATGGATTTTCTCTACATAATTATGTTAAATTAGAACGAAGTAAGTAAAATAAAGACATATAAATGATGAAGCAGTGACCAGAATAAGAATAAATAAATTAATAGTAAAGTTATTACAAGCATGTATGACTTAGATTAGGTAAAATTAAATAAAAAATGTATTTGGATCAAAATAACAGAGAAGCCAAATATAACAATAAAAACGTTGACATTTGCGAAAGTTAAAAACTGTGTTGCAATGTCCGCGCCCATATCCTTAAAATGCGTGAGTTACAAATTGCTCCATACATGAAAAAAATATAATAATAAAAATTTAAAATTAACATAAAAATTCGCTCTTTGTGTGTATGCATGTATGTGTGTGTGTGATTGTGTGTGTGTGTGTGTGTGTGTGGTGTGTGTGTGTCTGAGAATGTGTTATGAGTGAAAGTATGTATGTGTAATCAATGTCCAGGTTATTCCCAAAATTTCAAAAGATTTACTGTTTCATCATAGGATAAAGTTAAAAGCCAAGAAGTACATTTTCTACTCTGTTCGTTAGCTTCGCCGCGCAAAACTCATCTGGGTCGGTATCAGCAATAAGCTAACATTTTCACACTTTAGGATTGGAACTAAGCCAACATAGTGGTGACAGAATCGTCATCAACGCAACTTCGCTATTCGCATGCAAATTTATATTATGCCTTCTCGCGCCTCCGAAGGTTGTACCTAGCTCGAGATATGCATATCGCGTTGGGTGCGCAAGGCGACTAGAAGACGTGTCGTCTGTTGCCATAAGGAACAGGGAGCCTTGGTCGCCGCGATACTCACTTTATCAGCGCTGACCTCGTGGACGGGCTTGTTAGTTGTTAAGCCTACTTAACTATCACCTTGTAATGTTTGATTACCGAATTGCTGGTGCCTCCTGAGCCGCGAATTTTACATTTCTTTGTTTGGTGGTCAAAATCTTACACTTATACTTACAGTTCCCCGCCGGACAAAGAATCCAAAAAAATATATTAAATTAACATTGCTCCCCAGTATTTTCAGACGTATTTAACATAGACGCTAGCAGCGACTCCTAGTGAGGACACATTAAGACAAATAATAACAGCCATTTTAATTTACATATGTCGTATTTACCTACCATCATGGTACGCCAACACTTTGCCTATTACAAGACATGACATCATCCAGCCTAGCGGCAGTGTGCCAGGTCTAATCCTATAAAACACACAGTGCTAGCACCCGTGGGCCTTTGCAGAGCTGTGAAAAAAACAAGTGATTGCTAGATTATAATTATAATATGAGAGATCAATTGTTTTTTGCAAACACCTTGAATTTTTTGCGCCATGGCTTTTATATGGTACCTATCTGTACAAAAAAAACTTTTAGGCATATTAGAATTTGATCTACATAGACTAAAGTAGGTACCTAAGTACCTAGATAGGTAATTGTATTAAGTGCCTAATGAAAATGACTTAGGTAACTTATGAGTGTTCAAGGTTATTGGAAACATTTGAAACAATAAAATGATATTTCAAATGTCCTCATCACACATCCGAAATTATTTGGGACACTCCAACAGGCACCTTAATTTCATCAATTAGGGTCAGTATGTCTATAAAATTGTAGAACATTATTTAGTAAACTGATAAATGCTATTGTATAAGACTAAGTTAAATGTACTGCCGTCCTTCTCATGGACCGAATGGTGTGCGCAAGACATCAATCTGACCATTTATTTAGTATTCTATTATTCTACTAGACAGGTAGATAGGTACCAGGTCTACCAGGGGCCCATAAATACGTAGCGTTAAACCTGCCTGCAACGCTATGGTGCCAACCACGAAATATTCTAAAAACGTTTTTTATAGTGCTAACAAATGAATAAAAAAATAAAAATAATGATGTAATTTAGTATTAGGCCGCGAACAAAAAAACAAAACCAAGGTTGGTTGTATTTTAAAAGGTGACCCCGGTAAATTTAGTGTCGACGACACGAATACGACACGAGGACGTGACTGACTATCCTATTAGATTTTTAGGTTTATCGATGGGATTAACATTGTAAAATGTGTGCCACATAAACGCATGAATCTGTTCGTTAAGACATAAGCCAGGTATTTTGAGAACATGGTTTAAAGGTTTGTGTTTAAGTAGGTACTTACATATGTTCGCCGGAAGAAAATTAGCAAAGTGAAGCTTATAGACAACACGGCCATCGCGGCCCCGCGCAGCTCGTCGTGAGGTTCAAATCTTACCTCCATAGTCCAATATATTCAGTTCGCGTTGCAATAAAACAAATGTCCTTTTATGATTTCAATGTGTTCATTTATTTGATTCTACTTTATTTCAAAGCTTTTTGTTTGGTCGCGTCGTGCTTCAGGTCTCGGCCGGACATGGACACCATCTGTCACCTACTTTTTGTTACAACTCGAACTCACAGAAAAATAAATGTTAATTAATTGAAAGAAATAATTCAGGCATTAGTAAAACATAATCTATACTTAAAATATTTAGGTTGAAAATTGCTTACTACGTTTAAAGTGTACTAACAACAACCTTAGTTAGTAAACTATTATTATTATAAATTTCACGTATCTTTGTAATGATGTCATGAGGTAGGTACTTAACTCATTGCTGTTACGAGATTGTATTTAATAACGAATTAAGTATTAGTTTCGTTATATTTACTTAATAAGGTACTTAAGTAAGCATGTACCACCGTATAAGTAGGTACTTATATTTATTTTAATAAGGATCTATCTACTGACTCAATTATCTACCTATTGTCGATTCTTAGTACGTAGGTACTATTCTAACTTTCAACGTGATCAGTAGGTAGGTAAGTAAATTATTTATGACCGTCACACGTTATAACTAATGAAACATGATAATTTATTCAGTGACAAAAAATGACGATAACTACCTGCCTACCTACATACATGCAATATTTACATAACCAGAAGTGTCACATTTAATGACATAAAAAAATGACCGCAGCTCGGTGTTGTCAAAAAAAAGTCGTGTCAAGAATTATTATACAATTCCATGAATCGGTGACGGACGAGTCGGCTGACAACTGTGCGGACTTGCCCTTACAATGTCAGGCAATGCTTCGTGGCGACAGTGAGTCTGGCGGCGCCGTAGAGCGGGACGCCATAAGGTATATCAGTTCACGAAACAAGGATAGCAAATACATAGCAACAGTATCGCGTCACAGCCTCTTTCTCTGTCTAACAATTCGAATTCGCACGTGTAAGGGAGATGGAAATATCGACGGTTGTCCTCCAAGTGCCTGCTGCGCCTCGCAAGTTTTGGTCGAATGAAACGTGCACTAGTCTGTTATTAAGTTGCAAATACACACTTGTAAATTGAGCCTTATTCTAAGGAGTCTTAGATTCAAATTGGTATTTTAATTGTGACCGAGTTTAAGCTAATCTTAGAAGTTGTTTATATTTTAAGGTGGATAATTATTATGCCATTTTCTGACTTACCTGTTTATAAAATAAGTAGTAAACGACAGACGTGGCAGCCTATAGTGATATATTTTAATCTAAAATAATGTTTGCTAAAGCAGCAGTTGGTAGCCGAGTGGTCGAACGCACGCCTTGCAATCAAAGTGTGCAGGTTCAAACTCCGGCTCGCACCTCTGGGTTTATGTGCGAATCTCATTTTCATCCGAGATTATCACTTTAAACTAAATAAACGGTGAAGGAAAACATCGTGACACCTGCACGTCTGAGGGAACTTGACTAGTTCTCGATAGATATGTGAACTCTGCCAACCCGCACTGGGCCAGCGTGCTAGACTATGGCCTGAATCCCCCTCGCATTGAGGGAAGGCCCGTGCCCAGCAGTGGGACGTTAAAAAGGGCTGTAGTTAATGTTTGTTAAGCCCAAAAAATCATAGCTTACTGTTAAACTTTGACTATATAAAAGTCAAAGGTGTTAAACGGAGAACTTGTGGACTTGTGGGCCATCCAGACGACCGGCCGTCGCGCGCCGTTTCGTTAGGTTTTGGACCTACATGCACATAAGATTTTTATTATATGACTATCTTATATTTTAAATCCTTCGGCCATCACACGCTCGGCAGAATAATCAATGTGCCTGCTATAAAAAAGAATTAGGGAAATAAACACCTGTTGCTATTTTGTCGAATTTCTATTGTCCGTAATTTTGAGCGGTTAAATAATAAGACCAAATTAACTACCTACCTATAATAAACTCTGCTAGTAGGGGTACTGTTGAGTATCAGTTGGCAATTTAAACAAGTACTATTCTTAAATAAAAGCATATAATAATTATCTAAAACTTATTCACGTACATACACATCTTATTCCAAAATAATACCATCGACAATATTCATATATTTTTTAAACCAGAACGAATTGTTGCCAAGAAGTTTATAAAGAGACCACGAGTGTTGCTCTGATACACCTTCTATTATTTTTAAAACATAAATTATACAAAATGCTTACAGTCGACCATCCTGAACAACACGAGTCCTCTCGTGAGATACACAAACTATTATCTTTTTGTTGGTACCAAACTAAACCACACCGAACCCCGCAAATTGCAGTTTCATTCATGCTTCCTAATACCAAAACATGAACAGGACTACAACATACAAAATTCAGCATAAGCGCAGTCTGTACACAGCAACTTGATGACATTCTAACATAACAGCAAATACAATACAACAGATGATAGTTTATCCTACTCAATCAAAGATTTATCAATAATTCTACCTACTCTTGTGAATAAACAAAATCTCTAGAAATTCTCAATTCTTTTTTTTTTTAATTATAAGAAAATAATGTTAAAAGAAAGATAATAATAAAATGATTAAAAAAAAAAAAGAAAGCAAAGTCGACCAATACCATACTTTGTTTACAAAAATACCTATTTTATACACAACACTTAGACATTCTTTAAAACTTTATAACACCTAAGACATTTTATATAAATAATAGTAATAGTTAAGTTATATTGGAAATCAATCGTCATATTACTAAATGTGTAATTAAAGCGGTTCGGCCATTCTTACAAATAATTGTTCCACCAATTTAATATTTGTGATAATTCAAACGAAATCGCAATTCATAACGCAGAACCTAGTTGCCTACTTCTAAGTTTAATTATCAATCAACAATCTAATATTAACATCTACACCCATATGAGCCATGTTGTTTTTATTGTGTATTGAATAATATCCTTAGTACACTCATAGTTTGGCTTACCAGCCTCATGTGTGCTAAGACATTAAGATAGTACACTCATAGTTTGGCTTACCAGCCTCATGTGTGCTAAGACATCAAGATAGTACACTCATAGTTTGGCTTACCAGCCTCATGTGTGCTAAGACATCAAGATAGTACACTCATAGTTTGGCTTACCAGCCTCATGTGTGCTAAGACATCAAGATAGTACACTCATAGTTTGGCTTACCAGCCTCATGTGTGCTAAGACATCAAGATAGTACACTCATAGTTTGGCTTACCAGCCTCATGTGTGCTAAGACATCAAGATAGTACACTCATAGTTTGGCTTACCAGCCTCATGTGTACTAAAAAGTCCAGACTAGTATACTCAAAGGTTGGCTTAACAGCCTCATGTGTCTTAGTCCATCATATAAAACCGACATACTCATAATCAAATTCTACTTATCAGTTTCATGTGTATCTACGTAACGCTAATCAACTAAATCATAGTCTTGTTCTATTACCTTATTATCGGTAACATTGCTCAATTCAACATCATTCATAACAGACTTAAAGTATGCCAACAATTCCTCAGGATGCGAGTACTTCACAGCCTGAGCACTGAGACGCATACTACGATCATCCAACCCATTAATGATGCAATCAATGGCTTTTGAGCCACTTATCTCACAACGATTGAGCAAATTTATTTTATTATAAAAATAAGTCTCCAAAGACTCATTTAGTCTCACTTTTCTATCTAACATTTCTTGTAACAACTGTGCAAAATTTTGAACAGTAGGAAATATTTTAATAAATTTTTCTTTCCACTCCGTCCATGTAAAACTAACAGATGTTAAACCCTGATACCATATTTTAGCCATACCTACTAACTTAGGTAACGCGTAATGCAGCACTTGAGTTTCAGACCATTTATACATAATAGCACACTCTTCTACCTTACTAATCCAAACATCTATAGTTTGTTCCTTATTGGATGGATTGAACTCAGGCACGGCATTTGTGTTCATGGAAAAATGATTCTGTGTTTGCGATGTTGAAGTGGGCAACGCTCTTAATAATTCCAACAAATTACAAGCAGAGAGAGTAATATTATCCTTTTCAAGCATGGAATTACTTCCAATATCTTTATCAATACTACTACATGAAGATTTGTCTATATTTCCACATTCAACAATGGAAGAAATGTCTGGATTGACTAATAAATTTTGTAGCTTACCAAGTTTTGATTCGGGCGCGGGCTGTGCGCGTGCCGACGGTACCTCTACGTTCAAATGATGATTGTTTCGAGAAGTGCAAGAGCGCCTTTCACGGCTCACCGAACGTCGCCGGCGCAACGAACGCGAGCGTCGCCTGCTCGCCGTTCGCGAGCGTCGCCTGCTCGCCGTCCGGGAGCGTCGCCTGCCCGCCGTCCGCGAGCGTCGCTTGCCCGCCGTTCGCGAGTGTCGCTTGCCCGCCGTCCGGGAGCGTCGCCTGCCCGCCGTCCGGGAGCGTCGCCTGCTCGCCGTCCGGGAGCGACGCCTGCTCGCCGTCCGGGAGCGACGCCTGCTCGCCGTCCGGGAGCGTCGCCTGCTCGCCGTCCGGGAGCGTCGCCTGCCCGCCGTCCGGGAGCGTCGCCTGCCCGCCGTCCGGGAGCGTCGCCTGCTCGCCGTCCGGGAGCGACGCCTGCTCGCCGTCCGGGAGCGACGCCTGCTCGCCGTCCGGGAGCGTCGCCTGCTCGCCGTCCGGGAGCGTCGCCTGCTCGCCGTCCGGGAGCGACGCCTGCCCGCCGGTCGCGAGCAACGCCGGGTCGGCGTTCGCGAGCGTCTCAGTGTAGTGTTGCACGAGGTTGCCCCTTGTTTGCCACCATGTTTAACTCGCAACATGCAACGCCGCATCTTTGCTCCACTCTCATCAGCCTGGGATGCTCCAGCTTTGGACATAGTTTTCAATTATACTGAAACCCAGGATTTACACTGTAATCATGATCATAACAACACTATTTATTATGGTGTTTTGTCAGTTTGATAATTTTGTTAATTATGTAATTTAATAGGTATAAGCTTAAAGCCCCAATACCACAATATTATACCACATGCACGAAACCACACAAGCATTTCAAAGATGACGCTGTATTTAAAACATGCCGCCACCGCCGCCGCTTCGTATTCACACATAAGCATGCTAACATCAACACGTCATGTCTCTAACATATTTGCAAACTCTTAAGTATAATGACAGCGACAGAGTACGCTAGTTAACCCCTTCTTACCTTTCTAACAATCGTTGTAATACATACATAAATAAACGTATGCAGTATCTAGATGTCTGCGTTTCAAAAATGAAACCACCAATACTATACACATCGTAATCATCAGCATGTTGATTACGCATTGTCAAACAATCCATCTATTAATGATCAGCAATCTATTATTTTATACAAAAATAAAACACTCACCTTCGTAAAATAAACAATTTTACCTTATCCGTCAGATACTTCCACTTGCTCAATCTTACACATACGTAAGTATGAAAAAGGCGGGTAAAGCCGGCTGGTACTTTTTGTTGGCGTGAGTTATGATTTTGATTATCCTATTTCTGAACTATAATAAACTCTGCTAGTAGGGGTACTGTTGAGTATCAGTTGGCAATTTAAACAAGTACTATTCTTAAATAAAAGCATATAATAATTATCTAAAACTTATTCACGTACATACACATCTTATTCCAAAATAATACCATCGACAATATTCATATATTTTTTAAACCAGAACGAATTGTTGCCAAGAAGTTTATAAAGAGACCACGAGTGTTGCTCTGATACACCTTCTATTATTTTTAAAACATAAATTATACAAAATGCTTACATACCTATATACCATACGATAAATAGGTAGATAACTTAACTAACTTATACCTACTTCCTCGGATTGTATGAATATGAATAGCAGTTCAATTCTAGCGTAATCGCATCGTAAATAAGTAAGATGGACCTAAGTTGATATTTTTTCGACAGAGGTTTAAAGTGAATTTTAGATGACGAAATCTGTGCAGCAAATTGCACTGCTTGCGATTGCAATAAGGTGGTTAATCGTGTGGCAGCATCGCTCAGGTCGCTTTACCAAAAGAGCTGTTTTTTTATTGACACGTTGTCGATATATCACGTTCGTGCCTCTATTGTCCGGAGTATTTTATTTTTAGGGTTGTTTTTGTGCTTATTTTCGTAACAAATCCTCAAACGGAACGAAGGTTTTTGCGAAATTTTGTCATAATTCGTAAAACATTGCCAATAACCTAATTTTTTGTTCGACTAGCGAAGCGAATGTGTCCAAGATAGCGAATACCTAAAACAATTATTGCATTAGAAAAAATAGGTATGAACTCATTCTTATACGACTTGCGCGGAGGATGTAGTTTTTCTACAAAATTAAGGTACCTAGGTTAGGTACCATTTAACATTTAATGCAATCACACATGTACTTAGATTAGTATATTAGTTCGGCCAAATTAGGCTGGTTTATCGGAATTCTTAACTTTATAATCAATCGTGTTCTAGAATCTTAAAGCGCCATCTAGAAACTCTTTACAAAGCACAAAACACACGTCACCCGTCGTGCAGTGACTGAACTGTCCATTTGTATTATTTGAATTTTACCAATACTTTACAATAATCATTATTGTATGAAGCAAGCTCCAAGATTAATCTAATCGGTCTGTCCGTACGAGAACAGTGCTAAAAACGATTCTCAGAGAGAGACGGAAGATGCGCCCTTACGTCTAGAGCGAGAGAAAGGTAGACTTACTCTGTGGTGCGCAGGAGCATGTTTTTTTAGGTCAAGGGTTCAGTGCTCGCGAAACGCGGTACACACGTGGTTAGGGGAGTTTTAATGGTGTTTCTTGTATTTTAGGGTTCCGTACCCAAAAAGAAAAAACGGAACCGTTTATAGGATCACTTTGTTGTCCGTCTGTCTGTCAAGACCCTATTTCTCAGAAAGGAAAAGAAAGAAAGGTATCAAGTTGAAATGTATAAAATATACTTATGTCTGAGGTCCCTTGGTGCCCAAAGAAAATCAAATTTCTAGGTGAACGCAATTAAAAGATACGGCGGTTTATGTTGCATTTTCAGTAGGTACATTTGCACGGGAATCAAAAACCTATAGGGTACTTCCTTCCCGTTGACCTAGAATCATGAAGTTTGGCAAGAAGCAAGGTCCTATACCAAAAGTAAAGGAAAAAATCCGAAAACTGTATTTTTTTTGTTAGAAAATGTATTTTTGCTATTACAAACTTATTTTGTAGTTACTTTGTATGCGGACACCAGTATACCAACCGCAAAGTTAAGTTTGTCTCTCTATCCAGTTCATCTTTTCGTTAGAGTAATGCTCGGTGCTTTCACAGTTTAGGTACGGAAGCCTCGGTGCGCGAGTCCAGCTCGCACTTGGCCGGTTTTTTTTATAATGGCGGGATGGTCGATGAGCGAGAGATGGCTGTGGGATAATTATTGTAATTAAAAAGGGTTCTTTAACGTACTTACTCGTAAATAAACCACTGATTCTTTTTATTTTGAAGAGACGCTAGATAATAATTACTAAGGCATGTACCTACCTACTTAGTTACTTACCGTTATTGGGTCTTGTGACGTATGAGAGGGTAGTATGAGAGACTATACTGGCATGCCTAAATAAAATACATTATGAAATATAGTTATTTAATTAAAGAAAACAAAAAAATGTCGCCATGCGTCTGTGCTTGCCTAATGGTACTGCAAATTTCGTAAACGCAGTAAAATATTAATATCAGTCAGACAACACACTGCTCCCACCCATCCAACGTAGGTATTTCATTACCTACTTATTTATGGTAAATATGTAGGTAGTTAGATAGTATATTATTATGTATTATTTCAGTCCATGTTACGAACTCGAGTATGTAACAACCTCATCAGTCTATACCAGAACATACCACAAAAACCTTGTTGTAAAAAGTTTTGCGTCATTCGAGTAAAAAACGTCAGTTTATTAGTTTGATTACAATGGCAGAGGCACCTACCTACTAGGTGTAGTCACCGGTGCACACAGCACCAGCCGCAGCTGCTGGTGAAGGGGGGGGGGGGGGGGGGAGGTGACCGGGGCAAGGTGACCCGCGCTGACCCGCCGCACATGCCCAACCTACATAGGCAGGTTTTAATATTCATTCATTTGATACCACTACAACTATTATTTGGAGTACAATTTACGTGACGATAATGCGAAATTAATAATCTAACCTAGATTAGGTACCTACCATTACTCATAAAGTACAACTAGGAAGGTATTTACTTCATTATGTTGGCATTGAAGTTTTCACGATAACGACATAACTGTATTGCATTTATTGGTATATTAGTTAATCAGTGATCACACTCAAGATACTTCACTTACCGTGTCTTCTTCGTTTCAATAAATTGATTTAATTGGAACGTGTGGAGTTCTGTCTCACCTTTGTTTGCTCGCCTGTCGAATGTTATGGAAACCGCCGGCCGTCCGCCTTTCTCGGAACTGTCGCTAGGCGGCCAGCTCGCCTCGCTCCACCTGACCAAGTATTTTGGTCACGGTGTGTTGCTACTCGCCTATCTAAGTCGTGTTTTGAACAAGCTGTTCGGCATCAAGGATGTTTTGTTGATATTCTGCAGCCTCTTCATCTAAATAATTGTATAACTATAAGCAAATGTTGACCCTGCTCGTTCTTCCACTTATTTAGAATAATAGATGGTCTGTAAACTAAACACCACTGTGGCGTACTTGCTAATAACTAAGCTTTAATTCTTATAAATCATACCGAAGTGTTATTTTATAATAAGTGTTATTAGAAATAAAATAAAATAAAAATGTCAGTCTTACTTTTTTTATTAAAATAAAAAGCATTTGTCTGGAAAAGTCAACATTTTATAAAAAAAATAAACAAAATTACAAATGCAAGTAGTAGTCTTGGACGGTGAAAGAGCTTTGACATTTCTTACAATTCCTTAACTGATCGTTATTAAAATTTAACAAAGAATTAAATCTGTTAGCAACGTACAATTCTTTCATAAACTTTAGCGGTGCACGCTCGCATCGTGTAACATTTATGAAATCTACGTCATCCACGGACTTGACCAAACTAGCAAGTATAGGGTTCACCACCGTCTGCGACTGGAAATGTAATTGAATCTTAGAATCTAATAATAGAATAATTTCTATAAACTCAGGAGGGGCCGAAATGGGAATTTCTCGATCAGTAGCACTTCGATCGTTGGCCAAACTTTCTGCGACCTTAGCATCATTCTTCTCGCTATGTTTAAGAACATATTCGTTAAATAGTACACAATTACTATACCGCAGCGAGGCCTCGTGTAACAGGTAGGACGCTATGTACTGTAGTCTACCCTTCTGCGGGAGTTCTATACTAAAATCAACATCCGCCGCCAAACCATAGAAAGGTGGTACACTTTCAACTTTACTTTTATAAATCTGAATTTTAGAAACGTGGTTTGCTAATTTAAGAAATTCTTCAAAGTCGTCTGAACCTCTTTTGTGTGCTACCCATTGGAATATGCTAAATATTGGAAGGGTTTTAATGATGCGCGTTATAGCCTTGCAAGTGGGCTCCACGGCATGCTTGGCGTGAACTTTCATGATGAATGTGTCGATACAGTCCCTGGTGAAGCGGGGCCGCACCAGGCTGCGGTTTTCTATCTTAAAGTGCTCGTAAAGCGATAGAATAGTGTTTATTGTTATTTTATAAGCTCTGACAAACTTGGTTTTCACCGCGCAGTTAACCTCTTTTCCATTGGAAATCAGTCGCATCTGATCTAACCAAAACATTGTTTCACGCAAAAAATCGACTTGCGATTGTTCCCCACAAAATATGTTTTGCTTTTTATCCGCAAACGAGCTAAAATTAAGCATATCGAATAACTTATTGAATTTTGACAAACAATCCACTGTGTGTTTAGCTGATCCATCGAGTAGTTTCATGTCAATACAGGCGGATATACCGGCGGCAGTAGTGTTGCTGAAAACTTGCGCGGCCACACTCACTGTATCGCTCCCAAAATATTTCGGTTTCATGTGGCCGTCGGAAAGCTTCGGAGCAAGCTTCACGGACCTCGACTTGTCTATTTCGTAAAACTCTGAAATATACTTCCATTGAATTACAGCATTGTCACCGATTTTAAAATCATTGTTCGGTAAACTCTCCCAAACGGCTCTTATTATATGTGGCGGATCGAACATGTAGTAAATTTTGTGGCTATTTATGAAAAAATAAGGTAGTTCAGGTGTGATCTTTCTATCCAAAGTAGCACTCATGACCTCCGATTCCATATCGGATATAAGCACGCGCACGTGTAATCCAATACCAAACAATTTTTCAAAGACTTTGTCGATTTGGGTTTTCACGTCTCTGTAATTATGATTTGTCGCTAGTAATGAATATGTTACCACCTGTTTCCAATCGTGGAACAGCCCGCGTACCATCACTATGAACAGGAACTTGGCCGGTTCCAACGCCTGGACTCCGTCTACTTCGTGAAATCCGATAACTTTATCTTTGTTTTTATCATAAAAGAGATTCGGTTTAAGAGTCATCGTTCCGATGCACACGGCGCATTGCCTCTGCTCGTCTGTCATAGCGTTAACCCTAAGTTTTAAAGCTCTCAATATATTTTCGGTGATTTCCGTGGATGTCGGGAGACATAGTCGATACAAGTCCGACACCGTCGGTAACTTCAACGTTTTCTGCAAAACTTTGTATGTCTTCGGACTCGTAAAGTATAATTGTAACGCAAAAAACTTGAAATCCAGTGAATACTCCTCGTCTTTCGATTTTTCTTTTATAGTGTCGTACAATGCAATAATTTGTGAGAGGTTAACATCGCAATCAACTTCGCTGCTACACTCAGATTCGGCAACGTGTGTCTCTTCAATATCTATCTCGCTCTCGAACTCGGGCACTTCTTCGCGTTCCATTTTGATGATATGTGTAAAAGCTACGATGGCGTCTTCTTCCATATTAGAGTTATTGTAGGTGTCTACCGTCTGTGTGCCGATGGTGCAAAAGTCTGGCAGCTCGGAGTCGGGCTCGTACTGGTAGCGCACGGTGTATGGCAGGTTGAGGGTTGGGATGGCGGCCGATATCAGACGCTTCCGCGACTCGTTCGCGCTGACGTAGCGAGGTTCGAAGTGCATCTCGCACACTAGAACCTTCTTTATCGTGGTATTCTCTCGATGAATGTTCTTCAACCATATTGCGGCTCTGAAAATAAATTTGCACACAAATAAATAAATAGAAGCAAATCATAATTACAACGTAAATATAACATTAACGAAACACGCGCTCTCGTGTAAAGTAACTAGAAGTGAAGATCCATTCGGAAATATACAAATAAACGGCATATACCTGTATATGCCGTTTAGTTGTATAGAGGTTTTATGTTTTAGAGGTTTTTATGAGGTATTATGTTTTAGAAGTCCGAAATAATACTTTGACATTTGCATCAGTATCGGATATACAATGAAGTGGTATAAAAATTATTTTTAACTAAAAACAAAAACCGACCTCAAAAACCTAGGTGCACTAAGAAGCTAGAAATAACCTCATAATTCATTATATTTGAAGTCGGCGCCAATCTACGTCAGGCTATACAAATGCACACATGGATTGGCGCCGACTTCAAATATAATGAATTATGAGGTTATTTCTAGCTTTTTAGTGCACCTAGGTTTTTGAAGTCGGTTTTTGTTTTTAGTTAAAAATAATTTTTTTTCACGATTTTTAGTGTCTATAATCGTTGAAAACATGCAAGTATTATCAGCTCATAACAACCCTAAAAAGTTAATATTTAAAACTAACCAGCCCTCCCCCGCCCCACCACCAATTTTCCACCTCTTTGGGGTGGGTTTCGAGTGTTGTTAACAATCTATATTAAACAAAAAAAGTTTTTCAAAATCGGTTCGCTAACGACGGAGATAAGCTGTAGTTCGGTTTTTTTTTTTCAAAATTACTTAAATAGGTGTTTTTTTTATTTTCTAGGTAAAATACATGTACAAAATTTCAAGTCGATCAAAAAATATTTTTGACATTGTGTGACCTTCAACCCCCCATTTCACTCCCAAGGGGGATGATATCTGATAATATTTTCAAAATGGGACCACACTCGGGATATCTCCTTTCCAACAAAAAAAATATCATTAAAATCGGTTCATAAACGACGAAGTTATCCGCGAACAAACATAAAAAAAAATTATACCTCCTTTTTGGAAGTCGGATAAAAATGTAATCAAAATTCGACCATGTTTTTTCCATTTTTTTTTCTTCGTCCATTTCGGTGTTTGAGGTTTTTAAGTCGGCCTTTGTTTTATATTATTTATTTATTTTCACGATTTTTGGTGACAATAATCGACAAAAATATACAAGTATTATCAACTCATAACACCCCCAATAAAGTAAATATTTACAGCCAAAAAAAAAATAAGGCTTCGCTTTATAGCGAGCGGCGCGACGTCGTATAGTGGACGTTGCGACGCCTTATAATGAGCGTCGCGACGCCTTATAATGAGCGTCGCGACGCCTTATAATGAGCGTCGCGACGCCTTATAATGAACGTCGCGAAGCCTTATGGTGAGCGTCGCGACGCTTTATAGCGAGCGGCGCGACGTCGTATAGTGGACGTTGCGACGCCTTATAATGAGCGTCGCGACGCCTTATAATGAACGTCGCGAAGCCTTATGGTGAGCGTCGCGACGCCTTATAATGAACGTCGCGAAGCCTTATGGTGAGCGTCGCGACGCTTTATAGCGAGCGGCGCGACGTCGTATAGTGGACGTTGCGACGCCTTATAATGAGCGTCGCGACGCCTTATAATGAACGTCGCGAAGCCTTATGGTGAGCGTCGCGACGCTTTATAGCGAGCGGCGCGACGTCGTATAGTGGACGTTGCGACGCCTTATAATGAGCGTCGCGACGCCTTATAATGAACGTCGCGAAGCCTTATGGTGTGCGTCGCGACGCTTTATAGCGAGCGGCGCGACGTCGTATAGTGGACGTTGCGACGCCTTATAATGAGCGTCGCGACGCCTTATAATGAGCGTCGCGACGCCTTATAATGAACGTCGCGAAGCCTTATGGTGAGCGTCGCGACGCTTTATAGCGAGCGGCGCGACGTCGTATAGTGGACGTTGCGACGCCTTATAATGAGCGTCGCGACGCCTTATAATGAGCGTCGCGACGCCTTATAATGAACGTCGCGAAGCCTTATGGTGAGCGTCGCGACGCTTTATAGCGAGCGGCGCGACGTCGTATAGTGGACGTTGCGACGCCTTATAATGAGCGTCGCGACGCCTTATAATGAGCGTCGCGACGCCTTATAATGAACGTCGCGAAGCCTTATGGTGAGCGTCGCGACGCTTTATAGTGAGCGGCGCGACGTCGTATAGTGGGCGTTGCGGTGCCTTATAATGAACGTCGCGACCACTCATAAGGAGCGTCGCGACGCCTAATGTTGAGCGTCGCGACGCTATATAGTGAGCGTCACGACGCTTTATAGTGAGCGTTGCGAGGCTATTGAGCGTCACGATGCCGCATGGGAGATGGATTTAAAATTCTGTAAATTTTGGGTAATCCCTTCAAAGTTAGGTCAGTAAAGTCAGTATTTTCGAATCAGTATTCTTGACCATACAATCTGGTTCATATAAAAAATGCGGTTTGGATTGAGAATCTCCTCCTTTTTGAAGTCGGTGAAAAAATCATATTAGAACTATTTTCGACTTCTACGCGGACGAAGTCGCGGGCCAAAGCTAGTTGACAATAAAACCCCGGACACACCTGGCCATCATCATGATGCACGCTACATTTTTGTTCCGTCATCAAAACGAACTATGTCTACGATGTACACATAAATATTGAATTTCTGTAAAAGGCACGCGACTCCGCTGCATAATTCGCTCGCGGTGTCTATTACATTTCGTTGAAGAATAAACTTTTTTTTTGAGTCAATACAGTTCCTTTTGGTATTGATAAAAATTTGGCATAACCGTCCAAATTCCTCCGTGCTTGGCCGGTACGCGTAAATGCATTTCCCAGCGCAAACAATTAAAAAAAACCGGCCAAGTGCGAGTCGGTCTCGCGCATGAAGGGTTCCATTATCTATAAAAACAGCAAAAAAAAACAAGTTTATTGTTGTATCTTGTCTCGCTCATACATTACGGTCGTGAGAAGGGTGGCAATACAAGCCTAGTTTGATGTCAACAGAATTATCATTGCTTAAATAAAATAAAACAGGTTATGATCTAACAGTAGTATTTTATAGTACAGTTACATTTCTATATTTTGTCTATAATACAGGAAGATAGAACGTTACTCATGGTTGTACTTGTAACGTTCTCGACATTACTGGATCCTAGGTACCTACCAAGATGGTAGGATCAACCGCGATTGAAAAGAAATGAAATGCAGACGCGGTTCTACTATGATTTGCACACTACGCAGTACGCACGTTCGACATCTATTTACCTACCTACCTACAGTGGTGTGACAGCGACTATCTACCTACATTGTGGTTTTGTAAAAGCCACCGAATGCATAAGACTAACACATTACATTTTCACCGTTTCCGTGCAACCAGAAAAAATACATGACAACCAGTAGGGCTTGGCCCTACTAGGTATCTACTTATTAAGAATAACTCCGTATTATAAAAACCGCCGCCCTTGCAGTCAAAATGTATCCATCCACGCTTTAGGGGCTGGCTAACAAACAATACAAAAAAGAATCATACCCGAAAAAAGTGAAGGTCGAGACAACAATACTATTTATTATGTAGGGTAGATCTCTCACTATACTGCCGCTAGCTGGGAACTAGTTATGATAAAAGAATTACGATGAAAACATTTACGAAATGTGCTGTCGAGAATAGGACCACTTACCACTCGATGCGTTAGGCTGAGCGGCAGACGATTTTCGACGAATAAACGATATTTCAATTTTAAATAATGGCCATTAATGTAATCAATCGATCTTACCTCACCGGGAACTTCGGTATTCTAAAAAACGACAAGTCCGGATGGGTGATCGAGTTGTTCCTGCAGTACAGCACGCTGCAGTAGCTCTTCTTTAGTTTCATCATTTTGCAGCACAAACGAAGATAACGATCACAACATTAAAATTATCTACCGAGAAGGCGGGGTAACGCGTTTAAGCTAGCAACTCCGAGGCAGGCAGGGGGGTGCGCGAGGGCGCGCGGGGCGGGGCGGGGCGACGCGCGCGCGGACAGAGTGCACGCCGACGAGACACAAGCCCGACTGGTTGGCGTAGATCCGTAACCGGCTTATGTCGGCGATGTGTGTGTGAGCGTTAGGCGCGATAGCGGGGCTTGTCATGTGGGCCAGTGCGCGTGTGTGCGTCCGCTTGGCCGCGGCGTACGGCCCGCGCCGGCCCGCCCCGCGCTCGTTGGACGGCGGACTACCGACGCGCTATTATTAAATAGCACGACCCAGAGCGTCGCGCGCGCAGCCTGTTATTACTTACTCGTAGGGTTGCCAATCGTACTATAATATATAGTATTGTACTATATTTTAGCTCTGCGTACTATATACTATTGAAAAAAAATATAGTACGCAAAAGTACTATATTTTTATATATTTTTTTCAACATGTCCGCATTCATTTTTCTTATAAAATAGCAAAATCTCTCGAAAAAAATACGCATCCTTATATTTATTTTTGCCTTGCATGGAGATTTGCGCGTATACTATAGCGTGTTTCGGAACGGAACGACAACTAAACGAAACTATCACTGTCAACTACTGTCAAATGAAAGACGTTTTCATACAATAAAAGTACTGGTCTTTTTTATGTACCGCGGTGCCTTATATTTTATAAAAAAATACACATAATACCTACCAAATTTATAAAAAATATTTTCATTTTTATTGTCCATTCCTGCAACTTCAGCTTTTACTGAAATAATATTTTCAGTTATGAATCTGAAATAGCGGGAGGAAAGAAACAGAACCTCTATAAAGTTAATACGGAATGAGCTCATGATAGGTATATGTTAATTTGGAATATGACTCCAAAGAGTCATATTCTGCTTTTATTACTGATGAGAAAGTTCATTCAACCCACACCCACCTTGAGAGCGGCATGCATGGCTTTGGCAGGCATGGAATAGTTAGTTTTTTTTTTAACTGACTGATACGTTTTTGTAGGATTTTTGTGAATGTACTATATTTTTGAGAAATGTACTATATATTTTGCGACTCTGGCTGGAAAATACTATATTTTCTTAAAAAATAGTTGGCAACCCTACTTACTCGCAACACAGGGCCTATTCCGGTAAGGCTCACGTCACATACTTGTAGGTTTAGAAAGAAACATGACGGTCAATCACGAGATTTTAGAGATTATATTACTGTGCTATAAAACTGATAAATTTTAGACACATTTTTTTAAGTTCTCCCATTTAAAGGAAAATAATAGTTTAATAATACCATCTAGGAGATGCTAAGTATCATTTTTGTTAACGACTTTTACTAGGATAACTGCAATGTTCACTATCTACTTCTACGTGTTATTATAGTCCATTCAATTTAGATGCTTATTGTATGCATTCGGTATGATAGATAACCTACCTTCACAACTTACACCTCATTTTACTAAATTATACCTAATGTTCACAGATCAGACAAACTAAATGCCACTTTATTTTGTACGATAATAACTACAAACGTAATGTCACGGTAATATTATCTTACCGTGGTAATGCAGTCAGAAGCAAATGTATTTTCCTGCAACAAATCAGGTTAGTCAAATGGGAACCTTATTTCTATGTAAATATGAGTTATAGCTTTAGTAAGAATATTAGATTCGGTTCCTTGTTTCATCTCTACGCGGCGGCGCGGGGCAGAATAGATTGTCCCCGCTAGCCCCTTGTTTATCGACGCAGATACTAATTGAACGGAGGTCTGATCATGCCTATTACTTCCGATATTTCTTTTTAATTCATACACAATAAGACAAAAAATTGAAATATTGTTTATGCTTGAACTGTATTGTGTTTGATAACAAAGATCTGTTTCGCTTCACGAATGTTCGCAGCTCACGGCAGCGGCCGCCGGCCGGCGCGGGCTGGCAACCTCGCACGCTGCCGCCGCGCCGAGCCGCCGTAGATCAACAAACTAGGTAGAACAACACGTAGGTAGAAAATAACTTGCTAAAATAATCCTTGCAAACATTGATAACACTTTCTCTCACTTTTCTATATTCTTAAGCTAATTAACTTTAAATATATGTAATTTGTCTGTGTACCTAACTACCTACTAAACTTTAATTTAAAACATGTTATCTCTCTTTTTAACCTACTAAAAAAAAGGAAGCTATCAATTCGACACGTATGTTTTCTTGTTATTATTTTAGTAACCAGACCGGCCTGCATGCTATGCGACTAGGCCGGGCTGGTCTTCAAAATGGTAGGTAACTCAATGTATAATAAGATCACAAGCTGGATACCCTTGTCTGTGAATAAGATATACCAGTAAATAATTTAAATTAATAATGTAACTGTAAATTAAAAAATCATTTTGTACCTACTGTCACATCTACCTAATCATCGCAGTGTCACGTCTGTGTAAGCCACGGCGTACACTGAGCGCGATGAGCGATACAGCTATCCGCGGGGGCTCGGGGTGGCAACGTCGCACATCGCTCCCTCTCGCTCAGTATAGCTTCACGCTCGCTTCGGGAGGCCGTGTTTAGCGTCCGATCGCGCACAAAAATATATAACAAAACTTTCGATTCTGTACCATTCGGAAGGTTTTCTGCAAAATAGAGTGAACATGTAAAGGGTAGAGTCGAAGCCCTAATAGAGTGCGCATCTCGGCGGGCGGGAGGACGGAGCTCGGCGCGGTGACCATGAACTCCCGGAACTACCGCGAGCGGCTGATCGGCGAGGTGAAGAAGTTCCCGGTGCTATACGACACGCAGCACGAGCACCACCGCGACATCGCCGTGCGCGACCGCTGCTGGCTCGAGATATCCGAGCGCTTGGGCGCTAACAGTGCGTATGCTGCTTTACGGTCTAGCGACGACATAATATTAAGGGCACAGCCAAATAACAGGGAATGTCACATTTTTTTTTTTGCTTTTTTTATAGAATCATATTTTGTATGGTATTTTGAATTCTCGTCATTAGAATTTAAGTAAGTTAACAGATGGCGCCAAAATGCAGTTTTGTCTATGGCCAAACTATAGAATTGTTAGAATAGTTGAACTTTCAAATTGCTTTTTCTCAAAAATAATTAATTAGAACATTCCCTGTTATTTGCCTGTACTCTTCATATTAGGTGTTACTTTATATTATATGCAGATAATTTACCGGCGCCGGCGGCCTATTTGTTACTGAGTATCTTCATCCACAACTAAACGACTGATTAATGCGAATGTAACAGCTACACTTAGTCCTTTGTCGGAGATTTATAGGAATATTCGGTAGCCAACCTTACATATTACCATTTGTCACACCATATACAGGGTGTATCAGAATTCCGAAATAATATTTTGGGTACTCGGTAGCCCATATTATGTGGATGCTTAGTGAAGACAGATTATATCTAACCATCATAGTTTCTGAGTTATGGACCTTTGAATATTTGTCATAGTTATAGTGTTCTGGCCTTTGGGTACATCCGTAACCCTATTCAGCAGTGTTAACTACACAGAGAGGCAACTACCAATATTCACAAACCAGAAGATGCAAATTTTACATTGGACTCGAAATATTACGAGAAGAAAATGACGTCGCAAAAAAGTTGGAATAACATGGTCTAATTTCAATCAAAATTTCATACCATTTAGTTGTAAACCTGATACTCCTGCAAACCGTAAAGTATTATTTCAGACTTCTGGAACACTTTGTAGATTATTGAGCCAATTGTAGTGTGTAAAGTAAATTCGTTTAATTCTGATTAGTAGTAGAGTAGTCAAAGTCAAATCATTTATTTTGTATAGGCCTATGGGGGCACTTACAAATTGTCAAGTTTCCTTTTTTTTCTAGTGTATGTTTAGTACCTTTAAGTTATATATACACGCATAGTACCTAATGAACACCTTCAATGTACTTACCATCTGTGTTTTATTAATACTCAAATGTTTTTTTATTATTATTTCGTCCAGCAACATAGGAGTTAAGAAATACTACACTTCGTTCTCAATAACCATTTTCAACTCGTGTCAATACTAAAAGCACACTAGATCAGTTAACTTTTATATTAATAGTGGTTCGAATGAATGAAGTCAAAATGCCACTGGCGTGTTTCGCCCCATGGTTCGAAACAACGAAGTCTACAAATACTTTCATGTGTTCGCACCATGGTGTGAACTGTGGTGCGAAACAGCCTATTCAAAACGAACACTTCGTCGATTCGGAACGTGGTGCGCATGGCTCGTGGTGTGAAACGGCGAAGTACCCGAAGGTTCTGTGTGAGCAGGTGAGGTACTAAAGCGCGAATGGAAGATCCTGCGCGACTCGATGCGGCAGGCGCTAAAGCGCAGCCGGATGAGCGCCACCACCAAGACCGGCCTGCCCTGCAAGAAGTGGCGCTTCCAGAGCCACATGGCCTTCGTGCTACCCTACATGACCGTCAGGTAAGTGGTGAGGTCGCGCCACTGGGAGCCAGGGGGAACATGATTTACCCCTCCCTAGTATAATTTATAGACACCATAATATTACCACACACATTCACCAATGAAATTACACCAAAGAGGATTACGTCTCCATTAAAAAAAAAATATATACCTTTAGTATCCTGAGGGACAAATCACTATAGAGAAGTAAGATGTCACCAGACTGATTGTAATATTTTCCTATAGCTCTGACTTTCTAAATATCTAATGATATTAGCTCTGGCTGTATTAAGCATGTGTATTATGAGTGACAAATTAAAAATCATCTTTTCAGAAGCGAGAGACAAATAAAAGATGACATAAAATTTGACGACGCCGATGTCCAATCGGAGCAAGAACCGGAAACGGATGCTTGGGAGCCCGGACACGACTCCGGCGACCAGGATTCTTTGGACCTGTTCTTCGCGAGCGTCTGCCAGAGCACCAAGCGACTTCCGAGGAAGTTCCAATCGATGGTGAAGAGACAGGTCCTGGACGCACTGCTCAGGGTCGAAGACGATTTTGAGGCGGAGCGAGCAGATTCTAAATCAGAAGTGAACAAGGAATACGAGTGATGCTGAACTATTGCTAAACATTCCGTTAGGATAAATTGTTGGTGACGATGATAGATAATTTAATAGAATATTTTTAGAGGAATTATAATTTTATCAGAATTTGAATATATCATACTTATAATCTGTATCCCGCTCGATTTAAGGTGACACGCTAAAATGTGATGAGCGTAGACTTCAAAGTAACGCTGTAAAAAGTTTTTGAATGACAGAGGATATTCTATTGTATCATAACTTTAAGCAATATTATCCAGTTAAATGTTTTTTTAAATCCTATTAATTATTAACATTGATGTAGAAACTACTGCAGACATTCCGTTGAAGGTACACATGCGTCATCATCACTGTCTTGACTCATGTCAAGTGACAAGTAAGTAAGTACTTAATCATTATTCTAACTGTAGCGCAATCATTTTATATTAAAAACCCGAGGTTCCTTGTTTTCACAAGGGAATCAAGAATGTTATACCTAGTTATGAATTGGCGGTCACAAATTCTTACGAAATTTATTTGCAAGAAACAAAATAGAATCTACATATAATTTCTCGTTGTCGGAATATGGGAAACTTTTAGAAAGGTTGCCAAAACTTCTTCCAAAAGTTACTGGAAAGCAGTTGTTAGTTTTATTGAAATAAGAAGATTAAATTGAAACCGACGAAAGGTTTCTCTAAGTTTGTTGTTTTCGCTTCCCCTTAACCAATTATACTAGTTAGCAGTTATATTTACGTTTACATCGTGGTTTAATATCGAGGTGCTTAGAAACTACAGCGCGTAGGTATTATTTTACCAAAAGCGTTAGAGGTGCGTCTCATTGTTGCAACACTAAATCGAGATGGTGTATTAGTTGCTTGCAAATCTTAAAAAAGATCTGTGAACCTCCTATTGTTGGTTGTACAGTAAATCGTGAAAAATGCTAATGTTGCCTTGTTTTCTCTGCATCACCCTAAGGTTGACTGGTAGAGAATGCCTTTGGCATTAAGTCCGCCTTTGTACAACTTTGTGCTAAAGTCTAAATAAATAAATAAATATTATCGCTCGCAGATTTTTTTGAAGAACACAGTTGCTCAATATGTTATACTAACATCAAAAGACTCAGTGACAGGCACTGGAACTGGTATTAATGAAGCCATTCAATGAACAAACCCCGTGCGCATGACGGCGAGTACCTGTCGTGTCGTGGACTTAAGAAGCGACCAAGAAACCTCATCTTTAGCGTAATAAACTCCCACTCAGTGTTTTGCTAACATTTGATTGTTTTCACAATAACGATAATTCTGTTGATGCACAATCGCCTCGCGTTTCCACGAACTTGTTTGTTTACGAGAAGAGATTCGATACATATTTACAGCACAATAATATTTTATACAGTTATTGCGCAAGTTCACGCTGTTACCGTCTCTGTGGATGATGTTTTGTGTTTTATTGGCTTTTACTTGGAAGTACCATCGCCCGGTGACGGCGGTGAGATGGAACACTTGAATTTTTGGCAACTCTTGCCGACGCACTCAAGGTTTGTGGTGAAATGAAATTTGTATTCGGTCGAGTCTAATTATATTTACTTGAAGAGTTTGACGTCAGCTGGGAGGTGCGTGCACACCTGCGTAACACAACCTGCCTTCTATACCACTCGGACTATGCTACAAATGTTCGAATTTTCATTCAATACGTTGTCATGAATTTTAGTGACATAGGAACAATTCAACTGCTTATTTATCAAAATACTAACAGGAACAGGTATCACAGAAAATATTTTATCCGTTATTAATAGGCACTTACATGGGCCGGGCCCGGACGGTGGGAATCCAAAACAAACTTATAAATATTGTCCCCGAGGTAGGGAAACAATTGCGCAATAAATAATCGGGACACGCTCTTCTATTATTATCGGCGCTCGTGAATCATCGGCCGTTTCCGGTGCTCTCCGCGCTTTATGGATACGCCGAAGCCCCTTTCATATTCGCACGGTTTCCGTTTGTAAGACCGGATGGTGGCGCTAAGATACTTCGTGTGCAGGCGAAGTGGGAATGTGCCCAACCGTTCAAACCTTGTACTTTTATAGCTGGCTCATCGAACGAGGGTTTCTCCAAAATTTTAACAGTATGTTTAATACGCGAACTTGGCTCATACATTATTTTCAGCGACATGAGTAGGTAACTCAAATGTGGTTCACAATCACAAGCATCTTTATTATTATATCGACTTTTGACTATATTCATTCTTATACTAGGTACACATGACATATTCAAACGTGTCTGGAGGCTCCAGTGTGTTGCTGCCTAAAGTGACCGCGCGATGTTTATATTCATAACAGTAACTTTATTATATGTTCCTGTTTCATCTAAACAAAAAACTCAAGGTCCTGTGTCTATACGGTCTCTCAATAAGCTCTTGATTATTATTATGTCAGGATGTGAGTTATAACAGAGGCAATGTGCATTTTGGTAGCCCCTTTAGCTTTTAATTACATTTGGCCTATCCTAGATCCATCGAGGAAACTTTGAAATCAGTGCTTTAATACGTCCACGGCGAACTTTAATACAGATTAAAAATACCGTGTCAAAGGGTAGATATTAATAATTCAAGTAGTATTTTTAGGTCGTGACAGGAGACCTCTGTCAGGTTATGCCTATTTCGGGGCCATCTCCTCCCACGCCTTACCTACTGACATTTCAACTTAACTCTACCATGCATCACTTGTGTGTTTATCTTGTAAACATCCTGATTATAAAATGTATAAACGTCGTGACCTTTTTGTTAAATTCCTAATGTGTAAATAATAAATATTATTTAATAGAAATACCTAGTAAGTAACATAATGGTAAATAACCTACATCTTGCTAATTGAATGCTTCAGGTAGCTTTTTAAAAAAAATAGAACGTGTGTTGAAAATTGATTTAAATTGTAATTAATTAAATCTATCAAACCAAGCGGGTATGTTACAGTTACAGGTGTGTGTTACTGTTGTTTCTATAATTATATAGCCAAGACTTTAACAATAAATCTGTTAGTTAACCCCAAACATCAGTACACGATGTACCTATCAAAACTTCATACGGTAATAATAACAGTTAAAAAAAGCAGCTAAAATGTTTTAAAAATTAACATCAGAAAAACTTCACCAATATTTAGTCTGAAGCGATAAATATTAAATGAATAATAGCGCAGCAATCTAAAAAGTGCAATAAAAAGTATAATGCATCAGAAATGGGATGCTGCGCGATAGATGGCGGCGAGATGGCCGGTGAGTGATTATCGCGAGGATTGAATAGCGCGCAGTATTCGCGGACAAATTGCTGGCGTGTACCGTTCTGGAAGCTTTGAAGATATTTCGAGTGTTCGGATGTTTACAAAATCTCATTTGAAAATATCATCGAGTTTCGGCATCAATGTACCTAATACCTACCATAATTCCTAATATTTTTCCTTTCGGAGCTAAAGGGAGCTCAGCCTCCATGATGCCGAACAGATGCGTCCGGCGAAAGTGTGGACGAGAGTCGACCCTATTTGAAATAAGGCAAGGTTGCTATGTGAATTATTTATCGCAAACCTCTGACGCCGTCCCCGATTTCTAGAGCACCCCAGCGATGACTGAAACTCCGAAGTGTATTCTCGGCTTCACATTTAGTAATACGAGGTTTAAAATATTTGACAAACGCTCCAAAAATCCGGGTCACTGAACATCAGCGCGGCACTTCATTTTTAAGCTTGACACGTTTTGCGCTCTTTATTTGACGTTCCCGGCAATATATTTATCAAAGCCGATCATAAATCCGCTCCCAAGATGATGTACAAACGCACAATGTTTAAATTTAAGGAATTAAAAGTACGGTATGACGTCAACGCAGTCGGGGACCGCCAGTTATGCGGGCAACATTTAAATATGCCACCAAATCCGAGGTGCTGCCAACGGCGGGATTTAGCGTAGCCAAACATTAAACCGAGATTAATCCCGATGTACTCCTGCCAAGAGATCACAATCTGGCCGCTGGCAAATAAAACGCGATGCCAGATCGTCTGTTGCGAAAATCGCGCTCGGATTTGGAAACTGTTTTAACGATAATAGCGCGATGGCGCGAGCGAGCAGCGGGCCTCGAGCACCAGCCGGCCGGAGGCCCCGGGCCACTGGTTTTGCAAAACTATTCAGGTTTATTTGTATCTGTTTTCTGTCCAAGTACTATACCCGACATTGATTTTGTATGCAACTGCATCAGGTTCTTGATCATGAGCTGTGTGTTGCGTTGTTGATTATTGACAATTAATCAAAGTCAACCCGTGTTGTAAGTACTTGCTCCAAAGAGTCGGGTTCAATTCAAAGAGACATGACGATATTTCAATTTCTTTAATTTGAAAACATCTGACAATTGAATATAATATATGCAAATTATTTATTTCGTTCGTTGTTTTGCTCGGATGTGCTCCAGCCATTAGGGTTTATTTTTCAATTTATGGGGATCATTATGAGGGTTACTTCATCTTCATTTGATAAACATGAAACCAAGAAGTGACCGTTTGTCTAGCAATAATAGGATGGAAACTGATTTCTTATTGAATCTAAACATAGCCAAGTGCCACCGGTTTCTGACCGACTCCTACCGGTTTGGCGCGGGCAATTGGCCACCTACTCGCACTTTAATTCATCGTACACTTACTGCTTGTAATGAAAAATAAAACTATTTCACTATCACATTCGGGAGTTTTACATACCAGCCACAACTTATTGAATGGTATGCTAGACCTGATAGAATGACCTCTACTAATAGTAATCAGTCAGATCTGATTGATCCCTACAGTGAGCTATAGAAAAAGATTGAAAATATCAGTGTAACAAGAATCACCTTGTTTCTCAATAAACTACAAAGTAGCGCCGACATCGTTGCACACTCCCAATGATCGCTCCCAATCATCTGGCCGACGCTGCGGATTACGTGTTCGTTGTCTGTCTGTCTGTCTGTCACATACATTAGGGACACGTGCGAGTTGGCTCGATGTCCGTCACGGTTTCACTTTGACACGGGTATAATCGATGCTTACATCATCCTGTAACTTACGATGTAAATTGAACTGTATTACCGTATTGTAAAGTAGTGAATCGAATATATTTGCTTTATGAAAGAAAACTAAAGGCCGGTTCAGATTGGTATTACGATTTTAAAACTTGTAGCAGATAGCTATTGATAATATTAGGAGTGTCTTCACCGAATCTATGACTAAGACATTTTATCGAATTCCGAAAACGGAAGAATTTTATGAGAAACACGATGTATCTCCAGCAGGCAAATTGGCTAGGATTGATCTTATATGCTGCTCACTGTTGTCCAAAATCTGCAGTGATCCTAGGCATTTCATTCTGCTGAGATACGCCGCCAGTGTGCGCACGCGCCTTTCGCCTCGAAGTGTCGCAGACATGCCGGCGGCGCTGGCTGCCCGCCACACGAACACACCAGTCTCATATAGGTACATTAGATACTTCATATGCCGCACCAACACACCGACATACTATTTCATTTACGTATCTATTATACCGGGTTGTCAATAGTACTCATATATAAAGATCTAGTTACCACGTCGATCCAGTGTAATAAGATTGGATATAACTGTGAACAGAGAATATATACCTACCTACATAGTATCAGTTGAAAAGAGGTAATTTTGACATGTAGATTTATATCTACAAGACGGCTGCATTTTAGTGTTTGTAGGCATTTTCTGAGAACTGTAGGCCCCGTTAATATTATTATCACTAAGGCGCTGTGATTAGCAGCTTACGCGGCACCGTGAGGGCGACCGCCACCACTGCGGCGGCGCGGCGCGGCGGTTGCCAAGCGCTGTCGTCAACGCAATACTTGCCTTTGATGTCCAAAATAAAGTTTCATGAAAGGGCCGCAGGTGTTGCGTGCTACAACACTTTTCTATTTATAATATTTGTTGCACGCCCATTTGTTCTGTTCTACACCGAGATGGTTGCGGGATTGTTCCAGTCAAGATAAGTTCAACATTTGCATATTGTGACAAGACAAAATTTGATTTATCAGATATTTTGTCTCTTTCACATGCATACATGACGAAAGAGAGAGAGAGCGATTCAGTGCGATGTGACTAGTGACATAGTGTATGTGCATGCGATACAAAAGTTACTTAGTTTTGTAACCGTTTTAAGTAAATATAATGTAACTTGAATAAATGAATTCGAACATCCTTCGTAACGACCCAACAATGTTAAGTAGGTAGTATTAAAATATTGGGTTAATTCCTTCCTGAGCAAACACTGTTACCTAATCTGTTCGACCTAAATGAGTGAGTACTTAGTGCGTGGAGCCGGGAGCGGGTGTCGGCGGCAGGAAGGTCGAAATTTGCATAATTGTAAACCCGCGCTGTGAGCATGGACACAGAATGAAATCGTGCTAGAATGTAGTTGGATTATGTGAATTTAAGGACATGAAAAAACAGATTTTCCTACTTATTACATAAAATCGATTAAGCTATTCACTTCATATTTTACGATAATTGTAAAACAAATGTATTCGTAGTTACCTGAAGTCAAGGGTAAAGAACGCCTGTTTTTTATAACTCACTTTGGGACTTTGCCCATTACGCATTCCAACACTTGTTTTTTCTTTGTTCTATTTTATCTTGTTCAGTAAACGCTAACAGTAACGACGCTGAATGTGCTGCCTCTCGAGATTTTATGAAAATGAGTTACGTTAGTAAGACCGGGTGAATGCAGGTTGTTAGTTGCATAAAAAGTAATGGCATGCATCCGGGATGTGCAGTCAATGCAGCTGGCGGCTCGCCAGCGGCGGCTGCAACTATCGTCACAGTTATCAGCATACTGAAACTTGCAGCCGCAGCTGAAAGCATCTTTTTCAGCATTTTTATATGTATTTTAGATTTACAATTTTATAGCATCGCTCCCTCGTGAGAATGAATAGTCAGATCATACAGGCAGGAACGGACAGTAGGTAGGGTCATTCTTACCTGTTGCAGAGGTACCATTGATATGTATTCAAGATTCTAGAAGCGTCGATGTTACTGAACCATGTAATTTTAATTTTAAAACACAGTTAAAGTGGCCATAGCGTAACTCGCAGCTCGTTAGAGCATTATAAATAGTGTTAAGCTCACTAGACGGATGTACTGACGGACAAACAGACTGATGCCAGAATGAGAGTTAAGGAACGGATGCTGCGCGGCTGCCAGAGTAAGACTGTAAAAGCAATTATGGTACATTGTATGTAATGTTACAAATTCTAAGGAACCAAGACACTAATCGAGCAGAGGACGGTAACACATCAAAATTTCAGACTTAATAGTCTTGATCAAAGTGAAAGATTTAACTTGATTTCGGATAATTACCGTTCTCAGCCGGGTAGGCACATTCAGCACTTCTTATAATTACGTATCATTGAACTAAGTTTACATTAAACATCGGATCTGCGTAAGGCGCGACATTTGGCACGCACACCTATCCACAAAAATTTGGTGCTCGTTATGTCATTTGTCATTGAAATATAGACCATCAAGCTTCGTATGTTTGTCTCTCATTATTTACAGCGATTCCGTGAACTGGCTGGGTGACGGTCGGTGACAGGTGACAGGTTCACGGTCATGGGAACACGGGCTGCTGTTCCTGACGTCATTTGCGAAGTGATAAACTGAATTGTTAGGACGCTATGTGCGTGTTTTTTATTTCTTACTTATGTCATAATAATAATTATGTTGTTGATTGTAATGTTGAACTTTTGTGCAGGAAAGTTTTAAATACATATTTTCTAAGCGGTAGATTTTGGTTGGAAATAATAATACGCTACGATAGAAAACCTACTTCATATCTGAATTCAACCTTCAGAATAGAAGATAACACTACTAGTCAGCAACTAATACTAATGGAAGCATATACGTATTTACAAATATAGTTACTGCTATCCTCATCGAAGATCAAACAAAACTGTAAAATATGAAATGTCATCTTGAAAAGCCGCAAGCAGAAGTGTGCACGAGCCAAGTCTTCACTTGTAAGCGTATCTCTAAACAAATGGAACATTTTTTAGTAATTATCAGAAATGTTATCTGTCAGCCAGGTTGGCGGCGGACGAGTTATTAATAGTTATTCTGCGAACTGGCGGCGGACGAGCGGTGACAGGTGACAGGTTCACGGCCGCCGTGGACGTCACCGACACCACCAGGATCGTATTGATAACCAGCGCCATTAGCGTACAGTTAACTGTAGCAACGACAACTAGTAGCCGAGTGATGGCGTGCAATGGGATCACGTAGCTAGCTCCTATGAGAAATCGCTTGTCAATTCCACATTGGCAGTTCACTATAGCGTAGACGGTTGTAACAAGATTATTTATGCAAATCGGGCGCACACGTGCCAGCTTCACCGCTTGCTTAGCAAAAACAGCGTGAACATGAAGATGTATAATTTTAGACACCAACAATAGTTGTCATCGACGCAAAAATACCACACGAAACTACGAATAAATCCCTTTGTTTGTAAGGAAGGAATGTGAATTATTGGATCGAGACTAGTGTATGTAAAGACTGCATAAGAAGATTTTAGATCGATGTGAATATTGTCTGCTAAAAGACTTTTGTTGAAAATAATCTTAGTTATTATCATAATAAATGTCGCGTTGATAAGAACAAGGAACGGTAGTAACTTGCTCAATTTGTGACCAATAAACATAGCTGTTAGTGTAACAAGCTGCAGGAAGTTTGTGTTATAAATTTGTCACTCTACTCTATAAATATACGATTCATGATCGAATTCATCTTGATACGTGCTTATACATAAGGTCGTTATTAGGTCCTTCGCTTGGAGTTACAGTTATAGATATATAGATAGGTGAAATAGTTTGCTAGCCTTTACTGATTAAACATTAGGACCGTAAAACTCAATAACCCGGCCAGGAACATTCCGAGCAGTTTATCGTGATTTAAATTTTTCATCAAAATCCGTTACTTTAGTCACAAAGATCCATTCCTTTTTTAACCGACTTCCAAAAAGGAGGACGTTCTCAATTCGGTCAGTTTTTTTTATGTATGTACACCGATTACGCTGCGAGTTATGATCCGATTTACGTGATTCTTTTTTTGTTTGATGCGGAATAGATGCCATTTGGTCCCATAAAAATTTAAAATTGTACGGCCAAGCAGTTTTCATTTTATGAACATTTTTATGTTTATTATGATCATTATTTACGTGGATGATGTAGTTGTATACGGCTTTTTAAGGAGTTTTCATTTAGGTTGATTATTAGTTTTGGTTTAATACGGATTGTTAACAAACATCGAAACTTATCCCCAAAGGAATGGAAAGGGGGGGTGTGGGGGGTTTTTTTTTGGCTGTAAATATTTACTTTTTTAGGGTTGTTATGAGGTGATAATAATTGCATATTTTCAAAGATTATTGACACTAAAAAGCGTGGAAAAAAATATTTTTTTTAACAAAAAACAAAAACCGACTTCAAAAACCTAGGTGCACTAAAAAGCTAGAAATAACCTTTAATTCATTACATTTGAAGTCGGTGCCAATTCATGTGTGTATTTGCCTAGTCTGACGTAGATTGACACCTACTCCAAATGTAATGAATTATAAGGTTATTTCTAGCTTTTTAGTTTTTAGCACCTAGGTTTTTGAAGTCGGTTTTTGTTTTTTGTTAAACATTTATTTTTAATCTTATAGTTTTAATTTAGTATAAATGTGTAGTTAAAAGAGAGTAATCTATTACCTATTACTCTCTTTTTGACAGACTTAACAAAAAGGAGGAGGTTCTCAATTCGATCCGTATGTTTTATTGTTTTTAAATGAGAAAAAAATATAGTAAATGATATGGTTTATTTTAATTTAATATTACTACTACTATCTGTTGCCATAAACTGTGGCGGAAATCTAAATAATTGTCTTTTGTTTGCAAATTTACATCTAAATTCAATGAAACTTTACCAGGCGAGCATGAGTGCGCAGCAAATCGATCAATGCATTTATTACTGCAATAAAATCACCGCCCTGCTAGCGGGCACTGAAAACAAAAGCGTCGACAATGTTGCGCCACGGAAGCCGCCATTACGAGCCATTATAGCGCTCGCCACTAATGCCTCGCGCACCAGGTGCATTGCATTCTACGCATCGCTGATACATTGTTGCAAGAAGCTTATTTTTTTTAAATGGACTGTGCTGTTGGCCGTGCGGTGGCCTTTACAGCTTTACCGGAGTAGTGGCGAGCGCAGAGTGCACTCCAACCAAGGCCTTAAGGGCGGAAAAGGTTGGTAACTAGCTCAAGGGCGCCACAGAGGACACGACCTCGGCTTGGGCAGTTACCGTGAGGGGAGAGGTAGTGACTGTGCTCCTAGGTGCAAAGATGCACCTACGAGCGGAAGAGGGGGTTCCACGACCTCGCCGGCGAGATCGGTGTCTGTTTGAGTTGTTGCAAGAAGTATTCCCGGATCCCGCACAGTGGACGATACTACACAGATGCGATGCGATGGAGCCGCGGATGCAACACTTGCATTAACCCCTCCGGACTCGTGCCATTCACAATCTCCACACAAACCTTTACCACAAAAATACCTAATTTACTCAGCTTATAAATCGACATCTTATTAATTCCTGGCAAGTTTAATGATGTGCAATCAATATGCGAAACGCCTATATTTTAGTTCCACACAACGCGTTTAAGTACTGATCAAAAATATCGCAGCAATTTCGTGAGAAACGCGAAACACGGGATTGAAGTAATAAATTATAACAGAAAGGGGGCACATGATCCTTATTGCTACTTAAAGCTCTCTGGTGCCAATAGGCTATCTATAGCATAGCATTCAGTAAATCTGAAGATATAGTCTGATTCACAATTATAACCAATCACTGCGCCTTAGACAGTTTCGAGGTTATGCAAACACCGTTCTTGTTTCCTTTCATCAGAACTTATTTTCCATTACTTCCAATCTTTTTGCTAAGTTTGGTATACCATCGGATTATGATTCCTCTCGGTGTGAACTGGAATCTAAACGCGGTTAGGCAAAGTAGGTTTTCCTTTGTTGCTCAGCTCAGTGCGGTCGATACGGCGGTCTTGCGCAGTGGTGAGGGACATGTCGGACGACCGGTCGCGCCCCCGCCCGTGGCAACAGTCAGCTGTTTCCATGCCGGGGACGGGGTACCTACCGGGTACCTGCCGGCCGATACATGTTTAATTCATCGGGGACGCTACGAGAGTTAATTTTTTAGAGAGGTAACTGACCTAATATAATGTTGGAAGAATGGTAGCTTCATCCACTACATTCTTGAAACATAATTATCGTTTAAATATTATATTAGTTGGTTGCAACACATTCCTATTTCATGACTAGTCATGTTTTCGTAAATCGACCAATACGGTGAACACTGACGGTAACTAAGTACGCATGTACCAATGATGTATTTTATTTGACTGGGATCCTTACAATATATGTAATTAAATTAAAAGTAAGTAGGTAATGTACTTTAGTACTGCTAACGTCATTATGCACCAACATTCACCTAACATACCCACTTAAATACAACTTTAAGGACATATCCTTTGAAATAATGGCACACAGACACAGCCAAGAGCTACATAATTACAAAATTAAATTATGTACATATTTGAAATATGACTTGAATCAATTGACTATGTTCTAAAAGCATCCAACAAAGTTATATGCAATAGTGCTATCCAAGTAGAGATATACTCAGAATGGTGACGATGAAGTACATGTCGAGAGTTGTATGTATGCATCTGCACTCTCAACTGCTTTCCACTCTCCAACTGTCCCCTCGTCAGAACAAAGGCTTATACACAACGCCGAGCAGCACACAGCACGGCGCGCGGCGCGGTGCGGAGCCCCCTCTGCCCCATATCGATCGCACCCGACCTTGGCAGTGAGTGAGGACGTCTATTTATACTTCACTTACTCTGCCTACCCACACTGATGCATCGCCTCAGGGGGCGCCGCCGGCGAGGGAGCCAGAGGGGCAGGGGCGGTGGCGGGGGGCAGTGATTGCGAGTGCTTTAACAGAATATGACAGGGTGCCGGATTGGAAAATATACTGTTATAATTACTTATTGCGTCTTTGGTCACATTAAAAGTACCTGTAACTTTGTGGGAAGGAGATGCATTCGCGATGTTGAGTCGCCCAAAGGATTTCAGAATGTAACTTCGCATACCTACTGGTACTTTTCACAGCGTCTCATAGTCTGATATTCTTAATAAGCCTTGACAACAGATTTTATTGAAAACATTATTTGTCTTTGACTGTCTCTCTCCCCAGCTCCTGTGGTAGAGGAGGCATGGCAGTCTGATTAAGCAAGTGGCAACTTCAAGGTGGTGCAGAATATCACGATAACAAACTATAGGTACGTTTATGTTCGGTGCAGACCCAATCAGCATCCGAATATAACCGGGTCATTCGTCTATAAATAACTTCTCCCTTAGCAACTCAGCTCGGGTACCCCGGTACTCACACGTCGTTGACTCGCAGCACATCCACGTTCAGCGGTTAAAGTACCTATAACAAAGGGATGGAAAAGAATACTCCTCATAAGTATCAACCAGAAATAAATTCTGCGAAATATGAAATATACCTAGCTGAGCCGACAACTATCTAGTTGTTGCCGGGCAGGCCACGATCGATGCCACCTGCAGGGCTCGGGGGCGGCCGGGGGGAAAGGGGGATTGCCTCCCTTACCCCTGGTCCGCCCCACCCCCCTTTCGCTAGGCCCCGCCCGTGAATGTGAACGGAGAAAAGATTTATTTTTAATTTGTGCGACGTGATGTGAACGCTGAATGGTTATTTAGGGGACCCGTCAAAAGGCTTCCTTTATGAAAGGAGAAAGGATTTCTGATTTTAGACGCTTGCGGAACGGTCGGTAGTTTAGACAGTAAGCAAACATGAAATATTAACTTGATCAGTCTGCGGGTCATACCGCAGTATACCTACTTACCTGTAGTCAGATAGGTATTTACGCAACTACATATTAAGTTGTGATAAATACCTACTTCACAGCCGACTGTCGTTAATAATTAATTAATGCTTGGTAAAATTGAGCTCTAAAATACTAAATTACGATCCATTTAATAGGTAATAATAGTACAATTCAATTATATTGCTTGTTTATGAGTTAGTAGGTACCACTTACGAGAACGTTTGTTGTGCAATACGCACACGTCTATAGACGCGCATACAGCTACATATAAAATGATTATAACAGTACTACGTAAGTACTTCAGTGTAGATAAGCGAAAGCTCATACGACTTCTGTAACTCAAGGCTCATTTTCAGATGTCCAATGTTTTGTCATGACAATCGCGAGTGGCGAGTTCATAACGACCCGAGAGCGGGACTTCACTGGCGATGACATGCGGCTGAGCAACGCGCTGGAGCGGCGCATTGACCCGCCCCTGGACCTGGCCGCCGGCTTCAGCTCCAAAGCCACGCTGTTCCTGCCCGACATGGAGCCGCCCGCCCCCGCCGGCGGCAACTCCTCGCGGTACAACGTCAGCGAGTTCCTGGGCTCCGGCCGCCGGCAGCAGGACGAGTACACAACAAACTTCCACGTCAACGTGAAGATTCTCGACCTGATGCGCCAGGCTATATACTCGACGCGCTATAGGATCGAGTCTCTCGAACGCATACTGAGTAAATACCAGAAGGATGAGAGGTTCCGCATCGCGTACATATTTGCTAAGCTGGACCAGTGGGAGAAGGAGATCCGGGGGATCCACCAGGCGGCCCAGTTCTACAAGATGAGTATACCGGTAAAGAAGCACATATACTACTACGAGCACTGTCTCCGGAGGCAAGTGGACGTGACTTACAGCCTGCAGTTCCTGTACACCCTGCACTACAACTTCATACAGCAGTACAAGCAGATCATGTTCGGCGGCGGCTCGCTGGAGTGGTCCGACAGAGACATCAGGATGGGCTACAAGGCCAAGTATGAAGCCAAGAAAGCAGCCATGGGATAGTGCGCGCTGGCCCGCTCTTCTCTGGTCGATACAGACATTACATTACATGTTTCAACTACGTACACTAAATAACCCGCATCAGATATTATTTTACAACGCTTACTATTGAACATACTCCAGTCTCTCTACAGCACGTAGGTGGGTGCTACTTGATAGATTATTGATTAAGTTCAACTGAAAATGCATACAATTATCATAGATGGATATAAATGACATCATAATAAGCGATATTGATATTATATTAGCCGACACCCCGGCACTCACTTCAAGGTGAACTACTCTCTGAGGCAGGGCTCTCCAGCTCAAAAGCATTCCTCAGTCTTTCTGTTTCTATCATGCAATCCATGGTCCTGGTCCCATCCGTCCCCTATCTCTGCCGCCACCAATAGCCACGAGAGCGTGAATACATAAAAACGATAAAATTGATCTGTCGTATCTGATACAATATCGCTACTGTGGACTCCGCAAACATCCGCCAATCTAAATTGGTCGGATTAATTCATTCGAACTACTTCTCCGAACGGCATAGCCAAATCGACCTTATTTCATAAGTGGTAGAACTGATTCTGGCATGTTTATGTAGATATTAGTTAAGGTCCTGACAAGGAAGTTGTATTTTGCCAAGTTAGTTTGGAACGTTAATTCGTGTTCGGTCGGCAAGCGCCGCACTGGACCTGATAATAACTGCTTACACCAGAATCTTGTGTGTTTTTTCGACTGTTATTAATCTTGATAAATTCTACATTTGTAGGTTATTTAATCCTAGAATTGAAAAACGACAGAGGTAGAACAAAACAGATTGTTTCTTAACTATTGTGCCTTTTCGATACCAGCGCGTCCTTCGGACTTTACGTAGCTTAACTCAAACCAGTAAGAAACTCATGAAGGCGGATACTCCCCGTCCTCATTTCTCAAACCTTTAGAAGTTCGCCACATATCAATATAAGTAGGTTCTGTGTAACCGTTTCTTTTCCGTTGGAGCTCTCGGAAGGGTGGAAATTAGGCGGCAGATAAAAGCGGCGGCCCTTTGTGCAGGTAATCTAGGATTAGCCCCCGATCCAAGTAAGCCTCGCGATATTGCCACCGATGAGTAGCGCGCCACTGCTAATGGTAGCTGGAGAAATACAACTCGCCGAGTTCTTGAACGATGCTGCTAAAATATTACACACTTTTAATACTATGCGTAGAATGATTAGATCGGTATACAAAAAAAGTTTTATCAAAGCAAAACCATTACACATTATACAAGTAGTTTAAAAATGGGGTCAACTAAATTTTTCATAATTAACATATTTTTTCATTTTAAAGGTAAAACCTCTTGCTCACCATGATAACTGTCCCGAGATGTCCTACTGAAGTTCACCTCCGTGGTGGATGGTCAGGTGATCCCTTGAGGTCCGAATGCCTCTTTTATGAGCTTTGGAAGGTCCGAGGGCGGGCTTAGGAGCGCGGCATCCCTCCCCCCGCTCCAGCCGGCCATAATTCCTGAACAAACAGCTCATTCATCCCGATTGCCATTCAATTGGGATGTTTTTATTATTAGGTTAAAAAAACGTCACCTTCACATACCAATTACCACTTATACCTACTACGTATTATATTGTTTTCTTACCACCAAGTTCGAACGTTCAATACAACAAAATTAAGTACTTACATCAAGACGACTTTCCCCTCCTATTGCCTAGATGACGCGATCTGCTTACTAAAGGTAACTGCAATTTTTATCGGTAGGTACTTTTGGGTTCACAGTGGTAGCCGAGTGGTCGAACGCACGCCTTGCAATCAAAATGTGCAGGTTCAAACCCCGGCTCGCACCCCTGGGTTTCATGTGCGAATCTCATTTTCATCCGAGATTATCACTTGCTATGAAACGGTGAAGGAAAACATCGTGAGGAAACCTGCACGTCTGAGGGAACTTGACTAGTTCTCGATAGATGTGTGAAGTCTGCCAACCCACGCCGGGCCAGCGTGGTGGACTATGGCCTGAATCCCCCTCACATTGAGGGGAGGCCCGTGCCCAGCAGTGGGACGTTAAAAGGGCTGTAGAAGTAGTAACTTTTGTCATACTTAGTTATTGTATTTACTGTTAGTTTAGTTTAGTGTAATAGGAGATAAGATTGAATGATGGGATAAAATGGTCGCAGTACAATGAGAGTCGCTGCGGGGTACTTCGGCGCCGAGGGTATATCTCTGGGATAAAAGTTATTTTGAGTAACGTAGGTGGTTATAAATAGTGATAAACTTGGCTGGAAAGTATAAAATAATAAACAATTTTAAAAACCAAGTACCGCGAACAAATAAATCACAAATATATCTCAGATGAAGATGAGTGTGACGCGAGATGATGTATCGCTTCCCGCGGCGCGAGCGCGCAGCATCCAGCCTCGCCGCGCCCTCTCGCGTTTAAAACCCCATCACTTGTGATTAACGTTGCGTTACCGGCGATGTGCTATTTATTATAGCGCTATATTATGTTTGCGTCGTTGGCAATATATGAGACAGGTGCTATTACATGAGAAATAATGAATGGCATGTCTAATATTTCGAAAATGTTTAAAGCACCGTTAGATAAGAGTTTGAAAAAAAAGGGATGATCTCGGTCTAGTTACGTATTAGACCCATGTCTAGGGCGAAGTTAGCTTGGGGTAAAGCCATGATGATTATGCGACTGTATAGGATAGCTTAACTAACGGCAAGTTAGTGCTCCTGCCAAGTCTAGTAAGGGCAATTTTAACGGGACACTGTTTCCCCAATTGTCACTATCATTCCAATAGCAAGTGGGTACTTCAATTTGTTTAATAACTGGAGATGACTTGTGTTATTGTATTGACAGCAATAATATGAGTAGCTGGACACGTGAACTCCAACAGCACTTCATTTTCAAATAAAACATATCGTGGTGTGAAAGGCCATTTGACATAAACGACACTTTTGGGTGATATTGACTTATACAGGATGTTTCAGAAGTCCGAAATAATACTTTGACATTTGCATCAATATCAGGTATACAACTGAATGGTATAAAAATTTGATTGAAATTCGACCATGTTTTTCCAACTTTTTTTTCATCGCCGATTTCTATAACTTGTAATATCTCGAGTTCTATGTTAAATTTTCATGTTCTGTTTGTGAATATTGGTAGTCGCCCCTCATCAGTGTAGTCTACACTGTTGAATAGGATTATTGATGTACTCAAAGCCCAGAACACGATACCTGTGACAAATAAATAATAGATATAAACTGTTAGATATAAACTGTCTTCACTAAGCATCCACATATAAGCTACCGTATATGTACCCAAAGTATTATTTCGCACTTCTGATACACCCTGTATACATATTTGGAATCAGCTATTTTTAGGGTTAGATAGATAGATAGAGTACTCTTTATCGCACACACCAAACAAAGAAAATAATACAACATTCTTAGTTCTAAATACAGTAGCTATGTACAATTGGGCGGTCTTATCGCTAAAAGCAATTTCTTCCAGACAACCAGTTTGGACGAGAAAACTATACTTAATTAATTATGAGCAGCTGTTGGTGGTGTACTCAAATAATAAATCAATATATAAAATAGCAATACATACACATATACATACATACATAATTTATATATATATATATAGATATAGTAATAATACATGGATATAGTAAGAAATAAGATAATAGTGACAATAATCAAACCGTAAAACGGCTAATTACTAAGACTTCTCTGTCCGTCCGTCCGTCCGTCCGTCCGTCTGTCACCAGGCTGTATCTCATGAACCGTGATAGTTAGACACTTGAAATTTTCACAGATGATGTATTTCTGGTGCCGCTATAACAACAAATACTAAAAAACAGAATAAAATAAGTATTTAAGGCTCCCATACAACAAACGTGATTTTTTACCGATAATTGTACGGAACCCTTCGTGCGCGAGTCCGACTCGCACTTGACCGGTTTTTTTAATTTCTGCGTCGAATGAGTATACTCTCCCGTTAAGTTAAAAAAAATGCTTTAATCAAATAGCCTTTCACCCCACGATGTTATGTGTTACCTACTTATTTATTTTAGATCAACACGTTATTTTTATAGACGCTACTTTTGCGTGGTATTTGATCACATTTGACATTGGCCAATGTTAGCGGTAAAATTCAACGTTGGTCGATTCGTGGCGCATTATATTATATATTCTGCACATTACTAATAGCACACCATCATTTATCATTGCCAGGAAAAGCGTATGTTCCTTATTAAACTTACCATAAGTGTTATAATGGCATGGCTCCAGGTGCCTCAAAGTGGTGGCGATTGCGTCAACGAGCTGTCGTCCGGCGAAAAATCGGCGCACGCGCCTTGAACTTGTACAAAACGAGACGATAAGCATATGTTCACAGTGATACTAACAAAAAACCTTTATGATTATGATAATTGATAATTTTGACTAGAATAATATGGCATATATTTCGGCAATTCCTTATGCCTTCAGAAGCGACCGCGGTTCGCGGTCCTAAATGTTATAATTGTAAAAATACAAAAAAACACTTATACAAAACAAACATAAAAGACATGGGATGTTCCTTCCTACTTCCTACTTCCCGTGCCTACTGATAACATACTCTTGTCCATTATCAATCTTCTAAACTCATCTCAAGCCATATACCTCCTTATTTGTTTTTCAGGTAATATGAATTAGGCATGGAAACACACCTTTACCGGTTTACAGATATAATGATCGCGTTGATGTATGTGTTGAAATGGGGCAGCTTGCGGATCCCAAGGGCAAGTTCACCAGCTCGCGCGGGGAGACGTGTCTGACCACGTTCACTCACATCTCATTGCTACACTATTAGCTGTTAGATTGAAGATAGATTTAGGACGGCAGAGCCTTTTTCAGGAACTAGGCTTAACACTCTCCCTTGCCGCTATATTTAGGCTCCTGCTTCTTCAAGGATATTTTATATTGTGGGTGTTTTGTGGTAGAGCCAATTCTACCCTGAGTGTGGGAATAGCATCTGTCACGATTGTATTATATTATTATAACAGAATACTTTCTACAAGTATTAAGCTATTTGAATTCGTACGGTATAACCATTATTAGCAAAGCAAAATTATCTTCACAGTAAGTACCTAATCTCGCCGTTTCTTATTACCTCAGATCCAATCATATCGATATCTGATCAACATTTGTTTATTATTATTGTTTTAAGATCATTCATTGGCATCACAGTATTGCTAAGTGGCTGACTATCAATTTCAGCAACAGTAATTTCGTAAACTTACCTAATATTTTTAACTAACAAAAAATACCTGTCGTTGGTTCGTTGGTTGAAAGAAGCGATATGTCACTTCGCATACATGCCAGCTGACGAGCTTGACATTGAGGTAGGGCTTTGGAATACTAGGCATCGACCCGGACCCACTCGACATTATATCTATGTATAGCTACAGACACCATGACGATTGCAAAAAAAATCAGTACTGTATGCATTATTAAATTCACCAATTATTCGAAACGATTCAACATTACAATTAATAATTAATATTAGATCAAAAATTATCTAAAGCTGGTGTTTTTTTTTTGTAATGAGTGTGGCTCGGATTCGCATTAGTGACGAGCAACTTATTTATTTTATGTGAGAATGAGTACCTCAATTTATCTCTTGAGGTGCTCACGAGGTACACCTCACTCGAGACGAGCGCGTATTCACATCGTTCGCCTACTTGCCTCACTCAATCACTTGCGAGTGCGACACGATTAAAACTTTTCTCAGCAACTTTTACATGGGACGTAAGGAGGAAGTGAACGAGTGAGGCGGTTCAAAGTTGAAATATGAATAACTTGTCGACTCATGAGTGAAGCGGACACGTCTTCTTCTCATCAACGTTACAGTTTATCAAACAATCCCATGTTGTAAAAGTTAGCACGGTAGCGGCGGCGGCGTGGCTCTTTGCCAGGACGGACCCGCCGACACTCAGCCTGACACTAAAAGTAGTGTCAACCAACGCTGCCGAAATGTACCTAAGCATTGCATTATTTGGGGAGAACACTGATTATGTTGTTATGTGTAATCAAACAATATTTATTATAAGCGGCTACTTCATCAGTTCTTATCTGAAAAGCAAATGTTTTTTTTTGCCCTCTCGCTTTATCTTCATAGCGGTCTGACTCAAAATATCGAGCAGATTCCCTCAAGGAATAGTATTCAGATACCAAAATCATCAAGTGATAGCTGATATTTTTACTTACGTAGTAGGTACCTACTGCCTCCTACCTATGATAGTTTACATTAGTTGGCCGTATTCGAATGTATCTAACATGGCATAATGAATCAATTGTCAAGACAGTTCGAGTACTTTGCTATTATGTATCAGTTATCAACACGGGCCGGTATTCGTTGGAGTTGTCCCCTGGTGTTGCAGGTGTCCATGGGCGGCGTTGATCACTTACCATCAGGTGAAACGTCTGCTCGTTTGTCTCCCTATCACATAAAAAAAAAAAAAAAATTTTGCTAAGTTGCGGCGTTGAGCGGAGCTCGCCCGCGCCGCTGTCACTCTACATTGTACTGAAATGAGCCGATGTGACCACTCCATTTCTGTTTTCCATATCTACTTATTATTAAATTTTGGGAAGATTCGAAGGCTAAAAAAATAAAATAAATTGCACCTTTTTATTTGTAGAAGTAATAGGACATTAATTTATAGTTTTTAAACAGAGGAGACTAAAACGTCAGTACTATGACATCATAACGATCGCCACCAGATTCACGGGACCATACGTGTATAAATGATGAGTTATTAGTATTCATTTGTCGTCCCAAATTAGCCCCGTCAACCGGCGCGCCTCGCGCGTCGCCATTTTCAGATATTATTAATGTTGTTTATGTCAGATGTGGGTTAATACGTTAATCGGGAAGCGTCGTGCGCTACACATTAGAAATGCTATAATTTAATCAAACAAACTTCCGTCTCCGCGAATAAGTCGACTTCCTGTTGCGCAACACCGAGATGAAACTGTCTAATGGTTGTCGCCACCCGCACCCGCACCCGCACTCACCGCGCTACGGCACACGTAATCACTATTACTAGCTATATTATTTAGGTTTACGTCAGAATTGTATCACGCTATTAATGCAATACTGCATATCAAATAGTGTATAGAGATCTTTTGGCCTTTAGAGTTGTCCTTAGCAACCTGTTTGTCGAAGACTATAATGTGCATCGGAAAGAACAACAACACTGGTGGTCTTGGGAACATAAACATAAGTTTTTAGTCCCGACACGACATGATCTGTTTTGACTGCAACATAAATTCTGATCTAAGGATGTTTACCTTCCAGTCACAGTCAAAGTCAAAACATTTATTCTGTATAGGCCTATGGGGGCATTTACAAATTGACAAGTTTACATTTTTTTTCTTATATACTACCACTATATTACTAAGAGAAACATGAAGTCATTTCACAATTGTGCTGAATGTAGTGCGGTTTGACATTCTTTCTTTCCTTAATACACCGCAAGAAGAACAGAGCACGTGCTTCTCGGGGGCGGCGCAGGAGGGGCGGGCGAGCGGCGCCGGGCGGCGCTAATACGCTGAACTGCGGAAATTAATGAGTTTGATTCATGGCTGGGAAGAATAAATAGCACTCATCAGCTTGATATACGAACTTAAGCGAACCGAGCGCGGCGCGAGCCGGCAACCGCTCCAGGCGTAGTTTACACCCTCCAAAAGCTATATTTTTCCGCGGGTGGTAAATTAATGTAAAAATTTTAATTATCAATACACGCGAGTCAAATGAAGCCGGTTGGAGCATTAGTCTTAGCTGCAATGAGTTGCAACTGTGGATCTTATCTCTTTCGATTCGATCTCTAGCGTAAACATGTAGCAATTTACTGAGCACATGTAAATATCTGATTAAAAATACACACTTAATACATACTTACCAATAGATGGCATCACGGTGCGGCGTAAGTAAGTTTCTCACACAAACTGTGAGGTGGTGAGTGACACTCGGAGCGACAGACAAGGGCCCCTGCCCTTGAGGACCCAATCACACTACCAATTTTATGGGTATTTGTCGTTTTGTAAATGATGATAAAATACGATACGATATGTAAATATAATACGATCTCTACTAGAAACAATTAACTCTACTGCCTGTTGAAAAAACAACCAATTCTACTTCTACACAGGTTGGCAATAAACTCAGTAATAAAATATGGGCATCTTTCCTATTCATTTGTTGAGATACTCCAATACATAATTAACTTCTCCACCCGTCACTGCATCGCTATTACCTTTAATAATAGACGGTCACGAACAGTGCTGTAATCGTCTAATTATCACCTATTACCGGCGCGTGGAGGAAAATCCTGCTTTGTTTAATATCAACACAAATACTTATAGAAGATACTGTAATTACTTATTGTTGTGACGCTATGTATCTACCTAGCTTATTTTTATTGTAATCACGTCTGATGTTTAAAATATAACAGTACCAATCTACTCTACAATACATTATTAATGGTAAGTGTTCCTTATTTTTGTAGTGTCATATTATTTTATACCAGTAATTATAATGCAGACAATACTCATCGTTAAAACATCACATCGCCGTAAAGTATAACAGAAAATGAGTATTTAATTATTGTGTCAATAATATCACTCGGTGTTTAACTAGTTGTGTAAAATTAATGACGAAAACATACCTGCCTCTACCATTTATGTATTCGGAAAAATGGAACAAATACTGTTTATATGTATCAATCAGTCGTAAAACAATCACGTCCATGATCTCATAGATATCCGCTCAGGCAGCACTCCCTCACCCGCCAGCGCGCGGCGGCTAATCGCCTAATTACCCCAAACATTACGGAATACGTATATTTAGTTCTTTGTCTAGGTGAAGGTGACCGCGTCTTATTGACAGCTTGAACAGCTGCCAGCCCCGCGGGCGGCGGGGCGGGGCGGGGCTGGTGAGGTGGCGGAGTGGCGCTGGAGACTCCCCTCCGTCCGGTGGGGTTGAGGTGACCCGAGTCTGTTTAGATTTCGCTGTTTTTGATAAATGCAACTTCGTAATAGGAGAATAAACGGTGTTTGTTTACAAGTTTTTCCATTAGCTGGTTTTAGTACATTCTTGTAACGGTGCAAGCTTTGAAGTTTTTTTAACAGAATGTTAATAAAGTGATCGGTTGGCTCTACTCTTGGTCATTAAAGGTGAGTAATAAAATGTACGTCGTGGAAAGATTTCGCGGAACAACAGCAACTTAGTAGCAATCTTTGCGTGTCCACCTACCCCACCGGGTATGACGGTCCTCAATAAGTAGATGATCAAGATACAGTATTTCCATGATAACCTGTATGGAACTAGTGTGGGTTAATACTTCAGTTTTACAATAAGGTATCAGTAGTTCTCAGATAATAGTTACCATTTAGTTTCCGACCTTACGATAGGCTTGCACAAAAGCCTTACGAATCCTTTCAGAAGTATGAACTTGATAGATGTAGATGTAATTACTACTTATATCTACCATATTCTGAACTGGCCCCGATTCAAAGTGGCTTTATGCTTTTATACAGAGAAAGCTATTTTATTAAATATGAAACGAGAGTATATCATATTGTTTATTGAGGAGATTCGCTTCGTTAATATAGAGTTACTGAACGTATCGCGCGGTTTGTGTGTCATTGCGGGGTCACACATCTATCTCTATTACTATTCAACTAATGGGTCGCCAGAGCTGTCTCTCGCTCGCTTGTTTATTATAATATTGCTATTATAAATTCATAATAAAATAGGATTTAAAGAGATCGTTAGAAATAAAGTTAAAAATATGATCGGCGTTAATGGCGAGTCATGAGGGAGCGTAGAACACGTTATTACCTATATCAAAAATTAGAAATAGTCATTGGCTATACTATGACAGATACTGTAGTATGGACTGTGATCGCGATACTGACAACTTCATTGATTTTCATAAAGGATAGGTAAACGAATAAATCCATTGACATAAATAATTAATACCACGAATCCTGTACCCTTAGCCCCCACCGTTCCCCCCTCTCTCCACTCCCTTTTATCATCCGGTTCCCATAATCGGCGAGCCGGCAGATATCGGCGTGATAGATGGCGGAGGAAATTGGGAGCGCATCGGAAATAGCCGCGATCGCAGCCGACGCGAGCGCCGGACGCACGATTCATCTGTGTGTTTGGTAAGCAACCGTTTGGGGTTGGGTTTTTTACATTTTTACTAGAGGTAGGCTAGCCACATTATCCGCCGAAAACCAGAGACAGTTGACACCCCGAAGGGTACCCACTTGCTTTACGTTGTAATAATACAGCAGCTCTAGCGCGCGTACCGAGTACCGATGTCTTTTCACAAACTACCAAACTAGCTCACAGTTTTATAGGCTCTAAATTCTGAAAAGCAAATGATCTTTGGAGCACATCCTGTACCTCATTGTACCGGCGACCGAAGATTATCTCTATCTGCCTAACAAAGACAACTACTTGGCTACATCGATTGAATGCAAGTTCAAAGCGTGTAAGGTAAGCGAAGTTTCACGCTCTACGAGCATATGGTGCCGCGCCTCACAGCACCTCACTTCACGTTTATTATTAATTCGACTATTAGGCTCCAATACGACTAGGATCCAGTCGAGCGTCAATAATTCAGCCGTGTATACATTCAATTTGAACAGTAACTGAATATATTTATTCACGACATTATTGCATATAAGCTCTAGTACAAATTGCAATTAAATGGAACATTAAATTGTAAAATATACGTATGGTTGAAACAAATAGGCATTTCTAAGTAATGTGGTAAGTACTGAGTGCTTTATAAAGTTTACGTGAGAAAATGGAATCGAAATTATACGTATTAATGATCGCACGATAAACAAACAGACACAACTCCTCGAACAAAAGACACGAGGTCCGATTAACACTAAACAACTGATTATATTAGTCGATTATTGAATTACAATCTCCGTATCCCTATCCAAATTCAAATCTCGAACAGCGGGCGGGCCGCACGGCCGCATAACAGATTAAAAAAGAAAAAAAGTGACGTAATGGCGCGCGAGCATTAACTGTAATTGTTTTGTAAATGCGCTCTCGAGAGCTCAAAGAGCCGTCGTTATAGTCAGGCCATTAAATCTGAAATAGCGGTGGGGTAGACTCTGCCTCCCGTGCCGGGCTGCCCGGGGATGGACTGGAATGAATGGATCAGAAAAATGTTGCACGCTCTATATAAAGTCAAGTAGTTGATGATTAGGGAAATAGAGCGTGGGTTGCAGATGGTCGTTACGTGCAAATTGTGTCTGTAAATACACACTCTGAATTGATCATTCCGTACTTGCCATGAAGCTTCCCGATCCCCACCAATTGCCGAGATAATGACACAGATAATGAAATAAAATCTAGGATTCTATTCATATGAAACTCGCTGTTATAGCAGTAATTGAAATCTATTCTTGAGTGTTTTTAATATTGCAAACATGATTTTGCAGTAAAAGGAAAGGATAATAAGGAAAGAAGAATATATCGGGAGTTAGGGATGCCGTCCGAACAACATACAAGGAATTAGTACAATGTCATAACTATTTATATAATATTCTGTCTTAGGACTATTAACTCCTCAATAAAATTAAACCATAACACAATTAACCACAATGAAATATATCGCAGAGAATAATCACGAAATCCCTCGCGGATACAGTATTAGTTTCTATTGTTGGGTTGGGAACATCGGTGTCACAAGGAGCCGGCCGACGCGACGAGCGGTTGCCGCGTGCTACTGACAACCCATCGGGCCGTGAGCGGGGCCGGGCGGAGTGCCCGCGGTGACCATTCACGTCACACCTCGCCGTTACCACGGGAAAATTGAAGTAAATAAGAGCTAAGTTCGGTTCCACAGAGGGTTCCACCAGGTTCGGATACACAGATTTCAAAAACGAAAACAATTCCGTCAGAGGGAAGTTCTTTCTGCAAAAGTCACGTAAAACTCTTGATAAATAGATTACAACGAGTAAATACATTTCGTTATGTAAACTGTGGTGTGTCATGTTAGTGACAGGTCTGCGGGATGGGGGCGGCGGCGGGTTGTGGAGCGGGGGGGGGGGGCAACCGCGCGTTGCTAAGTGCTCGGAGTACATGTCGCACGCAGGTGACGCGTGACGACAATGCTCGACAGTACCAGCGGCTCCCCTACAGTACTACCGCCACTGAGCTGGCCGACTCACACTGTACCTGACCTGAAATGAATTTACAAGATGAATCTAACAGTTATTAAATCTAGCGGTTTGCAGGATTCCGGGCGCAGAGTACCTAATAATTTGCAAACCACGGTTCGTTACTGCACAAATGTGTTAGTAAGTAAGTAATTTTAGCAACTGATACGGATGACCAAGTACGCTATTTTAAATGAGTCGTATTCATACGTACACATGATTTATATCGACGCCATATTGTTGATGCTAATCAGGATAGAAGTTACAAAAACTCTATACAAAGGCAAAGCGGTAAAGACCTTTACACGCACGAGTATGTACGTGAAACGTGCGCAAGATATCCATCTGTATTGTGTACTTACACGCGGCAGTGTGTACAATATGTCAGCCTTGCTCATATGGAGATTTTAAAAGTGCCCTTATGAGTCTATGAACTGCTACTTATTATGCTTTTACTTATTTTGGATATTTTTTATGTTAAAAATAAATATTAGTATTTAAATAGTAATATATTGCGTTAGCGTCACGAAGCCTACTAATAACCGACCCGCACCCTGATAGTAAGCTATGTTACGCATTATACTAAGCGGAACGAGGCGTCGTCGTAATGAGTGTCACACCGCTCTATCTTTGTTGCATTTGCCTTTAACAATATGACCCGCAGTTCATAAGATATACGAGTGCAGACATCTTCACATAACTCGTTACTTATATCACATTGATCAAATTGGAAAGTCAATAGCCTGCGAGTGAAGCACACAATAGGTTCAATCAGCTCGATGGCCCGGCGGCGGCCAGCATCTGCGGGCAGGGGGCCTCGAGCCTGAGGGCCCTCCAGCGACGCCAGCGAGCCCAGTGTTTGCCAATGAATGGGCCACGATTGGCACTTATTATGGCAAGAAACTGAGCCCAACCAACTACCGGCGCGGGCGCATGATAGATCGCGATTTACTGCAGGCACGTTCGCATACAAACTTAATAGTGCGGCCGCCATCGTCAGTCGTTCGGATCTGCGAAGTACTCATGTTACAATAATAATGTTAGCTCCTTTAATCGCCTTTTACAACGTCTACAGGAAAAAAGAAATTGACGCTGTTCTAACGAGTTAGTACTTACAGCAAACACAATTACCAAAGCCAATGGTGATTAACTTTAATATGTTCTAAGCTTTTGGCAAAAAATAATCTCGCTAATTTTTGACAGTGATCTCAATAAGTAATTAAGTTTATAACAGGAACATGTTAATGCTGGCACTCGCTCTGTCGCAGGTCCGCTGTGATTGTAACGCCTCGTTCATAAGAAGGTACTTACGAATCGCCGTCAGCTGTTACGAATATGAAGTCCATTTAAAATCTTTCCTCATGGAACTTGAACATTGTGGTTTTTTGTTTCCAGATGTTATGTAATACGGCGGATGATGATATGCGAAAGCTCCCCTCCCCTTCTCCGTATCCCTCCTCCCAAGCCTCCCCCATCAACCAACACTCCAATTACTATAATACACTCGGTGGTCTCCGCCGACTTCAGTTCATCGACCCCGCCACATGTCCGCTTGGACTCTACACTGATTAAAAAACCTAAACTTCATCACGCAATGACCAATCATTCAGATACTCCTTGGATTCTTTGATTTTCCTGCTTTTGCTAAAATAAGAATTGCGCATCAAACTCATCTAGGAAGCCTTTCCTACTAACTACTTTCTTTTATGAATTTTAATTATTATTCAAAAGCCGGGAGAGCACTGAATATTTCGTCGATTTACGACACAATACCTTTTTCGTATTACAAAAACCCAACTTTATATACAATCACAACTGGAATTTGATTTGGAATGTTATTCGGACGAGATATGGTCGATTTCGGGTAGTCGTATAGATTGCCGCAAGGTATGTTTTTTCTTTCACCGTGAAGTCCATCGTGTCTCGTATTAAATTTAAAAACATAGTTCGTTTATGATCTAATGAAGTGGCATGTGCAGTTAGCGGGGCGCGTGTGAGTGCCGCCCGGGGTCGACGCACGCCGCCCGCGCCGCCGCTTGAGGCGTCCCTGGTACTAGTGGTAGTGGTGACGGAGCAACCAGCGAGGCTGTTGCCAGTCGCGCCGGTGCTTGTTGCCTCACCGCTCATTAAAATCCGCGACCGACAACAATAGACTTAATAATACAACCAAGATTCCTACATTATACACTTATAGCGAGTACATTTTAGTAGGTACATAAATACGCTTTCATTTTGGTGTGACACTTAATAATTATCCAGTTACAGTAGTGTTAGTAAGGTATGGTAAGATGCCGTTTCCCCGATGCGTATGTACACATCCATTTGACTTTATAACATTTCGGTATCTGGCGAGTCAAAGCTGATTACTCCGAGCTCTCAACTATACGACAGCGTTCAAAGGACGGCTCTCCTCTCTTAAAAATGTGATTAATTACGTCTGAAATTGTAACAAAAACGCTTCCCTAATTCGGCGTCTCCCGGCTTTACCTAATTATCTCAAGTTACATCGACGCTGAGATACATGCTGAAGATTTATTTGCGCGTCCTATTTGATATTTTAAAACGTTGCAATATTATACTTACTTTGATATGAACGTACCTATTCAGATACCGATATGAAAACTGGAATACCTAGCTTTAACAAAGAAACGTGCCACTGTTTTATCACACGTACATTCATTCCCAGAAGTGGAGCGGTGAAGGGCGGCAACTCCAAGACGGTAAATCTAATTATCGAATTACCCACTTTCAGATTTCTGCACCTTTCCTTGCATCATTGATTTCCCGTGGATTTGCCGACAGAGTAAATAACCTGCAAGTTTGCGGGGATTTATCAAATGAACACACACACACGCAAGTAGGGGGCGCACGCAAGAAGTCAATTAGCAACTCAGCACATTGGGATTTGGGACTAGCAGCTGGAGTTGATGGGGGTCAGGTGATTATAAACATAATTCAGGGTTGAAGTAACCGAATTACGTTTTTTCAAAACTTAAGTACGATGCGTGTGTGCCATGCCTGTGTAAAATCAGGAAGGGACTCAATATTTGAGCTTGACGTCTAAAAACGAAGTAATGATCCGCGTCGGACACCAACGAAAGAGATAGTTACATCAGCTGCTCAGACGAGGTTCTCTTCTTTTCAATAACATTTCTAGGAAACTGTTGTTTTAAAGTGAGCTTCCACAACCGCGTAATGGCTAGATAGCCAGTAAATTTCCTGAGCGCAGTGTTGTTCCAGACGGGTAGACTAAACAGTGTATTGTCTTGAACAATGGTGGCATTGTCGTAGGTCGCAGGTATGCTGGCGGGCGACGCCGCGCGCCTACCCTAGTACACCTGTGTTACCGTGCATTTGGGAACATCGGTATTGTTCTTTACATTATATGAGTTATTTTGAATTTTACGAGTCTGCAACGAAGATTCCAAATTTCGTTCGCCTATTTCTGGTAAAATCGAATAGTTCTAGTAGCTCTACCACTGGCTTAATTAAATTTTTGCTAGGATCGATTTCACGACAGTCGTTAGCGTTTACGTATTATATTAGCGCACAAACTTTTAGGTACTCAGATAGCACTGTGACATACTGTCACATTTTACATGAACATTATTGAGTAGGTAGTGTTAAACACGCGTAAGACTTTGGTAGAGCATTAACTATTTGGATAATTGATAGGTTACATGTAGTGTCCTGAATAGTCTTTAAGCATTAGTGATATTTTAGCAAGTTGCCTGCGTTCGCACGTCGACAGCAGCATACATGTTTTATGATTATTGGCTGTGCATTAATTCGTACTAAATAGAATAACAAGTGGCCATTGTTTATCGTCACTTAGCGATGCCTTTGTGAGCGTGCGCAGATAATTACGCGTTGTCGCGGAAAACACGCATTACCGCGTCACACATAGATACTTGCTAGAGACTATAATCGTAAGCTTAAAAAGTACAACACTACACCGTACATCACTACAACTCAGCATATTCCTATAATTTATTTCAAACAATAAGCTTTTATCTGAACATAATTTTGTTCATTCATTCGGGCGATATAGGTATACAGGATGTTTCAGAAGTCCGAAATAATACTTTGACGTTTGCACCAGTATCGGTTAGTATCAGTATCGGTTCAGTTGTACTGAATAGTATAAAACTTTGATCGAAATTCGACCATGTTTTCCAACTTTTTTGTCGTCGTCAATTTCTATAACTCGTAATACCTCCAGTCTTATGTAAAATTTGCATGTTCTGTTTTGTGAATATTGGGAGCCGGCCCTCATAAGTATAGTTAAAAATAGTTAGTTATGGATGTACCCAAACACGATACCTGTGACAAATATTAAAAGGTCTACAACTCAGAAACTATGATACCTAGGTATAAACTGTCTTCACTAAGCATCCATATATGAGCCACAGGCCACAGTATATGTACCCAAAGTATTATTTCGGACTTCTGATACTTATGGGGGTAACGAAACACTTTCCGGAACGAAAAGTATATTTATGTTTGTATGCATATGGCGATCAGATTGCTAATCTACGGAACATCAAATACATAATGACCGAAACGATCATAACATTTATTTTCTTCAAATATTGTATGTACTTTCGTCTTTCATCAGATATTATAAGTACCTATGTACTATGAGGGCGTCACGGTGGACTACGCTTACGTCCTCCAACGAAATATATAAGAAGAAAGGCCTAAAATTAAAAGATGTGACAAAGGGCTGGTCGATGCTACCGGTGACCAGAAGGCTGGTTCATATCTCGCACAGAGAATCAGCATTGCCATTCGACGTGGCAATGCTGTCAGCTTTCTGGGAACATTGCCAAAGGACAGCGGTTTGGCACAAGTAATTTTTTTGTAAATATGTACTTTTTATTTTGATCTTTTTTTTATGAGATAGGGAGGCAAACGAGCAGACGTTTCACTTGATGGTAAGTGATCAACGCCGCCCATGGACACCTGCAACACCAGGGGTATCGCAAGTGCGTTGCCGGCCTTTAAGGAATGAGTAGGCTCGCTTCTTCTTTTTTTTTCCTTTGAATTGTAAATATTTTGTAAATAGTTGTATATTAAACTATATTTAATATTAGTTTAGTAATTTCTGAATCCAACCTTGTACCTACCTACCTACCTACTCTAATGTAGTACTGCTTACGCATTACTCCAATTGGTAGGTTCATTATTGTCATGCGAATTACTTCAACAGTCGTTTGTGTCCAGTGCGAACCAAATTGGTGCCCAAATAACACGACATGAAAAGCAGTTGCTGCCTACCCTTTGTACCCACTTCACGGCTATTAGAAATTTAACCTTATTGCCAACGAAACTAAAACTATTATTATAATGTACCATTCTAAGCGAAGTTCAAACGCTTACATTCTAGCTGAAGTTTTACGTCGATAGAGTTATAGTCGATATTCCCGTATGTTGCAACTTAATGGTAATTGGAGAAAGTTGCCCTTTGTTGGAATCGAACCGGTGACCCAGCAGTCCAAGTTGTATATGTATTTGCTTTGTACAAATGTACCGATGTATTTCATTTGATTTCGATATAAAAGCGTTTTGTTTTTGGGCTTGATGCTCTTGAGACCAACATGGTGCATGGTGCATGGTGCATGGTGCATGGTGGATGGAACGGTAAACGAAGATAAATAGATAGATACTATACAGTCACAGGTAGTTAAAAGAACATGCAACATATTTTTTATCGTTTGCTTATTATGTTTCCCAGCGGCCAATCCGCTCGCTACCACCAATTTATTTTATGTCTCCATTTCCCTTTAAAATTATAGTCATTACGCTGTGTAAACACGGCAGCCTAAAAAATATTCCGCCATACATCCAATTTATATTAACAGCCTCTAAATATATACTACAAAAAATACTATAATCCGGTGTAACGGATCATCTCGGCGCCCGATTATGAGCATTATTGCCATTGTAATAGGTGATAAAACCGGCCGCGTAGCAATACTTCGGGTGGTGTTATAAAATTTGATGTAACGGCATCGAGACATCGAATCCATCCAGTCGGAGTTAACGCCGTTATATTGTCCCTACCCCTAAAGGTCTTTGTTCGAACGATGTCTGAAAGTTTCTACTCCTGATAAGAAGTAGGCCAATGCGAAGAAACAAACTGTGCACTCGGGGCACCTACCTAAATTAATACTGTGTTCAAAGGGGAAAAGTGATCTATACAATGAGCTAAGCAGTAATGTGACCCTGGCGACTGAACGCGCAAAACAGTCTAAAACCGTTGCAGATCTTTTACTGCAACCGTGTACAATGTTCTCTACCCATCCACACAATATATATTTTGTTCGCCTCTTCTGAGGCAAAACATATCCAAACACCATATAGAGCTGTTCGGCTGCGCAACTGTCGATGACATACTGTTTTGGGCTGTGCACTTTCTAGTGATTTAAACTTAGAGTATCTAGTTATAGAGGGAGGTATGTAGTTAACTGGTTAGGTAATTCGGACCGATATGTGCGTAGTATATGAAAGTACAATACCGTGTAGAATACATGTGCTGTAAATAGTTTTATCCACCTGTGTGTCCTTGTGAAAACCTTACGACGGCACACACATTCCGACACATATTTTGGATCATACTCTTACGATTCTTAATAAAAATAATGGTCTCGAGTTTATACATTATCAATAACACTTTCGGAAAAATATAATGTACATAGAACCAAAGTATCTGCATATTTATTTGACGTCTTCCAAGAAATTACAATTATTTATAGGTACACTGCAATGAACATAAGCCACGATAAGCTCATGACATAAGTTGACAGGGCCAGGCTCCTAATTGGAAGGGAACATCTAAACGCTTAAATTACAGCATCCCTCATGCATTGTTCACGTGGCTCGACGACTACGACAGGCCTCGCCTGCTCGCTGCCAGGTGAGCTAATCACTACCACGTCACATGACAGTTCTCCACTGAGACTGTGCTTTGAACATAAAGAAAATGACTCATCAATAAAATCGTCAGTAATCGTCTAACATTTGTAAGTAATGGAGTATTAGGGGTACATACCTACGTTTATAACAATATCACTTGATCCTAATAAATAGCTATTATGCTTCAAATGAATATAGCTCTTATATTCTACTCGAGTGAATTCACGAAATATTTTATGGGCTTTATTTGTACCCCTGGGTTGAATGTTGCTTGGCCAGCCAATCCCGGCTCCTTTGCAATCATGATTATTTCTATCCAGATTACTTTCATTCCGTTAAAATGGCGGGCGGTCCTCGTGCAAAATTAATAAAGTCCTAACTAGGATCGAGATGGCGGGATTAACGGGCGAGAATTAACAATTGTGCTAAATTGAAATGAGTTTCGCCATTACGGCCCAGGAAGCCGCTTCAGGCTTTCAGTTAAATTGGGGTCACCAGTCGATGAAACTTGTATAGGGACTACTTGTATCTGCCCATTCATGAAACGTGTCCTCCGATAAAGAAATGCGTCAAGTACTTTTACGCATAAGGTAACACAAAGGTTGGCTCATGAAAAAGTTGTTGCTGGCCGTGTAGGTACATTTGCGACATTAATAAAGTCAAGCAAACATATTTGTCATCGCGCCGGCTCCGAGCATTCCATTAAACGTTGCCGCGCTACAAACAAAGGCACAAATCTTTTCTTCTCGTATTCAGCATTCCGTATATTAGAGAGATTTTTGTCGGTGTCGTCGGGCGCACGCTTTCCCGCATTCACAATGCGCGTATTTTAATGTGGAACATCTCAAAGTGACTTTGAAGGTTGCCCGTGACATCACGCGAAATGTCTAAATCGTAACGGCAGCATACCTGTCCAAATCTCCTCGCAAAATATCGTAATAATTCTCAATACACTCGCCCCTTTCAAGTTGTCGGATTTGCCATTAAACATTCACTGTGGAAAAAGTCCCGGTCGGATCGCCCGCACTTTATGTATAGGCTTCTTCCTGTAAAGCTTTGTTGTATTCCTTATACATTGTAACTTTGACTTTGTATACGTTGCATAGAAATCAGACCACATCGTCGTTTAAATGGAACCTTATGAATTTGGACATTAAAATTCTCGACTTTATTTTATAATACGATAAATGATATTTTTGTTTAAACGTGCATTTTTTTAAATACCATAGTATGCGAGTGCGGAAATGATAATATTATACTTGTAAGTGTAATTTGATAGTGGGACTTGTGAGGTTATGGTGAACTGTATACCGTGTATACTGTGTACTGCTATAAATCTGGTGTACGCGAGTTGTATGAGCTTCGGCATCTCTCGGAGAACACTCCTTACGTCTTTTGTGAGTGGAATTGAATTAGAAAGCTTCAGTTTTTCAGATTGAAAAACCCACCCCGACACACTGTTATCACTTTTATCACCTAGTAATATAAGGATGGATGTTTCAGTTGACATTTCTGGTCATTGTAAATGGCTCGTCTCTCCAGCGGGCTTTGACCCTGTTAAGTAGATGTTTATTTACAAATGACAGCTACTGGGGGTTAAGAGATACATACAATGTAATGAAAAAACGTTTTTATTCTGTAATGTATCTGTGTGTGTGTTTGTATTTTATACGTCAAGGGTAATAGTGTTTATCCATTGAAATAAAAGTCGGTCAATAAGATTACAGGGGGAGGGAGGAGATGGGCGATTGTTATATAAGATTTAGGTGTTTTGGTAACTGATTTGGGAACCATTGTAAGCTTAATTTCAGTAGTGTGGGTTTTTAATGTTGCCAGTGCTTAGATAGTTAAAGTAGGCCAGACCTTTAAAAATCTAAGATGACATGAAACTGACTCCTGCCTTTTTTGAGCTAAACTGTTTTATAAACAAAGAAAGGGACGAGCGCTTGGCGGCCGCCCCGCGCCGCGCCCCGCGTCATCACTCCCCGCAATTACATTACGCTCTCTTAATCTTCGGGATAATTAACTCCGCGTACTTACCTCTAAAATCTAAAACAAATCACCTATAGCTACCTCTCAAATATTATTGGCAATGGCTGAGATTATATCTTCTAGATATTGACATAGTAATAATAGTTAATAGTTACACGGTTAACATGTTTTTCAAGAGCCCAAATATCCAAATTATAACTTATTTGATTTTGAAGTTCGTTTAGTTAGTGTAAGTAAACATTGTAAATAACCGAATGTCTTCGAATTCTCAGTTCTATGATAACGGATTATGTTCATTAATGATAATTACAAAGGTAATTAGGTAAGGTACCTAGTTTATGCCGTGTTAATTGACAGGACCGGCACGCAACAGGCACTCGATTGGCTGGTACAAGCGTGTATTATAATTTAGTGCTAAAGAGCCATTGTGCCGGGAACAAAGCGAGCACGCCCCGCGGCGGTGCGTACACTCTGTATGGAAATAAATGAAGATGTATGAACCCCGTGATTAATGGCGCTGATATTAGTTGCTAGCTGCGATCACCGGTGTCACGTGACGGAGTCCGGAACATGATTAATACACTCACGATTGAATTACAAACAAGGATTAATTATATTGTTAGCTATCATGAAAGTCTTATTCAAAAACAAAAAAACATCTGAATAGCGGTCCCGCGACATGTTCATGCCAAACTAGATGTAGATACTATAATATGCAGGCGATGCGTCGCCTTGATAGTACGCTGCTCTTAAAACTATTAATTTTTATCATGATGCGAATATTATTATTTTTAACTCAGTTCGAGTGTGGAATATACCATATAGAGTGAGCAGTAATCGTACCCTTCGGACAAACCGGTGCCGTAGAAGCCGAGTGACTCATCTTATACGTTACTTAATTTTATTATACATATCAAAATTCTCTAAAGATCAGCACTTCAGTCGATGACGTCTGCTTCCCGAGATGTGCCGCTCCCCGCGCCATCTGGCGGAGGGCGCACGCACCGCACTTGTGAGATTATCTGCCGACGTGATACATCGCGAGTGCGGGGTGGAGGCACGTGATAACACTTTTCAATCACTGGGAGTGCGCCGTTTTATGTACTTACAAGTAGATAACCTCAACTGTGCAATAAGGGGAATGATGCCTGTTTATTAGCGATACATACACTACAAGTAATACGCGTCGTGTCGCCACACTGTAAGTCATCTTCGGAATACAGCTATTACAGATAATGCGATGCCACTATGACAAGCGTTATCGTAGCAGCACTGCAACGCACTTGGTATGAAGGTGTCTCGATCATCCCGGGGTCACCGCACAAAGCGTCTCGACCCTCGATCTGCTAGCTATGTATGTGACATTCTTCCAGGATACCCTATGTTGAAAGCCTATGTACCTAACACGTGTCGGCGCGTAATTCAATTGGGCGGCGCGCGTAATTTAATTACGCAGGTTATTCTATAATACCGAGCTACAAATACAGCCTGCTCGCCTGTCTCTACGGCTGTTCGCACTCGAGCTCGGATTATATTAAGATTTATGAGCCTACGAACCTAAATAAGCTTTAGTTATGTACGAGTATTTGCTATTGTGCTATGCAATACATTTAAGGTCTTATTAAATTAGTGCAAAGTGATTTACGACAGTAGCTAGCGATTAATGACGTTGGTTCCACCCGGATTGTATTTTATAGAGTAGAATAGTCATAGTCATATTAAAACAACCTGCCTACTGGTTTTATTACTCTACAAACATAAACATCTCCAGGGAGAGATGAATAGGTGCTTACTTGTATTATGAGTCAAAGACGCTGGGCACGGCCGGACCGCGAAACACGTGACGTTAGTCATCCAAATAGTCCAAGTTAATGACAAATAACATGCCTACACCAAGTCAGTAGCTGTTTGTTGCAGACCGCAATCACTTTGACCACAGCTGCGTCGTGTTTGTGTACACAGGGATGTCAATGAGGCCTTCATTAGGGTGCAGTACCACTCGAGCACTGCTAAGCAACGACCTCTGCTATGTTTATTATTTATGACTTTTATATATTATGTTTTGTCTTCATGTTTGGTGTATAGCTAAAACGTACAGACGGATTAGGATTCAGGAATCCACCTGCCTTTAAGGTGCGACTTTATTGCAGACGCCATGTTAGTATAGTGTTATGTATTTCATGGAAATATGAAAACCCAGATAAATGTGCCTAGAAGCAGGGTTGTAGAGCCGCGGTAGGCAGGAGCGGCGGCCGCGGGGAGCTCTGTAACGCAATATTAATCACGCACAATTTGATAACGTGCGCCACTGACAAATGCGCCAGATATGGCTGCGGCCGTCGTCGCGCCGTGCTGCCTCCGCTCGCTTCAGTGGCCTGTCCCACTTGTGTAAACTGAAGCGATTCCCTTCTGATGAGAAAGCAACTTCTGAACTTGGTTTATAAATTGAGGTCACATTAATAACAGGTGACATGACTTCAGACTAGCTAAGGATATGCTGTTTTGGAGTCAATTTCCCTAAATTTTTATTCAAATTGTAAATGGTTTGTTATCTATACCTTGTTGGTAAACTTTATCTACTACCTACGTAACTTTTGGATTTATGTATGATTAGTGATGTCGTATCTGTTGAATAAGTGGATCTATATCTATAATATCCACACAAAGCCTATTCTATGCTAGCTGTTTTATAACCTAAATGGTTTAAAACTATCGATAGCAAACGCAGCATTATAACAGCGAAGAACAATAACGTCTTGGCCGAAAATGACAATCAAACAACGTCATAAATAACCCCCTTCATCGCTCCACCCCGCCAACCGCCCCGCCCGCCCTGCAACGCGGAAACCGCCTCGCCTCCTCCCAGCGTTTTTCAAGTTTCGCATCTCATTTCCCAGAACTGTCGAAAGCCTAAGGACTTTTTGTTTTAAAATCCAAAATCTGATACAAAAGGAAAGCTTTAAAATTTTAATATTCTTATCAAATATGTGCCCACATACATTGTGACTAAATCTTAAACGGGACTGTAAATCTTACCTTAGAGGCAGACTGCCATGTAAACAATAATCTAGAGAACCTGGTAGGCCAATTTTGAGAATAACGGAAAAATTTCCCTGCAGTGGATGTTTGTATTTGGATTACAAGAACTGTTAATTCGAGTGCAGTAAATGTCCATTGTAACGGCCGCGCCGCCCCGGGCCTGACACATTGGCCGGCGTTCAAAGCCTGGACATTGAACAATCAAACTAAACATCATACCTCATAGTGTTAACACAGCAGTGGAGCTAGCACGCATGTCAAGACAACACCTTTGTCACGGATTCGCTCGCTCGCTCTCTGTCTTATTTCATACGAGAGAAAGAGACAACATCAAGATATACTTTGACATAAGACTAGTCTTGGCGTTCATGCTACAACTACAGAGAGGCTTGTAGGAGGCAAACATAAGTTAGTAGTACGTTAAACTGTTTTAAGTGCTGATTTCTAACATAAAAAATGTGGGTGATACACCACCTGTTGCTATTGTTGTTGAAGCAACTACTCTCCAACCATGCTCTACAATGTAGAGTCTGCATATTTGTGATAACATTAGTGTTAGTTAACATCGTTGGGGTCAGAAAGATTCTCCTTGTATCGTAGGGTAGGTTAGTATCTCGGGTTCTGGTCCAGGCGATGTTTGGGCGATGAATGGTTTACTTTATTGCCCAACTTCGGGCCGCAGTTGCGCTTCATTAAAACTTTCCCGAGTTCACTATCTGTCATAAATTGTGGGGGCGAGGTGCACGTCACTAGCGGGTGGCAACTAACCGAACGATACGAAACAGTTTAATAAATGTGTAGTATAAGTAATATTATTCTTACTGAGATATAAAATAGAGGAATAAAAGTCTTGAAATTTCATTGTTACAATTTACCCACAGGTTTTATTTTAATATCGTACCTGTTCGCTTTTAAAAATAGGCAGAGGTGCACTGCGGGCACCCATTGGGTACACTATTGGTATCGGATTCCTGACATATTATAGAAGGGGACGAGCGACCTTATTTGTAGTTGTTTTTTTATTTATTTTATTTTTATTGTTTTGTGGTTAATATCGCCCGCACTCGGGCCCAGCCCGGGTCCCGGTCGTTATCAGCGCTAGGGTGGTGGAGCTAAGCGCGCCTCTAAATATTCATAAGTGAATACAAACTTGCCGCGTTTTTCTCCCCATTGAAACTTGTTATCAGCGCCGCGCAAAGTACTTCAAGTTAGCAACTTTTGAGCTCATTGATAAGTAGATTTAATATTAATTCAATTCAGTTCATATTTCTTGGCAGACTTAGCGAGATATTTCAACGTGGTAAAATTGATGTAAAAAATATGAAAGAAAGATTGAACAAAGATTATCATTGCGCTGTGTTTTCTATGCGCTAGGCACAGGCCTGTGTCGCAAATAACAAAAATCGCACTTAATTAATTGAGTTCCTTTATTAGTAATGTCAAGCCATAGATTGTACGAATTGCTTGTACGGTTAGCATAAGAGGAATTTTCCAAAAAATGTGTATGTGTACTGTAATCTGATGCATAATGAAGTAATCCCTTAAAAAGACATTAACGGGCGCTACATCGGCATCGTGGTTAATACTCTAAATAGACAGAGCTGCGATAAATGCGTCGTTGATTGCTTTACTACTCCGCGGCACGAGGCCATCACTCAGAGACCGACTGTACGGGATTACAAGGTGCCACATTTGTCATTACGACCAGAAATGATACACTCTCTCTCTCTCTTCGGTACGACATCTAGTGGCACACACTAGTGTTATAAATGATACACAAGCCTTGCTAATTCAATAATTGTATGTTTATTTGTCATATTTAAATTTTCATTATTTTTTTTTCCAACTCCCAGGCGAGTGAGCGACGGCGTGTATTCTTGGCGCAAAGGGGACATGACGGAAACAACAATTGAATATTATATCAGACTTGGTCGATGTCACGATATAGCTTTTGTTACAGCACTTTCTGCGGGAATAAAGTTCATGAAAGTTCGAAGATATAAGTAGTTATGGGGAAAAGTTACATATATTGAGCTGGTCCAGCTGGAGATCTCTATAAATACAAATATATCGGGCGTGGGACCAGTGCCATATGAAACTTTTGGAGACCCAAAGGGGGTAGGTAGATAGATCAGAGAGTAATGTAATAACAGTTTATTGCATAAATATCTTCAATAATTTTACGAGTTAGTAACCGTCGTGCCCCACCGGGCCGTGCGTGGCTGACCCCAGCGCGGAAATATGACTATTCCTAGCACAGAGTATTATAATATATGGGGAAGACTATGGCCACCTCCGAAATAGACGTTATTACACATGTTAGTCAAACAAATATTAGCACACTCGAGGCCTTGACATGATGTTAATAAAATAACAAGCTAACCAACCGAGTGTTTCACTTATCGTTATAATAGATATTAATATACTTGTTGACGCCGAAGGTTCTGATAGTTTACAATCTGCTTCCAAAATACCAGTGTGCGGTGCGTAACATTTAGGAATTTATTCTAGACACGTTCTGATGGTTAAATCAAATGAGATTATTACATTTCAGCTCGGTTTCTGTTTTTTCAATTTTTAACTTATTGCTTTTGCAATACAAAATACATCACAGTATTCATGCTTTCATTCAATTGATGCAAAATACGACAAAGAAACGGGCGAACCGACATTCGCAACATCGGAGTGCTGACGAGAGGATAAAAGACGCATTTAAAGGCAGTCGGTGGAGCATAGTGCAAATGGCAGGCGCACCGCGCACGCGCACTGCACACAACCGGTGCGCTCATCGCCGCCCCGCCCGCGACCCTGACATTTGTGCACGGGGCAACTACAACACTAATACTAATTTTAAGCCGGTAGATAGGTATACTTATTTAATAATACAACTTACGATAGGTAGTGCTTTATTGACTTGTTTCTATTAATAATGTAAGCAGTGTTGAGATGTAAAGAAAACTCTTCTGAAATAAATAGATAATGCTGACTCGTATAGCAGTAAGTAAATTAGATAATTAAATTAATCATAGCCATGTTGTGATTATATCCACCCCACTTCTCAAAAAGTTAAAGCAGTAATTGGCAGTAATGTTATTAATGTTCTCTTTGTAGGTACCTAAGAGCGTCCCAAATAAGTTAAATGAAGCGATTAACGTGAGGGATATGATGATATCACTCCTATTCCTATTACTATTAAACTTTTTGCTGCACCTGCAATTTGGAACCCGATCGTGTAACAAAAAGTGCAGTTGCACGCATGCAAGTGTGTGTGTGTGTGTGTGTGTACACGTGAATAGGGGAACCCTGACCTTGGTCGCCGGCGCGACTCACTGACTCACTGCCATCTATGCAGTAATTGTTACGTGAACGTGTATGTTCAAGTTATTTGCGACCTCTCTAGGTTTACCGGCGTGTACTGTACCCGCCTATCAGTCCCCAATCACTCGTCGTCTCCTACTTTAAGCAGCATGTTAGTTGCATCCTCTTTGCCATAGGGTCAGCTATTCTAATCACGTGTATGACGGCCCGTGTTCGGTGTCGGCGGCTGCTGGTGTGAGAGGTGTGAGAGGTGCGCGTTAGCCGCAAAACAACTAGCGTTTTGACGACGCTCTGATGCGAAGTTCACATACGTAATGGGTTTTATTTCAACGATCAGTTTTCAGAAAATATAAGGTATATATTATGTATATTCACCTACTGGCCTACCTTTAAATCGAATTATTTCTTACTTGTTACCTATAAAGCAATGGTATTATAAACCCTCACCAAATTATGGGTGTATTGATTGCAATCTGTATCGTACCATACACCTGAGGTGTGTTTGTGTGTGTCTCGTGTGTGTGTACGTGTGACACGATGCACTGGCAGACGCGGCGGCGGCGGACGAGGACACTGCAGCCAGCACACACCTCTCATAGACATGGACACAAACATTAAGAAGCTGGCTCTCGCCGCTCCCGCTGAACAAACTGTTTACACCGAGAGAGATGATACAAAATCGCGTACAAAGGTGACTACCTCTTGCTAGTATTATTGTAAACATTATTTTTAAGTTTAAGAACCAAATAACCCTCCCAGATGTGCTCTAAGTTGGGTAACACAGTAGTCTATTCAAATATTAATCTCTGGAAATTTGGACAGGCTATTTTGTAAGCAGTGTGAAGCGGCTGTGCCGTGCCGTTTATCCAACGTTATTGATAACTCCTGAAGTTAGGTGCTTAGGTAGTTGCAAGTTATTTTTAAATAGCGACATTATAAAGTAGATATCTACTTACACAAAAAACGTATTCAGGTACCTATCTGTTAAGCCTGCATGACATCACCTCTCCAATTGGTACTACCACAGACTTTAAAATAACCGTCACCTTCACCTAATTTGAGACAGGTGGTAGTCAAGGCCTGTAGGTACCAAAAAAACCGCCAAAACACACAGACACAAGTGCAACAAAAACAAAATTAGCAAAACGTTAGTCGTGCAAGTCTAATCGGGCAAAAACGATCGGGCTAACGAGTTTTAGTGCTAATGTTGGTCCATACCTACTAGACATGGGGGTTGGTCTGTGAGGCCGCAGGGCTCGGGCGAGTGGTGCCGCGTCTGTCGGTGGCGCGCGGCTGAGGCGTTGCGGTCTGCCGGCCAGTGTCACCTTGCGCCGTTGCCAGGCTCACTCCCCTCCGCCCTCCTCGTCCTCCCGTCCACTCCCTCCCCCGACCACTCCTCCCCTCAGCACTGTGAGGTGCAGGAGTGTGCAAATTGCCGCCGACGGCTCGCAGCGGTTGCTAGGCGCGGCGCGACGCGGCTATCTCCATTGCCGTTCAATTTGGCTGCCGATTGGAAGCAATGTTGCAATTGACGTAAATACGCGGTTCAATCTAGAATCGAGCCGGAGTTTTACAGATTGAATAATGATTGTAGCCAGTTAAGAGGATGGAGCTTCAGACGAGTAATCTATCTCGTTATATTGGTACACATCTAACTAATACACCTCGAGTTAAACCTCTAGTCTGTGGCCTTGTGATCCTAAACGTTGGACGGCTAACCTGAGGTAGGTATATGTGGATCTCCAGTGAGTCCAATGGCACATATTGACATGTTTACGAGTAAATTATGAAACCACCTTCGACATGTAAAACTCTTAACCCGAAGGACAGTAAAAAGCCAAGAGTATCGGCGGCTGGTGGCTGGCGGCTGGCGGCCGGACGCGCGGGGTTGCGATACAATCAACTGTCCTCATATCGCCATCGCCATGGAGATTAGCCCGATACTGGAGACGGTATGAACTTCACTCTAAATTTGCATCTACCTACATTAGCTTTTGTGAGGTGGAAACACGCGCAATGCTTGGATTTTTAATACGTTGATTAGGTTTAATCATTCCAACTCTAAGCACGCAAATTTTAACCGACTTCCAAAAGGAGGAGGTTTCTGAATTCGACCGTAGGTATATATATATTTTTTTTGTGTGTGTTTGCGGATATCTTCGTTGTTTATGAACTGATTTTGATAACTTTTTTGTTGGAAAGGAGATATCCCAAGGGTCCCATTTCCGAATTATTATCAGAAATCAACCACCTTAGGGCCAAATGGCGGGGTTGAAGGTCACATAATTGCAAATATATTTTTTGATCGATTTCAAACATTGTATATGTATGTTACTATACCAAATAAAGAAATACTTGTTTTAGAAATTTTGCAATCATCTAAATCGGTAAATAAACGACGAAGTTATCCGCAAACACGAGTCGAATTGAGAAACCTCCTATTTTTTTTTTAAAGTCGCCTTTAAGTACATCTTCCATAATCCCATCAGCCAGTATCGGTAGAGCTGCTGTAACGTATATATGTATTATATATATGATTTGTGTACAAGTCGCTAGCCGCTAGAGTCTTCGTCAGCTGTTAATTCCCAAGCTGTTTAAGGTAACCGATACGGCAGCACAAATTGCAACACCCACTAATAATAATTTTAACGAAGGACCAATGCGTAGGACCACGTCAGTCGCTGGTGAATGAAGCTCAATTAGGGCTAAGAGAAAAACAAATTGCCACTTTTCTTCATCATCATCATTTATTGTGGTATACCTATTGTATTCCACAATAAATGATTGATTGATCTTTCCACTGCTTATATATTAACCTTCTTATAAAGCAGTATCAACCAAGTACACTTTTAATATTAAATGCGTTAAATTCAAGGTACAAAATTATAACAAAATATTATGTTAACTGGTTTACTATATTTAGCGGAGCGACTGCTAGCGACATCTACCGTAGATCGCGGACATCACAATATAAAGTACTTTATGTAATAGATTAGAATGTCTCGATTTCAATGAGAAAGCATATTTGCTTTGTGTTTAAACTTGAAATTTTGTGAACCCACCAAATATCATCCGCGGGATAAGAATAAAGTGTTCGTCGACTGCCCCTGGGCCGTCACTTACGAGCGCTACCTCACGCGCAGCCACCGGCAGCGCCATCTATCGCACGCGCCTATTACTACTGCTTCATTCTTATATGCCTACTGCAAAGAAAATGTACCTAAGTAACGTTAGTCTCCATTCTCTTCACAACCCACCTCGCCGCCCCGCCGCCCGCCACACACACACACACACATGTCCGCTGCAGGCTATGTACCTGCTGGTACTTCGCTGGTCTACGTTAACTTGTAAGTTTTTAGTCTATCGATTCATTTGCAGGTAGGTACTATTGGGAAGGCCTCTATTTGATTTGCAGGGTCGAGTGAGATCGGCACCAGGCTAACCCGCCAACCCTCTAAACATTATTATCAATCACACCTTGAGCTAAAACGCACCGAATGGTTTACACTAGAAAGTCGCATATCGCTGGAACGGCGCTTTAACCTCGAGGATGGTAAGCGAGTAAGTATTGCCTCGAAATAAGTGAGTTTCGTCCTCCCTGGGGACAAACAGGCCCGCCCGACAATGGATTCTTTAAACAGGCCAACATCACGTCACGTTTCAATTTCCCAACTAAGTATAGCGACCGACGAATTTGCGTCCCTTTGTTGGGTAACACACTCCGCTCGGTTTTCACCAAATTAGAAAAAGTCGCTGCCGTTTTTACTTGTTAACTTCAGACCGTACCATGCTCGAGCCAACGGCTCTACCTACATTTTTTACCAATCTCTATTAGATTTATTAAGAATCACAATATTTTCATTATGCGTTGATTCCATAATGTATTTCAATGTTTACTCTAGTCTCAGGCGTATAGTTGCACCGACGACCCAACCAACGAAAACAATACGTGGCATATCTCTTACAGCGCCCATGATGAAACCGACATCAATGATTTGGATAAAATACAATACAAAGCAGTCTGCGCCGTGAAGTGAAGCTAAGGCACGTGCGGTCCACACCTGGTCCTGTAACCCGTTATATTCAGCGCGAGCAGCTCAATGCGCCCGCTCGGGCCCTGTTGACAGTCGAATACCTGTCAGTATCACACACAACATAAACTTAGTTATACAATCGTGCGATGAGATCCTCCTTATCTGGCTCCTTTATATTCATTACCGCCGTGAAGCCACTCTCCGGAGCTAACGTGTTGCCTGCGTTACGTCTTCATTCATTCTTATCGTACATACGACATACTCGTAATAACCTAAAGTAAACTAATTACTACTTACTGTACTTACTTTCTAAATGAATGTCGGTGACGGGTAGACGCCTACAGGGATTTATTGTGTTTACGGTCGGCTCCTACATCCGACGCGATCTCCCGGTATCCCCGAATTATAAATCAATAAATAAAGCTTAATGCGTGAGGCGCTGTGTTTAAAATATCGGTAATGGCTGCACTAAATCATGAAGTTCGGAAGATTCGAGAATTTTAATCCCCGCCCACGGCGAGGGGCGCGCGCCGCGGGCGGGCGGCCGCGACGGCTCGCTTTCCGTTTCGTGAAGCCCTTCGTCTTGCTTACTACATTAAAAAAAGTGCTGGTGTGTGACATGCACAGTTTAAAATTATAATACCTATTTACCTTGAAAATATTGACTGAAGGAGCGAGCGCATTTATTAATTAGGTAAGTATAGGGCCGCACCGCAGGGCATCCAGCCAAATACACATGTTGTCACAGTATACTCTATTCTGTGCGCAATGCTCTTATCATGAGTGAGTTGTTTGTGTGTTTGGAGACGGGCTTGTTGCGGCGGCACTGGCGACATCCCCGCGCACTGACTGGCCCCGGCCGCTCCTCCGCCCGCCTGCCAGCCCCGGGGTCGCCGACACCGACACCCGCATTCAACATTCTTACAGGGCAATGTCTACCCTTACGTGTCAAGATCTACTGTTGTTGAATAAAGCCTCAGTACCCGTAATATAGTAGAACCATTTTCGCATAGGCAGAGATCGGTAAATGGTACTCCGGTAACAGATCGTATTTTACGTTGGTTTTCCTAAACTTAATAAAGTCGATAAGAGATGTATATGGAAACTGCTCGCTCAAAATTTCAATGACGGCTGCATCTGTAACTACGATACTTTTTAGGGTTCCGTACCCAAAGGGTAAAACGGGAACCCTATTACTAAGAATTCGCTGTCCGTCCGTCCGTCCGTCCGTCCGTCCGTCCGTCCGTCTGTCACCAGGCTGTATCTCATGAACCGTGATAGTTAGAGAGTTGTTGTATGGCGCTCCCTCCCTTATGGGAGGGAGCGCCATACAACAAAAGTGATTATTTTGCTCGTTTTTAGTTCTTTGGGTTCTAAATTTTTATAAAGTATGTTTATCTTTTTATCTTTTTCAAATCCTAAATTGACCATTGATACAGTGCATAAATAATTTTCAAAAATTGGGATTAAATTTTTGGTGTATATACAAACTAGAAGCTTGTTATGACGTCATTGGTAGTTTGACCAATCAGTCAAGTATTTCGTAACTTAAGTATCGGTCAGCGTAGCCTAGTGGGCTGTGCGGTTGGGTAAAGCGTTAAGACCTGGCGTTTGAATCCCACCACAACAAGAGTCTTTTGTTAGGCTTGTTTGTTTAAAGTTAATTATAAAATAGTTAATAATCATGGTATCAGGAAGAAAACAAACAAAATGGAAATTAAATGGTAGGGTGGTAGTTGGAGATTCGTACGCATCAGGTTTGAACGATGAACCGCCATTTGAACGATGAGCGCCACCTAGCGCCAAATAGCTGGACTACTTAAGTCACGCAGAGGATCGCGGTTACTGGACGTGAGTTAGTTCCGCTTTCTGACACAGTGGGCACCACTTGTAGGACTGAAATATTTTTATTTCATTGTTTTTATTGAATTTTAAGATACGTAGTAAGGCTTTTGCCGATTAATATAGATAATGGTACGGAACCCTTCGTGCGCGAGTCCAACTCGCACTTGGCCCGTTTTTTACATAACATTTATTTGTTTCTCTGTTCATAATTTGCTTCAAATGTGTGATCTAGTAAAAAGTTGTGAGCGTGTCATAAACACGCGGAGCTAGTGTTGCGGATAACACAATTAGAAACGACACTAGCTGCCCTGTAGTCTGGGGGAAGAAGAGACGATGTAAGCACTTATCTATACTTATATAACTGTAGAGAAATAAAAACTATAAAGAAATTGATGATCAAACCACATTAGACTTCCATCCCAATAATGAGCGCAGCCTGGCAAGCATTAATGTATGCTCTTACTCCCCCGCGACGAATAAAAGTCATTTAATAGGAATGTGTTTATGTTTTGTACACATTGTTTGGTAAACCACATTGCCAGTCAGAATCACTTGAGCATTTACTGTTCAGCTAAACGTGGATAACGAGACAATTATATAATTTAAAATTTTAGGATTGTTTCACTTCACCCTTAACATCTTTACCGTGTCTTGAAAGTCGCAAATCTACATGTCTGACAAAAAGTGCCGCGGCTCACCACTCACCGGGCCCTCAACACAACCTTCAATAAATAACATCTAGTAGGAACAACACTTCATAGAATCACCACCGCACCTTAGGGTATGACGATATTGCTGCCCACCGCCTCTATGTACACGGTGTGCTTCGTGTCCTCGTCACCGTACTGCGCGCCGCTCAGGTTCATGGCGCGGTCGGAGCCGCACTCCTCGTCCTCCTCGTCCAGCAGCCGGTGCAGAGACGAGAGGCACTCGCGCCTGAACTGGCGCTGCTTCGAAGCCGGCAAGTCCTGGTAATCGTTGTATATACCGCGGAAGAATTGAAAGTACGCGGAGTTCTCGTCCACGTCGAAGGAGTGCGGGCTGATGGAATCGTCGGGGCGCTGCGGCGGATCGGGCCGGAGGGGCGGCTGCGCCAGCGCCAGCCAGGAGCTCGCCATGAACGGCTTCACGTCGACCGGCTCCGGCGCGGCCGGGCCCGGCGCCGCCGCCTCCTCGCAGCTCGAGATCATGTAGCGCGGCGCGTACGAGTACCGGCACGGCCTCCTGTCAGAATCAGAATCAGAATCAGAACGACGTTTATTTGCACTTATAACTAAATTCGCAATTGAAAAGTAGGTAATTCTCTAAAAAAGGGAACTTCGTCATCTTTGCATTATAAATATTAATTATACGGGATCGTCGCAACTAGGGCGGAGGTCGCTCGCGGCAGGTATTAGTGGTTATCATTCCGATACGACAGAACAGTCTTTACAGTAAGGGAGAGCTAATCCTTGTACTGAATTCGGGATCGATGAAGGCACCGCCTCGACGTGAAGAGGATCCTGCGCGCAGTACTCACGTGTCGGTGGCCATGTGCTCGCGCAGGAAGTACAGCTCGTCAGCGAGGTACCACTTGGACACGATGCGGCCGCGGCCGGTGCGCACGCCGTGCAGCTCGTTGCGCAGGTGCCGCGAGTACGAGTTGCGGATGTGCGACCACTTGCGCCGCACCTCCGCCACTGAAAACACGCAACGACTATTACATTACCCTTACAGTAGGTACGTACTCGACGTCCTTAACTCTAAAGTCCCGTGGAGTCATGGAGCCTGCGCTACTCACTCGTCGCTTGTGCGTGTTAGTCAAAAATCAAAAAATCAAAATCATTTTTTGTAGGCTAAAGTAACAATATTATCGTCATCTCTCCAGTCATTTCAAATGCCAACATAATCAAAGCCGTAGAGGTTAAGCTCAAAGGCGTGAAACCAATAAACGAACCTTCATTTCACTTTTATTATGATTTCTACGATACCTACTGTTTTATTTTTGTTTGAGGTACTAACTAGAAATGAAACGCATAGTGGTTTGGCCGGATACCGGATATTCCGCAAGCTAAAAGGCCGGAGCGCCTTTATCGCGCTACAGATAAACGCGCGATACAGGGCTTGTCTTTAAAGACATCTTGAATCAATCGCTAAAAGCACCTGGCACTACTTTTAAATTTTACTATCCTGTATCCGACCGGATAGTAATTAAGTATCCGGCAGGATAGCGGATAGTAAAATTTTAAGAAATTATACCACAATATGTAATGGACACCGTTTATTTTTATAATCGCCGTCAAAAATGTTTGTTCTATAATAATTAAATTAGCACTCATACTTAAAGTGGCAAATTTATATATAATATGTATAGATACGATTAGATATCGCAAAAAAATATTTTAAAAATCAGTTTGCAGGACACGACCGTCCCGTAGGGACTCGACCACGCGTCCGAGGCACGCGGCATGGTACCTCGCAGAGCTACTGGCGGCGGCGGACGGCCAGCGCGTGACTCGCACATCATGAATTTGCGCGTGGTACTTTATTAACACGATGATATATCTTAAGATACACGTTAATACGTTGAATACGAATATATATTATCTATCTACACACCGTAATCTATATATAACAGCAGATAGCACCGCACTACGACACGCGACGACGACGACCATGTCACGGTAATATTATCTACCAGTATTGCAACTCAGCCCTGTCTTTGAAAAAGTTACCTACAGCCGCGGGGTACGTAAACACGCGTTAGGGCTGCCTACACTATTTTAATTTCATCTTTATAAGTACTTGAGTTTATTTCTAGTTTTTGATTGTATATTGAATATAATAATTATTATACAAAACCAAATTCGTTTCGAATGAAATAGGAAGCGTTAAATAAAAATATATTTTGTATTTTTTTTATAAGTAAATTTAAAAAAAAAAACCCTTATAAATTTGAGACCGAAAAATATTTTCGCGTGGATTGAGACTTACGAAGAGCTTTATTGTTAAATTTAAATGATCCGCATTCGGATTAAAAGTTTAATGAAAAGAACTTATACACTTAGACAATTACAATACCATACAATACAACTGTATTTATTTAAGAATCAAATATTCATAAATCGCACGCTTATGCCCACACCGTGCGTTCGTCACTGCGGCACAGTCGCGACTGATTGGGTACCGAGTGCATACCGAAATCGAGGCACGTTGGGCTAACTCGTGTTACTACCGTTTGTATGAAGATAGAATACTGGTAGATAATATTACCGTGACCATGTAGCGCTATCACACATAGCGCTGCTAGCGGTGGCGCGGCGGCGGCACAGTGGTCGCAAGCCTCATCCACGATCGCTACTTCCGCGTTCGATTCCCACCATACATGTAACATGCGCGCGCCCATCGTCCTACTGTCGTAATGGGCTTATGTAATGTAGTGGAGACAGTTTGAAACTACATGGTATCCGTACCAGTCCATCCCAGCTCCATGGCGATCTCCTGCCACAGTTTCTTGACCTGCGTGTAGTAGCTGGCGACGGGCATGTTGTTCCTGGCGTACAGCAGCCGCCGCTCGCGCACCAGCCGGATCAGCCGCCGGTCGTCCGCCTGGGACGAGTCCACCAGCCGGCCCACCTCGCCCCCCGACCCCGCGCACTCACCGCCCTCCTCGACCTCGCCGTCGCTCGAGCCACCGCCGCTATACTTCACGCCCGCCAACATGGCAATGCAACACACACACACCGAACTTAACCAAGCTAAAAATATAATGGAATTACTACGAATACACGTCGCAACTCATCGAGAGCGCGCGGCGAACACGTCGACGCGCATAACGGCAGACAGACACGCGCAGCGGGAAGCAAGCTCGCAAACAAGAGCGTCTCGCTCGCTCGCACTGCCGCGCGGCCCCGGCCGGTGCGAGAGGCGCGGACATAGAAACACGTGAAAAAGCAAGAGCGCAGACGCTGGGGCCGCGCGGGGGCGGGAGTGGGGCGGGCGGGGTATACTTTTATAAATTCCACATCGCCGGTTATCGATTCGGCTCGGCCACGCGAGGCCACGCGAGGCCGGGCCTCCCTCACGCGCCGCCCTCACTTTTTTGACCAGTTTTATTTTTGGTTGGGTTCGGTAGGTAACATTTAAGTAGGTAAGTACTTTCTACTAATTTATCTGTAGATAATATGATTAATTTATTGTCAATTCTAAGTACCTAAACATAGCCGCTCCCAATCATCCCACATACTATAATTAGTAATGACTGTAAGTACTGTAACCCTATCTACCTCTCAAGACAAAAAGAAATATGTGTATTTCTTGCATATCTGCGGTGCTGATGGATGTCAAGAAAGGAATCTCAGACATACCAGGTAAAGCCACATGTTTCAGTGACGACAAGTTCACACTTGTCCTAAAATACCTAATAAATCTATTCAAAGTTCGAATTACTAATTAAATTGAAATGCTGACTATACTTTATCGATACTTAAACAACTCGAAACATATCTAAACCAAAGTTACGAGGGTTCAAAAATACGACGAAACGTTTGGAGAAAAGGAGCTGGTGCCCTTGAGCTTCGCTTGGCTCGTCTTGGCGGGGGCACTACCGTGCCCCCAGACCTGTACACACGAATAGATAGGAATATCAATTTCAGTATGTAGGTACGCCTATTTATAAAATAAACTCAAGTAGAGTGATCGCTGGAGCTTAGTACATATTTATTTATCATGCTGGTTAGGCGTCTATGGCCCATGGTAATATTTTATAGCACCAATAAATTAAACATCGTATTTATGATAAGTATAATTAAATTAGTTCTATGTAAGGTACCAACGATGTCACTAGCTCATTTGTAATAAGATAGAGAGCGAATATGAGACATGACATGACAATATGTTGTCTTACTGAACATATTACGTGCTAAGTACTGACAGCCCCGCAGTCCGCACGCGCACGCGCACCACCCGCTTCACACTCAACAAACGAATACACAAATCTCATAGCCATTGAGTATCAATGTAATAATTGGTTCAAGATAATTACAACAACTAACTTAACTATAAAAATAACAAATGGTCTTAATCGTAAATGAAATATATCGCAATAATAACGAGTCATGTGGCGGCTGGCGAGTCGGTACTCGGTACGAAATAGGAAAGGTGCCACTCGCAACCCCTCGCGCGCGACCCTCGCATCACAGCACACAGGCTCCTACTTACACACGGTTTCAAACCCTTCCAACATTTGTTAATTTTATTGTTATTCCATTTCAAACCATGATGGGACTAACTTACCATAAAATATATTAAAATCAAGTACTTAGGTTGGCGAGTACGTACATTATATACTAAAAACGATTGTAGGTTATAGCAGGAAGAAAAGAAGGATGCCAGTAAGTGGGTAGGTAGGTATGTAATAAAAGTTATTCTTGATGTTAATTTTTTCAATTTACTATTAACAACTTATTTTAAAAGACTCTTACAGTTAAGAAATGCATAAGTAATTATTCTGAATCTTACGAGAGCATTTATGTACATATAATACTTAGTACTTACGTAATTTATTACATCTAGGTAATTACTTACACGCACTTACTATATTGTAGTTCATTCACCTGTCATCCCTCACATTCACGATTACGCAAAATCAGTCCTGATCAAAATACTTCACGATGAGCTCGCCTCCGATAAACTGTCATTGGAATCTCAATTCTCATCTCAAGTACTACTTACATAATCTTACAATTACTTACTATGCAGATAAATCCATCATACGTCAGGCTCGCAAACAGCCATCGCGCGGTAGACGCGACATGTACACAACATGCTAACAATTACAAACAGTCAATGTCACGCGCTCATATAATAATAATAATAGTGACTTGTTTAAAATATTATAAAAATAATGTTACACGTGCGACTACAAGTTTAAACTTGACTGTTTAAAACCGTAAACATGGCGGCACACTCACCGGAGAGCTCGGCCCGCCCGGTGGCAGGTAGCGGCCGCGTAGGGGTGCCGCCGCGAGGAGGCCTACTCTACTCGCTGTCCTCCGCTTCGTCGTCGTCCTCCTCCTCGGATTCCTCCTTCTTGATCTTCGTCTTGACCGCGCGCGCCGGTTTGGCCTTCCCTCGCTTCTGGCCCTTCTTGACGGGTGTGACGCCGCCGGCGCCGCCGCCGTTCGCGTTGAACGATTCCAGGTCCTTGGCGTACTGCTCCTTGGCCTCCGCCGCTCTCTCCTCCCACTCGCTCTTGTCGTCCATGGACCGCCACAGCTCGCCCGCCTTCTTGGCGATCTCGGTGACGCGCAGGCCGGGGTGCTCAGCCTTGATCTTCTCCCGCGACGCATTGAGCCACAGCAGGTACGCCGACATAGGCCGCTTCGGTTTGTCCGACATCTGATCGAATATACGAATAACCTTACATATAGTAATCGTAAAGGAGGTAAAATATGAGACAAATAATACATATAGTAATCGTAAAGTAGATAAAATACGAGACAAACGTGCAAAATATCCCCACGGAGCGAGGGAACCCTAACCGGAGGTCGCTGCGACGACGCGACGCGGCGACGCTACGCCACGCGGGGCGGACGGGGGCGACGACGCGACGCGGTCGTTTCTTTTTTAATGCGCGCGTCGTCATTCGTTTACTTACTGAATTTTTATTCGGAAACTTAGTTCCGTGGATAAATAGAGACCGGGGATCGAGTAAGTGAGTACATATCTATGTTACACCGACAATTATGACGCGATAAATACAGAAACAACTCACCTTAGACGATGTGTAAATGGGACGCGATGAGAATGTAGACAATAATTTGTGTAAAGCGCGCGTGGTATAACCCCTCCTGTGTCGAAGCCCGTCGGCGCACTGGGCGCAGTGGCAGACGGCGCGCGCGGGACCGGGGCCGCCGCCGCCGCCGCCCGCCCGAGCGGTAGCCCTGCCCTGCCCTGCCAGCTGCCTCGCGACACTTCGCCATACCACCCTGGCTCGGCCCGGCCCGGCCCGACCCGCCTCTCTTACTCGCTCATCATAATAATATATTATTACTTATAACTAGGTGAGTGCTGCAACTATGAAACTATGCGTATTCTTACCTCCTATATCGCCTACGGGTATCGTCGCGTAGTGGTGATGCATTGACTATTTGATCTATTATTATTATTTTGCGGACGTGCACGACTTAAGTTTAACTAAGTTAAGTTTTTTATATTGCTATCTCGCTCGAACTCTATGATCTTGAGACGGACGGCAATACTCAACGGTTACTTCAGCTTGACGCCAACCACAGTCAGCGCCAGTATCTTAGCCACGCCTCAATTACTTATTAGATCTCCTTCTTCTTTTTTACGAAATGAGTGAAATGATGATATTTTAATGAAATAATACTATGCGTTTCAAATGAGAATAGGATCGACTTTGCGCCACATTGTGACGTCATAGCTGTAGACCTGACCAGTTAGGTAGGGTGAGCAAAACAAGATATTTTTTAAGTAAAATTTATTTACAAGACAAACAACACTAACAGCGACAAAATGGCAACTGGCGTCCTTTTTTTCTTTTCTTTAATAATTTTGGTATGGCTACTGGGCCTTTGCGCCAAAAATGAAAATAAAAAAGGCTATGGTATGGTTTTAAAAAACGAATTATGACTTTAAATAATTAAATATTATATTAGAAGCAATGGTAGCCGAGTGGTCGAACGCACGCCTTGCAAATCAAAGTGTACAGGTTCAAACCCCGGCTCGCACCTCTGGGATTTATGTGCGAATCTCATTTTCATCCGAGATTATCACTTGCTATGAAACGGTGAAGGAAAACATCGTGAAGAAACCTGCACGTCTGAGGGAACTTGTCTAGCTCTCGATAGATGTGTGAAGTCTGCCAACCCGCACTGGGCCAGCGTGGTGGACTATGGCCTGAATCCCCCTCGCATTGAGGGGAGGCCCGTGCCCAGCAGTGGGACGTTAAAAGGGCTGTAGTAGTAGTAGTAAGGCAATTTACTACTAAGCAAATTAATTTTCATATTTTTTATTTTTATTATTTGGTTTGCAAATATTTTTTTGGAAAACCTTTCAAGTGACATTTGACAGGTAGATAGATGTTATTGACATTCCTATTCTCATTTAAAACGCATAATACACATTTAAAAAAACCGGCCAAGCAAGTGCTAGTCCGACTCGCACACGAAGGGTTCCGTACCATAATTTATTGTATTGAAAAGAAAATAAGGACGCCAGTCACCATTTTATTGTTGTTAGCGTGCGTCGTCGTGCGACCGAGTACATTTTTCATTTTCATTTTATTTAAAAATATATTGTTTTGCTCACCCTACCTAACTGGTTAGAATTGACAGCTATGACGTCACAATATGGCGCAAAGTCGATCCTCTTCTCATTTGAATCGCATAGTAATAATGCATACTTGTACCTTCAATACCTAACCTATCTCATATTATAACATTTATAACAACACCGCACTACAAGTAAGTATATAATAGAATATTCATAGATAAATAATTGGTCTCGCGCGCGGCGCTCCAGAATATTATTATATTTTACATTGTAATTCACTTCTCGGATAATCATTTTAACAAAGAAACCCAAAATACAACGCCTAGTTTGGGCAAGCAGTGGTAGCCGAGTGGTCGAACGCACGCTTTGCAATCAAAGTGCGCAGGTTCTATCCCCGGCTCGCACCTCTGGGTTCCATGTGCGAATCTCATTTTCATCTGAGATTATCACTTGCTAAGAAAAGGTGACGGAAAACATCGTGAGGAAACCTGTGTGCCCGGTATAATGGCAATAGGCTCGCCCCCTATTACATTGGGACCAAAATACATCGGCGAAGCGTGGGCGCACTGCAGTGCACCTCTGCCTACCCCTTCGGGGAATACAGGCGTGATGATTTATATGTATGTATAGTTTGGGTTTCAAAGTAACTCGTTTTGTAACTATTTTGGTGAATAATACATTTTATTTTATTATAATATAGCAATACATAAACATTATCAATTAATAATATAATGATATGAAGGCAGCGAATCGTTCGTCGTTTTGAATTCATTAGTTTATTAATTAAACAAGTACGATACCTAGGTATGTAACTAGGTACCTACTATACCTACTCACGACAAAAATATACCTATATCTAATTCGGAATTCCATAAAGGAACTGAATTTTGGTAGATCCACACTGAATCTCACCCGTGGCCAGGATAGGGAAGAGGGGGGGGGGGGGGGGGGGGAGGAAGGACTGGCTTCGTCCCGTCTCGTGAGGAGGCGGGGGGCGGACTGTGCCTCTATTTATTTCGAATTCCGTGGTTTCTTTGGACAAACAACAGCTGTTCTCATCCCGGAACCGTCCACTTCTTCCTTGCTAGTGCTGCGCCTGCGCACGATGGCTCAAATACAGGACACAGGTGTTGCCATTATAAGTACATACACCACCGGAGCACGCATACAGATGAAGAACTGAATAAAGTCCTCACTGACGCTGCCGTCTCATCTTTGAGCCCTATATTCTATCCCCCATATTATTTTATTATATTATTAGGTCTTTGTGAAGGGCCCAAATATCCCTAGCAATGGGCTTCCTCCCTATTACATTGGGACCAAAATGCTTGCATCGCACCTCTGCCCACCCCTTGGAGGAATAAAGGCATGATGATGCATATTATCATAGGTTCTATAGATGAATGTAACAACAGGAAAATGTTCATCGAATTTGTGTATGAACTCTTTAATGTCTGCAAAGAGATCTTTTATTTCAAAATATCTATAAATATTGCGCACTTATAACTATAACCTTATCTTAAAATAAATGTTCCTATTCATTCATAAGTCTAAAGATTATAATTAAATTTCAGTCATTTGATTTATTATTACAGGAGCCAACGACAGTGATTGGTTGGTTCACAATATTAATTGAACATGTTAGTAGCAAGCGTCACCTGTAGGCTTAGTATGACCGCGTGGACATAAGTTTTACCTCTTTCAACTGCCAGATTCGTCGAGAAAATGACGTCACACAGTTGAAATAGGTAAAACTTATGTCTGCACGGTCAAGCTAAGCTTACTGGTAGCAAACGAGTTGATCTACCAGCTATCAGTGTATCTATCATCTCTACTATGTATGCTTCCAATAATTGTACGACTTCAGATATATCAATACAAACCATGGAAGTCATAACTAATTAGGTATCATACATAATATTGTGTTATATTCACCGTCACTATAACAATGACCTCGGATCATTGGTTTGTTTGTTTGATCAATCTGCACATTGGTTTGTTTACAATCTCAGGTTCACGTTGACGGAAGGTGATGTGGTGCGCTGCGTAGATGCGCGTGTGCCGGTGAAGCAGCGGTGGCGGCGCAGCGGACTCAGGAGGGCTTGACGTCCTCCTCCGCCGCCTCGCCCGCCTCCGAGCTGGACGACGAGCCTGCCTCCTGCGCCCACAGGCTCGCGTAGTTCTGCTGCTCCGCGATCAGCGCCTCCTCCGCCTCTATCACCGCGTTGAACAGGCTCTTCTTGATCTTGATCTGCGTGGGGAACGGGAATCGCTTGGTTGACTGGCACATGCTGTTGAAGAATATGTCGAGAGGGTCGGGCAGCGAGGGCGGCGCCGGCGGCGGCGGCGGTGGCAGCGTCTGCGGCGCGTCGCGCTCGCCACGCTCCGCCTCGGTGCAGCGGCGCTTGCTCTGCGCCTTGCACAGGTAGTCCAGCTTGCGGTCGATGACCGTGAGCCGCTCGCAGCCCTTGCGCTTGGGCGAGGACTCAGCCTCGGAGTCGGACTCGTCGGAGGTGTGGTCGGCGCCGTTGGGCGCGTGACCGTTCTCGGGCGCGGGTGGCGGCGGGTAGCACGGCGAGCCCGCCGGCTTCTTCCGATTGCTCATGTAAGGCTGGAGGAACTGCATCAGCCCCATGTACTTCCAGGGGTAGTTCTTCTTGCCGGGGTTGACCGGCTCCTTGGCCAGCATCTCGCTCTGGCGTTTGAGCGCGTCCCGGTAGCTGTCGCGCAGCTTCTTCCACTTGAGCTTCACTTCCTTTACTGAAACAAGGCACGAGTCCGTTACCTGTCGATCGACCGAGGGCCGTTCGAGTTTGCGATGGTGAATTAAGTAAGTAGGTACAAGACTACGACGCCGAAGATCGGGTTATAAAATAAATTAATGGGGCTATATTTATTACATATTCTTTGGTAGCTATCATGCTATCCTAATTTCGTTGACCCTTACTCTAAATCAGTTATACATGCACAGTGCGACCGGGACCTCGTTACTTTAACACACTACAAATAAGGTAGTGTAATAGCCCTCAGGGCGGTTGGAGTGGTTGACGGCGCGCCGCGCGCCCGCGGAGAGCACCGTTGTAGTAACTAAACGTATTGACAGATGTTGAATTGAGTACTCTGTGGTCATTGAAGATCTATGGTTTTGGATTGGTTGTGTTAATTATTATAAAGCTCTGAATTAATTAATTTTGGTGGCGTTTTAATTAGGATAATAAACCTAACAACCGTGTTGTGCCCGTTTGTCCCTAGAATATAATAGGAATACTATTAGGTGTTTGTAGTTCTTACGGGCGTAAAGTGCCATCTTTGACGCCATAAGTAAGCCGAGATAAATAGAGTAAACCCCCTCTGAGTTTCTTGCCAGATCGTTGCAGTCGAGCGAGTCTGGAGGCCGTGCTTCACCTCCGAATAGAATAAGTGTAAAAAAGTGCGTCCGTTATTATAGTGCATATTTTGTTTGAAAAGAGGTAGTTAGGTACTCGACTATTTGAATTTGAATAAAACTCGCTGTAAGAAATGTGGTAGGAAACGACCCGACGACGTTTGCAGTTGCATGGGCAGGCTAGGCTAGGAACCTGGTTGGGTAACCACCACGGTATAAAATAATTCATATGACGAAGTAACAGGGACGTTATCGATGCCCGTGTGTATTTATGTGTCGGCCGTTATAAAACAACAAAACAATAGGCCCCAGCGGCGCGGCACCGGCCGGTGGCGGCGGCGGGCGCCTGTGTGCGTGCTCGGGGCCCGGGGGCGTCGGTCGCGGGAGCGGGGACGGGGGGTCGCTCGGCGTCAGCGTCTCGTCGATCCGCGCGGTGCCGCCGCTCGCGCCTCGCGGCTCGCTCACCTGACGATAGATCCGTTTCCTTCATGACCTCGGCCCACGCGGCGTCCTTCAGCTCCTGGTCGCGGTACTCGATGGCGGTGGTGTTCCACAAGCACGCATACTTGCGTACCGTCTCTATGAAGTGTTCCATGGCGGACGGGTGGCGGCCGGCGGTGCGGGTCGGGCGCGGACGGTGCGCGGCGGCGGCGGGCTCGCGCGGCACACTGACGACGCGGGCCCCGCGTCCGGCCGCGCCGCTCGCCGCCGCCGCTCCGCCGCGCGCCGCCGCCCGGCCCCGACCCGGCCCCGCCGCCGGCGCCCGACCGCCACACGCAGGCACACCGCACCGCACCACACCGACACCGCACACCGCCGCCGGGACCGCGGCCCGAGCCCCGCTCTACCTCAATTGTTGTTACGATTCATTTTCTGATGGGATCCTTCCTATTCACGCTGCGTAGCTGGCGATTTTAAAAAATATTATAGCCCACTGAGAATCTTGACGGATCCTCTCAGTCGAGGTCGCGCTGCATCCGGTAGTAGGGTATAAGACCGGCCAAGTGCGAGCTGGACTCTCGCACCGGGGCTTCCGTACCTAAACTGAAAACACCAAGCATTACTCTAACGAAAAGATGAACTGGATAGAGAGACAAACTTAACTTTGCGGTTGGTATACCGTTGTCCCGATACAAAGTAACTACAAAATAAGTTTGTAATCGCAGAAAAACATTTTTTAACAATAAACTTACAGTTTTCGGATTTTTTCCTTTACTTGTGCTATAAGACCTTACTTATTGTTTTCTTATATTTACGCGAATTACTTATTCCCAAATTTCATGATTCTAGGTCAACGGAAAGTATCCTATAGGTTTTTAATTACCGTACAAATGTACTGAAAATGCAACATAAACAACCGTATCTTTTGATTGTGTTAACTTAGAAGATTTTTTTAGGGCACCAAAGGACCGCAGGCAGACATATGTCTATGTTATAAAATTCAACTTGATACCTTCACGCGTTTCTGAGAAAAAGGGTCTTGACACCCCGACAGACAGACAGAGTACCGTTTTTTCCTTTTTAGGTACGGAGCCCAAAAAATTGAAACTTGATAACTCGTAAGTGCCCCCGTAGGCCTATACAAAATAAATTATTTGACTTTGACTTAGGTATCCATCTAGCCGAAACTCATGACTGGAATTAAGTATACATAATATTTATAGGTAACTAGGTAGGCTTACACCTTTATTATCATCGATATTATTACGATGGTGATTTTGTAAGCCCAAACTAAACAGGTTTTGGCGTCCCCTTTTCGGCCGTTGTGTATGAGCGAGACGGAAATATTTTCAGTGCTGTTAATTACACTTACGTTAAAATTAACAATTTAATTTCAAAATCTAGTCCTACCGAACTACTAAAAATACGTGATAGCCCTAAATCTTCCATAAACGCAGTCTGTAAATACCTTAGTAACGTAGGTAAAAAATTGGCCAACAACATCCCCTCTATTACCCGACCTCCTCCTACCCTACCTCAAACGTCACAATCTATACACAGTCCCCAGCGACAACCATCTAATTCACTCGTATTACTGAACGTTGATGAAGCGGAGATTGAATCCATCGTACTCCTCTTACGCAGTGATTGTGCACTGGGATGGGATGGAATCTCCCCTATAGTTCTGAAGCTATGCCGTAACACACTAATACCTCCACTTACACATATCATAAATTCATGTCTAGAAAAAGGTGTATTTCCAAATGCACTAAAAAGAGCTATAGTGCACCCAATTCACAAGGGCGGGAATAGAAGCTGTATTAGTAATTACAGACCCATCTCAGTCCTAACAGCTCTATCTAAGGTATTTGAGAAAGTTCTCAGCAACCGACTGAAGAGCTTCTTGGACACATACGACATCATAGCTAACAACCAATACGGTTTTCGCAAAGGGGTATCAACTGAAGATGCGGTTTTGGACTTGGTGCAGTCGGTAGCTGAGAACCTAGACAGCAAGAATAAATGTCTGGGAATATTCCTAGATCTCTCCAAGGCTTTCGATACGGTTTCTGTTCCCATCCTTGTCTCCAAGTTAGAGTGTGTAGGGGTCAGAGGCATAGCCCTTAAAATTTTTAAAAGTTACCTCCAAAATCGAACTCAGCGTGTCAAAATAAATGAACATTTAAGCGACGAGGAATCAGTGTCTTATGGTGTGCCTCAAGGTAGCATATTAGGTCCAATCCTGTTCCAAATATATGTAAACGACCTTTGCAACTTGACTCTCCCACACACTAAAATCTTCGCCTATGCTGACGATACCGCGGTTATTGTTTCGGGGTCTAATTGGGACTTGGTGAAGGACAATGCAGAATCAACTCTAAACAACATATCTAATTGGCTCAAACTAAATCTACTAACACTCAATGTCAATAAGACGTGTTATATTCCATTCTCCATACGACAGAACACGTCACCAGACCTATCTTTTGCATTAACCTCCCACAAGTGTACTCTCAATTTAGGACCGTGTTCGTGCCCTAAACTTACTAGAGCCACTGAAGTCCGGTATCTGGGCGTGCAAATTGATGCAGGTTTACGATGGGATAAACAACTTGACGCCCTCACAACAAGAACCCTGCGACTGATACATATCTTTAAATCGCTTAGAGACTGCGCTCCACCCGATATACTAAAGACCATCTTCTACTCACTTTGTCAGTCTGTCATTGGATATTGCATCCCAGTCTGGGGGGGAGCGACAAAAACCAGATTCTTGAGAGCTGAACGAGCGCAGCGTGCAATACTCAAAATTATGACCCGCAAGCCCTTTCGTTACCCAACAACACAATTGTACCTAGACTGTAAGATACTAACAGTTCGGCAGCTTTACGTTCTTAGAGCCATCCTTAGGAAACACACTAGCATCCCTCCACCTAATCCGCTCAAGCGCACAAACCACCCTATAGGCATCCGACACAAAACCACGTTCGCCAAACACCAGTACTACATACTAAGCACACAAATCTACAAAAAAATCAATAATAAAATCAACATAAGTGGTCTGAACAAACACCAAATAAAATCTAAACTTACCACATGGCTCCTAAACCAAGACTACGCACAAACAGAATCACTACTTGAATACATCACATAACAAAACTTTAGTTCCATAAGACCATTCAATATTCTCAAGCATACCCACACACCTATCGAACACCCACCCATACACTCACACTAACACACACCACACACCCACACACTCCTCAGAAACACACATCTATACTCGTACTTACAAATCTTGCATCCCAATGCGACACTGTCCACTTAGTTAACTGTTACCTATAATTGTACTTAGCCGAACACTGTCTCTTAGAATACAGGGTCTCCCTAGTTTAAGAGACAGAGTTAAAAACCCTGCAAACAGTTCTTTAGCAATTATGTCCTGTGTAATAGCTATAAGTCAAACTGTAACTTCGAGTAATAAAGTATTATTATTATTATTATTATTATTATTATTTACTTATTTGTAGTTTGTTTGTCTACAACAGAATCTGTTTATACAATACCTACTCACTTATGATTGCCAGCTTTAAACTTGAGTCCTACCTGGAGTACTTAGTTCCCAAATAACAAATCGATCTCCCTGAACAAGATATGTACCTGCTTTATTGTCTCCATCATCATGATAACTCATCAAATGCTCCAGCTAGTTACTGTGTCTAGAATTTGGGATATCCAATTTGACAGATATGGTTTAACATACCTACGAGTACATCTTCTTCCTGTAGATCACATCCAGTGTGTGATGTGTTCCCCTGGGAAACGTAAAAAAACGGTCACGAGTGGCATAGAGCAGGTTTCATCACGATATTCCAAGAACTGATTGATAGCGCTGCGTGTTACTTCCAGTTCCGGCCCTTAGCTTATAATGCTGCCTCTCCGTCTCCCAGTCAGGGCCACCCCGCTCTGCTTGGTGACAGGGAGCATTCCCCATATATTATAATACTCTGTGAGTTAGCATTAGCATCGCCGCCGGTGCGGTAGCGACGCGTTGCGGCGTTATCCCGCAACAAACCTAGCGACCGATGTGAATTGTGAGCTTCCACACTCACCGATAGTTCCCTCCCACTCTAATGTGTAGGACTCCCGATCGCCGCATCCCTTTTTGTAATACCGTCAGCCTTTGTGTCTATATGATGAGAATAATGTTTTAAAAACTAGCCGTATGTAGAGGTTTCGAAGAAAATGACATCTTTGATTTCGTGGGTACTTTAAAGGTCGCCGGGAAGTAGTACTTTGAGAGTTTTCTTTGTGTTGAATTCGCCGGCCGGTGTTTGACGCGCACAGCTGTTGGCAGATCGATGCATCCTACCCTCCCCTCTCCCTCCCCACTGTCGTATGGCCTTGCCCCATCTCTTTGCCCGCCGCTGCAAAGTGCAACATCGTCAGTGTCCGTGTAGCTCATGGAGTATTATATACCTAATACATGATGTAGTTATATTAGTTATCAATCTTGGTTACATGCATACAATTCCGTGGAAACTACACACATGTGTTACTTACTTAATTTATTATAATAATCTAAGAAATGTATGAGGAGAAATAAAATAATAAGTAGGTAGGTTAACGACTGACTTATTTTTAGCTCTTCATTGCACTACGGTCTTGAAGTAGTCGACGTAGGGATTCGAGACATAGAAGACAACTGTGGGCCAGTGCGAGCTAGCGAACTTGGCTGCTTTGCCGTACGATATTTACTTTACCTTCACCATTCAGCAAAGGACGTGATAATCATTTTTAGGGTTCCGTACCCAAAGGGTAAAACGGGAACCCTATTACTTAGACTTCGCTGTCCGTCCGCCCGTCCGTCCGTCACCAGGCTGTATCACTTGAACCGTGATAGTTAGAGAGTTGAAAATGTGGAAATTTTCACAGATGATGTATTACTAAAAAACAGAATAAGATAAATATTAAAGGGGGCTCCCATACAACAAACGTGATTTTTTACCGTTTTTATAGATAATGGTATGGAACCCTTCGTACGCGAATCTGACTCGCACTTGTCCGGTTTTTGAAAATGATATCTACTAAAGCTGCCCGCCCAAGGTAAGAACCAATTTCCCTTGCTCACAAGGAGGGTGTTCTCTCTATTAGCCTACCGGGTATAGGTACATGTACTAAATACCGTAATATAGATACGGTACCAAGCAATTGAAGCAATAATTCAATGTTCTTGTCGTACATAATTGGAGGGAAGTTTATGGCTTGGGGGCAGCTGAGCAAGGTATGGAGTACTCTCAATTGGCGATGGCCACCTGAGATCGATTAATCGGAGAATCGATTTTTTGGGCCCAAAAAATATATATTTTAAATCAATATAAAGTTCTGAATCGATCTAGAGCAGGGCTGTCCAAACTTCATACCTTCGCGGGCTAATTAATTTAACTACAAAAGCTGGAAAAAAAATAGTTATCAAGAAAAAAAAATCAGGGTAATCATTTCTTTATACCTACATTTATTGGTTCTTCGTTACTTTATATTTAACAATCATATTGATATCAATGTTAACATTCGTTGTTGCCAGACGCATTGCATGAAGAAGTGACTTAACTGACAGTGAAGATCTATACTTAGATTTTATAAAGTTCAGTACGCACTTTCACATAAATAAGTGCTGCCCATCATCGATCCCATTTTCAAGCTAAAATTGGTTAGTTTGGGGAAACGATCGCCAAGGATCTTAAAAAATCCATCCCAGTTTCTGTCAAAAAATATTTTCTGTTTAAAACATGCGTCGCGGGCCGCATGAAAACAAGCCGCGGGCCGCACGCGGCCCGCGTGCCGTAGTTTGGACAGCCCTGATCTAACGAATCGATATTGCACATTTTGAAATCCGTAAAATTATTACCAATTAGTTGAATTTACCCATACACATATAAAGAAATGACAAGTTTTCACTGAATAAGGTTACTCAAAAACTCTCTAGATGACTGTGTAACCAGTTTCCTTCACATCTCTTTAATAGATAAAATAAATGAAATCAAATATTGCGTTTATTTCTTTGTGTAAATCTGTGCCTTATTGTAAAAAAAACAATAGTTAAAAATGGTAAAAGATCGATTATTCTTGTGTCCTTTTTGGTTTTCCTAATACGGGCTTTAAATTAGGAAAACCAAAAAGTTTTCTGTAAATAAAAACTCGAAAAGCGAATTAAAAGAAATCGATTTTTAAGAAATCTATCTTTTGGGCCTCGAATTTTTTATGAATCGATTTGAAGCATCGCTATCCCTACTCTCAATGACTTGGACAACAAAAATAATAAAAGTTAAACATAGCGCCATCTATGCACTCTGAGCAGAAGTATCTAATCTTGATATTCCAGTAACCTCGTACACTCGCCTGGTGCTTTATCACTATTTACTTGACGCCGCTGCGCGCCGCTGATGTCGTCCGTCACTCGTCAGTGCTGTTGTCGTAGATACAAACATCGCTAATATAGGTCCCATCTCATCAAAATTCTATCCGATTTGCTAAAATTTTAACTGTGAAGGATGTATTCTTTAACTCAATGGAGGTATATCACCCAGAGGTTTTCAACTCGATACTCGGATAAACAAAGCCATAGATAAAGTCTTACGTATGTACTCGCAAAGCGTAAGTTATAGGCCTACAATCTCATGGCAATTAGGAAATCAAAATTTGTAGTGGACAATACCGAGGAAATTGAATTAAACGATCTTGGTACTGTTTTATTGTTATGTTTTTGACTAAACGTTAACAAATATGAGGAATGTTCTGGGCCTGAGGAATGTTGATAATGGACTTTGGAAAATAATTCGTAAAATAAAATATGTATTTGTGTGTTACTTTACATGTTAATTGGGATTAAATTCCTTAATTGGCAGGAATTAGCCCAGGACCAAGATGTGCGAAGTAGTAAAGGGGAGGTTTTTGCCCAGAAGTGGGACATCAAAAGGCTTTAAAAACTCCCTCTATTATTAATGCAAATATTTAATATATGTTAGAAAATCATTTTGAACTAAAAATGATTCTAAAAACTCCACTTGCAATTTCTTGTGATTTTCTTTTTCCTCTCCTCTTTTTACCGGGCGTGGAAAATACACCATAATTTGATGAGCCCTTACTGCTAATTTGCCGAAAAGTGGTACTGAATAGTGGATACCCCTGTAAAAAGTAAAGTATATAGTCACTAATATAATTCGTCCAACAGGACAGGCGAAGGAGTTTATCACAGATCACCAGTTTATCCATACTGCCGATTCTGAAGTTGTCTTTGTCGTTGTTAATTAGGAAAAAAAAACGAAAAGTATAAAATACCTCAGTCCAACTTACCAGGCCAATTGGTCGACGCGCTATAAAATCAAAGATTTTGTTTGATTTACACCTTTTTCTTCGCGTATAAATAAATATTCGCGATAAACATTGAAAACAATATTCCTCGCTTGAGATCGAAGTAGCTTTTTCGACATTTTTACAAGATAGATAACATTGGGATGTTTTGTATATTATTGAGGCCCTACTTCTAGGTTCCGAGTTCTTTGAATTCAATATTCGTTTTTATCCCAGACACGTTAATAGATAATATATATTACCGTGTCACAGAGTATAAATGCTACATTTTTGGTTGACGTTTGTCTTTGTTTACTTACAAACTGTGGTGCTTACAAAACTTACACGGACACAACACACACACTATTTTCCAATAAATTCTGATCTATTCTCATTGTTTTGTGGTAGAACTATACTCATAGCTGATTTCAGAAGAATTAACGTTTTTACAATCCAAAATCATAGAAATAAGTATCTACCTAAGTAGTATGTGGGAGTGCACTTAACGAGTATGATAGATACATAGGTGTATAAATACTTATGAGCGAAGACCTTTCATAAAGTTGTCGCGGCAGAGGTAGGGCCCGCCAAGTCTCCAGTCATTCCCGCCAGCAGCGTCGAGCGCAGCAGCAGCCGAAACGAGCAATGGAGGGCAACGCCGACGGCGACCGGGACAGAGGCCTGTGAGTACCGCTTCACGGCTAACTTCTACGACACTATCAAGCAACGGTCAAGGTTCACCAGTCGGCCTCGGCCGGCGGGGCGCTCGCAAGAGGTCACGACATTATGATATGTGTTGTCGTGAATTAACTCGCATCTGCACAAAAGTATATTTTATAAACCTACCATTTTCATTGATAAGAGTGTCTATTCACCAAACTAAAACACTAAACTAAGCTTTTCACTGCCATCAAATAGAGTTTGATTATAGTTTGTGTAAGACGGAATCCAATCCTAATTTATGTAAACATTAATTGATATACAGACCATCTGCATGGTCAGTATTCAATATGAAAGTGTTTCAGAATGCAACTGTAGATGGTTCATAACTTTTTCGATGCATCAATTTTCTAAGCATTACTACTACAGCCCTGTTAACATCCCACGGCTGGGCACTGGCCTCCCCTCAATGCAAGGGGGATTCAGGCCATAGTCCACCATGCTTGCCCAGTGCGGGTTGGCAGACTTCACACATCTATTGAGAACTGGTCAAGTTCCCTCAGACATGCAGGTTTCCTCACAATGTTTTCCTTCACCGTTTCATAGCAAGTGATAATCTTGGATGAAAATTAGATTGGCACATAAATCGCAGAGGTGTGAGCCTGGGTTTGAACATGCACACTTTGATTGCAAGGTGTGCGTTCGACCACTGGGCTACCACTGCTTTCTATGTACTTTTTGTTATATTAACGCTTTTAAGCATTAATATAATAAAAGTACATAGTGAGTACTATGTACAAACATGTTTATCATTGATATTGTTACAGTGCGGGCACAGACAACAGCGCAGCCGAGGGAGATGGAGACAGACTGAGATACAGGTCTGCTATCATAGTGTCCATGTGTTTTACAGTGAACAGATTTACACTATGGCTTTCGAGTCAGCTAAATTATTTTTAGCAAAAAACTAAAACGGACTTCAAAAACCTAGGTGCACTAAAAAGCTACAAATAACCTCATAACTCATTACATTTGGAGTATGTGCCAATCAACATCAGACTAGGCAAATACACACATGAATGGGCAATATCAAATGTTATTTATAAGGTTATTTGTAGCTTTTTAGTGCAGCTAGGTTTTTGAAGTCGGTTTATGATTTTGCAAAAATAATTTTTTTTTCATGGTTTTTAGTGTAAATAATATTTGAAAATAGACCGCCAGCTTCTCCCACATGGACTTTACCTGGAAAATGGGTATTATGTTTTTCCTGCAGAAACCTAATTCTTTTTCTGAAATTAAAGTAGCCTAATTAGCTATCTGCCAATGAAAGTCCCGTCATTTTGTGAATTACTAACTACTAATTTTTAAGTCAAATATTGTTACTAACATTATGGATATGGTTATCTGAAATAAATTTTATTATTATAATCAGTTCAGCCTTGCAGTAGTTTACCCCCAACAAACAAACAGAAATAAGTTTTAAAATTGCATTTTCCTTGTAGTTGTCGCACATACTTTATATGCATTTAGTAAAAAGGTGTTGTTGTGATATTACAATCAGACACTCCAATTTTATTTATTTGCCTGTATGCACCTACCGCGGATTTTTATTTTTTTTCATAATAACCTCTTGTAACTTTTAAAGGAAGGACCGATTCGAAAAAAAAATAAAAGGAATTTAAAAACAGAAGGTGTAAAAATAGAGGCAAAATGACACACCAACAGCGGCTCCATATATCATCATTGTGGACTCATGAGATTTTATGCAATGTTAAAAATATTACTTGTATTTCATTCATGCTTGGGTCGGGGAATGTTAGTGGGAAGGGCACATCGCACCGATCGGATCCATAGAACTCATAACCTCGGAAAGAAGAAAAAGCCGTAGAGAGTAGAGTGAGTGTGCGAGTGCGTGTTGCGTGTGCAGCATGATGGTGCGATGCGCGTCGCAGTCGTCGCTGGACGAGTCGTCGCAGCGGCCGGGCGCGGCGGCGGAGGGCGCGGGCGGGGCGGGCGGCGCGGGGGCGGCGCACGCGGCGCGCATGCTGGACGCGCTGGCGCGGCTGCGGCGCGACGCGGCGCTGTGCGACGTGCGCCTGCGCGCGCAGCCGCACGCGCTCGCCGCGCCCGCCGAGCCGCTGCACGCGCACCGCGCCGTGCTGGCCGCCGGCTCGCCCTACTTCCACGCCATGTTCACGCAGTTCGACGAGCGGACCCAGCCCACCGTCACCATCCAGGTCGCGCCGCCGTCGAGCGGGTCGCGCGTCGTATCGCGCTCGTCGCGCGCGGACTGACGGGCGGTCTTCGTTTGTTACAGAACGTCGAACCGCCCGCTCTGGAGGCGATAGTGGACTTCGTGTACGAGCCCGAGTCGCTCGTCATCACCGAGGATAACGTTCAGGTGGGATTTCACTCGTACTCGCGTCGGAGTGCGCCGACCGGTTTCGGATTTGGACCCTCGTTTATTATTCGCGCAGAGCCTGCTGTCGGCGGGGTCGCTGCTGCAGGTGTGCGGCGTGCGCGACGCGTGCTGCGTGTTCCTGGCGAGCGCGCTGTCGCCGGAGAACGCGCTCGGCATCCGCGCCTTCGCCGAGCTGCACGCGTGCCGCGAGCTGCACGCGTGCGCTCAGCGGTTCATCGAGACGCACTTCGTCGAGGTGACCGACCCGCCGCGCCGGCGGCGACGGAGGCCCGCGGGACCGCGATAGCGGCTAAAATTCGCATTTGTATACCAGGTCCTGGAGACCGAAGAGTTCCTGGCGCTGACGTCCGAGGTGCTCGCGCAGCTGCTCGACAGCGATCGCATCGCCGTAAGTGAACGCCGTCCGCCGCGCGAGCGGCTCGCGGATCGATCGGCTAACGCGGTGCGTGCGGCAGGTGCCGAGCGAGGAGGTGGTGCTGGACGCGGTGATCCGCTGGATGCAGCACGAGCCGGGCTCGCGGCGCGCGCGGCTGGGCGCGCTGCTGGAGCACGTGCGGCTGCCGCTGCTGGCGCGGGACACGCTGGTGGCGCGCGCCGCCGCCGAGCCGCTGGCCAGCGCGCCCGTGCAGGTCAAGGACCTGGTGATCGAGGCGCTGTCGTTCCACCTCATGCGCGGCGAGCGGCGGCTGGCGGCGGCGGCCAGCCTGGCGCGCGCGCGGCCCCGCCAGCCGCCGCGCGCGCCGCGCCTGCTGCTGGTGGTGGGCGGGCAGGCGCCCAAGGCCATCCGCGACGTGGAGGCGCTGCAGCTGGACGCGGCGGCGTGGCGGGCGGCGGCCGAGCTGCCCACGCGCCGCTGCCGCGCCGGGCTGGCCGCCGTGGACGGGAAGGTGTACGCGGTCGGCGGCTTCAACGGTACGTCCGCGTCGCGCCCCTCGCAGCCCTCGCCGCCCTCCCCGCGACGCCTCGTAATGTGTGCGCGCGTGTATGCAGGCACGCTGCGCGTGCGCAGCGTGGACGTGTACGACGTGGCGACGGACTCGTGGTCGGCGGGCCCGCCGCTGCTGGCGCGCCGCTCCACGCTGGGCGTCGCCGTCATCGGACACACCGTGTACGCCGTCGGCGGGTGAGTGATTTATGTCATGAAATGTGATAAGCGTCGCGACGCCGTATAGTGAGCGTCGCGACACCTCATGATGAGCGTTGCTACGCCTTATAGTGAGCCTCACGGCGCCGTATGGTGAGCATCGCGATTCCTTATGATGAGCGTTGCGACGCCGTATAGTGAACGTTACGACGCCTTATGATGGGTGGTACGACGCCTTATATCAAGCGTCGTACCATCTTCGCCATCGACCGTCGTCGCCGTCATGACGCCTTATGATGAGCGTCGCGACGCCTTATATTGAGCGTCGTGACGCCTTATGATGAGCGTCGCTATTCCGTATAGTGAACGTAACAACGCCGTGTAGCGATCGTCGTGACGCCGTATAGTGAGCCTCGCGACACCTCATATTATATTTTGCTACATAATTTGGTTTGGTATTGTCATAAAAAATTACGCGTGTCATAACGCCCCAGTGTGTGCGGGGCTTAATAGTGGCATTATATACAGGACACTTTTTGCATAAAATATCTGTTAGGGATTTGGAGATGGATTTAAAGTTCTGAAAATTTTGGTCAGTAAAGTCAGTATTTTTGAGTCTCACAGTCAGTAAAATCAGTATTTTTGACCATACAATCTGTTTCAACCTAATAAATAGGCTATACAGTGCAAAAAGATGTTTGAAATCGGACTGGTAGTTCCAGAGCTTATAATAATTATATTAATTTATATTTTGCTTTTGAGTGCCCTATTTGTGGTTTTGAAGGAATATTTTATCCCGTTTATGCCATAGTATTCATTGCTGCTCCGCTCCTATTGGTCGGAGCGTGATGATATATAGTCTATAATCTTCCTCGATATATGAACTATTCAACACGAAAATAATAATTCAGTTCGGAGCAGTAGTTCCTGAGATTGGTGCGTTCAAACAACCAAACAACCAAGCAAACAAGCAAAGTGTTCAGCTCTATAATATTAGTATAGATATTGTGAAACGTGCGCACGAAAGGTTCGACGGCGCGGCGGGGCTGAGCTCGGCGGAGGCGCTGGACGCGCGCGCGCCGGCCGCGGGCTGGCGGCCCGTGGCCGGCATGTCCACGCGCCGCTCGTCCGTGGGCGTGGGCGTGCTGGGCGGGCGGCTGTACGCCGTGGGCGGGTACGACGGCGCGTCGCGGCAGTGCCTGCAGTCCGTGGAGCGGTACGACCCGGCGGCGGACGCGTGGGAGAGCGTGGCGGAGATGGCGGCGCGCCGCTCGGGCTGCGGCGTGGGCGCGGCGGAGGGCGCGCTGTACGCCGTGGGCGGCCACGACGGGCCCGCCGTGCGCCGCTCCGTGGAGCGCTTCCGGCCCGACGCCGGCTGGGCGCCCGCGCCGCCCATGCGCACGGCGCGCCGCAACGCCGCCGTCGCGCACCACGCCGGCAAGCTGTACGTGGTGGGCGGCGACGACGGCGCCGCCAACCTCGACTCCGTGGAGGTGTTCGACCCGGCCGCCGACGGCTGGACGCTGCTGGCCGCCACCATGTCCGTGGGCCGCTCGTACGCCGGCGTGTGCGTGGTGGAGCGGCCCGCGTGATGCCGCGCGCCGGCGGGGCCGCCCGCCCCGCCCGCCCCGCCCGCCCGGCGCGGCGCACCGTGAGTACATCCGACCCTCGCCCACCGTGGCGAGGTTGCCGTTTTAACTAGCTCGTATTTCGTATGCGATTCGCAGATACGTCGACGTGGGCGTGTACGCGAACGTGGCTGGCGAAGCGGGCCCGAGCCGCCGTGCGCCGCCGCCCGACGCCGATCGGGTGAGCGCATCCACATTCTTTACGCAAAATTAAAAACGATTAAATTTGACCACCTCGAACACGGTGATCCGGCGGTGTCTTCAGGAGAACCCGTACGAGGCGGTGGAGGGCGGCGAGGCCGGGCCGCACTGGTGGTGGAGGCTGGCGGCCGCGCGGGGCCGCGCGCCGCCCTGCCGCCGCCACGCGCAGACGCTCGAGTTCAACTCGCTGGCGGCCGCGGGCGGGGCGGGCGGGGCGGGTAGGGCGGGCGGGGCGGGCGGCGCGGGGCGCGCCGTGCGGGTGGAGGTGGAGCTGGGCGCGGCGCGGCTGTCGTCGTCGTGCGGCACCATCGACCTGGAGCTGCCGCCGTGCGTGCTGCTGCTGCCGCGCGCGCGCGACCCCGCCTACCACCTGCTGCCCGAGAGCCACCGCGCACCGCGCCCGCCCCGCCCGCTCCATCCGTTCCACCCGCTCCATCGGCTTCATCCCCTCCATCCGCTCCACCCACTCCACCCGCTCCGGTCGGCCGAGGACGAGGACGAGGGGGGCGTGCGGGCCGCGCCGACCGACTCGGACCTCGACTCCGACGACTGAACGCGTTCCCTCCCGAACGACGGGGCTCGTGACGTTTCCCTGCGCATCGGTAAAATGTTTGCCGATGAGACAAAACTGAGTGCAGCGTTTAGATATTACGGCCGCGTCTGTACCTCGCTGTAATCTTCAGGGGTCGAAACTGGTCAGTAAAGACAGTTAAAGTCAGTTTTTTGAACGCTCAGTATAAAGCGTCGCGACGCTCACTGTATGGGCAGCGTCGTGATGCTTTATAGTGGGCGTCGCGACGTCATACAGTGACCGTCGCGATGCCTTATGATGAGCGTCGCGACGCGTTATGATGAGCGTCGCGACGCGTTATGATGAGCGTCGCGACGCCCTGTATTGAGCGACGCGATGCCTTATGATGAGCGTCGCCACGCTTAATAGTGAGCGTCGCGACACCGCGCCGTATATTAAACGACGCGATTCCTTATGATGAGCGTCACGCGGTGTTGGGCAAAATGTAATCTAACTACTGATAACTAACTACGACTACACAAAGTAATCAGTAATCATAACTACAAACTACATAAAAAATCGAAAAATGTAGTTAAAAATTTTGATTACTGACTACCAATTGTAGTTGCAATCACGATTACTTGATTACTTTTTATAACTACAGATTCAAAATGATTTTCCGTCATTAAAAAAGCAAACACTAATTAAGTAATTTTATTTTTTTGATCATCAATAAAAAGTAATTAAGATCTGATAAGTATAGGTACATAATACACTTTAATCCTTGCGTTTGATTATTCATGATAATAAATATTTACTGTTTTTTTATGCAGCCAAATTCAAAACATATGTTACACATTACATGTTTATTTAATTGCAAAATATAAGTTTATAAAACTTAAATAATCACTAATTATAACTACTTAATGTAGTTTGATTACTGTAGTTAAGTTACATGTAATCATAACTACATATAGTTAACTTCTTTTAATCGTAATTAGTAACCAGATTACAAAATTGTAGTTAACTACGCCCTACACTGGCGTCACGAGGCTTTATAGTGAGCGTCGCGACGCCTTATGATGAGCGTAGCGACGCCTTATGATGAGTGTCGCGACGCTTTATAGTGTGCGTCGCGACGCCTTATGTTGAGCGTCGCAACGCCTTATGATGAGCGTCGCGACTCCCTATATTGAGCGACGCGACGCCTTATGATGAGCGTAGCGACGACGTATAGCGGGCGCCGCGACGCCTTGTAACGAGCGTTGCGACGCCTTATAGTGAGCGTCGCTACGCCTTATGGTGTAATATATTGGCACATAGCCATATTGACACAATTTGTTTTGGTATTGGCAAAAAAAATATTACATGTGTCTAGACGCCCCCGTGTGTGCGGGGCTCCATAGTGACATTATATTATATAGGACACTTTTTCCATAAAATATCTGTTAGGTATTTGGAGATGTATTTAAAGTTCTGTAAATGTTGGGATTTCCGTTTAAAGTTAGGTCAGTAAAGTCAGTATTTTCGAGTCTCACAGTCTGTTTCGACCCCTGAATCTTCCGTACGTAGCGTCGAACGATCGCTCGCGAGTGCCCCACAGTCCCGGGCCGGCGCGGGCGGCGAGCATCGGAGCCGTAGCCGTAAGCCTCACATTCCCGCTACACTTGTTGTATTGTGATTATAGCATAATGTAGGAAAGTTAGTCTAGTCTCTACCCGATGTCTTTATTTTTCTATCGTTAACTCTTAACTAGTACCTATCGTAGATCATGTTACTCTATACTGCCGTTGATTATCGTAGTGTAAGTTTGAAATAAATGTGTATTGAACGATTGCCGGTGGTTTCATTAGTCCCTGTCGTGTCGTGTTGTGTCGTGTCGTGTCGTACGTGTCATGTATTGCTATCGTCGGGCTCTAGAGCGCGCTCCCCTCGCTGCCGCAAGCGTCGCGCGGACGGAGTGACGGAGCCGCGTCGTGTGCTCGAGTGCCCGATGCTCATCTACTCACTGGCTCGTTAGACTCGACGTATACTCTGTGGTATACTCACGGTACGAACGCAGTAAACAATGGTCGCAACTATAATACTTCACGTACCAGCGTATGCAGTCATGCGCAGTTTCACTGTGACTTTTACTCTCCTACGTAACATTTTATTATTACTTCATTGAACCTACAAACGACGCCGCACTGCCTGCTACGCATGGATTATTATTTTCGATGGTGCTGGCTATCTACGACTACTACTATAACTTTGAAATAAAACTATTTTACGGATTTTATCGCGTTTATTTACAATTTTATTTTCCCGACGTTTCGGCTGCTTTACAGCAACCATGGTCACGGAGGGACTGAGGTGTTAGACGTCCTGATTTCATAGTTAATAACTGGGTACCCTCATATTTAGTTGTTGTTTGCGGTCCGATCCACGCAGAAAGTGATCACAGTGTCTACCATCCAACACAGTTAGCTACCGTGGGTAAATCTTTGTTTCAGAGAGCACAAGGGATCTGTGATGAGCAACACCTGGCTGCCGGGATCCATCACGTCAAGTAAGTATTGCATGGGTCCCACGCCGCCATCACAGTGACCGAGTGAAACCAGCCACAGTCGAGCGTCTACCTGCTGTACTACCATACATGAGAGGTGTCACAGACAAGATTGGCTACATCTTGAAACGGGCTTCAATCAAAACTTACTTCAAGCCACCGAAGAAGATTAGTCAGTTCTTACCACCTGTCAAGTGTCACATTCCTCCACAAGATGCAGGGGTATACAAACTCGATTGATTGTGAATGTGGGCTCTCTTACATAGGAGAAACTAAAAGATCAATAAAAACCCGCGTAAAAGAACACATAGCTGACGTGAAACACCGACGCTCCACGAAGTCTGCAATCTGTGAACATGTACAGGACCGCACTCGCCATTATATCAGATTTGATAAACCGCATATCCTCGCAAAAGAACACCGACTCCGACCAAGGAAGATACGTGAGGCCATTGAAATAAAAAAACATCCTAATTTCAATAGGGAAGATGGCTGGGTGCTACCACCAACTTGGGATCCAGTAATTAATATGATTAAATCCAAAACCAAGCGTACCATTGCAAGACCTCAAGACACTGAGCACTTTCTGCGTGGATCGGACCGCAAACAACAACTAAATATGAGGGTACCCAGTTATTAACTATGACATCAGGATGTCTAACACCTTAGTCCCCTGGTTGGTTGGTGTAAAGTCCCCTTGGTTGCTGTAAAGCAGCCGAAATGTCGGGAAAATAAAATAGTAAATAAACGCGATAAAATCCGTAAAATAGTTTTGTTTCAATGTATAGGATTCGCGTAAATATAAGAAAACAATATACTACTATAACTATCTACGAGTACATACTGCAGTAGTATCCCATCAAAAACATAAATGTGAAATGAGCGCCAAGTTCAATATTATGCCTTATTACGCCTTGGTTCTTGACTTTAACAACACAAGAAGTGAGATTTAAATCACCCATTTACCCCAAGTGCAGTGGTCAGTCCTGAAACTTATTTATAAGAACCTGAAATATTTTCTAACTTAAAATATAATTTCTTATTATAACTTAGGATAATATATTGAAGCCTAAGGACTGACTGGGCTAGTTCTAATATAAGAATTATATGATAGCATTCGCAAGTTCTAAAACTGTGAGTTCTTATTTTATTCTTCCGTAAATTTGGCTTGCTCGTAGAAACTAGCCATCGAACGTAGGGCTCTTTCAGGACTGTTTTAGTAGGTATTTAATAATAATTACGATCTTTGTACGTTAATCTTATTATTCGTCTAAATAACCGTTTGAGGTGTGTTTATGAAATTTGGAGCACATAATGTATGTATCTCGCAAGTCTCAATATATGAACCAAATTTGACATGTTTATGTAAAATAGTTTCTGCGTTATGAGGGGGTCAAAAGTGGCTCCAAATAGTTTAGTAATAGTATGTAATATCACAAACTGTACAGCTCGTCAGCTTGAACTTGGCTTGACACGCTGCCGCGTGTCTAGATCTAACTAATTGTAATGCTTTTTATTTAATTATTTTATTTTATTTATATTATATATATTATGTTCGTTTTTTTTATAAGCTACTAACATGAAAGTAAATATCAGTTGGCGAGCCGGCCGCCGCGCGCGCCGCGCCGCCGATTGTATGGTAATGGCAACAGTCTATGATGCACAGATATGATGCGCTGGCGCGACGGGCGGCCGGCACCCACTCGAACGATTCATAAGTGTAATAATAATCATAGTGCCTACCTATTTAGCACCATCCACAGTATAATGTTAATCAGCCAAAGATTAATAATATGTGCATTGACACGCACGACAACGGTATCGTCACTCTCCCTTATGGCTATATCTCACTAGGAGGACACCAGTCGCATCGCCGACAAAATGTATACAGCTGTTTAGAAACACCACCAGTACCCCACCATTCGCTCTGTTGCGCAACCGATATCTACATACAGTTTGTAGATGATGCGGCTGGTTGCGCCGCTGGTTCTCCGGTGTCCTAGTGATATATAGCCCTTATTATAATCATCTGCATCCTCGGGGCCGCACTCCTCTGGCGATATGCTCGGATCGGGCCGAGAGGTCGGGGGTCTCATCATCACCTACGTCGGCTTGGATTCCCGCAGCGCGGGCGCGGGCGGCAGTGCGCGCGCGACCGCCGGCTCGCATGCACGCGCTCGCCGCTAGTGCACGGATACTTGGATCGCTTGCGGTGAACCTGGGTTGTCACGCCGACTGAGCTGAGCTCGTCTCGGAGACGCTACCGTTAGCCGCGACCGCCGCCCGGGGATTCGTTTGCCCGCATAAGTATGTCCCAAGTATTGTCTATCTCGTTCGAGCCTCCTGAAGACCCATGCCGTAAACCCGACTGTGAACTATGATTAGTGTGTCTGCAATACCTAGTTACTTACCTTTATCGTGATATTAGCCACTACGCCGACAGTGGTAAGGTTGCGATTAGGTAGCTGGCTACACTAGAGAGTATTGAAGTGATGTGAAACATAATACGCTGCGTGGTGTACGGGTCGGGTGTAAAAACACAAAATGAGTGAATTAGTATGTACACAGTCTGGTGCCGTCGGTCATGTTATGGTGTTAAATATTACCTTATCTACTTACTCACCCACATGATACACGTCGAGTGTACCAACATGCAGTGGGCTCTGGCGACCAACAATAAACAATTTTAGGTATATCAAATAAATGTAGCAGGTTTTTTTTCTCTTAAAATAAGGTAAATAAATGACGGTAATTTTGATTCGGAAGAACGCATGTAAATGTTATTTGACTCTAGATAGATAACTTGTTTGTACCTACCTCACGGACCAAACATCTCGTATCTAGTATGTGACCTACCTACACCCTCCTGTGCTACGGATACTCTTAGTTCTTCATGCATGATAGTAAAAATTTGTAAATATAATAAAACCGCTATGGTACTCGTGAGGGCTTACAAATATTCGTGAATTTTAGTTCCAATTCCAATTTTTCTTTCCTACATATTCGAAGAGTAGGCAATAACTAATAGATAGGTAAAAGCGTCACGACGACACCTTATACCAAACGTCTCGATGCCTTATAGTGTGCATCTGGACGCCTTATAGTGAGCGTTGCACCTTCGCGACGCCTTTAGTAAGTGCCGCGCGACACTTGTAGGATGCTTTTATAATGGCATTATAGGACACATTTCTTTCATTAAATAACTGTAAGAAGATTTAAAATTCCGTAAATTTAGTTTAGGGTTCATACTCTGAAATTTAGTGAGTATTTTTTAGTCACCAGTATGATAAGAATTTATTACAATCTGTTTCTATCGACTAACTCTAAGTGAGCCAAGTCATTAAGTGAGTTTATACCGGTTCGCAGTGCTAAATTTCACGCTACGTTTACGACCGACATTTTCAGGGCTAAGCATTAATAACCGCGACGACTTATTATTCGTTTTGTACGTAGGTAACTACTTACCCAACTAACAATTGGAGTCAACTCGACGTAACTACCCTTAAGAAAGTTGTGTCGGCGCGTATCGAACTACCCACTGGTGACAGTAGCGCAAGGGCTGCGGCGGCCGCCGAGGCCGAGGGCGGGGTGGTTTGCGCATGCCATGCGCGGCGCGCCGCCATGAGGAAGTTCATGCGCACGCGTGCGCCGCCCGCGGCCCCCGCACCGGACCCGCACGCGCACGCCAACGGGCACGCGCACACCAGTGAGTACCTTTCCTACCCGACCGCACTTCCTTTCGCCCTTAACCCCTTAGATCTTCCTTCACATAAGTGTCTAAGTACCTACTTACCTACAGATATTATTGACAATGTAAAAAAACGCCCTGAAGGCGTTCCTACTGCTTTGGACAACGACACCCTAGTCTCCAGACAGAGTTAACATTCACACACAACAACTTGCAATTGCAGATAAGGTACCTAGGTACTTCACAGATACGTCCATGACTGCAGGTAACGTAGGTAGGTATATATTTATTAAATTTCCACGCGATTGCAATTTTATTGTGATATATGAATCAATACAAATGCATATTCAAAGCATGTATTTAGTGTTTGATATAAATCTCCGCTTACGCATCGTATCGTACGCGTAGATCTAGATACAACTTAAACGCTGCGGTGTTTCCTTTCCATACGCGATCGGCATTCGTCACGCAACATCATCAGGTTAAAATCGAAAGTCACCTCGGCCGTGGTTGGGGATCGGGGCGGGCCGCTCGCGTGCCGCCCGCCCGCCCCTGCGTGCGTCCGCGTATCGGAAACAAGTCTGCTCGTCACTGATGACATTACGTGAAATGGAACATTAGTGCATACTGCATGTCACGTAGATGCACGTTAAGTAACTTTACGGATTACCAAGTAATGTAGACAACAGGTAGCTTTATTCTATAATATAATGGAGGCCGAATTGTATCACATCATTACTTATTATTCGAACACGTCCTAATAAGAACGGTGGTGCCATTAGAGCGCGCGCATTCCCGCGCGTGTGAGTCGTACCGTTCAGCGCCAGCCGCACTCCACACGCCTACTAATTACACCCCACATTTGCTCGCCAAGAGCACATGCCTCATCATCAGGAACGTTGAAAGTTTGTTTAGTGGAGATGCACCATATTATTGTGTCATTATAAAAAAATAGTTATGGAGAAGAGTAGTGTTTAAGTTCTTTGCTGATATAATAGATCGGCATCTTTCTAGTCGATATAATTCGACGACGATGCGATGCAATAACCGTAGTGTGGCCATTATAATAGCTGATGAACAACGGCGCTTAATTAGCGCGCTGGCAATCTGTTCCGCCAGGACGCCACCGTGCGCCGGAGACGCCGCCCGCGCCGCCCGCGCCGCGTCGTCGGTCGCTCGCGGCCGCCAGGGCAGGCTGGGCTTACACTTTCCACTCGTTTCCCATTAAAACAGTAACAAGGGTACTTTCTCATTCCATACAGAGGATTTTGTCGTTAGTTAATAGCTCCAGTTCTTATGTCACGCTACCTTAGATCCAGACCAGGTAGTGGAATTATCCCAAGCTACCTACACAGTCCTGGATTAGCCCATAAGCTAAATAAGCAATTGCTTAGGGTATCCCGTCTAGGGGGGCACCAGAGACGACCGAGAAAAAAAAACCAGCCAAGTGCGAGCTGGACTCGCGCACCGGGGCTTCAAAAAAACATTTTCTAAGAATAAATTTAGTTTTCGGATTTTTTCCTTTACTTGTGCTATAATAAGACGTTGCTTCTTGCCAAGTTTCATGATTCTAGGTCAATGGGAAGTACCCTATAGGTTTTGATTCCCGTGTACTGAAAATGCAACATAAACCGCCGTATCTTTTAATTGCGTTAACCTAGAAGTTTGATTTTTTAGGGCACCAATAGGGACCGCAAACATAGTCTCTGTTATAAATTCAAGGGTCGAAACGGGTCAGTAAAGTCAGTTGAAGTAAATTTTTTGAATGGTGGTCAGTAACAGTCAGTTTTTCCAGATAATAGTCAGTAATGTCATATTAGACTCGGAAAAACGAATATGGTGAGCGTCGCGACGCTTTATAGTCAGCGCCGCGACGCCGTATAATGAGCGTCGCGACGCCGTATAGTGATCGTCGCGACGTCTTAAAATGAACATCGCGACGACTATAGGGAGCGCCGCAACGCCTTATAATGAGCGCCGCGACGCTGTATAATGAGCGTCGCGACACCGTATAGTGAGCGCCGCGAAGCCTTAAAATGAACATCGCGACGACGTATAGCAAGCGTCCCGACGCTATATAGTGAGCATCGCGACGCCTTATGGTGAGCATCGCGACGCCTTATGGTGAGCATCGCGACGCCTTCTAATGAGCGCCGCGACGCCTTATGGTGAACGTCCCGAAGGTTTATAGTGAGCATCGCGACGCCTTATGGTGAGCAATGCGACGCCTTCTAATGAGCATCGCGACGCTTTATGTTCAACGTCCCAACGTTTTGTAGTGACCGTCGCGACGCCTTATGGTTAACGTTGCGACGCCTTATGGTGATATGTATGGACACAGATTTTGTTTTGGAATTGGCAAATATACGTGACTTGACGAACGAGCGAAAAATAAACGGTGTCCACCTATTCTGGTATGATTTGCCTTGGTCAAATAATGAGTTCTTTTATTTTACTATCCAGCCCTATATTGAATTACTATCCGGTATCCGGATGGATACTGAATTACTATCCGGTATCCGGCCGGATACTGAATTACTATCCGGTATCCGGCCGGATACTGAATTACTATCCGGTATCCGGCCGGATAGTGAAAACAAGGCCGGATACTGGGTAGTTACCGGATATCCGTTTCATCTCTAGTTTCGACCCCTGTAAATTTCAACTTGATATCTTCACGCGTTTCTGAGAAAAAAGGTCTTGACAGACAGACAAATAGACACACAGACAGACAGACGGACAACAAAGTAATCTATAAGGGTTCCGTTTTCCTTTTTAAGTTCGGAACCCTAAAAATGGGCACACGAAAGTAAAAGCAATTAAGACAACATGTGAAGTCATGTCGTGCCGCCGTCAGGGCAGAAGGAATATCACATTCATATTCTACCTACGATCCGTATTCACTTTTTTTACAATTAATTCTTTGTAGTTCACTTTAGGATACCCCTATCATACAGGGGAAGATTGCTTAGGCCATCAAGTTACCTTAATCCGGCATTGTACATCCGGCATATGCATAATGGACTGTGTGACAGACTCTTGATACCTCAGCAGTTTATAATGTAGAATAATTTAACCTGTAGGTGGTCCCTTCGATTTAGAAGCATAAATATTTCAATCCTTGAATGTTATTTAATACGCGGCCATCACATCTAAACACATTTTTCACCTTACCTTACATATACATACCTATATATGCCGACCGGTGTCATGAGTATGAGTGACGATCGCTTCTATATGTACCTAGTTATATGCACAGCATCTTAATCTGTCGCTGGTGTCGGTGGCTGGACGGTTATCGCTATAGCTATTATGACGAAGACTTGATGAAACGTGCGTGACACGTTATAATATGTGGATAAAAACTAGCCCCTTCCAAGTGTGTGAACAGTGAATAGTGCGCGTGATTAACTGTGAGGGTGGTTGCAGATGGCGCGGGCGGCGCGGGCGCGCGGCGCGCCGATCACCACTCCACGCTCTCCAGGTGAGGCCGAACTGCACAGTCGTGGGTTATAACAGGTCAACCTTGATATCTGTTATTCCAGTTATTGTTAAGTTATATTATTAAATCTGTTATTAAATAACAGTTTGTTATTTTTCAAAGCAAAGTGTTTCAGTAAATTAATCACGATAGAGATCAGAGGATATGAGTACAAGTAGATATTATTGTTTATGCATGCAAGTCAAACAAAATAAATATTATGGGTTGACTTGCATGCATATTATTTTTAAATTTCAAACTAAAAACTCTCCGTCATGCTTTAAAACCGGCTTAGGACTAGTCCTCCAGTTGTAGCATGAGCACCAAGACTAGACTTCTGTCACGGAATATGTTGATGTTGTCTCTTTCTCTCGTATGAACTAAGACAGAGAGCGAGCGAGCTAATCCGTGACAGAGGTCTTGTCTTGACATGCGTGCTAACACCACTGGCATCACTGGTACTGAGAGTGTACATTGTGAATGAGTATTGTGAAGCATATTTTTAACAGATATTATGATATCATGAGAACAACTGTTTTCTACGAATACTTGTGATTTAAATCTGTTACAATAAATCCTACCTACGTACGCCTCACTCCTTCCTGCACCGTTCCTACATCTCTCTCGCGTGCATGGCTTAATAATATGAAAACTTAGTGAAGTGTAACGGTGCAAACAATGCGGAGTGATGTGATGATGTGCGCAGGTACTGGAGCGAGTCGGAGGGCTCGGGCGCGCCGTGGGAGGACCCGCATTTCCCGGCGGCGGCGCGTGCGCTCGGCGACCGGCGGCGAGCGCGCGCCGTGCGCTGGATGCGGCCCCATGTGAGTCCCTTTCATTATTATTCATGCTTTGCCCATCGGGGATGATGTCGCGGACCTATTCGGGTCGAGTTGCTCGAATGCGATGGAGCGTCTAGCTTTGTTGTATAGGTACCTACAGATAAAGTGTCGTGTGAGTGGCGGTTCGGCGGCGCGGGCGGCGGCGGTGCGCGCCGACCTTGCCGCACGCGGGCGTTTAGCGCCCGCTAACACCTGTGCAAACACACGTTCGCGGCACGTCCGCACCGCGCTCACCACCCCGCTGCCCGCCGCCCCGCGCCGCTTCCGATCTTGTGACCGATTAGCATCACGAGAGTAACGCAGCACATGCATCACAAACTTGATGTACCTACGTGTCATCTCTTAATCTCCGTTAAATAGTTACGTTAAAGATTGTAAGTGAAATCACGTACGACCAGCCCTCCAGTGCAGATCACACTAGTACCTACTTAATTAGGTAGATAATTAGGTATAGTGATGGTCGGGTCGTGCCCGCCCTGTCAGGAGAACATAATCTCAGGCCTATAAGATACTCTTCAGCGTCTACCTATGTGTACCTGCACGCCTACCCCCCTTCCGTTATTTAAACGGTTATCGGTTTCAGTTTCATCGTAAGCGTAAGCCTTCGCCGAAGATATTGAATTTTATGATAATTTTAGTACCTACTAACGTAAGTAGCTGTTACTGTAATAAAAGTGAATGCCGCTACCATTTCAACACGAGTGCCTCTCAGCCTCGTATCCTTCCCGCTGCGGCACGCACCGCACCTTCACTCCTCTTAAATAAGCGCCAATTAAGGCGTCAGCCGCTTGCCTGACTGCATGATAGGTACATCGGGACTAATCGGGAGGTTGCGGGTTCTATTCTCGTCAGCGGCAAATGGCCTTTTCGGAATTTGCATACTTGGGATCGCCTCCGGTCCATACTGTTGGTAGGTACCTGACCGAGAATATAAAATTACAAGATTTGCTTAATTTGGGATCATGCAATGATATACCTACATATCGAGTTTCACCCCTTAGCTATTTGCCCTAAACGACACTTATGCTCTCCTGTAAAGTTAAAAAATGTCGCTTAAGTCAAATCTTGCATCCCTCGATATGATGTAGGTAGTAGGTGCTGCCCGGTGGTAGCAGGTGTTGCCCGGTGGTAGCAGGTGTTGCCCGGTGGTAGCAGGTGTTGCCCGGTGGTAGCAGGTGTTGCCCGGTGGTAGCAGGTGTTGCCCGGTGGTAGCAGGTGTTGCCCGGTGGTAGCAGGTGTTGCCCGGTGGTAGCAGGTGTTGCCCGGTGGTAGTAGGTGTTGCCCGGTGGTAGCAGGTGTTGCCCGGGGGAATTCATTTATTTTGTTACTTTACTGCAAGTTGGTTTGTTGTCTGTAGTGTGTTTTTTGTTAGCCGCGGCACCGACCGCCGCCCCCCGCACCGGGCAGTGCGCCCGCCCCGCTCTCCGTTTACCGCTACCTCGCCTCGCTGCCATCCATTGACATGTGATAATAACGTGATTGGCGACGACTAGTGCTTTATAAATGCCCGTCTATTATATTTTAGTTAACGGAGGATTCGGAATGTACCTACCTATTAGCGCTTAGCGCTGTGCGGGGCGCGCGGTGCCTGTGACCTGACCTCGCGTGTCCTCCTCTCCCTATGTGCACTCCTCTCTAATTACGAGTATTCACTATTGTAATTTAGTTTATTGAAGAGATACAAAACCAAATGAAAGTGTCTATTTTTCTTAATTTGCTCTTGACCATGACATTGATGCAGTGCTCTGAGTCACTGTCAGACGGCGGCACTCACCCACACCACTTATTATCACCGATTATTTAATTACAACTTTAAACAATGTATTACTTACCTTACACTACCTACCCACGTACATGAAATCATTTGATTACAATGACTATAATAATAATGTTAATTTCTCGCGTTGGAGTGAACTAGGTCCCGCGGGCGCGCGGCCGCCGGGCACTGTGTATCGTTGCGATAGACCCCTAAGTGCTCTTACAGACGAGCGGCATGTTACCACCGGCATAGGCAACTGCAGCCGTCGACACGCGTCGACGGCAGCCGCCGACGCGTCCACGGCTGGAGTTGTAGTGTGCCGCGCCCGCCATTTTGTCACTCGACTGCAAATAGTTTAAGAGTACGCATGCGTTGCAAATTTGTAAAATGAGTGCCAGTGACGAAATTGATATTGAATTGCTAATTGTGGTAGTAAAGAAAAATACGTGTATTTGTAATTATAAATTGAAAGATGGATGTCGGTATGTGAAGAAGTTGTAAATGATTTTAATAATAAATATATTTCTTGAATCCACAAAGAACGTGTTTTTATTTTTCGTTTCTGTCGGCGCCGAAGAAGTAAAAATAATAACAGTGTTTCTTCTTCGGAATCCATTTTGCAACCGACTCTTATACTATGAGAGCCGCCGACGGCTGCCGCTGTTCTCTATAGTTGAGATGTCGACGGCAGCTGCCGTCCGGTTGCCGCCGACGTGTGTCGACGGCTGCAGTTGCCTATGCCGTTGGTAACATGCCGCTCTTGTGTAAGAGCACTAAGATCGCGGAGCAAGTGCGAGCCCGCGCCTCACATAAAAAAGACATCAACGCGCGATGCAGCCTAATCCCATCACATCGCTTCACTACGCCTAACATGGAATACTAAGCATCAGTTAGTTACATGTTCATAATTCATTCTTACTCCGCTGAGTGAAATTGGGTGAGCCTGGCAACACTGTTACTCACTTACGTAATGGTCGCGACTCGCGCGAGGCCATCTCGGGCACCTCGATATTTATTTGTGTTTTAATTTATTATTCGGAAGTGAAGTAACGGTGTTCCCGAGTCGTCGACACTTGCCGCTCGCGCGAAATCATGGTTGACAAGCAGCCAGCGATGATTCAGCGCCGCCCGCCCGCGTCACCGCTTCGCCCCGCCCCGGGCCAGGCTCGCCGCTGTTCGGCTAATGTCGGTGGTCATGTCACTCGACACATCCGCTGTCAGGTGCACGACGTAAGTTATTCACCTTTTAGCGAACCGTCAAATGTTACGAATGTTTACGTTTAACACTCATAGATAAATTATTGGTCTCGCTTCGGTCGAGCGAAGCGAGAACAATCATTCATCTATGCTTAGGTACACTCTATTTATTTAAAGGTACATAACCCGAATATACCGCGATCCCCGCACGACGCACGTATGTACTTACCTAAGATGACGCCTATCCGATAGAGGTACCTGACATATGGGTGTATGTTATAAGAGCACATCATTTGTACATCTGTTATGCGTAGTAGCAGTAGTAAGTACCGACCGAGTGCTCTCAATTAGGTAGCTTTTTAAAGTATCGTTAACAAAAGGTGTGCAGCGCGCCCCGAGCCAGGGTTCCCACGCTCGCCAACAATAGACAGATATGCTTCATGACGCTCGTCTCGCTGAGGAAACTGGAGCACGCCATCGGAACAGTGCACCTACCTACCTACCTACCGACTTCGGTCTATACACTTGACCCATGTGTCACCATATACCTACTATTTCTTGTGTCAATACCATTGGTTTGGTATGGATTCGGTTTGGTTTATACTCGCAACAAGCTGTTCCCTTTTCATTGTTGTCATTGACCCTATGATCTAAGTTCATATGGTGTATTCTTTATGTGATATATGAGTAGATACCTACCTAATGTCGCATCGGCTTATGTAGGAACTACCTTGATAATGTATCTACTTGTTCGGATGCTATCTCATTCGAGTAAATAGGTTTTACCGAGGTCGGCTTCGCTCCGAGTGTGCCCTTGCGTAACTAAGCTGCACTTGTAACAATAAATGTCACGCTGCCGTTGACGAATGCCTAGTGAAATATGTACCTACACTCGGCCGCCCGCGCCACTGGCCACCGCCCACCGCGCAGCCGCCGAGCGAGGCGCGGGCTTACATCTAGTGCTACTAATGTAAATTACAATCGAGAACAGAATGCTTCACTTGACCTGGATGCACAATCACAATGCTATGCTTTGCAAATTATGACCAGAATATGATGCGTGTCGATGTTACGTACGGTCGCTGGCGTGCGCGCGCGCGGCTCGCCGAGCCGTGGATCATACCTAACTGAAATCATTTTCAAACATGCAGAATACTCGTTTGTTCTTCTCGAGAAACCGTACTATAATGACGTTACACATATACTTAGGTGTACCTACATATAGCTACCACAGGTACAGACGTAGGTACTTCTTGCGAACAATTCATTGTCTCACTAATATTCAAGGTTGCATGAATATTATGGACTTGAGCCCCGTCGTGTAAGATAATATTAAAATAATAATACATCATCACGCCTGTATTCCCCGAAGGGGTAGGCAGAGGTGCACCGTAGTGCGCCCACACTTCGCCGATGTATTTTTGGTAATAAATAAACAATTGCAAATAGCCGCAGACATCACTGAAGATACTTAGTCTACGAAGTGGTTGCGGCCATCAGCGGTTATATCGCGGAGGCTGCGCAGACGCACGTAGACACTCATACAATGCTCTCAGATACATCACCACTGATTTAGATCCATCTCGTCACATGTTTGATGACGCTTGTACTGTATGTATGTATGTCTGACGGGAAAATAGCGGCGCCCCACGCATGCGCTTTGTTCGCTGACAATATACGCGTGAGACAGGTACATTTCAATGCCGTCGATATGTATATGGTGGTGGCTCCGTGTACGCAAGAGTTTTCTCGTCATTAACTGCTCACTTGCGCCACTCTTTGCCAGTTATTACATATAGTTACTCCAATTTAATATGCGAAACTTTCGCTGGCGCTGACCGAGACGGCCGCCGCCGCGCCGCGCGCCCGGATCCAGCGCACGCGACCCGTTAATAACTACAGATAACACCCGCATTTACATGTTCGCGCAATATATCTGATGTGATGATATGATATGATGATTGCGAATATGATGATCGATATTGCTGAGGAGCATCGATTGGGCATAGAAAATTGGCGAACCAAGAAAGAACCAAATAGAACCAAAGATCAACAACAAATTGAACAACAAACAATTTGAATTAATTATTATAATGTAGGTATATATTTATGTATGACATTTTATATGTAGGTATATATGTATGTATGCCATAGGTATATTACTATAATTACGATATTAATTATATATTGTTTTTTTTTAAGTAGGCATACAACATTTGCTAAATGTTGGCTTCAATCATAATTTTATTCGTTTAAGTTTGTATTTAACCATCATATACAGAGTGTATCAGAAGTCCGAAATAATACTTGGGGGCCATATAGGACAGATGATAAGCAATCAACACGTTCAAGCAAAATATACGTAACTAATTTAGTTTCTGAGCAATTTGTGTCCAAAGTTGGTGTCAAAACTTACGCACCGCGACCCTAAAAATCAGCTGATGTGGCGAATGAACTCGCTTTAAAATGATGAGGGAGTGATAGATATGACACAAGGTTTTTACCTACGAGCATAGTTCAATACAGAAATAAAAATCGGTCACTGTAGTTACCTAACTATGACAAAAAATCATACTTCATTAAAATCGATGTAAAGTAAAACTTCTACACGAGCAAATAATCCATTTTCGTTTTAGTTTTCGTGAACGGATTTCTTTTTAAACTGAAACTTAGTGAGAGTTGATTAAAAGAAAAAAAATATTATTTTATTATTATTGTTTGTCTTTATCATAATCACTACAATTCTCAGAACCATCACTACATCACTACAAGTAGGTACCTCATGATGTAGACAATTATTAGAATTGGTCTGGCATATCTGAAAGACTTTAATCTATGATTACTCTAATAATCATGGCCGCGAATATGTCAATGTAGTGAACATTAGCGGGCGGAGATATCACACACAAGGACAATTTTCGTCCAATGACAAATCATCGGCCATATTGCATCAGCGGTGATTGGCCCAGCGTTGCAGCGCGGTAAAACACTGTGCCTTCGTGCAATGTCGGAGCGGTCCTTTGATATTTTTATTCAGTAATAATAACGTAAATCAAAATATTTAGTTCCTTGCAATCCGTCAAGGCGTTAACTTGTGTTCCGAAAAATGTCTCGCTCTCCGCGTAATAGTGAAGTGTTTTCAAACTCGGAAAACTGTGAGATGATTTTGTGCATTGGTGCGACTAAAGGGAATACCGGTAACAGTTTTGTGATTTCTCTAAAAAACGTGAAAGTAATATTAACTCAAGTGTGCAGGTGGGTAGGTACCTACCTAGCTCTTTGTGATATGTGAGAAGTGAATAAATTCCAATTAAACCCATGGATTAATACACTGCACACATGGCCACGGGTAAATACTTACCTACTATTATTATCTTTATTTCATAGCAGTTTTTAGTCGGACGATTAGGTCATTTAATTAAGTAAGTGGTTACCCAGATACCTACTTACTATTACAATTAGTAAAGAAAATCTGTTAAACGAAAACTTACGTACCTACCTACCAACTAAAAACTTCGATAAGGTCGCTAGTCGCTACCCAGATACCTACTTACTATTACAATTAGTGAAGAAAATCTGTTAAATGAAAACTTACGTAGGTACCTTTTTATTTACAATTTTAATAACCTTACCAACCAACCTACTTCTTAAGAACGTAGTTATGTAATTAGGTAGATACCTAGACAACTGTTGTAAAAAGAAGTCATACATCTTATTCATTAGTACCTAAATAGTGTTTGTATGGTAGGTAGGCCGTCTGGGATCCTAGATAGATACCTACACACTAACCCAAGTTTCAATAGCACAAACCCCGTACGGTAAAGCTGTAAAGGCCGCTCACGGCCAACAGCGTAGTCATTATCAAAAATAAAACAGCTACCAGGTTCATTTTGATAGAAAGCTACCTACCAAACCACAAAAGATTTAATAATGTTTACTATTTAGCAACAAAAAATAAAATGTATGAATGCGTTTTACAAAAAGTGTCTCGATACCTACCTACTTACTTATTTACCTTCATTAAAGGAAGCTTGGTTCTCGGCGGTTAAATTTTACAGTAATTTTATTACCAATGTTTTGGTCATTCTCATACCTACCTAGGAATATCAAAATTTCTGTCAATTACAATGACCGACGAGTGCGAAAGAGAGGCGCGAGTGCGAAGGAGACCGCTGTGGGCGAGTTGGCAACGGGCGACCGACACAATCAAAGCCGCTCAAAGACACCGCGCCGCCGCGCGCCGACCGGCCGCGTGCCGCCGCCGCTTCACCCCTGTACCCCACCCCCGCGCGGCTCGTGTGTTAAGAGTACTAGTACCCGCTGTGGGCGGGGTTTGTCACAATGGGTGTGAAGCATTGACCTTTAAATAAACAGCTGGTTCACGTTTTGCGAAGGGCCGACCGAAAATTGTTTAAAAAATGAATTTCCTAGTTTTGTATGAAAGAATAAAGTTAAGAATTTTAACTTAATGTCTGGGCCATATAGCTCCACTCCTTATAGCGATATACAGGTTCAATTATTATTTCGGACTTCTGATACACCCTGTATATATTATTATTTTTTTCTATCTTTTTTTCTCGACTCCTTTGCTCTCTTTGCATTTACGTCTTTAATTTCTTACACCCACTTAGTTTGTTTGTTGTTTTTCCTCTCTCTACATTACTCTTAGGTTGGCTGAATAAATAAACAAACTATTCAAAACTTGGTAAAATAATCCACATATTATCGTTGCATACTGCATAACTCTTAAGCATTTCTATAGGTAAATATGCAGTACAGAAGACTTCAGTAGATAGGTAGGTACGTGGTCGTGCGGCGTCCGTCCCAGCGCGGTGGTTCAACACGTCACGGTCGGTACTAAGTAAATGATGGTATTACTGTTGCGCGACTTTCTCGCGGTGTCATGTCGGGAGAGCACTCGGGGAGCATGTGCCGCGAGCGCCGCCAGCACCGCACACAATGCACCGCCCACTCATACACTACGCACATACCTACAATAGATATGTTGGTTGGTACCTACAGGCCGGCTGACGTGCACATCACGCACCCCCAGCTGGAGGTCAGAGGCTTTTTCTAAAAATATCTCAAACGCACTCGATGCTGTGGTGTAATGTATACCTACAGTGTTCCACAGTCCCGTCCTGTTGCGGATGCCGCCATACATTATCTGGCTATTAGTTATACCATTCATCTCCGATTACTTATTGGACGCAACTCCAACGGCCATGCGTCGAACTAGGTACTGGGCGGGTGCCCACCCCAACCCCACCGCTCACCGCGCTAGTTGCGAACTAGGTACTGGGCGGGTGCCCACCCCAACCCCACCGCTCACCGCGCTAGTTGCGAACTGGGTACTGGGCGGGTGCCCACCCCAACCCCACCGCTCACCGCGCTAGTTGCGAACTAGGTACTGGGCGGATGCCCACCCCAACCCCACCGCTCACCGCGCTAGTTGCGAACTAGGTACTGGGCGGGTGTCCACCCCAACCCCACCACTCACCGCGCTAGTTGCGAACTGGGTACTGGGCGGGTGCCCACCCCAACCCCACCGCTCACCGCGCTAGTTGCGAACTGGGTACTGGGCGGGTGCCCACCCCAACCCCACCGCTCACCGCGCTAGTTGCGAACTAGGTACTGGGCGGGTGCCCACCCCAACCCCACCGCTCACCGCGCTAGTTGCGAACTAGGTACTGGGCGGGTGTCCACCCCAACCCCACTGCTCACCGCGCTAGTTGCGAACTGGGTACTGGGCGGGTGCCCACCCCAACCCCACCGCTCACCGCGCTAGTTGCGAACTAGGTACTGGGCGGGTGCACACCCCACCCCCACCACTCACCGCGCTAGTTGCGAACTAGGTACTGGGCGGGTGCCCACCCCAACCCCACCGCTCACCGCGCTAGTTGCGAACTAGGTACTGGGCGCGTGCCCACCCCAACCCCACCGCTCACCGCGCTAGTAGCGAACTAGGTACTGGGCGGGTGCACACCCCAACCCCACCGCTCACCGCGCTAGTTGCGAACTAGGTACGGGGCGGGTGCCCACCCCAACCCCACCGCTCACCGCGCTAGTTGTGCAGTAGCGATTGTTAAAGAGTTCCGTCGAAAGCAGCCGTCTTCTTAAGCATGTAATTGGTACCTAACATTTACTTGGGTACCTACTTAAATGTATGGAGGCGCATTGGAAAATAGAAAGGATCCGTTAACTATTTATCAGCGAACGAGGTGAGCGGTGGCACTGAGAATAACTCGCGCTTTCTTATCAAATATAAAACAGGAGAGAGTGTAGTGTAGGCACCTATATAGGAAGTGCATCGCGGTGAGGTGCGCCGTGTTTACCGACCGTATCGCAATAGGTTTAGCACTAATAGTGATATCAGGGCACAAGTCGAAACTCATTGGACTGATCCATAAGTGGTTGTCAGGGGTACCTACTCGCGCCGCGTGAAGTAGACGCGGAAGCCGTGTACATGAGGCACGGTGCGAGTGGTCGGGGCCGCCGCCGCCGCCGCCGCCGCCCCGCGCCGGGAGCGTGACTGTCGTAGGCTCGTAGGCGAGCTGTACGGACACGCCACCGATGGATTAATCCTCCACACAATATTTTCTAACTTCCTTACCCGCGCCGCGTCGGTGGTAGCTATCGCAACTTACAAAAAATATTTTTAACAACTTCAGAATTATACGTGCCCTAAAAACAGTGCACTAAAAAGCTATAAATAACCTTATAACTCACAGGGGTCGAAACTGGTCAGTAAAGTCAGTTTTTTCTGAAAATAGTCAGTAATGTCAGTATTTTAGACTCGGAAAAACGAATTTTCGTGTAAAATGTCAGTCTTCAAAGAGGTACATAAGCAGGCTCCTTTTAATACGGATATTTCTACTCCATGCCTGAAGTAGGACTCAATACTACAAAAAGCTGCTATAGCTATGGGAGTGGCAATATGTATTCATTTTTAAGGTTAGGTTACGTACTTCAAAAGGAAAATAGAAAACCTCACGTTGTCCGTAAATCTGTTTGTCGCAACACTCACTATACGTCGTTGCGACGCTTATCAAAAGGCGTCGCGACGCGTACTATAAGGCGACGCGACGCTTATCAAAAGGCGTCGCGACGCTTACTATAAGGCGACGCGACGCTCAGTTTATGGCGACGCGACGCTCACTATAACTAAGTATAAGGCGTATTATTATCCGGTAGCCAAATATCCGGCGCTCCGGCCTGGGAGTTTGCCGTATATCCGGTATCCGGCGAAACTATCGTCACATCCGTAATTATAACGTTGTTTGTATATTTATATTGCAACTAGGTTTTTGTTTTTGGTAAAAAAATATTTTTTTTCACGATTTTTAGTGTCAATAATCGTTGAAAATATGCATTTATTATCACCTCATACCAAGCCTAAAAAAGTAAAAATGTACAACCCAAAAAAATAACGTAAATGTTTGATAGACTGTAATGTTAATTGATTACCCTCATTTAGGCCAGTTTGAAATGCGGAGGGCATGCGCATCGCTGGTTGCGATCGATCGTAAGCCAGTGTAATGGTATTACGGTGACGTGCGCGGCTGCGCGGACGCCGTTATAATGGTTCCGCCGCCCGCGACGCATTAATCCGCGCTCACGACGCGCCCTACTTGTGACCTATCAGCGGCTCAATCGTTTATAGAGCGAGTATATGGTCACAGCGGTGAAGGCTGTCACCCCATCCACCCTGCCCGCGGCGACTTCTGCGTGGGAATATATTTACTAGGTTTATGTGCGTTACATACAACGCGATTAGACAAACGAAGGCAAATTTCCTGCATATAGGCAAACGTAATTAAGCCCCGTTACCTACGTTACCTGTATCGTCCGCGTCGCGGCTTTACCAACTTATGATGCATAGGTACGTCGCTAACCTGCACTTTCATTTTTCTGTAATTTACCAATTTTTATTGTTTACTGAACAAAAATATCTACATCATCGGGAGAACCTCCACCACCGATATCGTAAAATTAAGATTCTTCCACTGATGATTCCAGATTTTAAATGTATTTATAAATATTGTTTGCTGAATATGTACCTACATCTCCGTATGTTGCGTAGGAGTTGTGCGCGAGACCGCGGTTTCGCGGCGACGAGGACGCGCCCGGCGACGCCGCCGCCGACGACGAGCCCGACGACGAGTTCGCCGCCAGGTACGCACGCACCTCCCCGACCCTCGTGTTACATAAAGATGAGTCGAATTATGAGTGCGGGTAACAATCATCGATACTGACGCAGCGGGGCGTGATATGGATCGCGAACCCTGTCAATTCTGTTATATAAGTACCGGCAGTCCCGGTGTGTGTGTGTGTGTGTGCAGATGGTGCATCGAGGTGGGTGAGGTGGGCGACGAGTACGTGTGCTGCGCGGCGGCCGCGCTGGCGCTCACGCCGCGCCTGCTGGCTCGCGTCGCTCCGCCGCAGTCCTTCCGCAACCACTACACCGGCGCGTTCAGGTACATTATAACAACATTACAAACGCAACCACTCGTTCCGAGCCTCCGACGGACCGATAAGTGCATGAGCCAGCTCGACAAAAATGTAAGTATATTTTAATAAATAATAATAAATATCGCCAGACAAACACACTAACTGCTTGGTGGGATACGACAGCACTGGTGGCGGGCGTGAAGTCTTCCTAACAGCAGCCTACAATTATTTACTTTCGATAACAGCTACTAGTGTTGAAGCTGGTGTGTGGCAAAAAAAAGTCAAAATGGTTACGTAATTACGTAATTGGGGCATAAAATTGCGTAACCAATGACGTAATTCACAAATCCGTAATTTTGGAAGCCCTACTTGTTATGTACCTATCTACAAATAGGTACTATCATAGAATGAGTGCGAGAACATCCGCGTGTCGTGTGTCAGTGGTCGCGCACCAGCCTGCGGGAAGGGAGTTGCGAATAAACATACCGAAACAATGGATGTACTGAAGGTCGCCGCCCGGCATCGCGCCGAGCGGCTGCACGCGAACGATAATGTATCTGACGTCTTCCACTTTACATATTTGTAATAGGTGCCTGTGCTCAATCACAAGCCTTACTATTGACTCCGTGAAATAATGCGTGATCACGTGCGCAGGTTCAGGTTCTGGGTGTTCGGCGCGTGGCGGGAGGTGGCGGTGGACGACCGCCTGCCGACGCGCGACGGCCGCGCGCTCGCCAGCCGCTGCGCGCTGCCCGACGACTTCACGCTGCCGCTGCTCGAGAAGGCGTACGCCAAGTGGGTGCTCACCGCTCGCCCCAGCCCGAGCGCCCGCCCGCCCTCGAGACCTGACCCGGCCCGATCGCCCGCAGGCTGTACGGGTCGTACGCGGCGCTGCGCGGCGGCAGCGCGGCGCGCGCGCTCCAGGACCTGTCGGGCGGCATCGTGCAGAGCTTCTCGCTGCGCCGCCAGCCGCGCGCGCTCACCTTCCAGGTGCTCAACTCGGCGGTGCCGCGCTCCACGCTGCTCGTGGCCACCGCCGACCGGCCGCGCGCCGGGCTGCTGGCCGGCCGGGCCTACTGCGTGACGGGGCTGGCGCGCGTGCGGGCCGGCGGCGCGGGCGGGGCGGGCGGCGCGGCCGTCGCGGGCGACGGCGCGCTGGTGCGGCTGCGCGCGCCGGCCGGCCGCGGCGAGTGGACCGGCGCCTGGTCGCCCGCCAGCGCCGAGCGGCGCGCGCTGCCCGCCGCCGACCGCGAACTGCTGGCGGCGCGCGCCGACCGCCCCGGCGACTTCTGGTGCGTATCCGCCCCCGCGGCGACCGCCGCCCGCCCGCCCCGCCCGGCTAACGCGCGTCACCTTCCACGGCAGGATGTCGTTCGATGACTTCTCTAACACGTTCGATCGGCTGGAGCTGGTGCACGTGGGCCCGGACGACTGGCTCGGCGAGCCCGCGCTGCACGCGCGCCGTCCCTGGCGAGCCGTGCTAGCGCGCCGCCGCTGGCGCACCGGGTACAATGCGGGCGGCCCGCCCTCCGCCGCGGGTGAGTGTCGCCGCCCCGGACGCCCGCCCGCCCCACCCGGTCCGCTCTCACCGCCGCGTCCTCTGCGCAGACACGACGGGCACCAACCCGCAGTTCCACGTGCAGATCCCGCGGTCCGAGGCGGCGGGCGCGCGCAAGTGCCACGTCGTCGTGTCCGTGACGCAGCAGTACGCGGCGTCCGGCGGCGGGCGGCTGCGCGCCATCGGGTTCGCCGTGTACGAGCTGCCGGCCTCCGCCTCGCCGCGCCGCGTCGCTGACCCCGCTCTGCTGGCCCGCCTGGTGAGTGCCGCCCGCCCGCCCGCCCGCCCGCCCCGCCCGCCCCGCCCGCCCGGCGCGCTGACCTCTCCCTCTCCCGCCCTCGCGCGTGTTGCAGCGGCCGCTGGACGTGACGCACGAGTCGCGCGCGCGCGAAGTGGCCACGTTCTTCACGCTGCCGGCGGGCCGCTACCTGGTGGTGCCGCACACGCGGCGCGCGCACACCGACGCCGCCTTCCTGCTGCGCATCCTCACCGACGACCACACCGACGTCTGGTGAGCCCGCCGGCCCGACCCCGCCCGCCCTCCGCCCGCCGCCCGCTCACCCCGCTTCGTACTGTTGCAGGGAGGTGAACGAGGACAACGCGGTCGTGCGTGACGCACCCGCCGAGTTCCTGGACGATCCGCACGCGATACCGGTACCGCATCCGCTCTAGCTTGCTTCACTTTATTTAAGTTGGGATAACCGTGCGACCGAACCGACGTAACGTTAATTCGCCAGGCGGAGATCCGGGCGACGGTGTCCAAGTGGGCGGAGGGCCGCGACTCGGAGGAGGTGAGCGTGCGCCGCGCGACCGGCCCGAGGGCGCCCGCCGGTCGCGGACGTCCTCCGTCCGCCGAGGATTCGTCCACCGCTCCTGGTCGCGAACGCGGGCGATTAAAATTGCAAAATAAAAATATAGTCGACCACCTATCTCGTCGATCCGATCGACGGAGCGTGAAAAGTGTCGGCCGTCGCCGCAGGTGGAGGCGGGCGCGCTGCGCGGCGTGCTGCGATGCGCGTGGCGCGCGCGGCCCTCCGCCGAGCTGTGCCGCGCGCTCGTCGCGCTGCGGGACCCGGCGCTGGCGGGCGCCGTGCGCGCGCGCGACGTGCCCGCGCTGGCCGCGCTGCTGGCGCACTGGCGGGCCGCCTTCCTGCGGCACGTGACCTGCGTGCGGCCCGCGCCGCGCGCCTCCTCGTACCGGCTGCGCGCGCTGCTGCGGGCCGCCGGGCTGACGGCGTCCAACAAGGTGGTGGAGGGGCTGGTGGTGCAATACGCGCCGCGCGCCGCGCTCTCGGCCGAGGGGTTCGCGCTCGCGCTCGCGCGCCTGCACCTCGCGCACGGTACTGCACGCTCTCCCCGCCGCCGCGCCGCGCTCAACCGTACATCCGGCCCGGCCCGCTCTCACGTCCGCTCGTTTGTCCGCAGAGAGGTACCGCAGCCTCGATGCCAAGCTGAAGTCCAACCCGCTCTCCCTGGAGGAGGTGAGCGCCGCCGCCCGCCGCCCGCCGCCCGCCGTCCGCCCGGCACCCACAGTGACGTTGTTGTGTGCGCTCCGTTTGCAGATGATCCTGATGACGATCTACACGTGAGGACCGCGCGGCCGGCCCGAGCGGCCCGTGCGGACCGAGCGGCCCGAGCGGACCGAGCGGCCCGAGCGGCCCGTGCGGACCGAGCGGCCCGAGCGGACCGAGCGGCCCGAGCGGACCGAGCGGCCCGAGCGGACCGAGCGGCCCGAGCGTCCCGAACGGACCGGGAGAGACGGGCCACGGGACCAACCCGTCGACGGCCGCCTTCGTCCTACCTGTCTTTAATCGATTGTGATAGTTCAAATACATTATTATTGTTGTGAAACACGATTTCGCAGCGATTGTATATAAGGAATAATTATGTTGTTATAATGCGCGTGCGCAGGTGCTATTTATTGTTGCGGCCGAGTGCGGCGCTGGTACCGCTGATCCTCATCATCCTAGTAAAGGGCACCCTCGAGCCCTTTACTATTCTATTATCCATATATTCGACGTCTCCGATCCATTGCGTGTGTAGTCATTAATTAGTTGTTACTTAAGTACTTGTTTGTGATGCATTATGATTATAGTAACCATTAATTAATCATAACGCATCAAATAAGCTAATGCTTTGTATACACTGTTATTGTAATGAGTAGGTAGGTATACCTACTGTGTGCACTGTGAAGTGTCTCGGATCATCGATCCCGCGCGCTCGCCCTCGCCCACTTGTTGTTATTAATCAAATATATTATTATATTTCATCATTACCAAGTTGGTTTTATTGAACAAAAAAATTAATTTTTAACAAAAAACAAAAACCGACTTCAAAAACCTAGGGGCACTAAAAAGCTAGAAATAACCTTATAATTTGAAGACATTTGGAGTAGGTGCCAATCTACGTCAGACTAGGCAAATACACACATGAATTGACACCGACTTCAAATGTCTTCAAATTATAAGGTTATTTCTAGCTTTTTAGTGCACCTAGGTTTTTGAAGTAGGTTTTTGTTTTTTGTTAAAAAAAATTGTTTTTTCACGCTTTTTAGTGTCAATAATCGTTGTAAATATTCAATTATTACCACCTCACAACAACCCTAAAAAAGTAAATATTAACAGCCAAAAATAATCTTCCCCCTCACTCCCCCTTTTCCACCCTTTTGGGGATGGGTTTCGATTTTTGTTAACTTGTTTTTCGAAATCGGTTCACTACCGCCGGAGATATGCTGTAGTCCGGATTGGACCCCCATTGACAGAGTGGAAAGGGGGGGTCCCCTTTCCACTCCTTTGGGGGTAAGTTTCGACGTTTGTAAACAATCCGTAACAAAAACTAATAATCAACCTAAATGAAAACTCCTTAAAAAGCCGTATACAACTACATCATCAGAATCAGAATCAGAATATTTTTTATTCATATAAACCAATACAGGCACTTATGAATCATCAATAAATAATAATAGTAGTATCTCTACCACCCATTCGGAATGCATTTCCTATGGAGAAGAATGGGCAAGAAACTCCATGGTTGCTTTTTTCAAATAAGGATTTACATTTTTGTGTTTTTCTTAATTAACAATTATACAATATAAAGTTAATGAGGCTATACATTCTCAAAACACAATTAAATCACTAAACAATCTACATGTTGGACAAGATTTAAAGGTAGGAAGGAGGAGGAAAACGGGACAAATAGCTAAAATCCCTTAAACGAGTTCCTGTGGAGCCGGACCAGCGCCTGACCAAGCGTGTTTATCCTCTAAATAATCACCTATTGTGTAGTATGCGCGCCTGCATAGTGTATGTCCAATGCAAGTTTTAAATTTAGTTTCATTTAGGTTAATGACGTTAGGGGGAATTTTATTATAAAATTTGACACAGTACCCCATGAAAGATGTGTGAATTTTAGCCAGTCGAAAGTGTGGTTGGTCTAATTTATCTTTATTTCTAGTGTTAAAACGATGGCCATCACCTACTTTTCGAAACAGATGTAAATTTTTCCTTACGTACATGATATTCTCGTAGATATATTGGCATGGGACCGTCATTATGTTGATATCTTTGAAGAGTTCTCTTAGGGAGTCGCGACTACCTAAAGTATAGATGGCCCTAATGGCCCTCTTCTGTAAAATAAAAACGGACTCAATATCAGTGGCCCTACCCCACAATAGAATACCGTACGACATGATACTGTGAAAGTAGCTAAAATAAACTATTCTCGCGGTGTCTACATCAGTTAGCTGTCTGATCTTTCTGACAGCGTAGGCAGCAGCGCTGAGGCGCTTTCCTAGAGTTCTAATGTGTGGACCCCATTGTAACTTTGAGTCAAGCGTAATCCCTAAGAAAACAGTCTCATGAAAGAATTCAAGTTTCTCCCTATTTAGTACTACGTCACAATCACTACTTCTAACATTTGGCAAGGAAAACCGTATACATTTTGTTTTCTTACTATTTAATACTAAATTATTAGTAGTGAACCAATTATGGACCTGAAGGATAGCGTCATTCACCTCGTCAAAATTATTTACATGTCTACCTACTTTAAAAATCAAAGAGGTATCATCGGCAAATAGCACTATCTTCGCCCTGTTTTGAATTATCAGGGGTAAGTCGTTTATATAGACTAAAAATCGGAACGGACCTAGAATAGATCCCTGGGGGACGCCCATTTTAACTACGGAGCCTATCGATTTAATACCATTAATTTGAACAGTTTGTTGCCTATCCCCTAAATATGATTTTAGAAAGTTAAGGGCTCTATTTCTCACACCGTAGTGTTGCAATTTTAATAAAAGTATGTCATAATTGACGCAGTCGAAAGCCTTTGAGAGGTCACAGAAGATACCAATGGCATCCTGTGAGTTCTCCCATGCGTCGAAAGCATATCCTTTATTAAGTTTACACTGGCGTCGGTAGTGCAACGGCCTTTAGTGAAACCATATTGTTGGTCGTGCAGGATGTTATTTGCATTAAAATGATCTAGTAATTGACTAAGCATTATCTTTTCAAATACTTTACTAAGTACCGGCAAAACAGAAACTGGCCTATAATTGTTTGGGTCTTTAGTACTACCGGATTTGAACAACGGGATTACTTTACTTAGTTTCATTAAGTCCGGGAAAACGCCTTGATCAACACATGTATAAAATATCAGAGCTAGGTATGGCGCTAAAGTGTTGATAATAGCTTTACATATTTTTACTGACATTCCCCATATGTCTTCAGTTAATTTAATTTTAATCGACTGGAAGGCTTTAATAATAGATCGGGTATTGGTATGAATGAATTTGAATTCTACAGGACAGGGGGCAATATTGTTTTTCAGATTTGAAATTGAAAGAGTCGGGGAGCAGTTTAATGATTCTGTTGTTTTTATAGGGATATTAGAAAAAAAATGTTCAAATTCTTGAGCTACGTCTATATCGGAACTTAAAAGACCACGCGGAGTCTCTAAAGTGTAATCCGTACTGCTTTGTTTGTTTCTACCGGTCTCACTATTAACTACTTTCCAAGTGGCCTTTATTTTATCATCGGCATGCTTTATTTTATTACGAATATGTATTGATTTGGCTGCCTTACATACTTTCCTAAATATTAACGAAAAATTTGCTACATATTTTGTGAACGCTGCCGTATTAACGAAATTTTTAAGTTCATAAAGCTCAAACAGCTATTCCCTACTTCTACGAATACCCACGGTCGCCCAATCACTGAAGGTAAATTTAGGCTTAATATTTTTAGCTTTTAATGGAAAGTTATTTTCATATTCTTTATGAACAATCGAAAAGAAATCAGCGTAAAATTTCACAATTTAAATCCACGTAAATAATGATCATAATAAACATAAAAATGTTCATAAAATGAAAACTGCTTGGCCGTACAATTTTAAATGGTCATGGGACCAAATGGCACCTATTCCGCATCAAACAAAAAAAGAATCACGTAAATCGGATCATAACTCTCGGCGTAATCGGTGTACATAAAAAAAAATAAACATACCGGCCGAATTGAGAACCTCCTCCTTTATGGAAGTCGGTTAAAAATGAAGGTAGCCTACATTTTTGCCTAGAAAGGCATACATGCTCTAAAATACTGTACCTACTTATGTAGGTACCTAGTTAGGATCGAGCAAAAAATCGTGTCAGTTTTATAAACAACACATGTGTGCCTGTGACTGTCATTATAAGCTGCGTGGTCTCAATTATAATTATAGGTACCTAGATATCATACAATCCTATCCTACGCATAAACTACCGAACAGATGAAACGCTTAATGACCTAGGTACTCTAATAATATTGGGCGCTTCCTTTGAAATTTACCCTGATGCTAATTTGGCGCCACCCATAATTAATGCATTTAGATGGAAACTTTTTCAATACACAGATGATTCTCCTTACCTCTACCCTCCATAGGTAGAGGGCTGTCATTATGTGACCTTCAATACAACCCTTTCAAACAAAAAAGAATCATCAAATTCGGTTCATAAACAACGAAGTTATCCGCGAACACACATACAAAAAAACCGGCCAAGTGCGAGTCGGACTCGCGCACGAAGGGTTCCGTACCATTATCTATAAAAACGGCAAAAAAATCACGTTTGTTGTATGGGAGCCCCCTTAAATATTTATTTTATTCTGTGTTTTAGTATTTGCTGTTATAGCGGCAACAGAAATACATCATCTGTGAAAATTTCAACTCTCTAACTATCACGGTTCATGAGATACAGCCTGGTGACAGACGGACGGACGGACGGACAGCGAAGTCTCAGTAATAGGGTTCCCGTTTTACCCTTTGGGTACGGAACCCTAAAAACGGCAAAAGTCGGAGTCGGCTAAAAAGTAGCCTATGTCCTTTCTCAGTCTCTAAGTCTAGACTATCTCTGTACCAAATTTCATTAGTTAGGCGAGATTGCGTAACACACAGACAGAGTAAGGTACTTTCACATTCATAATATTAATATAGTTTAATTGATAGAACATCTGTACAGGACAGTGCTGCCATCGAGCGGCCGGGGCCTGTCTTCACCCAAATCGACCATTTGATGGCTTGACAGTCACAAGTGTTATTCCTATCTTCATGGTAGGGCTTCTCCTTTTCGTCCCGGTGCATGCCAAAGCGATCCCGTGGCGTCCCGATATAAGCGGAAGATGGTACACCGTCGGTTTTTAATGGGTATACGGCCTTCTGCCGCGACTCTCACATAACCCTGCTACTTCCCCCGAGGTAGCAGGGCAGGGTATCCATAAAAGATTTTCAGACGTTAAAAAAAAGGGCTTCTCCTTTTACTCTATGACTCCATCGTATACGAAACTACTAAATGTCTAAAACTACTAAAAAAGTAGGAAGGTTTATAACCTTCCTACTTTTTTAGTAGTTTTAGAACCATCCAAATTTATTTTATAGGTAAGATTTGTTTTGTTATTTTTCGACACAATAGATCCACTTCACTTTGAAAACATTCGCATTCATGCAATTAATGAGTAATAGCATCAATAATGTTATTATGCAATCAATGCAATTCTATCATTAAATTATACATTTACATTGTTGACAATTGATTACATTATAAAAAATAAAGTACTTATATATATATGTATACACAAGTAAATGATTCTGCTAAAATATCAAAACATATAGACAATATTATCGATGTTTTTAAGGAGTAATTAAAAAAAATGCGATTATATCCTCCGACGAATTTAGTAGTTTAGAAATAAAAGTGTGGTCACGCTACACCGCACTACTAATTCGTATTTCGTCTCATATCATCAATATGACATTATCATTACCGGCGATGCCGGCATCAGTGTCGCATGTGTTAGCTGTAGTGAATGTAGTTACTGTGTGGTTGAAATAATTAGCTTGGGGAATAGGGCGGTCTAGTACAGTAGTGAATAATGTCGTGCCGGGACGCGTATCGTTCGTGGCTGGCTCGGTCGGTGTTGTTGTTGGTGGGGTGCGCGTGCGCAGCGGCGCTGGAAGGGCCGCGACTGTTCGGCGCGCCTGTCACCTACGACGTGGAGACCACCGTGCTGCTCAACGACGTCGCCAGGAAGGACAAGGAGGTCGGCTACAAAATTAAGGCCGCGTTGGACGTGACCCCCGTCTGGGCGCAGCGCCACACGCACTACCTACTCAAGTTCCGCGTGAGTACCCGCATCGCACCTATTCATTTTGCGTTGGTACTCATTGTAAACTTACACGTTTACTGTAAATATATTTTATTTCCGCTTAATTTTGTAACAAAATATATAAGGCATAGTATGGTAGATACCTAGTAATTTGTTCTTAATGTGATGTGTGAGTATTTATGATTTGGAGTGTTTATATTTTTAGTATGGATATGGTATAACATTGATTACCGTTTTTATTGCAGTTGCACCACCCTCAACTGTATCTCAAAGGGAAGCACATACTGGCAGATTTCCTTCCATACGAATCGGTGTGGGCCCAGCATGCAGATTCCACGTTCTATGCACACTGGCGTGACGGGTTGATCGCGGAGGCCTTCCTAGACCCCACTGAGCCGCGGGACGTGCTCGACTACAAGAAGTCACTCGTCAGCCTCTTCCAGGTGACAATTCAGGCCAGGCAATAAAACTCTTAATTACTATGTAAAGGTCTGCAGTTATATAGAATACGCTGCACTTTCAGTTCCAAGCGGTCGAAGGTGAATTCAACGAGACCGATGTCTCGGGCTCCTGTGGCATTCTCTACCAGACGATATCCTCCAACGTTTATAGGAAAATCAAGGCAAGTATTTATCCATTCACAACCGATGGTGGAGGTAGTGTCCGAATACTTCCTACCAAAATTAATATCGATGACCGTTTTCACTAATGCCAGGAGACCCCTCGATAAATGCTCGATAAAAAGTGACGCACATCTGATTTACGGGCCGCGTCGAGAGGTCTCCTTCCGTCGCGCTGCACCACGACTGCCGTCGGCGAGTACAGCGTGTCCCGTGTGCGTGTGCAGCGACGGTGCGAGTACGAGGCCAACGAGGTGGTGGTGTCGGCGCGGCGCGCGGCGCGCTACACGCTGCGCGAGGGCGGCGCGCTGGCCGCCGTGTACGCGGAGGAGCTGCTGGTGCTGGGCCACGCCGCGCTCGGCCTGAAGGCGCGCGCCTGGCAGCAGCTGGCCGCGCGCGAGGCCGCTCCGCCCGCCGCGCCGCCCTCCGCCGCCGCCGCGCCGCCCGCGCCGCCCGCCGCCCTGCGCGCGCTGCCGCTGGCCGCCCGCGCCCGGCCCGAGGTGGGTCGCCGCGATAGCGCGCGCCCTTCGACCCGCGTCTTATCGCGCGCCGCCCGCTATCCGCCGCCTTATCGTAATGCGACGAACCCGACGCGACCGGGAGACCGCCGATCGAGTCGAATATCTAGCGACAAAAAAGAATTGTAGTCTGAGGCGACCCGACCGTTCGTTCGCCTCTTCGTTCTGGGAAATTTCCGTCCGTCCGGAGTTCGGACGCGGAGTTCGTTTTGGTATTGGTGAAAAAAAAAAAACAAAGAATGTAGACGCCTGCTCGACGACGCCCCGACGTCAGTATTGTAATCGGTGTCGTTTTTGTAGTTGCGAGTACCTAGATAATACTCGAAGCGGCCACAGTTATGACTCATGAAGTCGGTGTTTCGTTTTTATAATTAAAAAAAAATATATATCCGTAAACGAAATTAGTGGTTAATCCAAAATAATTTTTCATCCTAATCGTAATACTTGCGGGGCCGTGCAGGCGGACGCGGACGTGTGGGAGGAGGCGGGGGTGGAGGCGGGAGTGGAGGCGGGAGACGAGTGGGAGGCGGAGCGGCTGGGGCGGGCGGAGTCGGGGGCGGGCGGCGGCGGGGCGGCGGCGGGCGCGCGGGCCGGGCTGCGCGCGCTGGCCGCGCTGCGGGCCGCCGCGCCCGCCCGCCTGCACGCGCTGCTGGCCGCCGCGCACCAGCACGACCTGTCAGTGCACCCTTCATGCTCACTCCACACTAGACGGCCCCGTAAACCTCGCATCGCCTGCGATTCATTTATATTTTCTTCTAAAGACTAATACCGAATTTAAAAGCCTAGGTTCGTTGCGTTGACTCCAAATGTTATGAATTATAAGATTATTTGTATGTTTTTAGTCCAAATTATCGTTGAAAATATACAAGCACCTCATAGCAGCCATAAAAATGTTAGTAACTGCAAAAAAAAACACAACATTACGCCCCTTTTACAATAACCCGTAATTTCCGAGATCGGTAACTCCGGGGATATGCTGTAGGGCTCGACGAATGGCAATTTATTTTTGTATATGTACGTAGTGTATTAGCACCGTTAAATAAATACACAAATTTCATTCAACTCTACCGTATATGTAGATCAGCAGTAGTCAAAGTCAAAGTCAAATCATTTATTTTGTATAGGCCTATGGGGGCACTTACAAATTGTCAAGTTAACATTTTTTTCTTATATACTACTATACTACCACCGGATCGAAACGCGACCTCAACTGAGAAGATCCGGCAAGAAACTCAGTGGGCTGATATTTTTTTTAAATCGCCAAAACTTATTACAAATACACAGGTACATATAGCTCCAGTGTGTTGCCTTAAGAGCTGCGTTTAATAATAAAGATAGAATAATAATACGTTAGTAAGGCAACACACGCTACACTTTGACATGACGGGCAATATTTCGATTTTTGTTTTGAACCTGAGCTGTACAATCCCAAGCTGATTTATCATCTAAATAATCCGAGATTTTGTAATAGCCCTTTTGATACAATTTGACCGCCAAGACTAGACTTATGTCACAGAATACATTAATGTTGTCTCTTTCTCTCGTATGAACTAAGATAGAGAGCGAGCGAGCGAATCCGTGCCAGAGGTCTTGTCTTGACATGCTTGCTAACACCACAGGTACACCAAAAAATGTAGAGTACTCTTTATCCAAATGTAATTATTCCTTGTCACCGCTTTTGCGAAATCGGGTACGACGCGGGGACGCCCCGCGCGGCGAGCGTCCACGCCTCACCCGCCCCGTGCGCGCGCAGGCCGGGGCTGTGTCGTCTGCTGGGGCTGGCGGGCACGCGCGCCGCGCACGCCGCCGCGCGCGACGCGCTGCAGCTGCACGCGCGCGACCCTCCGCCGCACCTCGCGCACGCCTACCTCGCCGGCTTCGCGCTCTCCGACGCGCCCGACGTGAGTCCGCCGCCCGCTCGCCGCAGCCGTCTGTCCGCCTCAGTCGTGTCGTATCACGCCCGCTCCACTCTGCGCAGGAGGAGGTGACGCTGGAGGTGCTGCGGCTGGGCGAGGAGGGCCGCGCCGAGCCCGTCGCTGAGAGCGCGCTGCTGGCCGCCGCCGCCGCCGCCCAGCGCGCCGGGCCCGCGCCCGCAAGAGCCGTGCGCGACGCGCTGCTGCGCGGCCTGGCGCGCTGCCGGGACGAGCGGTGCCGCGCGACGCGGGCGCGCGCCCTCGGCAACCTGCGCCACGCCGAGGCCACCGAGCCGCTGCTCGCGCTGGCCGAGCGCGCCGCCCGCGACGAGCCGCGCGCCGCGCTGGCCGCCGTGCGCGCGCTCGACGCCGCGCCGCCCGCCTCGCTCGGCTTCGCGCGGCTCGACCGGCTCGGCGAGCTCGCGCTGGACGAGCGCGCGTCTCTCGAGACGCGCGCCGCCGCGCTCGACCTGGTGACGCGGCGCCGCGCCGACCTGCCGGCGCCGCTGGTGCGGCTCGCCCACACTCTGCACGAGCGCGGGCCGCACGAGCTGCGCCGCGTGCTGTGGCAGCGGCTGGCGGCGCTGGCCCCGCGCCACGCGGCGGCCGCGCGACTGCCGCGAATGCTCGAGCCGCGGCTGCGCGGATGGGACGCGCGCGCGCACGCCGGTGAGGACCGCACCCGCGCGACTCCCGACACCGCTCGCGGCGACCGCGCTGACCGTCCGTCTCGTTCCAGGCACGTCGTCGGTGCTGACGCGCGAGACCGGGTGCGGCGCCGGCGGCTGGCGCGCGGCGCTGGACTCGGTGCAGCTGGCGCGCGGCGGGCTGCTGCGGCGCGGCGCCGTGCGGCTGCTGGCCGAGGACGAGGGCGGCGCGGACGACGCCGACTCCGTCGACGAGCTCCTCGCGGTCGGTATCCGGGCGGCCGCGCGTCGGCCGGCGCGCGGCCGCCCGCTGACCGTGCCCGGCCCGCAGGTGGAGGTGTGGACGCGCGGGCTCGAGGCGTTCGGCGGCGGCGAGGCCGGAGCCGAGGCGGAGGACGCCGGCGGCGGCCTCGAGCTGACGGTGGGCGGCGCGCGCATGCGGGAGATCGCGCTCTTCGACGGACAGGTGATCCGGCTCGGGCGGGAGCGGGCGGGGACTCCGGCGAGATCGATCCGTTAACCCGACGCCGCGTACGCAGGCGGAGCTGCTGGGGCACGTGTGGGCGGGCACGGGCGCGGCGCCGACGCCGGTGCTGCGCGCGCTGCGGCCGCTGGCGGACCGGCGCGGCTCCGTGCCGCTGCTGGCGGGCGCGCGGCTGGCGGCCGGCTGGCGCGCGGCGCTGTCGCTGGCGCTGGACGCGCGGGCGCAGGCGTCGCTGTGGTGGCGCACGGCGAGCGCGACGCTGGAGCTGCGCGCGGCGGCGGTGGGCGAGGCCCGCGCGGCGCTGCGCACGGCGTGGGGCCGGGTGGAGGCGCGCGCCGACTCGCACGTGGAGCCGCGGCTGCGCATCGCCGCCGACCTCGACTTCAACGACGACGTGCGCCTCTGCGTGCGGGTCGAGAGCGCGGACCACGAGCACGGGTGAGACGGCGGGCCGGGCGGGCCGTGCGGCCGGGCGGACCGAGCTGACCGGGTGTCTGTCCGCAGGCGGAACGTGTCGCTGCAGTCGGAGCAGGGCGCGCGGCGGCTGCGCGTGCTGCGCGCGCGGGGCGTGCGGCTGGCGCGGCCGGGCCGCACGCTGGCGCTGGGCGCGCCCAACGACGAGACGTGCCGCACGCTGCGCTCGGCCGACGCCGATGCCGCGTAGCCCTATGTTCACGAGGACGATTGTTGCAAGATCTGATGTAAATAGATATTATATATGATGATAACTTTGAGTACATACCTTCTTTTATTTGATGTCCCTATTTGCGCTACCGAGGTATCTCATCAAATAATCCTATGGTTCTTTTTTTTTTTTTTTTGAGTTAGGAAAAACAACAGCTTTTAGATACTTCGGTGGTTACAATTGTGATATGCAACATTACATGCATATACTACGGATATTGTTTCTTCATGCCTGCCAGTAGGACTTAATACTACAAAGCCACTATGGGAGTGGCAGGCTTGGAAATATTCGGGAATTTTAGGTATTCGAATATACTATTTTTATTTTATTTTATTTATTTTATTTTATTTTATTTGGATAGCTTACAGCATTAACACTAAGTAATAACAATATGAGATATTACATGCCAGTAACAAGCTACCGCATATAGAAAGCTATTATAAACAATTAGTATAGGAGTACATGGTTACTCGTTGTGATTAAGTAAGTACCTACTTAATATTATATTGACTGTTAGGTTGTTTCTAAGCATGCATTCAATGAGCCCTTATTCAGTAACATTTTTTTAACACTATTGATACTTTCATGAAATATATCCAGGTTAGCATTATTGGCACTATTAAATGCTGTGGTTGCTCTAATGAGGAAACTATTCTGTCTGAAGTTGGTGTGGACACTGGGTACGCTAAATGGTTTGTAGGTATTATTCCGTGGCAAACGTAAAGGTACTTTTAAATCAACTTTTCTTAGCAGATTAGGGCAATCGACTATGCCTCTCATTAGTTTTAATAATAGTATTATATCTGCAATATTTCGACGAAGGGAGAGCGAGGAGAGGTGAAATTTAGTACAACGCTGTTCATATTCAATTTTGGGAATTTTAAATTTGTAAGTGAGAAATCGTGTAAATTTTCTTAGGATCCGCTCAATCTTTGCTTTATATATTTCATATCGAGGGTTCCAAACCTGGCTAGCATACTCGAGGTGGCTTCGGACGTAAGAACAAAAAATAATTTTGATTGATTTCATACGTTTGAATGACCTAGACATACGTATCACAAAACCGAGGGCTCGGGATGCCTTGTTAACTATAGTTGTAATATGCTTTTCGTAAAGTAATTTAGAGTCAACAATAACTCAGTCTCTTGCTTCTCGTTGAATGGACAAGTTTGTATTTTTTATTTTATAGATATGACTATATGGATGTAATTTACGAGTGAAGCTTATAGAGAAGCACTTAGACACATTAATATCAAGTTTATTATGGTGACAATAGGCATCGAGCCTAACCAAATCTTCCTGGAGTGCAATAGCATCAGATATGTTATTAACCACACGAAACAATTTCATATCATCCGCAAAGAGAAGGTAATGAGAATTTGTGAAGCATTGGTGAATATCGTTTATAAAAATAACGAATAGAAGAGGTCCTAAAAGAGATCCTTGTGGAACACCTGACGGAACAGCAATCCAGGAAGAGGTATATCCATTAAGTACAACTGCTTGTGACCTATTCCGGACATATGATGTGAACCATCTGAAAAGATCACCCCTAATGCCAACGGCCTGAAGTTTAGACAATAATAATCTATGATCCAGTCGATCGAAAGCTTTTGTGTAATCAGTATAAACTGCGTCCACTTGATTACCATGATCCATTTGATCAGTAATGAAGTCAGTAAAAGTAACCAGATTTGTAACAGTGGAGCGGTTTTTTAAGAATCCGTGTTGATGAGTGCTGAAGCTAAGTTTTAAACTGTTGTAGACTTGATTATAGACAATTCTCTCCAGGACTTTGGCAAGTTGGCATAGTTTTGAAATAGGTCTATAATTTTCGACGTTGTCTTTAGGACCTTTCTTATGGACTGGTGTAACAAAAGCTGATTTCCATATTGCTGGCATGACACCTTCGAATAGACATCTCTTATAAAGAATGGTTACGGGAACACATAGTTCCTCTGCATAGTTAGCCAGGAATATTGCTGGTAAGAAATCAGGTCCAGCAGACTTATTAACATCGAGAGCCTTCAATAGCTTGCAAACTTCATCAACATCGACTTCAATAGATGCAATATCACCAAAGCAATTACTATTATCGTAACATGAACAATCACGTTGCATTCTAGGAGTAGAACCAGTTGAATCACAATCCAAAAACGTTGATTGAAAGTACTTGAGAAAGAGTTCGCTAATTTCACGCCCGTCCTGACAGGAATGCCCTTGATAAACCATATTCGCAGGAAACGACGAGGAGTTATGTTTACTTTTGATGTATGCCCAAAACGCCTTCGGATTGACCGCGATTGAATTTTCAATAGTAGAAATATAGTTATCATAACATTCTCTTTCAACCTGCTTAGCTCTGTCACGAAGCAATTTGAAGGTTTGTTCATCTGTTTTATTACCGTAAATCTTAAATTTACGGTGAAATTTAGCCTTTTCTTTAATTATTTTTATCAACGGCAAACTATACCATGGAGGGTACTTTTCTGATTTTGACAATCGCGTAGGTACAAATTTATCCCTAATGTTATAAAGAATATCATAGAACGTATCTACCGCCATATCTACAGTGTCCTGATTGAGACTAATTTATTACCGACTTCCGTGTAGCGATTGTGGTGTCGCCTTATCGTGAGCGTCGATACGCCGTATAGTGAGTGTCGTGACGCCTTTTATTGAGCCTTGCGACGCCTTGTATTAAAAGCTATAGGTTAGGTAGTAACTATAGGATACCCGAGAAAATATCCAAAACTATAGGATATCTGAAAAATAAAAAAAATATGCGCTCAATCAGATATCCGAAAAATAAATTAATATTCCGTAACCGTAACTATAGGATATCCGAGAAAATATCCGAATCTATCACATATCCGAAAAAAAAAAAAAAAGACAGTTACCGTAACTATAGGATACCTGAGAAAATATCCGACAAAAATATCTAAAACTATCGGATATCTGAAAAATATATGCGCTCGATTAGATATCCGAAAAAAAAAAAAATATTCCGTAACCGTAACTATGGATACCTGAGAAAATATCCAAAACTATAGGATATCTGAAAAATAAAAAAAATATGCGCTCAATCAGATATCCGAAAAAGAAATTAATATTCCGTAACCGTAACTATAGGATACCCGAGAAAATATCCAAAACTATAGGATATCTGAAAAATAAAAAAAATATGCGCTCAATCAGATATCCGAAAAAGAAATTAATATTCCGTAACCATAACTATAGGATATCCGAGAAAATATCCGAATCTATCACATATCCGAAAAAAAAAAAAAAAAGACAGTTACCGTAACTATAGGATACCTGAGAAAATATCCGACAAAAATATCTAAAACTATCGGATATCTGAAAAATATATGCGCTCGATTAGATATCCGAAAAAAAAAAAAATATTCCGTAACCGTAACTATGGATACCTGAGAAAATATCCGAAACTATCGAATATCCGACAAAAATATCTAAAACTATCGGATATCTGAAAAATATATGCGCTCGATCAGATATCCGAAAAAAATAATTAATATTTCGTAACCGTAACTATAGGATATCCGAGAAAATAGCCGAAACTATTGGATATCGGACAAAACTATCCGAAACTATTGATTAATACTAATAGCTTTATTTCAAGTATCTTGATCTGGCTCACGAGGTTGTCGACATGTGGGACATTGATGCGGCAATCATTGTACCGATAGTCGTTTCCGCGCATGGCTTATTAGCCAAGAGCCTCGACAAACACCTAAAGCGGCTCGCATTAGGCAGCTGGATCAAGGGACAGATTCAGAAGGCAGTACTTCTGGAGACGGCGCGCATTGTGAGGAAGTTCCTCTCTCTGGAGGGGTGCCGGTGGGGAACTGTTTTTTATATTTTTAAATGTATTTTATTTGTAATTTATAAGAAATAAAGGACATAATAATAGCTTTATTTATTCCTTACATGCAAGATTACAAAAATATTAAACATAATAGCAATTGAGGCACTACTTAACATTTAATTGTTTAAATATATCATTGGTTACATTAGTTTACATTTATCATTGGTACCTACCTACATTAATTTACATACATATCATTTGATTTATATTCATACACTAACTGTGCCCGCGACTTCGCCCGCGTGGACTTTAGGGAGAAATATGGGTATTATGTTTTTCCCGCGGAACCCTAATGCTTTTTCTAAAATTAAAGTAGCCTTAGTTACGCCTTGGAACGTCAGATATCTGTCAGTGAAAGTCCCATTGAAATCGGTTCAGTCGTTTAGAAGTTTACCCCAAACAAACAGACAGACAGACAAAAAAATAATAATTTAAAATTGCGTTTGAATGTATCGTATATACTTAAACGCATTTGGTAAAAAAGTGTTATTTTGATATTACAAACCGACACTCCAATTTTATTTATTTGCATAGATTTATTAATCCCGTGTTATACCGAGCGCTATTAAGTAAAGTGCTGACGCGGACCATGCGCCCGACGCGTGCGCATCGCCACATAGAAACAGCAAGGTGGGGAAATGTGCTGACTCCAACCACGAGGCTCCACGGACCTGCCTGCGTGACCGCTCCACGTCACTTAGATACATACATCGATCGGGTCAATATCTTAAGCTCTCTAATTGTAATTTCATTTGTAATAAATTTTATTTTATAATTAATCGGTTTTTTTTGAGTCCTCCGGCCGCAGCCTTCGTAATTGGCGCAGTCGGTAGGATTCCCGGGTCGTATTGCGATAGTTCGGTAATCGCACCGTGTTCGCTATCGATAAACTTTCAACGTTGCACCGGGAGATCCTGAACCACGAAGCCGCGCCGGAGATCCAGACTTCGATACCGCTCAACGAAAATCGATATGTTCATGTAAGTACACTGAATTTTCTAGTGGTTGCTTACTTTCCTTTCGTGCGTAATTTTTTTTTATATAGTAAGAAATAGTTATTTACCAAGATTTTCTATCCGAGAGAATCAAGGACACCTAGGGTAGTTAGCAGTAGGGAAAATAGTATAGATTCTAGACGTAACATGAACTCGGAAACAACTACCGTAATGTCTAACATTGATAATATCATTAAAGCACTCCGTTTGGTTCCGGACTTTGACGGAAACCCGAACGTCCTTATAAGATTTATCCAACTATGCGACCAGCTAGTTGTGCAGTACGGGCAAGGACAACCGGAGATAAATCAGTTAGCGCTATTGAACGGCATTTTAAATAAGGTTACAGGGCCCGCCGCCCGTTTGAATAACACCAGTGGCACACCTAATGATTGGAAGGGTATCCGTAGTGCTCTTATTAATAACTTTGCCGACCAGAGAGACGAGACCGCTCTTTATAACGATTTGGCTCTTCTTACACAAGGTTCCAGTACACCGCAGGAATTTTATGAGCGCTGCCTAAACCTTTTTAGTACTGTAATGACGTATGTCGCATTGCATGACAGCGAATCATCAGTCGTTAACGCTAAACGCGATCTATACCGTAACCTTGCACTGAAGTCCTATCTCCGCGGTTTAAAGGACCCCTTAGGGTCCCGAATTAGATGTATGCGCCCGGAAACTATTGAAAAGGCACTTGAATTCGTACACGAGGAAACTAACACCATTTGCAGAGTAGGAACGATGGGTTATCTGAAAGGAGGCCCACCTCTCAGCCGTTATCGAATCGAGTTGAATACGCTTACAATTTTAAGATGCCTAGCCCACCTAACATTGTGCACGCACCACCATTTAATACAAATACCGGCAGCAACAGGCCTGGTCCTTTCAGACCACAATTCATGCCACGCCCCATGCCGGCACAGCACCAATTTGGGATGCCTATGCATTCACGTGGCCCAACGCGCACGCAACAAATGTTAAGCGCGCCGCCACCGGGTTACAACCAAAGCGGCCCCGCATTCAGAATGCCTACACCGCCAAGGAATCAATCCCAATCCTGGAACAACGGCCCTAAGCCAATGAGCGGCGTTAGTCACTTTATTTCTAAACCCCTAATGCCAGCCTCCAACTGGAACTGGGCAAAGCAAGGGAACCCACCACCTACCAACTATTTCAAGTCCCGCGATGTTAATATGAACGAATGTTCGAGTTATGACGACTATTATTACCACCCAGACTCGTTTGACTATTACTACTCGGACTCTAACAATTACGATGACTATAATAATGAATGTTCTTATTATAACTCTGCCTATCCCTATGAATACGACGCCCCTGGACAGACAGACTTGGTACAGGAATATAGCGTGCCAGCTATTGACGAGCAGGCGCAACCGCCGGCGTCCACTAGCCAGGATTTTCCCAAGGGACCGAAGTTAAACAAATTAGGATAGAACTGAATATGCAAACTCAAAGGCAATTACCATACATTCGAATCCATAACCCCGCGCTTAACTTTCTTATAGACACAGGCGCGAATCAGTCTTTCATTAGTCCGGAAGCAGTCCAAAATTATTTCGGAGATATCCCTCTAAACTACGACCCCTTCGAGGTCACTAACGTTCATGCCACAAGCAGGAACGATTATTCTATCAATCTCCCCTGCTTCAAGGAATTCAAGGACTCTGATAATATTAAACTATTTATATATAAATTTCACGATCATTTTGACGGATTGATAGGTATGGATTTGCTCACAAAATGGGAAGCCAAATTAGATCTTAAAGAGCTTACCCTAATTACTAAGTTTGCGTCGAACCCTATTCGAATTTATAATTCTCGAAATTTAAACCTATATGAGGACATTATACCAGCTAATAGTTCTAAACTAGTTAGACTGCCTATTAACGCCCCGGATGGCGAAATTTTAATTGAAGAACAAATAATTTGTAACTGCATAGTGATCGAATGCATTACTACTGTTCATAACAGCCGTGGCATAGTAGAAGTCGTTAATCCGACAAATAATGACTTAATATTCTCATTAGATCATGCCACACAGGCGGCCGCGTTCAATGTTGAGTGCATAAGCACCGAACGTATATCGCCGCGAGCTAAAGAGGTCATACCGCGCCTACGAACCGAACATCTCAACGAAGAGGAGAAGGCCAATTTGTTAGCACTATGTTCAAAATACGCCGACGTGTTTTACATAGAAGGCGAAGCGTTAACTTTCACTAATAGAGTAAAACATAGTATTAAAACAACCGATGAAGTTCCAACCTATACAAAAAGCTATCGGTACCCGTTCGTTCATCGTCAAGAAGTTAGCGATCAAATAGGCAAAATGTTAGAACAAGGGATTATTAGACCATCCGAGTCTGCTTGGAGCTCGCCTATTTGGGTGGTCCCAAAAAAGGTCGATGCCTCGGGAAAACAAAAGTGGCGTTTGGTAGTTGACTTCCGTAAACTTAATGAAAAGACTATCGACGACAAATACCCGATACCTAACATTACAGACGTTTTAGACAAATTAGGCAAGTGTCAGTACTTCACAACCCTCGATCTTGCATCAGGCTTCTACCAAGTGGAGATGAACCCCAGTGACATCCCCAAAACTGCATTTAATGTAGAACACGGGCACTTCGAATTTTTGAGAATGCCCATGGGATTAAAAAATTCTCCGTCCACATTCCAGCGTGTGATGGATAATGTTCTGAGGGGACTCCAAAATGTGATTTGTCTCGTTTATCTGGATGATATCATTGTCTTCAGCACCTCTCTCCAAGAGCATATGATTAACCTAGAGAAAGTGTTTCAAAGACTGCGTGAATCTAACTTTAAAATCCAGTTAGATAAATCGGAGTTCCTGAAACTCGAGACCGCGTACCTAGGACATGTTATCAGCAATGGAGGTATTAAACCAAATCCAGATAAAATCACAGCCATCCAGAAATATCCTATACCTGAAACCCCTAAACAAATAAAACAATTTCTTGGACTCCTCGGTTATTACCGAAAATTCATCCCAGATTTCGCCCGAATTACTAAGCCCATGACACAATGCCTAAAGAAAGGAAAGAGAATTACGTTTGACTCGGACTATGTTAACTGCTTTGAGAAATGTAAAACCTTGTTAACCAATGACCCCATTCTAAGTTACCCCGACTTTGAGAGAGAATTCATTTTAACCACTGACGCGTCTAACTTTGCAATCGGTGCAGTTCTCACAAGGCACCATTGGATCGGATAAGCCCATAGCGTACGCTTCACGTACGTTAAACGAGAGTGAGGTCAACTACAGTACCATCGAAAAGGAGCTCCTAGCAATTGTGTGGGCGACGAAGTATTTTCGACCGTATCTCTTTGAGCGTATCTCTTTTCGCTTGAGTGGATAATGAGTTTAAAAGATCCAAACTCGAGATTAACTAGATGGCGGCTAAAATTAAGCGAGTATGATTATAAAGTTATCTATAAAAAGGGCAAAAACAACACTAACGCCGACGCCCTCTCCCGTGTAGAGATCTGCAACGAGGAAGTTAGTTCGATGATTGCTAACGCGACCGACAGACCACCATCTTTAGCAAACTCCGAGACTATGACCGCACATACCGCTGACGAAAACCCAATCTTCGAAGTCCCCATAACTGACGACCCACTTAATAAATTCCATCGGCAGTTATGTTTGACCGTTGTAGGTGACATTAAAAAACGTACGACAGCGACAAAACCTTTTGACACCCATACCCGAACATCTGTTCAGTTATCAGCATCTAACTTAGAAGAAGATCTAATAAACGCGATAAAAGAATATGTCAACCCGAAGATTAAGACGGCCCTCCTTATAAATCCACCTCTCGCTATGTATGACATAGTTCCCATTATTCAAAAATATTTTAGAAGTTCATCTATGAGTTTAGTATTAGCGAAAAAAGAGCTCGAAAACGTTAAAGAATATCTCAGACAGCAAGATATAATTCGTCATTACCACGAAGGAAAAACCAACCACCGTGGCATCAACGAATGCTATTTAGCCTTATCTGCGAGGTATTTCTGGCCTAAGATGAGAGATCAAATAACTAAATTCATAAATGACTGTACTATATATGGGCAAGCGAAATACGATAGAAACCCTATTAGACCTAAATTTAACATAGTACCGCCTGCCACTAGGCCTTTCGAAATAATACACATGGATAGTTTTACCGCGCAAAGCGAGAAGTACTTGACGTTCATAGACGCCTTCTCAAAGTATGGGCAAGCATATCTGTTGAGAGATGGGACCGCAGTTAGCGTAATACAAGCTTTATTAACATTTAGCACGCATCACGGCTTACCACTCACTATCATCTCAGACCAAGGTACAGAGTTTACTAACCAAATGTTTTCTGAATTTTGTAGGATTCATAAGATCATTCACCACCAGACTTTAGCTCACTCCCCAAACGCGAACGGAAACATTGAACGTTTCCATTCTACAATATTAGAACATCTCCGTATTCTAAAGTTAACACACAAAGATGAGCCAGTCATTAATCTAATGCCCTATGCCATATTAGGCTATAATAGCTCGATTCACTCTTTTACACGATGCAAACCCTACGATCTTATTTTAGGACACACTGACCCACGAGATCCGACTGACATAGACTTAACGGGACACTTATTACAGCAATACACGGAGACGCACAGAGCACGCATGCAAAAAGTGTACGAGCTTATTAACGAGACGTCTCTTGCAAATAGGACAGACATTATAGAGCGACGCAACAATACTCGCGAATCTGAGGTAGAATACCTACCAGATCAGCAAGTATTTCTCAGTAACCCTTCCGCTAGTAGATCTAAACTCGCCCCTAGATACACTCAGGACACTGTACTAGCGAACCTACCAATCCATATCTACACCTCAAAGAAAAGAGGACCCGTGGCAAAAGCGAGATTAAAACGTCTCCCTAAATCCCCGAAATTGTTACAGGATACAACTGATGCTGTCTCTAAGCCTAGTACAGGCCCAGGAGATTAAACTCGAACGACTCGAAGACGGACCTGGACTTTTACCCTTCAAATTAGGACCCATGCAACTAACAACTCATTACCATACGTTCTTACAGTACATAGAATTAAAAGATATTCATAACAATATAGAACTTGTACGGAACCAGCTGACTAAGGCTACGGACAGACTTGACAACTACACTTACGCGCTATACGAATTTCAAATAGTTCATCTGAATACTAAGTTAGACACAGCATCCATCCAATTAAAAAGTTTGGAACCTAATCGTTTTAAGAGGGGTTTAATAGATGGTATTGGGTCAATAATTAAGAGTATTACTGGTAACCTAGATTACGCGGATGCCATAAAGTATGACAACGCCCTTAAGGCCCTAACAGATAACCAGCATCGGATAGCTATGGAGCAAAATCACCACATTAGTCTTAGCAAAGAACTAATGGATGAACACACGAAAATCATTGCGAAACTTGTAGAGAATCAAATTCAAATAAATCAATCTCTGCATATTTTATTTGACACCGATAAGTATAAACAACATGGCCTTATAAAATTTGCAAAATTCGCACAAATACTTGGAATAATTGGCGACAATACGGACAGCTTACTAGGCGAATTAAGTAGGTTAGAAAATGTGATAGCACTTTGTAGTGAATCGCGCACTCATCATTCTATGTTAAGTACAAATATATTGTACAATATGCTAAGTAAACTTAAAACATTTTATAGTAAAGAGCAACTATTAGAAATTGATCTAAGAGAGTATTACGACGTTATTAAGCCAGCATCCTATTACAGCGGTAATCAAATAGTATTTGCTTTTAGATTTCCAATAGTATCTCCTCATATATTTGCGCTATACAGACTAATTATCGTACCTAACAAAATTAAGCAAGCTATCATTCCCCCCTTCCCGCTCCTTGCAATCACTGGAAATATTCACGTGTATATAGAGGCAGAATGCCCGAAGGTCAACAAGCGGTACATCTGCGAAGAAAAATTCAACCACCAGATGAGATCTCAACCGGACTGCATCTGCAACATAATTGGAGGCCGAACAACGAATAACTCCTGTAGCACCATGACCATCGACCTTAAGAAAGCAGCCATGGAAAAACTAGATGACCGCCGTTACGTCGTCGTGTTCCCGAACCCGACACCAACACAACTCACATGCGAACGAGAAGAATCTATTTCGGTATCCGGGAGTTTTTTAGCTACCATCCCGGAGAACTGCAAACTACGAACAGATGAATTTACTATCGTCAACGTGAATGACCAACTTCGAGGCCAACCCATGAAGATAATCGGCTTACCAGACAAAATCACAGAAGAACCAACGTCACTACCACTCGAAATTAATTCAATCAACCTGAGGAAGCTGCATGATATTCAAGACAGAATAAACTCACAGACCCCAGTTCAAGCAGTGGAAAATTCGACCTTATACCATACAACCATCCCATTTTATGGTATACTATTCGGTGCACTCGTACTCAGTTTAATATTGCTGTGTCGAATATGCATACGCCGCCGCAACCAAGCTTCAACGACAGATAACGCCGAGCATACATACGCCGAACCTAAATCATCCACGAAGCAAGAAGGTCAACCATCGTCCCAAGATCAAAAGAAGCCTTCAGCGATATTTCATCTCAAAATCTGAAATAGTCGCTGATCTGTGGGTGGAGATGTTATACCGAGCGCTATTAAGTAAAGTGCTGACGCGGACCATGCGCCCGACGCGTGCGCATCGCTACATAGAAACAGCAAGGTGGGGAAATGTGCTGACTCCAACCACGAGGCTCCACGGACCTGCCTGCGTGACCGCTCCACGTCACTTAGATACATACATCGATCGGGTCAATATCTTAAGCTCTCTAATTGTAATTTCATTTGTAATAAATTTTATTTTATAATTAATCGGTTTTTTTTGAGTCCTCCGGCCGCAGCCTTCGTAATTCCCGTGTTCATTCATTTGTTTATTTTTATTATCTTTCTTAAAACTTGTGTTACTATACAAGTTTTTATATGTTATAATAATATATCATTGACTGATGTCCTCAATCAATTCGAACACTTTCCATGTATGGACCACTTGCGGGGAAAAGCCTAGGTTAGGTTAGGTTTTTTTTTTTTTTTTTTTTTTTTTCCTGTCCGGGCGCTTTGATGGCCCGGCCCGCGAGCTAAACCTCTGACTTTAATCAGAGCACTTAATTAAAATGGGATAATTAATTAGACGGGGATAATTTTTTATTCTTTTCCCCTACTTCTACTTAGTACTTTATTATTTGCCTATTAATACATTTTTTAAGTTCTTAAGTACTAGTTGACTTATTACATAGGTTAGGTTAGGTTAGGTTAGGTTAGGTTAGGTTAGGTTAGGTTAGGTTAGGTAGCTGCGTGGCTAGCCCAGCGGTCAGAAGCCCGGTATAAACTGCATGTGTTCAACTTGGTCGAGGGTTCGAACCTCACTGGATAACATTGGTTTTGAAAAACAACATACGTTGTCTTGTGTTGATAAGTTTTGGGGTGTTTCTTTTGGAGGGTTTGTTAAGTTGTTTTAGTGGGGGGTTTTATTAGTTTCTTTTGGGGGTTAGTTTGTTGTTTGGGGTACGTCTGGAGATTCAAAGGCCCTTTTTAGGGCCCCAGATGTTGCCTGCGGGGTCGGAGGTAATGCGCGGGGAGGGTTCTTCTGTGCGACTTGTGTTTGGGGGTGAGGGGTCGAGGACCCGGAGTGGTAGGGCGTTTATAAGGCCTGGTGTTGAAATGGAGGAGGTTCTTTCGGACCCGATTGTGGAGCGGCGCATTGCCACGGACGATGGTGGTGAAATGTCCGCCTCCTCGGGGACTGATGGATATGCTTCCTGTAGGAAGCGCGGCATGGACCTGGACTCAGGCTCTGGCTCGGACACGGAGGTTGAGGTGACGGCCAAGAGTTCCGCGTCAAAGAGGGGGAAGGCCCGGGCTCCGGGCCATAATGCGGGGCTTGCCAGGTCGAGGGCGGAGTTGAGCCGTCGTCGGGAGGCTGACCGGGAGGACGAGTTCGATCGCGAACTCCGAAGGAATGCCTTCCTGAAGGAGAAGATCCCGAAGGACTTGCCCACTGAATCGGAGCAAGATGTGGGTTGCCTTGATGTGGAGAAGATCCGGGCCAGGGCGGGGGAAAAAGTCGCGAAGGTAATGGAGGTGGCGGCCAAGTCCAAGAACCTCCAGGGGGGATGTGTGCGGGACCTCAAGGAAGCCGCAAGGTCCTTGCAGGACATTGTGGACTGTCTGGCGAACCGTACGGTGGTGGAGGAGACTCGTCGCCTCCAGAAGGACAATGCTAACCTTCGGAGGGAATTGGAGGACCTCAAGACGGAGGTTCGAGCGGTCCGTCGGGACTACTCGGAGCGAAGGGCTCCGGCATCTCCGAAGGTCACGGAAGTGCCCCAGGTTCCGGCGGTACCTGACTTCATGGCCTCCTTCGAGGAGTTGAAGCGGTCCCTTCACATCTCCCTAGGGGAGATGATGAACGCCCGATTCGAGGGTCTGGAGGGGAGGCTCCTTCCAGCCCCGGTCGTCCGCCCTCCCCTTGCGAGTGGAAAGGCTCCAGCTGCGGTGCCTGTGGTGGCAAAGGCGAACCCGTCGGTGGCAAATGCCAATCAGGGGGTAGTGGCTGATGCGAGTGGCCCCTCCACTCCTCAGGTGTCGCTAGGGGGGAGCCGGCCTCTGGCCCCGCTTCCTCCATCTCAAGAGGCTGACGGTGGACAGTGGTCCACCGTTGCTCGCAAGGGCAAGGGCAAGGGGAAGAAGTCTGCTCCCTCGGTGACGCCATCCACGTCTGCTCCGGCGAGAGAGACACCCACCGCCAAGGCGACGAACAAGGCTGGGGGGCGAAAGCCCAATCTAGCGGCCGCCCGCTCATCTGCTGTAGTGATCACACTACAGCCTGATGCAGTGAAACAGGGGGCTAGCTATAAGGCGGCGCTGCTGAAGGCAAGGCAGAGTGTGGCCCTCCCGGAGCTGGGCATCGACCAACTGTCGATCCGGACGACGGTCACGGGGGCTAGGGTCATCGAAATTCCTGGTTCGCAAAGTGGCCCGGCGGCCGACAAGCTGGCCGAAAAACTCCGGGAGGTACTTTCGGATGTGGCAATAGTCGCCAGGCCGGTGAAGCGGGCGGATGTTCGTCTGGTCGGCCTCGACGACTCCGTCACCAAAGAGGAGGTGGTCGCGGTCGTGGCCAGATTGGGGAAGTGCGAGCCGACCCAAATCAGGGCGGGTGAAATCCGCACAGATTCCGGGGGAGATGGCAGCATCTTCCTGTCATGCCCGGTTGGCGTGACGAAGGCCCTGTTGGAGGCCGGCCGCTTCCTCATTGGGTGGAGTTCCGCTCGCGTCATTGCCCTGGACGAAAAGCCCATGCGCTGTTTCCGGTGCATGGGCATGGGGCACACACGCCCGCTGTGTCCTTCGGCGGTGGCGAGGGATGCCCTCTGCTATCGTTGCGGGGAAGAGGGCCACAAGGTGGCCAGTTGTAAGGGCCAGCTAAAGTGCGCTGTCTGTGCGCACGCCGGCAAGCCCTCAGGGCACATTATGGGGAGTAAGGCGTGTCAGCCTCCCGCCACGAAGGGTAAGGCGACCCCTGGGTCAAGGGTCGCAACAGTGGACGCTAGCCGCAGGTCGGAGGAAACTGTTATGGAACACTAATGGGTGACAAACATAACAGTTTCCTCCAGACGAACCTCAACCACTCCGCCGGGGCGCAAGACCTTCTATTGCAATCCATGGCGGAGTGGGGTATCGATGTAGCAGTTGCCGCGGAGCCGTACTATGTCCCAGCCAGACCCAATTGGGCTGGGGATCTGGACGGCTCTGTGGCTATAGTTGGTCGATTGGGTGGTGGGCCCGTCGTCATGAGGGAAAGGGGAGCCGGATATGTGGCGGCCGAATGGGGGGAGTACGCTATCATTGGCATTTACTTCTCCCCAAACAGGCCGTTGCGGGAGCTGGAGGCGTTTCTGGACGTCCTGGGCCCGGTCGTCCGGAGGCTGGCACCTCGCCCAGTGTTCGTAATGGGCGACCCCAATGCCAAGTCGCAGGCGTGGGGTGGGGTCCGGACAGACCCTCGGGGGATGGCTGTTGAAGAGTGGGCAGTGGAGTCTGGACTGTCCATTCTCAACATAGGAACGGCCCACACGTGTGTGCGGAGGAGTGGCGGATCGGTGGTGGACATTTCGTTCGCCACACCTGCCGTCGCTCGTCGAGTCTGCAATTGGCGTGTAATGGGGGAGGTGGAGACCCTCTCGGATCACCTCTACATCCGGTTTGAGGTTTCCACTCCCCTGCCAGGGCCGCAGCCACTCTCTCGGGGCGAGGGGGTGTTCCCGCGATGGGCACTTGGCCGCCTCAATCGGGAGATGGCAGAGGAGGCGGCCGTTGTGCAAAGCTGGTGCGCCAGAACCGGCGAATCGGAGGGGGTGGAGGAGTCTGCCGGCCGCTTCCGCGCTGCCATCACGGCGGTGTGCGACGCATCAATGACGCGCGCCAGACGTCGCCCGCCGAAGAAAGCGGTGTACTGGTGGTCGGTGGAGATCTCCTGTCTTCGGTCAGCTTGCTGGGCGGCGAGACGGGAGTACGGGCGCAGCCGCCGGCGGGCTGTCCGGGATCGGGTGGTGGAGGACCACCTGTATGAAACGTACAGGTCTAGCAAGGGGGCCCTGCAGCTGGCCATTCTCCGAGCCAAGGAAGACGGATGGGGGGAGACGCTGTCCACCCTGGACGCGGATCCCTGGGGTCGCCCTTTCAAAGCCGCGCGAAAGAAGTTCCAGGGCTCCGGGCCTCCCTTGACTGAGACGATGCGTCCGGAGGTGCTGGACGACGTCGTGAGGGTCCTGTTCCCTGAGCGTCCGGAGTTCTCCCCGCCGCCTATGCGCCTGCCGGTTGGGGTGGCTGAAGAATCCTCCATCCCTCCCATCTCCGATGGGGAAATGGAGGATGTGGTCGAGCGCCTCCGTAAAAAGCGGACTGCGCCCGGTCCGGATGGAGTACCCGGCAGAGTGCTGGCCGTGGCCCTTAAATATATGGGGGAGCAGCTCCGGGAACTGTTCAACCGCTGTCTGACATTGGGCCAGTTTCCGGAGTTGTGGAAAGAGGGCCGGCTGTGTTTGCTGGCGAAGGAGGGCCGGCCGCTGGACAGCCCTTCGGCTTATAGGCCCATAGTGCTCCTGGACGACACGGGGAAGGCACTGGAGCGGATTGTCGCGTCCCGTGTCGTCCGGCACTTGACGGAGGTGGGTCCGGACCTGTCCGACCAGCAGTTCGGCTTCAGGCCTGGGCGTTCCACAACGGACGCCCTGATGGACCTGAAGTCGTGGACGACGGAGGCGACGGGTCGGGGGGAACGGGTGTTGGCGGTGTCCTTGGACATCGCCAACGCCTTCAACAGCCTGCCTTTTGAGGCGATTTTGGCGGCACTCCGTTTTCACGCAGTGCCTCTCTACCTCAGGCGGCTGCTCGAGGCATACTTGCGGGACAGACAAGTCGCTTTCATCGACAAGCGGGGGCTACTGGTCCGAAGGCGGGTTGAGTGTGGGGTTCCGCAGGGATCAGTTCTGGGTCCGATCCTGTGGAACCTGGGCTACGACTGGGTGCTCCGCGGCACACTACTTCCGAGGATGCGTGTCATATGTTACGCGGATGACACCCTAGTCGTGGCTCGGGGGGAGTCGTGGAGGGAGGTGCAGCAACTGGCCACAGTTGGCACCTCTCTGGTGGTCGGCCGTATTCAGGCCCTGGGCTTAAAGGTGGCGGCCGAGAAAACCGAGGCTCTAATGTTCCACGGGCCTCGGTGTGGGCCGCCCCCTGGGGCGGCGGTTGAAGTGGGCGGGGTGGAAATCCGTGTGGGGGCCCAGATGAAGTATCTGGGCCTTCTGTTGGACGGGAGATGGTCCTTTGAGGACCACTTCCATGGGCTGGCCCCAAAGTTGGTGGGGGCGGCCGCGGCACTGGGGCGTCTGCTCCCGAACACAGGGGGACCTGGGGCAACATGCCGCCGCCTGTACGCGGGGGTAGTCCGCAGCATGGCGCTCTATGGGGCGCCAGTCTGGGTGGACTCCCTTAGTGCCACAAACATTCGTCAGCTGCGAAGGGTGCAGCGGACTGTGGCACTAAGGGAGATAAGGGGGTACCGAACGGTTTCCGGGGGGGCTGCCTGCGTTCTCGCGGGTTCTGTCCCGTGGGAGCTGGAGGCAAAAGTTCTCGCCGCCGTTTACAACGAAAAGGCGGTGAGAACACAAGATGGAGAGCACTCGACGCTCGAAGAGGTTCATGACACTCGTCGCCGGGCGCAGCAAGAGTCGCTGCAAAGATGGGCGGTGGACTTGGAGAACCCCCCGTATGGCCTTCGTACCATAGGGGCGATTCTCCCGGTCTTAAAAAGGTGGAAGACCAGGAAGAAGGGCTCCCTCACGTTTAGGCTAGTGCAGGTGCTGACCGGACATGGATGTTTTGGTTGGTACCTGCACAAAATAGCCAGGAGGGAGCCAACCGCCGCCTGTCACGAGTGCAGCGCGGCGGAGGACACCGCGCAGCACACTTTAGAGGACTGTGTTGCCTGGGAGGGTGAGCGCCGCGCCCTGAGGGCGGCTGTCGGATGGGACCTGTCACTGCCAGGCGTAGTTCTGGCTATGCTGGAAAGTGACAGGTCCTGGGAAGCAATGGTCTCCTTCTGCGAGAGCGTGATGCTGCAGAAGGAGACCGCGGAGCGGGCCAGGGAAGGCGATCCCCTGGCAGACCCGCTCCGGCGTAGACGTGTGGGGACGAGAAGAAGGCGTTATGCGCGACTTCTTCCTCCTCACTAGCCAGAATCAGGGTGACAGGTCGGGGGGCCTGTCACTCATTGCACGGTTCTGGCGGTCTGGGAGACGGCTGGGGTTGTACCAGGCCGTCTCTCTTTAGCGCCGAGGCCCGGCCAAAGCCGGGCCGTTCGCCGGGGCGTCGCGGTGCAATAATTCGGATCCCGTGACGCCCCCCTGCAAAGGCGAAGGGTGGTACACCGTAGGTTTTTAGTGGGTATACCGGCACGCTGCCGGGGAGTCCCACATACCCTCGTCGACTCCCCCGAGTCGGCGGGGGATGCGTAATGCATTTTCCTACGATAAAAAAAAAAAAAAAAAAGGTTAGGTTAGGTTAGGTTAGGTTAGGTTAGGTTAGGTTAGGTTAGGTTAGGTTAGGTTAGGTTTTTTTTTTTTTTTTTTCTTTTCCTGTCCGGGCGCTTTGATGGCCCGGCCCGCGAGCTAAACCTCTGATATGGCTGTCAGAGACCTTATTTATCTAGTTGTGGGATATGCAGGGGTATCTTTATTTATTTCAGTCCCTACTTTGTACTTTATTTCATCTTATTACAGGCTTACATTTATTTTTCTTATTCTATTTATATCTATGGCTTAACATGGTTACATATGTGTTTTATTACTGGTATTTTTGCTTATCCTATTTTATTGTACAATGTTTACACTTGTATTTTCTTATTCTATTTATATCTATGATTTAACCTGGTTACATGTCTATATTATTACAAGGGTTTTTGTGTTTATCATATTTTATTTTAATATATTTATACATTTTGTTTCTCATCCGTTTCTCATTATGCTTGTTTTTATATATTCAATATATAAATTAAGCATATTATTTTGTTACTTATTCCTTTTAATTGCTATACTAGCCAGTACTTTACTGTAAGTGATGAATTTTTCCCGTTTTTCTGTGTTTGCCATTATTGAGACAATTTTTTCGGCTGTAATGTCCTCATCAATTTCATGACTTAGGTTGTATCTCTTTTTAGTGTACATAGGGCAATTTGCAATTATATGAATTATTGACTCTTGTTCGCCTGACTGGCAGGGACACAGCGGACTCTCCTTACACTTGAAGCGATGCAAGTATTCGGAGAACCCGCCGTGTCCTGTCAGTACCTGGGTGAGCACACTGTCGCCAGTTAGTTTCCTAACGATAGGGTAGGCTTTAATGGCATTAGGGAGGAATATTTTTGTTGTCGCCGCGGTTGCACCTAATTGGTATCTCCGATTCCATTCGTCAAGCGAGTCCTTTCGGATTTCTCGCTTGACGAATGAAATTGGGACGCCGTCGTAGTGTGGTCTCCTTTTACTATTTAGTGCGGCTTCTTTGGCGAGTTTGTCCGCTCTCTCATTGCCCGCTATTCCGACATGAGCCTTAATCCAGAATAAGGATATCTTTTTATTCTGTAATTTAGCGCTGTTGATATTTGCGCGACTTTCGACAGCCAGTGGGTGGACAGACGCATTGTTTGTTACTGTTTCGAGGGCGGACCTGGAGTCGCTAATAACTGCATAGCTTGATTCCTTTCCTGCCCTTGCCGCTTCTGTGGCTCTACATATGGCGAGAAGTTCGGCCTGGTAAACAGTGCAGTGGGGAGACAGCTTCAGTTTGACTGATTTGGTTTCCGCCTCTCTATTCCAAAAGGATAGAGAGGCTCCAACTTTTCCTTCTATCTTACTGCCGTCTGTAAAGATCCTCACTGCACTGTCCACCCGGCTTATCACGTCTTCCTGGCTGGTGATACTCAGGAACTCCAAGCACATATGTTTTGCTGGGTGCGGCAGGGTGGTGTAAGCTTGCTGCATCTCAATCTCCCTATCGCCTAGTGCTGGCTGGGGAACCCCCTTCTTGGCTTCGTAGAGAGACGCAGCTTCTCTAATTCGAATGTCAAGTGGGAGAATCCCAGCCAGCACCAGAGCGGCATGCAGCGAAACCGTTCTGTATGCCTTACAAATTTTCTGTGCAAAAGCTCTCTGAACAGTGTTCAGGTGCTTTTGCACAGAAACTTTCTTGGTGGCAGGTGCCCACACGCTGGCTGCGTACGTCATAATTGGCTCAATTGTGGCGGTATATATGATACGGATGACTTCCGGGTGTAAGCCCCAGCTGACTCTGGCGGCTCTCGACAGCTGCTTGTAGACGTTCAATGCCTTCCTGCAAGTGTTTGCAGTATGGGCATTGAACGTCAACCCGCTGTCTATCGTGAGCCCCAGGATCTTGATTTCCTTAGACATTGCAATGTCGACTCCGCCCATGGTCAGGATTGGTGTGTCATACCTAAGTTTTCTGGTAACTACCATTGCGCACGTTTTGTGTGGCGCAAACTTCAACTTATTTATGACACCCCAACCCCGAACATGTTCGAGAGCGGCATTGCCTTGTCTTTGGATCTCAAGAGCCGTTTCCCCGGAGAACACCAGCACCACATCGTCGGCGAAAGCTTGACAGTAATCTCCTCTTTTAGTGAGGCTGGTGAGTAGCGGATCAAGAAGGAGATTCCATAATATGGGGCCGCCTATGGAGCCCTGGACACACCCCTTGTTTGTGCCTTTAGTGAACTCGTGGCCAGCATACCTAACTCTGACTCTGCGGTCGCTTAGGTAGCTGGCCATCACTTCTTGGAGGCGCTTTGGGCATTGTTCCTCCGCCAATCTGATCTTGATGGCTGGCCACCAAGCGTTGTCAAAGGCTCCCTCTATGTCCAGTGACACTATTGTGATGAGCTTCTTCTCTAGAAGTTTGCTCCTCACATGTGCCACTAGGTCATAGAGGGAGTCCTCTGTACTTCGCTGTGGCGTGAAGCCGTATTGGCGGGGGCTCAGTCGGGGCGTCAGGTGCCACTGGAGTCTTCTGACTACCATCTTTTCCAGTATTTTCCCCATGACGGGAAGTAGTCCGATGGGTCTATAGGATTTGGCGGTGGTGTAGTCGTCCTTTCCAGGTTTCCGCAGTACTACCACGATCGCCTCCTTCCACATCACTGGGAAATGTGCGAGCTTCCAGCATTGGTTGTAGATCGCCAAATGTAATTCCATGTCGTGTTTTATAACTTGCTGGCAGATGTCGGCTGTAAAGCCGTCCACTCCAGGTGCTTTTTTGGGGTTAAAGCTCTCCGTCGCGGATCTGAGTTCCTCCGTGGTGAACGCTGGGTCATGCGTTCCTGCATGGTTCCAGTCGCTCGTCCGGTCTGCAAGATCTCTTATCCGTCGATGGTCTGGGCTATCATCTTCTCCCGTGTCGTCTGGGTAGAAGGCTTCTGCCAACACTCTCGCGGATTCCTCCTGTCCCACCTCCCTTCCATTCTTTGTCAGCGGTAAATCCTCCTGTCTCTTTGTAGTGTTTTTAATCACCCTGTATATTCCTTCCCACACCCCTTCCTTATTCTGCTTTTGGCAGAATTTCTTCCAGCTATCTATTTGGCTTTCTTTGGCTTTTGTTTCATAATTTTCTTTCTGTTGCAGGTACAGCGCGACGACACCTTCTCTGCGGGACGGCGCAGCACATCGGATTCTTCTTTTCCTGGTGGCGACTTCGCGCTTCATCGCTTCGAGTTCTTCGGACCACCATGGCAAGGTAAGTTTTTGAGTATGCTTCTTTTTGGGTATTTCATCTTCACACGCTTTAGTTATTATTCCTATGTATTTTTCTATGGTTTTGTCTAAATTTACTTTGTTATTTATATTTTCTATTTCTATTTTGTTTATTTTGTTATCTATTTTTAATTGGTCCAATTTACCATGAAATTGTTCCCAATTAGCCTTTTTGGTGTTAAATATTCTAGTGGTTCTTTTTATGTGCATACCTTTTCCTTTTTGAAGTTTGATTTTAATTATTATGCCATTGTGGTCCGAGCTCGTCAGGTCTTCAGCAACGGTCCAGTCCTCCACCAGGTCAAGTAAGTCCTCCGTGCATAGTGTTACGTCCACGTGGCTGGTTAATCTTCGTCCTCCTCTGATGGTGTCGAAGGTGGGCCTGTTCCCGCTATTCAGGATTTGCAGCCCCAGCTCGTCGATCATTCCCAGCATCTCCTCTCCTCTGTCATCAATGGCGGTACTGCCCCACCAAGAGCTCTTTGCATTCGCGTCTCCTCCTATTATTGCTCTTCTAGGTTGGGTCTCGTTTAGCACTACTGTTAGTTGGTCCAGGTATGGCCCTAGTTAGGTTAGGTTAGGTTAGGTTAGGTTAGGTTAGGTTAGGTTAGGTTAGGTTAGGTTAGGTTAGGTTAGGTTAGGTTAGGTTAGGTTAGGTTAGGTTAGGTTAGGTTAGGTTAGGTTAGGTTAGGTTAGGTTAGGTTAGGTTAGGTTAGGTTAGGTTAGGTTAGGTTAGGTTAGGTTAGGTTAGGTTAGGTTAGGTTAGGTTAGGTTAGGTTAGGTTAGGTTAGGTTAGGTTAGGTTAGGTTAGGTTAGGTTAGGTTAGGTTAGGTTAGGTTAGGTTAGGTTAGGTTAGGTTAGGTTAGGTTAGGTTAGGTTAGGTTAGGTTAGGTTAGGTTAGGTTAGGTTAGGTTAGGTTAGGTTAGGTTAGGTTAGGTTAGGTTAGGTTAGGTTAGGTTAGGTTAGGTTAGGTTAGGTTAGGTTAGGTTAGGTTAGGTTAGGTTAGGTTAGGTTAGGTTAGGTTAGGTTAGGTTAGGTTAGGTTAGGTTAGGTTAGGTTAGGTTAGGTTAGGTTAGGTTAGGTTAGGTTAGGTTAGGTTAGGTTAGGTTAGGTTAGGTTAGGTTAGGTTAGGTTAGGTTAGGTTAGGTTAGGTTAGGTTAGGTTAGGTTAGGTTAGGTTAGGTTAGGTTAGGTTAGGTTAGGTTAGGTTAGGTTAGGTTAGGTTAGGTTAGGTTAGGTTAGGTTAGGTTAGGTTAGGTTAGGTTAGGTTAGGTTAGGTTAGGTTAGGTTAGGTTAGGTTAGGTTAGGTTAGGTTAGGTTAGGTTAGGTTAGGTTAGGTTAGGTTTTTTTTTTTTTTTTTTTTTTTTTTTTTTTTCCTGTCCGGGCGCTTTGATGGCCCGGCCCGCGAGCTAAACCTCTGACGTGATCAGAGTCCTTATGCAACTAATTTTGGGATAGGCAGGGGTCTATTTCTTTATTTGTGTCCCTACGTGGTACTTTATTTCTTATTCCAAGTTTACAATTATTTTACTTATTCTATTTAGATCTTTATTTTGACATGTGTCTCTATACATCTATTTTATTACTAGGGTATTTGTTTATCTTAGCTTATTATTATACTTAGTTTATACATACAATTTTTCTACATTTCTTGTTACACTTTATATCTTATTCTCTATGTTTTGTCATCCTTTTATGTTATGCTTTTATTTATATATGCAATATATAAGTAAAGCATTCAGTTTTTTATCATTTATTCCTTTTAATTGCTATACTAGCTAGTGTTTTGCAGTAATTGATGAATTTTTCTCGTTTCTCTGCATTTGCCATGATTGACTCGATACTTTCGGCCTTAATGTCCTCATCAATTTCATAACTTAAATTATATCTTTTTTTGATGTGCATAGGGCAATTTGAAATTAAATGTATTATCGACTCTTTTTCTCCTGACTGGCAGGGACACAGCGGACTCTCCTTACACTTGAAGCGATGCAAGTATTCGGAGAACCCGCCGTGTCCTGTCAGTACCTGGGTGAGCACACTGTCGCTAATTAGTTTCCTAACGATGGGGTAGGCTTTAGTGGCATTTGGGAGGAATATTTTTGTAGTCGCCGCAGTTTCACCTAATTGGTATCTCCGATTCCATTCGTCAAGCGAGTCCTTTCGGATTTCTCGCTTGACGAATGAAATTGGGACGCCGTCGTAGTGTGGTCTCCTTTTACTATTTAGTGCGGCTTCTTTGGCGAGTTTGTCCGCTCTCTCATTGCCCGCTATTCCGACATGAGCCTTAATCCAGAATAAGGATATCTTTTTATTCTGTAGTTTAGCGCTGTTGATATTTGCGCGACTTTCGACAGCCAGTGGGTGGACAGACGCATTGTTTGTTACGGTTTCGAGGGCGGACCTGGAGTCGCTAATAACTGCATAGCTTGATTCCTTTCCTGCCCTTGCCGCTTCTGTGGCTCTACATATGGCGAGAAGTTCGGCCTGGTAAACAGTGCAGTGGGGAGACAGCTTCAGTTTGACTGATTTGGTTTCCGCCTCTCTATTCCAAAAGGATAGAGAGGCTCCAACTTTTCCTTCTATCTTACTGCCGTCTGTAAAGATCCTCACTGCACTGTCCACCCGGCTTATCACGTCTTCCTGGCTGGTGATACTCAGGAACTCCAAGCACATATGTTTTGCTGGGTGCGGCAGGGTGGTGTAAGCTTGCTGCATCTCAATCTCCCTATCGCCTAGTGCTGGCTGGGGAACCCCCTTCTTGGCTTCGTAGAGAGACGCAGCTTCTCTAATTCGAATGTCAAGTGGGAGAATCCCAGCCAGCACCAGAGCGGCATGCAGCGAAACCGTTCTGTATGCCTTACAAATTTTCTGTGCAAAAGCTCTCTGAACAGTGTTCAGGTGCTTTTGCACAGAAACTTTCTTGGTGGCAGGTGCCCACACGCTGGCTGCGTACGTCATAATTGGCTCAATTGTGGCGGTATATATGATACGGATGACTTCCGGGTGTAAGCCCCAGCTGACTCTGGCGGCTCTCGACAGCTGCTTGTAGACGTTCAATGCCTTCCTGCAAGTGTTTGCAGTATGGGCATTGAACGTCAACCCGCTGTCTATCGTGAGCCCCAGGATCTTGATTTCCTTAGACATTGCAATGTCGACTCCGCCCATGGTCAGGATTGGTGTGTCATACCTAAGTTTTCTGGTAACTACCATTGCGCACGTTTTGTGTGGCGCAAACTTCAACTTATTTATGACACCCCAACCCCGAACATGTTCGAGAGCGGCATTGCCTTGTCTTTGGATCTCAAGAGCCGTTTCCCCGGAGAACACCAGCACCACATCGTCGGCGAAAGCTTGACAGTAATCTCCTCTTTTAGTGAGGCTGGTGAGTAGCGGATCAAGAAGGAGATTCCATAATATGGGGCCGCCTATGGAGCCCTGGACACACCCCTTGTTTGTGCCTTTAGTGAACTCGTGGCCAGCATACCTAACTCTGACTCTGCGGTCGCTTAGGTAGCTGGCCATCACTTCTTGGAGGCGCTTTGGGCATTGTTCCTCCGCCAATCTGATCTTGATGGCTGGCCACCAAGCGTTGTCAAAGGCTCCCTCTATGTCCAGTGACACTATTGTGATGAGCTTCTTCTCTAGAAGTTTGCTCCTCACATGTGCCACTAGGTCATAGAGGGAGTCCTCTGTACTTCGCTGTGGCGTGAAGCCGTATTGGCGGGGGCTCAGTCGGGGCGTCAGGTGCCACTGGAGTCTTCTGACTACCATCTTTTCCAGTATTTTCCCCATGACGGGAAGTAGTCCGATGGGTCTATAGGATTTGGCGGTGGTGTAGTCGTCCTTTCCAGGTTTCCGCAGTACTACCACGATCGCCTCCTTCCACATCACAGGGAAATGTGCGAGCTTCCAGCATTGGTTGTAGATCGCCAAATGTAATTCCATGTCGTGTTTTATAACTTGCTGGCAGATGTCGGCTGTAAAGCCGTCCACTCCAGGTGCTTTTTTGGGGTTAAAGCTCTCCGTCGCGGATCTGAGTTCCTCCGTGGTGAACGCTGGGTCATGCGTTCCTGCATGGTTCCAGTCGCTCGTCCGGTCTGCAAGATCTCTTATCCGTCGATGGTCTGGGCTATCATCTTCTCCCGTGTCGTCTGGGTAGAAGGCTTCTGCCAACACTCTCGCGGATTCCTCCTGTCCCACCTCCCTTCCATTCTTTGTCAGCGGTAAATCCTCCTGTCTCTTTGTAGTGTTTTTAATCACCCTGTATATTCCTTCCCACACCCCTTCCTTATTCTGCTTTTGGCAGAATTTCTTCCAGCTATCTATTTGGCTTTCTTTGGCTTTTGTTTCATAATTTTCTTTCTGTTGCAGGTACAGCGCGACGACACCTTCTCTGCGGGACGGCGCAGCACATCGGATTCTTCTTTTCCTGGTGGCGACTTCGCGCTTCATCGCTTCGAGTTCTTCGGACCACCATGGCAAGGTAAGTTTTTGAGTATGCTTCTTTTTGGGTATTTCATCTTCACACGCTTTAGTTATTATTCCTATGTATTTTTCTATGGTTTTGTCTAAATTTACTTTGTTATTTATATTTTCTATTTCTATTTTGTTTATTTTGTTATCTATTTTTAATTGGTCCAATTTACCATGAAATTGTTCCCAATTAGCCTTTTTGGTGTTAAATATTCTAGTGGTTCTTTTTATGTGCATACCTTTTCCTTTTTGAAGTTTGATTTTAATTATTATGCCATTGTGGTCCGAGCTCGTCAGGTCTTCAGCAACGGTCCAGTCCTCCACCAGGTCAAGTAAGTCCTCCGTGCATAGTGTTACGTCCACGTGGCTGGTTAATCTTCGTCCTCCTCTGATGGTATCGAAGGTGGGCCTGTTCCCGCTATTCAGGATTTGCAGCCCCAGCTCGTCGATCATTCCCAGCATCTCCTCTCCTCTGTCATCAATGGCGGTACTGCCCCACCAAGAGCTCTTTGCATTCGCGTCTCCTCCTATTATTGCTCTTCTAGGTTGGGTCTCGTTTAGCACTACTGTTAGTTGGTCCAGGTATGGCCCTATGGGCTGGTCGGGCTCAAAGTAATACGAGATGGCGAGCATCTCCCAAACGCTTGTTCGTAGCTTCACCACGACGATGTTGTTGGTGGTGAATTTTGGGCACTGTATGACGTCGATATCGTGATCAAATACGATTATCGCCGCCTTCACAGTACCCTCTCCACGGTTCGCGTTTTGGAAGATCCTCGCCCCCCCGTATGACTTCATCGCCTTTATACCACCCACATATGGTTCCTGGACTAGTGCTAGAGCAATTTTGCGCTTTGTGGCTTCCAGCATGAGCTCGTTGGTGGCCAGTTCCTTTCGCTGGAGGTTGGTCTGTGCTAGGATGTATGCTGGGGCTGTTGTCGTCTGTGAGACGCCTGTGACCACCTTAGCAATACACTATTGCGGATCGTGCCAGTGCGTCCCACTTCCTACGTACTGGGCAGTCTTGGCTATGGACCATATGACTTGTGTCGTCGCGCTTTTCCCTCACGCAGTTCTTACATGTGGGCTTGTCGCCGACTGCATATCTAGGGCACTCGGCTTTAAGGTGGGGCCCCCCACAGTAGTTGCACAGGTCCTCAGTCTCCGTGCACAGCTTTTTACCGTGACCGTATGCAAGGCATCTGGAGCACTGGATGAGCGGCGTTTGGTCTTGTACCCTCACATATTGGACATCGATAAAGATTTTGCCGGCCGACGTAAGCCTCTGCCACAACTTCGGTGAGACCTCTAAGACCACGTGTTCCTCGTGAGGATTACGTGCCTTTCTCCGGTACTTCACGGTGGCAGTTGCGTCGTCAGCCGACAAATCCCCCAACAGTCGAGGGTTCTGGGTTTTTAGTGATGTCAATATGTCCTTGTCGGTGTTGTAGGACAGGAGATCCTTGATTATGACAAGAGGGTTTCTGTTTTTGGCCTCTTCCACTTTCAGGTTGCTGTTTCTTTTAAGCTGGGCTGTTGTT